>OX336395.1:169768443-170977336 GCA_946902985.2 Meconema thalassinum
CGAAATTTTGAATTTTGAATACTTCCATAAAGGTTTTATGAAATTGAATAAAAGTAGTAAAAGGGTACGTTGTAAGTGAATACCCGTACCAAAGTAATATTTTAAAAGAAATTGGGACACACGGATTCAGAGTATCATCTCTCAAGCATGTACTAGTGTGGTGGCATTTGTGGCCCACTGTATTCTCATAAGATGGTATTGAGTGAGGAATTGCAGGGGCTTTTGGAGGCGATAAAAGCCGATAGTAATGAGAAGTTGGGGGCCATAAACAATAAATTGGAAACAATAGACAATACATTGGGTCTCCAAAAGGATGAAAATAACAAAGTGTTCGAATCCATAAATGAGAGTTTGAATAAGTTGGATAAACAACAGACTGAAAATAAAGAAGGGTTAGGATCTATAAACAATAAATTGGACAGCCAACAGGAGGAAAATAACCAAAGGTTAGGTTCCATGAATCTAAGTTTGGAGTCACTAAAAACTGATAGTGTTAATATGAACACTAAACTAGAGGCCATGGAGATTAAAATACAAAGTAATATAAATGAGAAATTAGAAGGGATAATGAATGACAAATTCCAAGGTTTTGATACTAAGCTGGGGGACAAGTTAAGTGAAATTAAAGAGGAAAGTAAAGGATTTTACTCAGGAATACAAGTCCAAATAGAGACTATGAACAAAAATATGGTAGAGTCCCAAAATACATGTAAACAAAATTTTGAAATTTTAGAAACTAAATTGAGTAATATGGAGGGAAATGTAAAAGCATGTGAGGAGAAACTTGTAACCCAGATCCAAGGTGTGCGGGAAAAATTAGAAGCTCAGATAAAATCTAACAGCGATATTTGTAAGGCATCCCGGGAGGAAATAAAACAAAGCGTGAATAAGCTAGGAGATAGATTTGAAGGGGTTGAAGGAAAAGTAGGGACCCTCGAGAACAAAATCGGTGTAGTTCAGACTGAGGTAACTGAGATGAAAAATCAAAATCTAAAGGATGTTAAGGAGATGAAAGATCAAATTGATCATTTTACCGGGCAGGTAGATGAGAATCTGAAGACATACGAAACGAAAATAGATCAAAGATTAGGTGTATACGAGGGACATCTCCAGAGTGAAAGAAAACAACGAGAGAACGAGAGTAAGGAAAGTACCCATAAAATAAATGAAATAAGTCAGGGTATTATTGAGGTTCAGGAAACCATCGGAACATTAAAGGTTCATGTAGGAAAAACCATTAAGGAAATTAATCAGGTCCAAGATGAAATGATGAAGTTATATAAGAGTCAAGAGAAGACTGAGGGAAGGCTTGAAGGAATGAAAATAGATATGGTCAAAGGACGAAAAGAAGTGGATAAGCAAATAAAGGAGATACGAGAGGGCTTAGAGACCATAGGTGACGTTAAGCCAGAAACTATAGACGAAAGGGTCATGATCTTTAAGAAAGAGGTAGAAGAACAACTAAAGGAATTCAGGGATAGTTACAGGGATGAGAAATTCCAATCCAAAAAGGAAGAGGAAGAGATTAAAAGGAATCAAGAAAGAATTCAGAATGAATTAAGATCCCGATTGGAGAGGACGGAACATAAGAACAATCAAATGGAAATCCAACTCATGGCAAATGAAGAAAGTGCCCGAAGAGAAAGGAAGTTAGAATTCGAAAATCAGGAGGAGTTTCCAAAGACAGGATGGGTAGATTCCCGTGAACAAGGCACAGATGCGGAGAGGGACTTAGGAGGGGAGAGCCCTTATAAGATCCCAGGATATCCAATGGCGATGTCAACCCCGTACACGAATCAGACAAATGGCCAAATAATAAACATTATTAAATCCAATGAGGATAGACCAGTAAAGTTTACGGGTAATAACATGTCTATTACTCCAAAATACTGGCTAAAAGAAGTGGCAGAGTATCTAAATGAAATGAAGGTTCCTCAGGATCGGAGACTGAGAGCTATTGAAAAGCTGTTGGCAGGTGATTGTCTCACCTGGTTCAGAAGTTTTAGATACACTTTTGATACGGTGGAAGGCTTTAGGGAAGCATTTTTGAAGCGATATTGGGCAGCAGATGTCCAAGAAAACTTAAGGCTAGATCTGTACTCTAGGAAGTACAGCACCAATGCACCTACTAAATACTCGGAATTTTTCACCGCTCAGCTGTGTAAATTCCGCGAACTGGATATTGCTCCGGCAGAAAACGACCTGTGTGCCGCCATTGCAAGACAGCTTCCATATGAGATTCAGAGGCTGTTAATCTCATCCAAAGCCAGAAGTGCTGTGGAAGTGGAAAGCGTATTACGTCAGTTAGATATGACGACTTCGCACGTAACACCTCGGCATCAGAGACAAACTGAGCAAGTACACATGGCCAGCAGTCAGGAAACTGGAGAAAAACCAGCGACCAGGAATCAGTCCACCAGTACGGATACTCAAGGACGAGATCGAGAGTATGGGCACCAGGAGCTTAGAAGGATACAGCCATATTACCGGGGAGGATATCGAGGAAGGAATCCTAGAACTACGGGTTATAGGCAACAGGAAAGCCGACCCTATAACAATAACCAGCAAAGGCCGGATAATAGAAAGAAATGGGAGAATTATCCCAGGAGAAATGTAAGGCCAGACGATAGGGATGATGAATATCGGGCCGAAATAGAAGAAAGATATCAGGAGAGTCTTCGTTATATGAACGAAAGACCAGATGAACCTGATAGGCAAAAAGTCCGTTGGAGTGAGGCAATCAAGAACCGGAAATCACCCGACCGACTAGACGGAGCTCAAAGCTTGGAACTACAAGCTCAGCTAAAGAATGAGGGAAAAGGGAGCCCTCAGGATAAAAAAAAACTCCAAATTTAAATTGTCAAAAGTGGAAACATACCAGGAGCTGGGAGGAGGTAGAAATTGTAAATTGGATAGCCAGACCAGATGAACTAATTAACGAGGATGTGGAAGGAATCCCACCTATTAAAAGAGAACTACCTATAATTATGCTTAGGATAGAAGGATTACTGGTCAGAGCATTGATGGATACTGGATCCACAATAAGTTTAATTACACAAACCCTTTTAAATGAATTGGAAACAAGGGGCCGAGTACTAAAGATTCCCACATCAAGTGTAAAGATTAAGGGAATTATCCCTGAAAAATCTTTGACATGTAAATTTCAGGTATACATTGATTTAATCATGGGTAACGCTGAAATTTCGCAGTGCTTTTTGCTGGTAAATCAATTACCGTATAATGTCATTTTAGGTATTGATTTTATCCGTGAGAACAAGGTCATTATAGACCTAGCGCAAAATTGCATTAGAATTCAAAGAGAGGATGTGGATGAGCAAAACATTAACCTACAGGATCAGGAGGTGAAAATAGCAGAACAGGTATGGCATATGGAAGAAGTGATTGAGGAAGATTATAAGGACATAGAAAAAATATTTGAAGTCCTCAACATAGAACTCGAAGATAATGTAGAAAATGAGTTCGAGACCAACCTGTCAGGAAAAGTGGAGGAAGCTAAAGTCAGCCTCGAAATTAAGGAACAGTTAAAGAAATTATTATTGGATTATAGGGACGTATTTGATTCCAAGCCAGGGAAGATTGAAAATTTTAAATACGCGTTCCAAGTCAACGATTGGGCACCGTTCAAACAAAAACCATACCCGGTTGCGGAAAAACATTACCCACAAACCAAGAAAACACTGCAGGAGATGATGAATGCAGGTGTTATAGAAAAGATGGCGACACCATATGTTAGTCCATTAGTGATTGTGAGTAAACCGGATGGCTCAGTAAGGGTGTGTTTAGATGCCAGAAATCTAAATGCAAAAATTATACCAGAAAATGATTCGGCACCACCCATAAAAGAAATACTGAGGAAGTTTAAAGGCAAGAAGATTTTTACAAATATTGACATGACTTCTTCGCATCATCATCTCGAACTGGAAGAGAAAACCAGCTTGTTGACTGGATTTCAGTTCGATCAACAAACATACTGCTTTAGAAGATGTCCGTTTGGATTAAAGACTGCAGGATCCGCATTAATAAGAGCGCTTGATCGAAACCTGTCAGAGGAAGTGAAAGAGTGCACTATCCGATACGTAGATGACATTTTGTTTACCTCGGAGAACATTGAGGAACATTTAGAAAATTTGAAGAAATTATTAGAAGACCTAAGAAGGGCAAATTTTAAGATAAATTTAAAGAAGTCGAACTTCTGTCAAAGGCAAGTGACATTTTTAGGGCATGTGATTGACAAGGATGGTGTTAAACCAAATCCATGCAAATTGGAATCGATAAGGGATTTTCCAAGGCCTTTGAAAGTGAAGAACGTTCGCCAGTTTTTGGGATTGATTGGGTTCTTCTCAGGACATTGTCCATCATACACCAAAACTGTGGCACCACTACAGGACCTTCTGAAGAAGGGGGGCAAGTGGAAATGGACGGAGGAAGCAGAAAAAGCATTCGTGGAAGCCAAGGAAATGCTCTTAAATTACGTGAAGCTAGGATATCCTGATTTTAATCAGAGATTTATCATTCAGACAGACGCATCCCAGATTGGAATAGGGGCAATGCTATATCAGGAGAACCCGGAAAACCCTGATAAGAAGAATTATCTAGCTTTCACAAGTAGGAGACTGAAACCACACGAGAAAAATTATACGATCAGCGAGATCGAGCTGTTAGCGATATTGCACGCGTTGCAATATTGGCGGAAGATCGTATATGGGTTTCAGGTCATTCTAAGGACGGATCATAAAGCCTTAACCTTTTTGATGAAGACGGATTTATCCAGTCAAAGGTTGATGCGTTGGGCTTTATATATTCAACAATTTGATGTCAAGATAGAGTACTGCCCAGGAAAGGAAAACATAGTTCCAGACTACTTAAGTAGACAGCCAGAGTCCATAGAAGAGGAAGTAATGGCTATAGATTTGGAAGACAGGGATCAGCGTACTCTTAATGAGTTAAGAAGCATTAGTCAAAGGCAACGGGAGGATCCATGGATGAACATGCTCATATCATTCCTTGAGGGAAGCTTGATAAGAGGAACACCAGCATACACTGAAGCTGAGAAGATAGCACAGGACTACACGTTTTATAATGGGTTATTGTATAAGTTTGTGGACTCTGACCATACGAAATTAAGGATTGTTGTACCTGCAATTTTGCAGAGGAAAATAGTATGGTTAGCCCATAGATCGTTCGGACATATGGGAGTCGACAAAACAGTCTCGATGCTGAAAGAAGCATTTATATGGCCGAGACTGAGAGAAACTGTAAGGGACACGCTAAAGACATGTGATCTATGTCAAAGGATTAAACCTAATGCATTTCTGATGAGACAGAAGCCTATACCATTGTTGCCCGAAAGGCCCGGCCAAATCATATCTATTGATAATTTTGGACCTTTGCCAAAGGCAAGAAGAGGAAATCGACACATAATGGTGGCTATGGATGTCTTCACTAAAATGGTTGTCCTTGCTCCCATACAGAAGACTAGTACCAAACAGGTGTTAAAACGACTTAAAGAAAAAGTGATACCGATTCTGGGGAAACCTGAGAATTTGTTGTCGGATAACGGCAGTTGTTTCACCAGTGTAGAGTTCAGACGAGAATTAGAAAGACTTGGGATACGTCAAATTTTGTCAAGTATTCGCCATCCTGAGGCAAACCCTGTAGAGAGAGTTATGAGAGAAACGGCCAAGTATTGTAGAATATACTGTGCCGAAGAAAATTGGAAGTGGATAGATATTTTGGATATTATTGAATTTTGTATAAATAATACAATCCATGAATCCACAGGAGAGATACCCATAACGTTACATCGGAATGAGCAACCAGAAAGACCTTGGAATCTGGTAATTCCTAGACCAGCAGACGCTCAGCCGGGAAGAGATGTACGAATTAGGAGAGCCTTTGAGCATCTAAAAGCTCAAGCCGACAGGAGGCAGAGAAGAAATAGGCATAAGAGGTATCATCGACCATTATTAGCAGGAGAAATGGTGTTAGTGAAAAGACCAGCCATTTCGGATCCAGGGAACCGTGTGTACAAGAAGTTCCAGAAAATGTACCACGGACCATATCAGATAATTAGAGATTTGAGGAATAACGCATATAAAATTCGGCACTGTGAAACGGATCACGAAGTGACCATGAATTCAGCAAATTTGAAATTATATTACCCTCCCGAAGATTTTGATGAAGAAAATGAACAAGCCCTGGTCATGGAAACATTTAGAGATGAATCCACTTTTGACATAGACAAGAATAAGGAAGAAATTGAAATTAGAGCTCAAGCATTCGAGTGCGAATGCGAATTGGAGAAAGTATATTGGGAAATTAAAGAAATAATTGAATTTATTGAAGAAAAAAATTCCAATTTAAGAAAAGAAAATGATGAAATAAGGAAACGGGTAGGGATAGACCAAACCCGTAAGGGAGAATGAGGTTCTGGGAACTTAAAGTCCAGACAAAGAAAGAAAGAAAGAAAGAAAGAAAGGGTAGGGACAGAGCATACCCGACCTACACAATTACCGGATACGACTTAAAAGAAGTAAAAACAACAGTAAATACGGATGACGTTATGATGGATTCGACGGAAAGGAAATACAAATTAAATTGAAATAAATTTCCTCAAGATTTTCGAAAATTTATTTACCTAAGGAGGGCAGAGATGAACCCTTGGGCCATCGGGTCCATGACGGTCGAACCCATGTCCTTAAGGAAGAAATGAAAGAAAAGTATAGTTTCTTAAAGGAACGGAGAGAGATTTTAAGCCAGGAATATAGCTTAACATTGTGCAAGCGACTAGGGACAGATGCTCCTAAGATGAGATCACCCCATTCGACATGCCAGAGAGGGCTGGTCACGAGTATTAATAACTGAGTGGAATCTTCCACCGTGATAGAAAGAGAAGCCTGAATCGGAATTCAAGCTGACGTGGCTGGAAATTGACAACGTCGCATATGCACCAGAAGAGGAATAATTAAAATTAACACGTTTACGAGCATAATAATGAGTAAACAAGCACAGTACAGTGAATCATTTGGAATGAGAGATTTTTCAGTATAGAGAAACCATGTAATAATTGTGCAGAAATAAACTGCCGACGTAAGACGACGTCATCGGTGAATTACCTAAGCCTCTGTGGAAGGGAGAGAGCAAAAAGAATGCAACACCCACACAATTGAGGACGAGAAATTAATTAATATCTCCAAATTGCACGATCGATTCTTAGGTGCAATAAGATCATTTGACATTGAGAAGACGAGCTTTCGGAAGGTATAATTTTTATATTTGTGGCACCATTATTTTAGAAGTTGACCACAGGAAAGGCTTGAGTCTTGTTTTTTTGTAGTAAAACAGTATAAAGCTTCGGGCGTATCCAAGCCAATCATGCAGTTATTCTGAGAGCCCGTGAGGGGGCGTAACGCTGTATCACACCGAATGCAGTTCACGACAGACTCCTTGAGGGGAGGTGCTGTATCACATCACAACGAATGCAGTTATTATCAGCCTGCGGGCATGACACTGTGTCACGATCATCATTGAATGCAGTTACAACGAGCACTCCGTGACCGGAGGTGCTGCATCAAAGTCTTCAAACGTATGAACCTCAGGGGAGGTCATACTGCGCAACAAGTATAAGCACCGAATGCAGTATTCAGACAGCCAGAGGGCACGTAACTGTGTCACATCGCATGCAGTCCTACGAGCATTCCGTGAGGGGAAGTGCTGCTCCACGACGTAGAAATAGTCATTCCGACAGTCCGTGAGGGGACTTAACTCTGCGTTATATCGATAACAGCTACCAGTACTCCTTGAGGGGAGAAACGCTGTTTTACACCGCCGAAGTAAGATCCGATAGCCACAGGCGTCACAGTAGTAACGACTTGCTTGCCTCCATAAAGGAGCATTCAAGACGAAATTTTAAAGTATCGCCGTTGTGAAATATTAGGAAAATCCTAATTATAGGATTTAGGCCCGACTGTATACAAGTTAAAGTGAAAATTCGCAAGATATAGTCAGAGCAGGCTGCGAACGTCGGACTTAAAGGCGATAGGTCGTTAAATGTACGAACGAACAGATCATAACGTACGGAAGTATCGTACCAGACAGATAAACTGTTATTTAAATTGAAGCAACCTAAAAGGGAAGAACAGAATAAGGTTCGAACGTAGGAGTGTTAAAACAGTTCAAACAAAGAGGATAGGAGAGTATAAACATTAGCTCCAGATATCAGGCGAACAATTCTAATAGTACTAGAATCAAGAAGTGCTAGCTGCTAGAAACTAAATCTATAGGTCTTAGAGGAGACCTCGAACCATATAGACTCTCGTTAGGATCAATAGACAGATCTACAGAGAAGCCGTTCAAGCTAGATCAATAGCCGGTTATCCAGGATAGGAATAGCAGAATTGAACTCCAGGGAACAATAGATGTTTCGGGACTTTCGCATTCTTCAGAATAGGAAGCCGACATCGGATAGATTTCACCCTTGGAAACGGGAATTTAAGAAGATCACGTGTGAATAGGCTCAGAAATACGGCCTAGTGATCGAGAAATTGTGAAGTGTAAAATAATCAAGATTGTGTGTTAAATAATATTTTTAGTGTAATTATGTGTTCAAAAGGGACACACCAGGATATAAAAATGTCGTCAATATTAAGTGTTCTAGATATAGGTCAAAAAGTGTTTTTACGTAAGATGAATACCTTCAATATGGTGTAAAAAGTTCGAAGTGGGCCCAAAAATGAAACACCACACCAGATTTAAGATCATGGGATGATCTGAAAATATGTGAGTACAAAATTCCTTTTTATTTTGGTGTCAGAAATTGATTGTGTACAAAACCACCGGAGTTTGGAGTGAAAGGGATGTGTTTTAATAAATAAATGCTGAATAATCAAGAATACGGTCTGAACAATAATAATAAAATAAATAGAGAAATTATGAATAATTATGTAAAGAATAATTTCCGTAGAGGAAATATGTGAATAAAGGGTTAATGTATTTAACAAATGTCATAAGAGCAAGCGAAATATCATTTAATTATCATAAAAGACATTGAAATAAAGTAAAGTTGAGATATGAAAGAAATAGCTTTTGAGCTTGTATAAAGAATAATGATAATAATAATAATAATTAAATATGGAAATGTTAAATGAAAATCAAATAAATTGATATGATTATAAGAACGTTAAGCCTTAACGTATGTGTAAGAAATGAGGTTCAATAGAATATTTTCAAACAGGGAGCGATTTATCGACCATGGAAAGATTAATATGGGAATTAAAATAATATGAATTGTTACTAAAGAGATTTTATCAGTTCTTGGGAAGACATTTTCGGCTTAAAATAATGCATAGCGCATAATGAGCGCAAATATAATATTAAAGTGTCACGCTAGGAACGCGTAGTGGTTAAAATACTTGGTACATTTCTTATGGAGGGTAGTTGATTGCAGTGAATTGATAATTGTGTAAGTCCTCTATTAGTGACATTAGTATCACGAGGCATTGTGTATGTATTTAAAAAGGGAGCTAATATATGGTATTATTGAGCGTATGTCATATGGGCCACGGCCGACTCTAAATCGCATTTTGGATAAGTCCTCTGTACGGGATTAGTTCCCGAGGCACCTGAAGAGATTCGAATGCAGGATCTTCTTATGATAAAAGCCCCTGAAATTCTCCGTCGTCGTATGTGTATTAATCTTCCCAATCAATGAGGACCCTCTCATAATTAATAAATGCCAAGGATATGAAAATGGTCTGTGAACCAAAGAATAGTTGTTTGAATGTTACGGTACAATAAAGCCCGGTCTCCTCAGAACTGGATAGAATGGAAAGGTTTGTTTTGAAAGTCTTGAAAATAAGCTACTAATGTTGGGTCAGACAGGATGGCTCCGCCACCCTAAGATGTCATAAATCGCACCCCTTGTAGTAGAGACTAGCTCTTTTAAAGCGAGGGGAACAGAGACCGTCTCGTAAGCTGTTGTAAAAGAGAAATGAATACACCAGGAGTGTTTAAAGTTGTAAACGACCCGGGCGTTGAACCGAGGTCCTTAAAGATGGATATTTCGTTTGCCGGTTCAGATCGTAGTTTCTTATATGATAATGGTCTATTAAGACATAAGAGATAAATAACAATCCCTATTGTAATAATGTATGGACGTGGGATTCCACGAGTTGATTGAAGGCAACTGAGTTCGGGAGTAACTATAGTTTTTTGACTGTGTCAAGTACCTTCACGCTCTGGAGTACACAATTGATTTTCTGATTACCTTGATATGTTTGTGAAATAAAGAGAGATGATAACAACTGAATGTGTGGACATGCCCAAAAAGATTGAGTTAGATAATTAACCTAGATTTTAAATATAATTATATATTTGTTTTTGAGAAATAAGTAAATATAAAAGCTAGTGTTTGAGGTGTACAAGAATGACACCGTAATAATGTAATTGCATGGAGCCAAAGAGCTCGGAGTTATGTAAACTTAATGTTAGTGCTTTATGGAAGTGAGACTAAGTAAGAATTGTTGGTTTATGTGGAAACCACAGGTTTGAATACAATATTTGTTTATTTTATTTTGTGATCCCTTGTTCATTTGCAACAAGCAGTTGATATTTTGGTCAGTAATTAAAGTGTTAAAATGTTTGTAGCGCCATTAATTTTATTAATTAAATATGTTTAAATAGGAGTTGGTTTTGTTGTTATTTTTGCAAGTGTATCCTCTAATTAATCCAAAATATGTGAGTCACAGAGTGGGGGAACTTACCACTGCCCCGAAATCCCGAATTGAGCTACGCTGGTATACTGTGATTGGCATATTTCTTGCTAAATGGGCACAATATATATATATATATATATATATATATATATATATATATTATAACATTATACGCCATTTTAACAGAATTACATGAAATTACTATTTATCTAATTTTAATTACAATAGTTTGCACCAAGCAGGAGTTGGGAAATTTGATTGTATTGAACATTATTTCTAGTAGTCTATAGATAGGCTAGATACTATGGTTTCATTCCTCCTCTTAATTTACAATTAGATAATATGTGATGTTTGTTCAAACAAGTCTGACAGTAGCATATCTCCAATTTCAATCAATATATTCATCATAGTACCAGTATGAAATGAAAATCCACAGCCTGCTTCCAGTCTCCGACCGGGTCAGGAATGGAATGAATGAAGCCCCCATCTAGCGGCGAGGATATGAACTGTGCCGGCAGCCGAGGCCTGACGCACTCCTCTAGGGCAATGATTAAATGAATGACAGGTGAAATGAAATGATAGTGGAGAGTGTTGCCGGAATGAAATTTTGACAGGGAAAACCGGAGTACCCGGAGAAAAACCTGTCTGCCTCCGTTTTGTCCAGCACAGATCTCACATGGAGTGACCGGGATTTGAACCACGGACCCAGCGGTGAGAGGCCGGCGTGCTGCCGCCTAAGCCACAGAGGTGATGTAATAGTACATACTGTATATTTAAAAAAAACAACATGCTGACTATCCGAAATATTCAGACGATTCTCATTATCTACAAATCTATTACAGCAATCAAACTGAAAATGTGTATGTTGATAGAGGCAATTAATATAAGTAGGATATATGAAAATAGGCTGTTGAGTTCCTCATGGAACTACTTGTTTCTAAACATTTCATGTCATGAAATTCAGACTTCGTTATCCCGCACGGCTGTAAAGGTCTGGAGTTAGTCTTTATTCCATAATCTCTTTTGATCCTCTTTGAAGTTTTGAACTTACTGTATTGCCACAGCTTGCACCAATGACGGCATTCAACCTTTCAGGCAAGCTCTTGATTGATAACATGTCAGATGTTACACATCATATGCGACTACCTGAAGGCTCGTATCTTTTTTTGTTGTGTGTGTTCAAGGGTTGTCGTTCTATATTTGTCATGTTGTTTCAGGAAGTACATGCGTGATTCATTTTGGAATTGGTTTATGTTTTGTATTTGTCTTAGTTTAGGAGGATGATTGCTATAGGATGTGCTAATTATTTACTTATTTATTTATTTATCGTATGGTATTTAGTGCCGGGAGTGTCCGAAGATATGTTTGGATAGCCAGAGGCTGTAGCTGCTTCAAGCGGACACCCATGGGGTGAGCTACTAGTTCCGTTCAATTTCAAGTAGTTCCAACTTTAGCTACCAGATGTCACTGATACCTAGTGGTGAACGTTGGAACTTTTGATAGAGCGTTCCAACGAAATCTAACCTAGAAATTTAGCTTCACTCAAGTTTAGTCTGTGGAAGAAAATACTTTAGTCGGGTTATTGCACTAATGCAATTACACTGACTGGCACGAAAAACGCAACACATCAATTTCTTAAAAAACGGAAATTTATTTGAAATTTATGACACACTTATGATACTAATCTACTGTATGATGATGAAATATTGTGGTATGATCCCATGTAGGTGTCTAACAATGAAAAAAGACTATTATAATAGTACATTATGCAACGAGCCTATGATGGCAATAATTAAAACACGAGTATGTTTATGAAACGAGCGTATGCGAGTTTTATAATTTCCATACGAGTGTATTAATTGTCATTATAGGCGAGTTGCATTCGACTCTTTATGTTCGACTATAATTATTATAACTATTTTATGTTCGACGATAATTATAAATTTATTATATGTTTTAACATAAATATTCATAAATATCTCTTGAGTCACTTGAATTTTGTGATCGGAGTGCAAGCGCTGTGTTTGATATCTCTGTTTTCCAAGTTATCTGACCGACCGACGCATGCGCTCTGTGTGCTTGGCAATGCCATATGCACAGATTATCTTACTAGGCCATATGTTTACAGCCTGCCGATGTGCACCAGCATTCAGTCAAACTTGTCACCGAAGTCTTTTAAAGCAATGCGCTGTGTAGAAATTGGTGTTGGGGATATTAAGGTACAGTGCTATTTTTTATCTCATATTCGCCAGTTTATTTACGCGAACGTTTGGACGGTGCATTTTCCATGTCGGTAATTTATATAGTAGGATGCTGTGTTCATGTCCGACATGTTGGATTTTGAGGCATGCGCGAAGGTATCCTTACCTAATTGGTCAATAAATGAACTCTAGTTGGATGGAGAAACTGTGTCATAATGGAAATCAGTGCTATAATGACCATCATTATGATACAGTTTTCTGACGTATAATTTTCACATTTCGACATCGTCGAACATAAACAAATTTAGCAAATTACGTCCGAGATGCACACTTCAAGGAAAGATCGCTGCATGAGCGGGGAATTATGATTAAGCGCATAAAGGTATACCCTTCACAAACCTTGGAGACGATCTCGGAGATCTCTGTTCACATCTTCAAAAGCGTGTATTGCCACCGCTTGCACCAATGACGGCATTCAACCTTTCAGGCAAGCTCTTGATTAATGCTATAATGTCCTGTTGAGGAATCTTCTCCCATTCTTCCAGGTGGGCCTTCCGTAGGTCCTCTAGGGTCTCTGGATAGCGCTGACGGCTAGGAACTAGTTGAACGTTCGAATGGGTTGAAAATTCAAATACAGTACTTTGAATATTCGAATGTGCGAATATGTACAACCCTACTAAAAAGCAACGAGCATTTTGTCACTTCGTTACAGTAAAAGTGTAACAGCGTTGCGAGAAAATTGTCACTCCCTGTCCCTGGATATTATGTTAGTGTTTAATCGATAACCTGCTGCTCTTTAATTTCCACGCTGTTTACCAGAATCACGCTCGGGGAATCCCAATTAGCGTTCGTACATCTCCGATAGTAAATTCCAGATAGGGCGATGTCGTCATTATCTGTTGGCAGAGATTCCTTCTCCCCCCTACTCTCTTTCCTCTCACATCATGACGTAAACAATCTCCTTGTTGGGGGAGAAGAAAATCTGGGTCAACTACTGGAGCGCTCCGCTTTAATGGAACGACTATCAAACTCCCCCTACTTATCTACGATTCCCTTAATTCTCTCCGTTTTCACATATATATTCATTTGGCTGGCTTGGGAGTTTGCCATGTTTTACTCAATAAGCGATAATTAATGCATTAATAATAATCATAATAATAATAATAATTGTATTAGTGCGACCAAAGACCATTTCGTTTATTTTCAGGACGAGACAGGGGAGGGATTTTGGAAGGAATGGAACCGTCCCGGCGTTTGCCTGGTGGTGAAAATGGGAAACCATGAAAACCATTTTCAGAATGGCCAAGCTGGTATTCGAACCCACGCTCTCTTCATGCCAGAGAGGCACGAGTTAGCGCATCAGCACTCTCGGCCACTGTGGGCGGTATAATGACTATAATGAGGGAATTCTGGTCGCAAAAGAAAGCCAAATGTAACAAGACTTAACGTGGTCCTAGATGGCCCTAGCGAATTATATATAATAATAATAGCCAATTTATTATTTATGTTTTATTTTTTATTATTTTTATTTTCTTATCTTTCTTTCTTTCTTGCTTTCTTTCTTTCTTTCTTTCTTTCTTTCTTCCTTCCTTCCTTCCTTGAAGAATTGCTACTCGATCAGACAGATTAAGCCGAAATACAGATTATCGTTGAATCCTCCTCCTGAGAAATTAGCTTATCTGCCATATGTGCAATCATTCACGGACAGGATTAGCAATATTCTCAGAAGAGACAATATCAAGACATTATTGAAGCCTAATGTCAGTTAGTAGTAAGTTAGTTATTGTTGTTTTAAGGGGCGGAACTACGAGGTCATCTGCCCCTAAAAGCCTAATGTCACCATAGGCAAATCTTTACGGTTGGTCAAAGATTCAATTGGTCTTGACTGTGCTGGAATATATAAGATTGAATGTTCCTGTGGTTACGTATATATTGGCCAAACAGGTTGGAAAATCACAACCAGGGTCAAGGAACATCGAAGGCATTTATGTCATCCCCAAAGCTACATTAAGAATAATAATAATAATAATAATGAGACATGTCTAATAATGACAAGAATAATAATAAACAGTTTGAGAGTAACACGTTATTTGTAAGTAAATAAACAAATAAGTAAGTAAATAAGTAAATAAAAGATAAATAAATAGTCAGTTAGTTAGTTATTGTTGTTTTAAAGGGCGAAGCAAACTAGGTCATCTGCCATCTAATAAATACCGACAGTAGTGGCTCAGCTGGCTAAAGCGCAGCGTTAGGTCATGGGACCAAGCTCTCTGCAGACTCGGAAGACGCGTGGGTTCGAGCCCCACTGTCGGCCGTCCTTGAAATGGTTTTCCGTGGTTTCCCATTTTCAACACCAGGCAAATGCTGGGACGGTACCTTCTGATAGGCCACGGCCGATTCCTTCCACATCCTTGCCCAGTTTCATTCGTCTTCATCCATTCCATCTCTCATCCCGACGCGCAGGTCGCCCACGGGCGTCGAATAGAAAGACCTGCACTCGGCCTCTGAGGAGGCCACACGACAAAAAAAATCTTATAAATAAATCAACAAGTAAATAAATAAATAAATAATAAGTAAATAAATCAACGATTAAATCAACGAATAAATTAATGAATGATTGAATAAATAGATAAATAAATAAATGAAACCATGGTTAAATACATAAATCAGTGAATAAATGAATGCATAAATAATACATAAATGAAGCCATGGTTATAAAAATAAGTCAACGAATAAATCAATGAGTACGTAGAGAATGGTTGAATGAATAAACCAACCAGCCAACCAACCAACTAACTCAACCCAACCCAACCCAACCAAAGTGCCGACGTGAAAATATCTGTTGGCAATTCTCTCCCCTTAATATTAGAAATAAGCAGGCGGTGTGTTTTATGTGCTCTTTGCCAATGCCACATTTTGAAGTTGTTTGTTTATTTGTTGACAAAATGGAGAACATTCTCGCAATGTGCCTGCCACACAGGAAGGAAAACAGAGTTGTGTAAATATTTCTAGACTTAGCGTTTCATGCTTATTTGTGGAATGTGATCTTTTAGTCAAATAACAGAGAGGAAGGAGAAAAAAGTATTGTGATTACTTTTACTAAAAAGCATAAAATCTCATTCCAGAGGAGAAAATGAAACGTCAGAACTTACGCATTGTTTGAACTTTATCCCCGTGATGTAATAACATTCTCTGGCATAGAGGGAGAAAAGAATACTCGAGCTCATTGCTACCAACTTAATCCGACAAGTCACTAGGTATTGCTAATTTTACCTAAAATGTATTTTTCCAACATACATTTATAAACTAAGTATAGGTAAAATAATACCTCTTTGGATTATCATTATTATTATTATTATTATTATTATTATTATTATTATTATTATTATTATTATAGAGAGTAATTATTGACGGTTGTCGTACTGAGTGGTTGGTGCGTCTAGGCTTTCGTGGTTTAAGTGAGTTTGACGGTTTATTTCAGTGACTATATTAGTTGAAAGGGTTGAGTTTTGTGTGGCAGAGCCTCTTCCGCACGACGAAGTGATTTCTCTACCTGAGGGGTGGCTGGGTGAGTAATTCTTCCATCTGTTCAGGAATTGTGTCCCCGTCGCTTGTGGAAAGTTAGGTTATGTCCAACAGAAGAGAAGAGATCGGTGTCATGGAGAGATTGTGTGTGGAATCCACCGAGATTGTAAGCGGCGCAGATACCAGCGCTCAGGCCCAAGTGGGAGATTCTAATGGCGCGCGATGTGTGGCGTCTACAAGAACTACTTCATCTAGGGAGCTGGACGTTGCACCTAATGTCATGGCGGGGCAGAGTACAATAATCTCGGGTGAGAATGGAGGTTCAGATGAATTGAGGTTCACTGCGGACAAAGGTAAATGTCGAAATGAAATAGACATAAAAGAAGAGTCAGAGATTCTGAAAGGAATAGGATTACTGAAGATCATGATGGCAGCTACCAAAACTCAAAGAAATGTGAGTAATAATATCAAGAATAGCCTAGCGCAGTTAGTAGAGGTTTTTGATGTCCTCGATCACTGCCGCAAAACTAGATTGGCAACAGAGGTCACTACCATCACTCGACCTAGAACTCCCATATGCGAGAAGGCTGCAAGTCAAGGAGAAACAATGATTACTGTAATTGAGAGCAGTGTCAATTCCGAAAACATATCTGCAAATGAAATTGTGGTCATTGAACCTCCCGTGGAGAAGTTAGCAGAAGATGCCTGGCAAACAGTTCGAACAAGGAAACACAGGGGTCATAGCGGTAAAGTTATTCTGGAGGACGAAAAGGGAGAACTTAGAAGTAATCATTCTCTACATCAGAAGGGAAATAAAACGAAGGATAGAAGACGCAACGAGGCAATTGTTATCAAGCCTACTGAGGGGAAGACATATTCAGAAGTTCTTCAATCATTGCGTCAGCAAGCAACATCTGATTGCAGTGGCGTAAACCTTAAATCGATTCGCAGAACGTCGACTGGTGCGGTGCTCCTTGAAATGAAAGGGAAAAATGGAGATAAATCTAAGTTCAGGGAGATGATTTCCAAAGCCGCTGAGGGTTTGGGTGAAGTTAAAATGTTGGCTCCTACCATAACCTTGGAAATTAGGGATTTGGACTGTCTTACAACAGCAGAGGAAGTCCAGGCAACATTAGAGGACCGGCTTAAGGATAACATGGGTGAAATAAAAGTTACTATTACCAAGCCCAATTCCAGAGAACAGCGTATGGCCATAGTTGTGGTAAACTCCAATGCGGCAAATGAGTTGCTCCTTGATCAGCATATTAAGATAGGCATGGTTAGCTGCCGTATTCGGAAAAGGACCAATGTGCTGAAATGCTTCCGATGTATGGGCTATGGTCACATGGCAAGACAATGTACGGGTCCTGACAGGTCGAAGTTGTGCTACAGATGCGGGGGAAAGGAGCATAAAGCTGCTCACTGCACGTCTGCCCCAAAATGCTCGATCTGCGCGTGTGAAGGCAAGAATGACGACCATGTGATCGGGTCAGGTATGTGTGCTGTCTTTCGACGTGCATTGGAGAGTGCTCAACAGTCAAAATGTTAAGATTTCTACAAGGCAATATTCATCGTAGCAGGGTGGCTAACGATCTCCTAGTTCAGTTTGCCGCGGAAAAGAATATTGATGTTGTGCTTATTAGCGAACAATATAAGAACAGGGATATTCCATCGTGGTACTCTGATGAAAGTGGGACGGCTGCTATATGGGTAGCGGATCCAAGCAGAGTTTTTATTGAAAAGTTTGGTGCTGGAAATGGATTTGTCTGGGTCAAGAGCAGAAATATTTCTTATGTAAGCTGTTACTTAACACCCAATGAATCAATTCGGCAGTTTGAGACCCGACTATCTGCCCTTGAGGATTTCCTAGGTACAGTAACTGGGGGTATTCTGGTGGCCGGTGATTTTAATGGTCGAGCAGTTGAGTGGGGCTTGGCTCATACAAACGGGAGAGGCCATAGAATTTTGGAGATGGCTGCTAGGTTGGACTTGGTGCTGCTAAATAGCGGTGATGTTCCAACATTTTGTCGGCCTGGGCAAAACGAAACCACACCAGACCTAACGTTTGCCTCTGCAGATCTTGCTGCTTGCATTGCAGACTGGCATGTAATGCTAGATTATAACAACAGTGATCATAGATACATCCTTTTTAATACTAGGCCTCGAGGAGGCCTAGTCCATGAAATTCCGATACCGTTTAGATGGAACGTTGATCACATGGATGGTGAAATTCTTCTTGCAGTAATAGCACAAGGGAAACAAGTTCTGGAGGATTTGTTTCAACATAGCCCCGCGAGCTCTGCAGAAACCCTGGTTAGGTCGACCATTGATCTCATTGTTAAGGCTTGCGGAGCATCCATGCCCAAGAAGAAGATTTTTCCAAACAAACGGCCAGCCTATTGGTGGAATGTCGAAATAGCAGAGGCTCAACGATTGTGTTTTCGATTAAGGAGAAGGGCACAAAGGCTCTGCAGAGATTCTCTAGAGTTTGGAAATGCGATAGAAGAGTGTAGAGTAGCGAGGAGGGCTCTCAAACGGGCCATTGCTCAAAGTAAGGCACATAAATGGAACGAGCTCATTAACGATCTGGATCAGGACCCATGGGGTCTGGGCTACAAAATTGTCAGTAAGAAGCTCGGCGGCATTATGGTGTCTACTGCTGCTATGACGGCATCCCAGAAGGAAGCTATTATAGATGAGCTATTTCCTAATCATCCAGAGAGATTTCCCGATCACATGCCGGTGATGCTAGATGATATTCCGCTATTCACTAGGGAGGAATTACAAACTACAGCACGATCTTTTCAGAATAAGAAGGCACCAGGGCCGGATGGAATTCCTGCTGAAGTGTTAAAGATGATATCCGAAGAGGAACCAGATGTTTTGCTGAATATGTATAATTGTTGTTTACTACAGGGAGTCTTTGCGACCCCGTGGAAAGTGGCCAGGCTTGTGCTCATGCCTAAAGGCAAAGGAGATCCCACTACTGCTTCAGGTCAGAGACCTCTATGCATGTTGGACATGGCTGGCAAACTGTTTGAGAAGATGATTAAAGGAAGGCTTCAGGCAGCGATTGTTGCTGCAGGAGGTCTGTCCCCCAAACAATACGGTTTTGTGAAGGGTAAGTCCACCATCAGCGCCATTGAAGAAGTGGTGATGGCTGTCAGATCCATTGAGCATGGCAACCATTTCTCTAGAAAAATGTGCTTACTGGTTACTCTGGATGTGAAAAATGCCTTCAATTCTGCCCGGTGGATTGACATAATAGCTGCACTTGAAACAACATTTAACATTCCTCGCTACTTGGCGTCTGTTCTGAGGAATTATCTTTGTGATCGTTGGATACAGTATGACACAGATGAAGGAGTCAAGTGTCGCAAGGTAACAGCGGGGGCGGCTCAAGGCTCGGTGTTAGGTCCTGATTTATGGAACGTAAATTATGACAGTATTTTACGGATGGAGATGCCAGAGGACACTTCTTTGGTGGGATATGCTGATGATCTCGTTGTGCTCATTATGGAGCGCTCCATGGAGGGTCTGCAACTTAAACTGAATCAGGTAATGCGGAGAGTTTCCACCTGGATGAATGAACATGGTCTCCAACTAGCAGTTCATAAAACAGAACTAGTCCTTGCTACTAAGAAGAGAGTTCCACGAGTTGTACCCATGCTAGTAGATAATCAAGTGATAGAAACAGCTCCTGCTGTTCGTTACTTGGGTGTTATGATTGACAGCAAGTTAACATTCTGGAATCATATCAGCAAGATTGCTGATAGGGCTGCAAGGATTGTTAACAACTTGTCGCGGCTCATGGCTAATATTGGCGGCCCTTCACCATTGAAGAGGAAACTGCTGATGAGAGTGGCGGAATCAGTTATTGTTTATGGTGCAGAGATTTGGTCAGTAGCTCTTGGCTCTGAGATGTATAGGAAGCGGATAAACTCTGTTCACAGAAGAGCTGCCCTCAGAATAACTTCTGCCTATCGTACAGTGTCTGGACCGGCAGTGCTAGTAATAGCTGGGGCGATACCCATTTACATCCTGGCCAAGGAAAGGCGCCGTATATACTTGCGCAAAGACGAGCATTCTAAGATACGCGTGAAGAGGGAGGAAAGAGACAGATCTCTTCTGGAATGGCAGGAAGAATGGGAACGTGAAAATCGTGGCAGGTGGACCGCTAGGCTCATCAAGCAACTGAAGCCATGGTTGTCGAGGGAACATGGTGAGGTTAATTATTACATTACCATGTTTCTCTCTGGCCATGGTTATTATGAAGCATACCTCCATCGAATGGGAATTTCACCGAGTTCACGTTGTCGTTATTGTGATGATCAATGGGACGATGTTCAGCACACATTCTTTGCATGCTTGAGGTGGAGAAATCTTCGAAGGCTTCTGGAGACAAAAGTAGGTGTCATTACACCAGACAATGTGGTGGATAAAATGCTCAGCAGCAGAGAAAGTTGGGCACAGATTGCAGTCTACATCTCTGAGCTGCTGAAAACAAAAAAAGAAGAGGAACCGAGAAGATTGGTTGCTGAAGACAGTGAAGATGATGATGAGTAATTTCATTATCATCACATTTAATGAAATTGACTGAGACTTCTGGTCGTAACAGAGGCTCCACCCTGAAGTAAGGCTGAACAGGCAGTTCCGGGGTGGCCTTAAGCCAAGTATAGGGTTTGTGGGTTTTTAGTAGGTAAGAATCCTGCACAGTTGTAAGTCCGGAAGCTTGCAATCTGTCTTTTGAAGATTTCCCCACGTTTCCCTCGAAAAACTAAAAAAAAAAAAAAAAAAAAAAAATTATTATAGAGAAAATCAAATAAGAATTCAATCTTCAGAAGCTATCCAAGGTTAACAAAGTGCTATACAGATTTAATATTTAAGGCCCACTGATGGAGGAGCATGACATAGCTCTAGAAATGTACCGTTAAATGTAATATATTAAGATAAAATTTTAAAGTACAGACAAGGCGGATCTCTAAAATTAATTGAATAGGCCTATTTTCTGTAAATTGAATATTGTGAGTACGCAACCGAAAAAGTAGGGAATTTGCGCTAATTAAGTAATGATAATTAAGATTGTAATGCTCATTTCATATTCTTTAGAAATTATCCATTTCATTTTATTTATTCTTTTGTATTTTTCATTCTTTATCTTCTTCTTCTACTTCTTCTTCGTCCATATTTTTATCTTTGTATTAATTTATTTCGTTCATTTTTCTCTTCCTCCCTTATTACCTTTCTTTCTCATTTGTTGATCTATTGATTTATTTATTTATTTATTTACCTCTCTATGTTTAATTTTTAATTAATTTATATTAGGAATACATTCTTGAAAGCCTTTGTCTGGCGCATGGTGCTTTATGGAAGTGAAAATTGGACTGTTGGTGCAGTAGAAAGGAGGAGAATAGAAGCGTTTGAAATGTGGTGATCAGATGAGGTAGATAGAGTACCAAATGAAGACGTATTAAGACGAGTGGGTGAGGAGAGATGTTTCTGGCGACTGCCAATGAAAAGGAAAGGTAGGTTGGTAGGACACATACAAAGACACCCAGGAATAGCAAACTTAGTTATGGAAGGGAAGGCTGAGTACAAGAACTGTAGGGGTAGACCAAGGTTAGAATATGTTAAACAGTTTGTCTCGGATGTAGGGTGTGGTAGCTATGAAACGATTAGCTCAATACAGGGAGGAGTGGAAATCTGCATCAATCCAGTCAAATGACTGAAGACTAAAACAACACCAACAACAAGAATTTATATATTTCGTTTATTTTTTCCCTCCTTTCTTGCTTTCCTATTTATTTATTTATTTATTTATTTATTTATTATCTCTCTATTTTTATTTTTTATTCATTTATACTGTATGTGCGGCGGCAGTAACACGGATTGCCACCAGGTACCGCTCACGTGCAGAGACAAACAATCCAAAGACTTAAGTTTTTACTAATGCTAGCGGTTTCCATGACTACAGTTTTTGGTTGTTTACATACGGGGATTAGGCTGTCTGTTCTTGGTACAGTTGACTGTACCGTATCTTGTAGTTCTTGAAATAGAGGTTTGTTCATCCCACATATATGTATTTATTTCTCTATTTATTTATTTATTTATTTATTTATTTATTTATTAATTTATGTATGTATTCATTAATTCTGAAATTATTTATTTTATTTATTTATTTATTTATTCATTCATTCATTTATATTCTACCAATACTATCTTAAGCGGTAGCATAATTACGTGTCCATGGGTAGAGTCCTGCGCGGATAAACAATACGTTATCCACATCCGCCCAGCATCCGCACGACTGTTATCTGCATCCGCCCAGCTGTTATCCGCATCCGCCCCGCATCCGCATGACTGTTTTCCGCATTCCCATACTTGTTTTCCGATTCTACTGTCATTACAATAATGTTTTAAATTAGATAAAACATAAATTACTAAAGCAACATATTTAGACTTTAGATGGAAAAGTCGTTCCCTTAGGCTTTGTACATTATGTGCTATGTTTAAAATGAATGTTACACAGCCCCAATCGCAACCCTTTCCTGTTCGGAGTGTTAATTATGCTCAATGACATAATTTGAATGAGATTAGCTTAAATCATCGTCTTACATTTGTCATTAAAAAAAACATAACATATGATGTCATAAACATCCGGGGCCTAGTAATGATATTCAACAAGTTCGGATTGTATTCTAAAAACTATCCGCAAATTTTCTCCAAACATTATCCGCTATCCGCACAGTCATGCAAACTATATCCGCATGGCAATTTTTTTTGGATATACAGAGGTTTATCCGCGGATATCAGCATCCGCACAGGACTTTATCCATAGGCACGGTTGACCTTCGTGGTCCGATCCTGAATATTCTGTCTAGGGAGTATATCTTCTAAACGTTTACAGTATTAAGTTACGTTACGTTCAAAATTAACTTCATCGGTTGGATATTTTATAGCCAGAGCCATAAATGTTATGTCATAAAACGAATGGCACACGGGCACCTTTTATACGGTTGGTTTGAGGAGAACAAAAGAGAGAAAGCAGCAGACATTTTGCGAGGTTTATCTCCATGGCAGCTCCCTGCACGGGGCAAGCGGACACTTACCCCAATACGTGACCAATATAGGGCAATACAGGCGTCGTGATCGGGTATTCATCGACCATCCGTGGCAGAAACTTAAAAAAATGCAATCTATCCGTCAAAAGTATACTTTCCCTGTTGTTTGTGTCTTCAGTCTCTTGACTGGTTTGATGCAGCACTCCATGCCTCCCTGTCCTGACCTAATCGTTTCATCTCTACATAGCTACCACACCCTACACCCGAGGCAATCTGTTTAACATATTCTAACCTTGGTCTACCCCTACAGTTCTTGTCCTCGACCCTTCCTTCCATAACTAAGCTTGCTATTCCTGGGTGTCATAGTATGTGTCCTACCAATCTATCTCTTCTCTTCAATAGCAGTCGCAAGAAACATCTCTCCTCTCCCACTCGCCTTAATACCTCTTCGTTTGTAACCCTATCTACCCATCAGATATTCATCCTTCTCTTGTAACACCACATTTCAAACGCTACAATTCTCCTCTTTTCTGTTGCACCAATAGTCCAAGTTTCACTTACATAGAGTACCACGCTCCAGACAAAGGCTTTCAAAAATGACTTCCAAACACCTAAATCTATATTCGATGTCAATCGATTCCATTTTTGTAGAAATGGTTTCCCTGCCTGAGCCAACCTACTTTTTATATCCTCTTTGTTTCGTCCATCATTGGTTATTATGCTTCCTAAGTAACAGAAAGTATAGTTGCGACAGGTTTTCTTTTTGTCCAGCTAATTTATATCAATACTTGGTTTAATATATATCGCGATTCCTTTCACTAAAAAAATATAAAAAATACATGTAATTTTTTCGAGGAGTGTTGTGTCCCTCCTAATGGCACGGACTTAAGTCATCGGCCGATCAGGGGATCTGCAAGATTGTGAACAAGGATCGTTGTCGTATCCTTACGGATAACTTTTAAGAGGGATTACAGTACAGTCCCTACTATACAAGGAATTGGGAGTGGGATGTGATTCCAAGATTCATGGAATACTCCCAATAAAAGATGGTTGGTTGGTTCCTTAGTTTAGGGGCTGCGACAACGCGGTCATGTAGCCCCGTGTACTTAGGGTGTGTGTAGAATTTGTCTGATAACCGGTGTTAATTGTGATGGCTGTATTAGTGTGTGTTGTCTGTAATTCAGGTAAGGACTGCAGACCATCAATTTTTAAGTAGTTCCTAATTTTGCTAACAAATGCTACCGTCAACGACACCTAGCTGTGAAGTTGGCCACAAGATGCCACCGCAACTGGCACCTAGCGATGAACGTTGGAACTAATAGAGCGATAATCAAATCTAACCTACAAGTTTAGTTTCACGCAATAATTGTAGTTAGTGGAAGGTTCTTTTACATGCCATAAATCTATTACATGGGCCCACCGGCATTACTTCTCCTCCGAAGGAAGGAATACTGAGGGATTTTAACGCTCTTAAGACTACTTGGGTCGGGTTTGAACCCGCGATCTTTAGCATAGAAGCTCAGCATGCTACCAACTACGCCACCGATGCCGATGGACTCAGTCGGGTATCCCATGGTCGCCAACTACTGTATTTGTGTGAAGCAGTGCTGGGGAGTGAGATGGGGAGGCAGTGATTTGATTATGAAGGCCAATTGACTGCACACACTGTTTAGTAACAGGCTGGGAACCTCATTGCGGCTCAACACTTCCACCAGCGCAGAGCCGAACAAGAGTGATGACTGATGGGAAAATGAGCCAACCAGACTTCCCCTGGAGACATCGCTGTATCCCTTTATAGAGCAAAACTACCTTTTATTTTTATGGGAGGTGTGGTGGTGCAGCGTTCATGCTCTTGGCCTCTCAGCAAGGTGGACTGGGTTTGATTCCCGGTCAATGCATATGAGATTTTTGAAGTGAAAAGCCACGTCTTGTGGTCAGGATTCCTCGTAAAGAGGAGGTCCCGTGGCTCATAATCACAAGATTCACGGTCACGTAGAACTACAATCTTCCTTTTTATGTGCTTTTTCATTTTGAAAAAATGAAAATCCACAGCCTGCTTCCAGTCTCCGACCGGGTCAGGAATGGAATGAATGAAGCCCCCATCTAGCGGCGAAGATATGAACTGTGCCGGCTGCCGAGGCCTGACGCACTCGTCTGGGGCAATGATTAAATGAATGGCAGATGAAATGAAATGATAGTGGAGAGTGTTGCTGGAATGAAATATTTGACAGGGAAAACCGGAGTACCCGGAGAAAAACCTGTCTGCCTCCGTTTTGTCCAGCACAGATCTCACATGCAGTGACCGGGATTTGAACCACGGACTCAGCGGTGAGAGGCCGGCGTGCTGCCGCCTAAGCCACGGAGGCTCCTGCTTTTTCATTTTAATTTATTTTAATTATTATAATTATTAATATTTTTTTGTTTCTCTAATTTTAATGTTTATAGGCCTAAATATATTTTTAAATGTTCAATTTATGCTCGTTGATATTTTTAATGAATTAACTAATTTTGAATTGATTTTTTCAATTATTTTCATATTTTTTATATTTATGTTTATTATTTTCATTTTTATATTTCTTTTATTATTGTAATTTTAGTTTTATGTTTTTTATTTCTGTACTTATGTTTTATTTTTCGACTTTAATTGTTAATGTTTTTAGTTTTTATTTTATCCAACACATTACGTCAAGTAGATACGTAGGTATGTTTGATTTATAGAAATACTCGCATGAAAATTCTCCGAAATTTGGCTTAATGATTCAACCGCATAAAAATTCTCCGAAATTTGGCTTAATGATTCAACGATCAGCATCTTTGAAAGCATAAACTGTTCTTATGGCAGGTGGTTACTATAGAGACCACTATCCCATAAAGGGTTATTACCGAGTAGCCTCTGGTCATGTTTCGGCGAGTACACAGGTTTCTGCAGGTTTAGCAGGGGTGGCTGCACCTTATGTGCTGAAGTGCTGCAGTCCATTGTTTTATTTGAAAACTAGCAACCCGCCCCGGTTTCGCCCGGTATCTTTAAAGGGTTACTCCTCAGCGTTAGCTTAAAAGGCGCACGGACGGCAGGTCCCAGACGCAATTCAGAAAAGCCGAAGTGAACAGCGAAACTCCAAACACATATACTCTTCTCTGAAATATTAACTCGACACGATTCGACAGTTTGATGCTGGCCGAAGCTGTGGCGATAGGCTCGCTCGCTCGCTAGCTCCTAAACTAGTTACGAAGCTAGTAATTTAAATTTTCACTGAATGGAGATTGTTGGAAGAAATGAAAACGTAAAAACACTTAAAATGGGCGATGTATTAAAGATAGAGGTATGCTGTCCCGGACTTTTTTGTAGAACTTTTCATGCTGAACAATTCTTACGCTCATAGTATATAGATAGTTTTTACGCTTTACCCGGCGTAAGTTTAAAAGGCACACGGACGGCAGGTTTTTCTTCGACTCGATGCACTAAAATCGTTATTGCTCGGTTTCCTTTGGTCATAAATGAATGCTTTTCTAAAGAAACCTTCCTCGAGAAATCCTTTACAGAATTGTGAAAACCGCATCAAAATCCATCCAGTGGTTCTCGAAATTATCCGGAACATCCAAGAATCGAGGACTTTGTTTTATACTATGTAGAGATAGTTTCTTTTTTTTAGCCTACTTTTCACATTTTGCAAAAAATGAGGAAAAAGTAGACTTGTGAGATCGGGCAAATGAGTGTCTGTCTGTCCTTCTGTCTGTCTGTGTGTGTCCCCCCCCCTATCAACTCCTAAACGGCTGCAGCAATCGAAACAAAATTTGGTAGGAATTAAGATCTATATCTGAATATCTCACGGCCATATTTGAAAATGATGTCAATGCTACCAACTGCTTAAAAATCGCATTTGAAATTTGAGCTCCATGTTGGATATCTTGGAAGGTATGAATGGGAGCTATTTCAAAATTGGCACACGTATAGACAATAATATTGCAGTTTAATATCCAGGAGGCCATACATGGTAGTGTTGCCAAAATGATTATAAGCCTGCTGATAGGTCCAAGTTTTAAATCCATATAACTTCTACACTATCAATTGGATTTCAACCAAATTTCGTATGTTCTATGTGTACATAAACAGATATGACTGAGCGTATTCTTAAGTGCCACCAGGGCTGCCAACTGTTAATAAATGCTCTCAATATTTTTTATCCAAATACCCATATATCAGAAAGTATGCAAGCCGACAGCTTTAAACTATGCACACGTATAGTACCTGACATTCTATATTAATTTGGAGTAACTTATATACGTCAGTGCTACCAACATGATTCTAAGCATGCTGGGAGGTCCAAATTTAAATACTTGTAACTTCTTTACTATCATTAGGATTTCAACCAAATTTTGTGTGTGCTATGTGTACCATAACAGATATGACTATGCCGATTCTTAAGAGTAACCAGGTCTGCCAACTGTTAATAAATACTGTCTCTATTTTTGTTACACTAATATCAATATATCAGAAAGTATGCATTTCAATAGCTCTAAACTTTGTACACGTATAGTACCTAGCATTCTTGATTAATTTGGAGTAACTAATATACGTCAGTGTTGCCAAATTGATTCTAAGCCTGTTGATAGGTCCAATTTTAAAATGCATGTAACTTCTAACTTATACTACCTAATGGATTTCATTCAAAATTCAGATACACACACTAATACAGCCATCACAATTAACACCGGTTATCAGACAGATTCTACACACACCCAAAGTACACGGGGCTACATTACCGCGTTGTCGCACCCCCTAAACTTAAGAACCAACCAACCAACCATCATTCAAAATTGACACAACAATATATCATGCTATTTCAGATTATTTCTGACCAATACATGTATGTCATTGTTGCCAACATGATTTTACGCGCGCTATTAGATCCAATGTTTAACTGCATGTAACGTCCATGCTATCCATTGGACTTCAACCAAATTTTCTATTCTGTACCTTAAGAGATAGAACTAAGAATATATTCAGTCACCAGGGCTGCCAACTGTAGTACTCCATTAGGCTACATTATGCCAGGTATACGAACTAATAAGAAATTTCGGTATTACCGACTTAATTTCGTCATTATTCTAGATAGATCCATATAGATTAATCATTGGCATGAATCTTAAATTTTAAGAAAAGTAGGCTCTTTAGTTCGTCACGGAACTTCTTGTTAGAAGATAAGTTTTATTTATTATTGTACCCTTATCCATTAAGGGTACATTATATTGTTTTTCATAAAAAATGCCCTATTTATTGTACAGCATAAGTATGTTATAGCAATGCTGATGAAGACCCCAACGAGGGGTTGAAATCATGTTACAATGAACATTATCGTATTAACAAGTGTCTGTCAGTAAACTCAATTAATACAAAAGTTAAAAAGTTAATACGTTTATTGAACATCACGATTAATATTTTTGTTATTTTTATTATTACTATTATTTTCATTCAGGCTACAGTGTAATTTCTTCTTCGTCTTAAGCTTCCTCTTCCTTGATATGGACGATGTGCTGCTGCTTATGTTGATCCGACCAGGTTCTTCAAGCCTTCGCAGTTCTTTCGTCTTGGAGCCCTCCAAATTTTGAATAATATTGTCCGAAATGTTTCCCTATGTAACATCTGCACTTCCTGAATGTTGGACCTTTCTAGATCTTTACGAACTTCCTTAATCCATGCCGTAGTTGTATTCTTGTTCCGTAGGTAGTCGCATATCTTTTTGGTTATTCTGGTTTTGTCCGTTCTGTACAAGTGTCCGAGAAATGACAACCTCCTGCTCTTCATGATTTCTGAGATTTCCTCCATATTTTTGTAGACATCATTGTTGTTCCGAAGTTTCCAGCCGGTTTCAGTCTGGACTGGACCCATGATTTTCCGAAGTATTCTTCTCTCTATGATCTCCTGCTTCTCCAACTTGTAGTTCACATTGAGAGGCATTCGCTGGCATATAAACACTCTGTTTTAACCACAGTTTGGCATTTCAAGAGATGCACTTCCTGTTGTAGATGATTTAGTTAGCCCGTAAGCTTTCTCCATTTTTGAGACCCGATCCCCCACAGCAGCTTTCTCTAACCCGTTCTATTGTATAGTCTCGCCGAGGTATTTTAACTATTTAACCTCTCAATTTGTCCAGTTTCAAGGAAATTTGGTCCATGTTTGTCATTCTTAATGAATTTGTTCTTCACTTTTGAGTTGCCCAGCCTTCCCTGCGTATTTTCTAGGAAGTTGATAGGTATGGCTGCTTCCTCTACGTTTTCTGAAAGTATCGCAAAATCGTCAGCGAAAGCCAAGCAGTTTACTTTGACACCTTCCGACTTTCTTCCTGGACAGATCGGACTTATCGCTTCATTTTCAAGTTCGGAATTCCAAATTATTTTCGTTATTATTGTCATCAACTTTATCTTTGTATTTATATCCCGAGAATAGTCGCGTGTGGTCCATTGGGCCCCATGCAAAGTATGCTTTGTCCTGAATTTCTGCGTAAATTAAAGATCTGAGTACCCTTTCCCGGTAGCTGCCTGAAGTTCATTCTAGTGCAGCACGGCACTATTACTCGTCAGTTACGCTTAGTCATTCACAATGTACAATTTCACTGGACCCCGTGCGACTAGATACATAACCTAACATTTTCTGACGTCTTTGTTGACTACCGTTCTTCTTTGCTCTAACGCTGGTAAGATTAGTTTCATTTACTCTTGCTTCTGTTAAAACGTCATGTATTTGTGCTTGAGAAGTGATTTCATTGTTTTCTAGTACTGACAATGGACGATACTGAAGACAAGGTCCGCATGCTTGTGGTGAACATGGGAAATTCGTTTGTGATTAGTGTTTTACGGAGTAAACATTACATTAAAAGCATTTTAAAAATGTATTGCATTAATGTTGACAATCTTTTGCTGCATTATGCTTAAAACGCTGTCTCTCTACTATCAGGTACCACAATGTAATATTTGTTTTCAAGTTTGTGTATTATACTTGAACATTGCCATTATTAACGTATAAGAGGGAGTGATTACTAGTTTCTAAATAAAGTTTGAACTTTTACTTCTATGCCCATAGTAATAAGAATTAATTTAAGTGCCGTAGGTTTGAGAATGTTTTATGTGTAACATCTTTCCACTCGGTTGCTGGATATTTTTGTGTGGGGGTGATTTTGTAAAAAGGGACGGAAGTGGGCCGGAAATGCAACGGGAACAATGAGCGCGCGCGGTGGCGGAGATTGGTACAACGACGTACTGTTGGCCATGTGGCTATGTGGAATGTAAATCGCATGCGGTTTACTTCAAGGTTTGGAGGCCCCATTACAGATATTCCTACAATAAATCAGCTTCAAACTGTCATTCTTTGGTGTGAAAATATTCATTGTATCATATTTGCTGAAAACAATTATGATTTATTAAATCTTACTACTTTTGCTGTATTCTTATTTAATGTAAACACTCGAGGTACTGTCGGCCAAAATACAGCACTTTTATATCAAATTTGCTGAAGGATTTGTCACTGGAGTTTTACAAGTAGTTATTGCAGAAATAATAGTAATGAGAACTTACCGATGGTAATAACACGAAGGAATCCTTCATGTTTGCTGGCACAAGGCAGCACTATGAGTTCATTCTTTAAAAAAAATGCGAGTAAGTAATATGGAATTATTCGAATAACATGTCAGATGTTACACATCATATGCGACTACTGTAAGGCTCGTAATTTTTTAATATTCACACATGGGGCCCAAATGGCCCCCCGGGACTATTAACGTTGTTCATTTGTGTGAGACTACTCCCGGGATATTTATAATCTACCGCATTCTTGTGTATTTAATACACATACATATTTAGTATCAGTTGTTGTATCACTGTATCACTGTTTGGCTACCGGGTGAGTTAGCCGTGGTGGTTACGGCATGACTGATGGCAGTCGCTCACATCCGGGAGGCGAGGAGGTTCGAATCCCCCCGCCGGCAACCTTGAAGATGGTCTTTTGTGGTTTCCCATCTTCCTTCCAGGCAAATGCCGGGGTTGGTCCCTAACTAGAGGCCAGAGCCGCTACCTTCCAACTCCTCGTCCTTACATTCCAACTTCCCTCCCCAACGGTACTTGTAGCTCACCCATTGGGTGTCCGTCTCGAAGCAGCTACAAAACTGGCGAGCCGAACATGTCCTCGGACACTCCCGGCACTAACAGCCATACGCTAAAAAAAAAAAAAAAAAACCTGTTTGGCTCATGATAAGTGGCCCTAGTAAAATGGCCTGCTACCCTATCAGCTTGATAACTTCACGTTGTAATCTTCCAATACGCAGTTTAAAGCCTTTGGCGTGATACCGTCTGAGGCTTGCCAATGCAATGTACAGTGCAGATTAATGGAATGTTCGATAGAGCTGAGTAGGACGCCACAGATGGCATCGCCGTATAAACCCTTTGACGAAGAGAATATCACTGCCAATAGGTAAAGCCCTGCGCGGATACGGATATCCGTGGATAAACCCGCGGATATAGTTTGCATGGGAGTGCGGATAGCGGATAAGCTGTGGACAATGTTTGGAGTAAATTTGCGGATAGTTTTTAGAATACAATCCGAACTTGTTGAATATCATTATTAGGAGCAGGATGTTTATGACATATCATATATTTCCGTTATGTTTTTTTTTTCATGTCACATATAAGATGATGATTTAACCTAATCTCATTCAAATTATGTCATGAAGCAAAATTAACACTTCGAACTGAAAAGGGTTGCAATTCTGGCTGTATAAAATTCATTTTGAACATAGCAATATGACATACATATTTTATCTAATGAAAAATAATAATACAGTCATTTAATTTTGGTTTTGTTATATTTTGGCTGTATTAGGCTGTTTTCTTTCCTCTTAATAATCCATATATCATAAAAATATGCACGGTATTTTGACTGTGTTACGATTAACAGATGACCTCGTTGTTGCTGTTCTATCAACAATCCATATAATCGAGGCGAGATCTCCCTCTCTCCAATCTGCTTTCTATGCGTATGATGGTTATTCAAATAGTCATGATGAGCTGTACAGAGCGATCATTGCTTTTTCTCCATTGGAGAGTTCACTGACTGGTGGAATGAGGGATGACATGAACCGTAAAAACGGTTCTATTTCCCACGGATGAAACGAGGACAAAGTGATGGGGTGAGCCTGCCGTTTGACAGCCGTGTGTGTGTGTGTACATGTGTTAGTCATTACGCAAGAGCCTATTGTTCCTTTGTGTTCTGGCTCATATTCATCAGGAATACCCTACCAAAGTGACTCCACTTACTGGTGTTTTCTATACGGGGTGAGTGGAGTATGTTGACAATTGAGTCGTCAAGTTGCAAAACTCGTTAAATCCACTTGTGAATAAGAATCATGTCATAAAATTATGTATTTAATTAGTTTAGTTTATTTTACTTTATTTTACTTTATATTGTTTTATTTTGTTTTGTTTTGATTTTGTTTTGTTTCATTTTATTTAGTTTTATTCATTTTAAATTGTTTTGTTTATTTTTTGTTGTTTTATTTTATTTTGTTTTGTTTATTTTGTTTTATTTTATTTTGTTTTGTTTTATTTTGATTTTCCAGAAAAAAAACATAAAACCAAAAACAAAAAACACGAAGCAAAAAGCAAAATTCAAAAACAATTGCAAAAGCAGAAAACAAAAAACAAGAAACACAAAGCAAAAAGCAAAATTCGAAAACAGCAAAACCAGAAAACAAACACAAAACCAAAACCAAGAAAGAAAAGCAAAAGGTAAAATTCAACAGCAAAAGCACAAAGCAAACACAAAACCGAAAACCAAAAACACAAAGCAAAAAGCAAAAAGTAGAAAACAACAAACACAAAAGATACGCGAGGCAAAGTGAAGAGAAAAGTTTCTCATGAAAATTATTCTTATTCACAAGTGGATTAAACGAGTTTTGCAGCTGGACGACTCAATTGTGACCAGTGGCGGCTGGCGGATAACTGTTCTGGGGTGTTACACTATTTTCATTAAGGGTGGGGAGGCGGTGGGGTAAAAGGCTGCTTGATATCAGAGAAAACTGTATTCAATAGCGCGGTGAAACGGATGTACCTCATTCATCACGAATGCCGCAGTTCAGAGATCATCCCATTGTCATCGGATTAAATGGATTATAAGTTAGTCTACATGAAAACCTTCACAAGAACAAAACAACGTAAGTTATATATGAGGGCGAGAAAGAATCTCGAGTGTCACAAGTACGAGCAAATTACATTGCTAGACATGGTATCGGCAGTAGACGGAGCATCTCGTATGTCTCCGTCCGCCCCTTGGCTCCCTTGTTGCAATTAGCAGGCAACGACCAGCCCAGTTAACTGTTGGGATAGGAGTTACTCGGTCTAGCATTTCTGCCATACCCTTCACTATTGAGATCTGGTCGGTTCTTAGGGCGGGCAACGACCGAACAGACAGTTGGCGCGCTTCACTTTCTCAGACAGTTCACAGTAACTTACTATAAGATTTCCTGAATTATTAAAGAACAATTTTTATGAATTCCTATACATTTAAAAGGAAACATACAGCTTTTATTACTAAAAATATTATTACGGTATTAATTGTTTATCTTGAATTAATCTGGTTGTTGTGCAACACTGCAACCTTATTACCGGCCGCCACTGAAAGGGATTATAAAGGGCATAACATGTAGGTTATCGGCCCCGGAATATAACTAGGTAGCTGGGAACTCTGTAAAAATTGTAAATATCTAGGGTCAAATATTACTGAAAACAATGATATGAGAGAAGAAATACATGCAAGGATAGCAGCTGGAAATAGGAGTTACTTTGCTTTAAGCAAAGTTTTTAAAGCAAGAAGCCTTAGTAGGAATCTGAAGTTGACTGGACATCGTACGGTAGTGAGACCTGTGGTGATGTATGGTTCGTAAACTTGGATCATGACACGAGGTGATGAGGAATTGTTAAGGAGATGGAAAGGAAAGATACTCAGAATAATATATGGACAGTAAAAGAGAGTGAATTGTGGCGAATCAGAAATAATGTGGAGATAAGAGAGTTGTATGGAAATAAAGAGTAGTAGACTGCGTTGGTTGGGACATGTAGAAAGAATGACAGAGAACAGGATGGTAAGGAAGATCGATGGGAAGCCAGGAGGACGTCGTATGAGGGGAAGACCTAGGACAAAGTACACCATGTGAAACAATTAATTGCCATAAAACTCCACACCCGTGGCTGATTCAACGACGGAAGGAGCGTCAGTGGAGGGGGGAATGACGCATGCACAGAGCGCCGACGAAAATAGAGGGGCAGCAGACCAGCGTGCCCGATATCATTCGGTGTTGCTTGTTCACTGAAGGACGGCAGAGTGTGGAGGATGAAGATCGAAGTGGGCGTCCCTCCACATCCACGAATGAAAACAACATTGCTCGAGTACAGGACATTGTGTTAGCGTCCACACTGGGTACTGGTTGTGCCCGGGCCCATCACATCCTCCATGATGTGTTGGGTTACCAAAAAGTGTCCGCAAGATGAGCACCGAGAAACCTGACAATTCCTTGCATCGCAGGGCACCAAGTTTAACCAGAGTCTTCATCTTCTCCAGCATGATTAATCCCACTTAAGTGGGGTCGCTGATGCGGATATTCCTCCTTCACGTTGTTCTTTCCCGGGCCATTTCCTCCACAAGTCCCCGCTGTTTCATGCTTTCTTGAATGCTGTCCATCCATCGCCTTCTGGGTCGTCCTCGACTCAGTTTCCCTGGTGGAAGCATTTCCATCATCCTATTCCCCACATAATCTTGATATCTCCTCTTAACATGGCCATACCATCTGAGCCCAGCTTCTCTGACTTTCTTAGAAACTTGCACCACGCTAAGTCTCCTTCTAATCACTTCATTAGCGGCTTCGGTGGCGTAGTCTGTAGCATACTGAACTGCTGTGCCCAAGATAGTGGGTTCAAACCCGGCCGAAGTCGTCGGATTTTTTAGTGCGTTTAAATCCTTCAGTATGCCTTCCTTCGGAGGGGAAGTAAAGCTGGCGGGCCCATGTCATAGATTTATGGCTACAATTGGTAGTGTGTAGCTAAATTTTTAGGTCATTTGGTTAGAAACCTTTATCAAGTTCCAATGTTCGCCGCTAAGTGTCAGTGACAGTGGTATGTCTGGTAGCAAAGTTGGAACTACTTGAAATTGAACTTGATGGGTACGCTAAGGGTGTTCAATTAAAATACCACACTATGGCAAATAATAAAATAGTGCAAAGTGTATAGTTCATGAAGCCATCTCTCCCCAGGGGCTCACAATTTGTGGGACGTGGTTTGGCGACCATGGGACTCCATCTGAGTCCGGCATTTCTTCCGCTTACTTGTGGCGGGATCCTCTCTGTTATCTTTCCGCTCGACCTCTCTTGGTCAACTCTTGTTCTTTTCCGACCCCGACGGTATAATGGTGTCCAAGGCCTAGGCAGTATTTCACTTTTTCCGCCTTAATTGGCCCTTGTCTCATCTTTCCTGATCACTCATTCTTCGAGGGGTCAGACCTCTTGTTTTCTTTTCATTGTGTATCTCCTGCCTCTGCTCAAGGCCCTCAAAGAGGCAGGGTGTGTAGCCCCACTACTTACGGTGCACCCTAGAATGTGCTACAACCTCAAGAGGTCATGTCTGTTGAGTTCGGGCGTTGGTGACCCCGAGGGCTTCCTGAGCTCGGTCTGGTTTTGCTCCTTCTTCCATTGCCTATGGGGCGGTCCCTCTCATCTTTACCTTTCATATCTGCCTTTCCTGGCTCTCCTTTCTTCGAACTCCCTCAATTCTCATTCTTCGAGGTCGAGGGCATTTCCTTTCTTCCTGTCTTTTATTTCCCTTATTCTTATTCTTGCTTTCCATCTCCTCTTCTAGTTTGTAAATATGTAAATAGTTTTAGGTATAGTTTAATTTCATTTACATTTTCGCTATCAGCCAAACCATTAGGGGCCGATAACCCAGATGTTAGGCCCCTTTCATCATCTTCATCGTGCCATGGCGTATGTCAGTTTGGCAATAAAGGGTCCCTGGGGGAGAAAAAGACGAAACTTATTTTCGTAACTTCCCTCGTATTAACAACAACAACAACTCTTTCAGTACGAGGATCCACTCATGGGCTATTATTATCTGCTCGCCCATTTAACTTACACTTTAGATACGGGACATCACACGCAGAGAAAGCTTTTCATTTTTAAACAGAATAATATTATTCTTCAGTCGAGCGAAGTGTTCGAGTTTCCTGTGGTGTTGTGATCGATATTAAGTTTCAGCTTCATAATCTTCGTGAGATGGCGAATAATTTGATGACACCACGGGGAGTTATTAGAGGGATTAATGTTCGTCCCACCATCTATTAGTAGCACCCTGCTTCACGCAAGAACTCTAATGCACTCTGTCAAAGGATTTAGCAAGATAAATCACCGAATTGATTTGTGATTGTATTAACACCCCATTGGTTTTCATTCGCGATCAGAGAAGAAACTGTTGTTGTTGCTGCTTAGTTAAGGGCCACATAGCCCCGTGTATTTTGTGTGTGGGTGTGGAATTTGTGTGATTTATTTATTTATTTATTTATTTATTTATCGTATGGCTTTTAGTGCCGGGAGTGTCCGAGGACATGTTCGGTTCGCCGGGGTTTGTAGCTGCTTCCAGCGGACACCCTTAGGGTGAGCTCCTTAGGGTGAGCTACAAGTTTCGTTCAATTTCCAATAGTTCCAACTTTCGCTACCAGATATCAATAATACCTAGTGGTGAATGTTGGAACTTTCATAGAGCGTTCCGACGAAATCTAACCTAACAATTTAGCTTCACACAACTTTAGTCTGTGGAATGATCTCTTACATGCCATAAATCTATGACATGGGACCACCGGCTTTACTTCCCCTCCGAAGGAAGGCATACTGAAGGATTTTAACGCTCTTAAAAAATCCGACGACTTCGGCCGGGTTTGAACCCACTATCTTGGGCACAGCAGTTCAGCATGCTACCAACTACGCCACCTGTGTTAAAGTGATGGCTCTACAAGCGTGAGTGGATTTGTAAATCGGAAATAGGATCGGGAAGGAGACAGCCGTGAATTTTTGTTTCCGAATTTGGCCAACTATGGATCGCATAGAGCAGTCATGGGCAAAGTACGGCCCGCGAGCCAAGGGCGGCCCTTGAGCTAGTCTAATCCGGCCCGCGACATGGTTTCAAATTATACTACCTACAAATACACATACAGTAGTACAATAGCCTAGATCTAAGCATTGTTTAGTTAAATTGCCAACTTCATAATCGATGTAAATTATTTCATAACATACTATTTTAGAAGTGTAATCAAAGTTGTATCTACTTGTATGTATGTTCATTTTATATCAGCTGTAATTTAAATTAATTTGTACATTAAGACTGATATGTTATCATAAGATGGAAGTTACGGTCATAAATAGATTGACAGACCACCATTTAGCTGCGTGCCTAAGAATCAGCTCATTCCAGTTTCAACCAGATTGTGAAAAACCTTTAGGCGGGTTCGCACGGAGTCGTGAAGCGGGCGAGAGCACTACTAGTTTTGATTATGCGTTACGACTTGCTTCTTTAACTGGAGAACCGACGACCTTGTTCCGTTCACACGGACGAAATGTTCTCGCTGGTCGTAGGTTTCTCGCTCGTTGTTCAGTCATGGCAGAACGCGAATCTGCGAAAGTTGTTTGTGAAGTATTAATATAGTCTATGTGTTAAGAAATCATTTGAAAACCCGGAATAAAACAAAAAATAGACATGTGTGGGTTTGGGACTGGATAAAGAGGCGTAATGTACTTGGTGCCACCAATAGTATTTGCTAGGGTTTATCCTTGGAAGATCCAAATAGCTACAGAAAATTCTTTAGGATGGAACCAAATCTGTTTTTATTTTTGGTTATTAAAGTGAGAGCAACGATTCAGAAAAAAGACACAAATATGAGACGAATAATTCCGGCAGAATCGAACTTTTCGCGGTACAACTCGACAAACTTCATCACCTGCTCAGTACTCATTTTATACACAGACATGTTGTCATCCCTCCGGCAAGAATACGACTGAAGCGGTCGTACTTACTCCAATCAGTCGGAGATTCCACGCCCCACCTTTTTGGGGGGTGGGCACGACCCCAATTCCCACTACCACTGGTTCACATGAGACCGTGTCCACGACCGGCTGATCGACCACTAGTGCTCTCACCCGCTTCACGACTCCGTGTGAACCCGCCTTTAGAAGCACAGTTACAGTTACATTTGTCACATACACCTTCCTCTTGTAACAAAATTATTAATGAATGTGTGTTCTATTTCCTAAGTTTTCTAGCATTGTAGCCTATACGTTTTATTTGATTTTAACATTCAAAAATAAAAAGTTTATAATCTGTCTATAAACATGTAATGGTTTTCTTTCGGCCCGCCTACATTATTTTGTTTTGCATCTGGCCCTGCCCCTGAAAAGATTACCCATGTCTGGCGTAGATCCTAAGGCTTTCTGGACAATCTCTTCTTTTCCCTCCAGAACCTCTTCATTCCTTCACTTTGACTCCTCCGCTGCTCCGCAGAAATTACCAATTTAGGCCTACATTTTGGTGGATTCTCCTTAACCCTTTATAGGGCAGACGATTTTTACTTTCAAGGTTTTTTATTTTTCATTTCAGTTCTAATTTTTATTTTTATTTTTATTTTTAATATTCAATATTATTTTTTTAGCAAATTTTAAAAAATATCTATTTATTATTTTAATTTTACAATTTACCCTTTTAATTTTATAATCATAATTATTCCTTCAATTTTAGTGTGTTTCATTTTAATTTTTAGTGTTTTTAGCCTACTTTCGATTTTTGCAAAAAATCAAAGTAGACTTATGAGATCAACACAGGGCGAAAAAAGTGTGTCTGTCTGTGTGTGTGTGTGAGTCTGTGTGTGTGTGTATGTGTGTGTGTGAGTCTGTGTGTGTGTGTGTGTCTGTGTGTGTGTGTGTGAGTGTGTGTACTCTGAATGTCTGTCCCCCCCAATCAATTCGAACACGGTGAATGCGAATTGAACGAAATTTGGTACAAAGGTAGCACTAGCAAAGGACACCTCAGTGTCATGTTTTATATCGCCGCCATCTTGACGGAAACGTAATGGCGGCCACACAAATGTTCAAAGCTTAAATCAAATTACGACTAACCTAATCATCCGATCTCTACCAAATTTTGCAACAACATACCTTTATGGGGGGAGCATTCTTTGAACAAACTAATAGGTCATCAGTGTAATAGTTTGCGGATGGCGGCCATCTTTGTGTGAAAATCGATTCCACCTATTAATTCGAACACGGTGCAACCGAATGGAACGAAATATGGTACAGAGGTAGCACTAGCAAAGGGCATCTCAGTGTCATGTTTTATATTGCCGCCATATTGACAGAAACGTAATGGCGGCCACACGAATGTTCAAAGCTTAAATTAAATTATGATTAACCTAATCATCCGATCTCTACCAAATTTTGCAACTACATACCTTTATGGAGGGAGCATCCTTTGACCAATCTAATAGGTCATTCGCCTAATAGTTTGCGGATGGCGGCCATCTTTGTGTCAAAATCGATTCCCCCTATTAATTCAAACACGGTGAAACCGAATGGAACGAAATTTGGTACAGAGATAGCACTAGCAAAGGGCATCTCAGTGTCATGATTTATATCGCCGCCGTATTGACAGAAACGTAATGGCGGCCAAACACATGTTTAAAGCTTAAATCAAATTACGACTAACATGACCATCCGATCTCTACCAAACTTTGCAACAACATACCTTTATGGAGGGAGAATCCTTTGACCAATCGAATAGGCCATTAGCCTAATAGTTTGCGGATGGCGGACATCTTTATGTCAAAATTGATTCCCCCTCTTAATTCGAACACGGTGGAACCGAATGAATGAAATGTGCTACAGAGGTAGCACTAGCAAAGGGCACCTCAGTGTCATGTTTTATATCGCCGCCATCTTGACGGAAACGTAATGGCGGCCACACAAATGTTCAAAACTTAAATCAAATTACGATTAGCCTAATCATCCGATCTCTAGCAAATTTAGCAACAACATACCTTTATGGAGGGAGCATCCTTTGATCAAACTAATAGGTCATTAGCCTAATATTTTGCGGATGGCGGCCATCTTTGTGTGAAAATCGATTCCCCTTATCAATTCGAACACGGTGAAACCGAATGGAACGAAATTTGGTACAGAGGTAGCACTAGCAAAGGGCACCTCAGTGTCATGTTTTATATCACCGCTATCTTGACGGAAACGTAATCGCGGCCACCCAAATGTTAAAAGCTAAAATGTAATTACGACCAACCTAATAATCTAGTCTCTACCAAATTTTGCAACACCATATCTTTATGTGGGAAACATATTCAGACCAAACTGCAAGAACATCAGCCTAATAGTTTGCAGATGGTGGCCAAGTATGTGTGCAAATCGAATCCCCCCATCAATTCAAACACGGTGAAACCGAATTGAACGAAATTTGGTACAGAGGTAGCACTAGCAAAGGGCACCTCATATTCATTTTTAATATCCCTATATCACATTGTATTTCAACAAGCTACTACAACCAACATTCAATCATACTCCTTGAAAAGGACAAAGAGTTATAACAATACCCATGCATTTAGGAGAAAGTAGGCTATATGTTCTTTACTGAACATCTTGTTTAGTTTAATTTGTATATTTATGTTTTCTTCTTCTTTCCTCGATTTTGGCCATCTAAAATAACCCATTGCATTCACTGTCTCTTATTTCCTTTATCCTTTCTCGCCTTCCAGTAGTTCTTCATTACTTCACTTTGTCTCCTTCTTTTCTCTTCCGTCCAGATGTTAATCCGCTTCTCCTTTTCCTTCTCCTGGAAACCCTTGATTTTTTTTATCATATTTCTGAAAAGCGGTCTATCCTGAATAATATATATTGTTACTTCCATCTCTTCCATATCCCTTTTTATACCTTGTACCCATTGATTACCATTATTGCTTTTGTATACATGACTGAAAATTTGTTTTGTGAGTCTGGTGTTATTCATCCTTATTACGTGTCCAAAGAAATTAACCCTCCTTTTCCTGATGGTATCGTAGATTTTTTAAATTTCTTTGTTTTTGTAGGGGTCGTCATTTTTTCTACATCTGAAATCTCCACTTTCTGTTTTTAATGGTCTAAATGTTTTATATTATTGTTTTAATTTTAATATTTTTGATTTTATTTATTAGTTTAAATTTTATCCAGCACCATAAAACTAGACAGATATAATATTTCCTTATCAGAAATATTACATCTACAAGATTTTTTTTTTGTAATTAGGCTGAATGTTTCAACTATTAGCATCTTTGCTAATAGCCTACAACATCTTTTTATAGTAGGTGGTTAATATATAGACCACTATCCTCTAAAACAGGGCCATCCAGTCTTTGCGCTCCTCCCGCGGCCGCGCTCGGGGAGCACTGGGCAGTCAGACTAGCGCTCCTTCCCCTACCACCACTACACTGTGGCAGCGAGGAGATGGACGATGTTCGGACCACGCTGACTAGATACGTATGTACAGTCGTGCGGCCGACAGCTCTTGTGGGATTGTTGACATATTAATAGGGCTGTTTTGCCATAACAAATTTATCGCATATACAAATCGAATGGTACTCCGATGTATGGAATGTGCAGGAAACGAACGCAAGTGTTAAGTAAAGAATATTGTGATTTATTCCAAACTAAAGTGTGAACATATTAAAGACGAAAATTCAACAACAAATTGTGTTCTTTTTAACACATTAAATCTCTGTTGCACACTGAACATTCAGCATGCCCTTTATAAGCTGTACAGAAAAATGAAATTTCCCAAGACTGCTGCTTCATCACTACTCCTTTTTAGCCTATTTTCAATTTTGAAAAAATAGGCTTATGAGATCATCTTTTGTCCGTGTGTCTGTGTGTGCGTGTGTGTGTGTGAGGTGTGTGTGTGTGTGTGTGTGTCCCTAATAAATTCGAAACGGCTGGAGTGATTTCAATGAAACTCGGTAGGTTCATAGCACTATTCCGGGCGACCTCGACCGTGCCCTTCAAATTTTGTTACGTCTCACCAATCCAACATGGCGGCTATGCGAAATATTTCACCAGCATTCAATATCTCCGAACCTATTCCCGATATCACCCTGGAATTTATTACGGTGATAAAGGGAACTACTAGAAGTTCACCTATGTGACTTTTGAAAAACTGGTAACTACAAAACCAACATGGCGGCCACGCGAATTTGCGACTTTAAAATGGACGTTTCTCGCGATTTAACCAACCAAACGAAATAAAACTTGGTACATTATATGTTTATACACATTGTAATGCACCGACATCTAACGTCGTTCAATTGTTTACATAACCACAAGTTGGCGGCTGTGCAAAATATTTCACTGGCATTCTATATCTCTGAAACTATTAGCGGTATCACCCTGAAAATTTGTACGGAGATAAAGGGTACTCCTGGAAGATCATCTATAAGACTTTCAAAAACCGTTTAACTACAAAACGAACATGGCTGCCAAGCGGATTTGAAAATTTTAAATAGACCTTTCTCGCGATTTAATGTTCCAAACTCAATGAAATCGGGTACAGGAAATGTTTATACACATTGTAATGCACTGGTATCTAATTTAGTTCAATTGTTTACATAACCTCAAAATGGCGGCTGTGCGAATATTAAAATTAAGTTTTTATTTCTTGTGTCGAAATCATGCGATCGAAGTGAAAGTTTGAATAGTGAACCTACGCAATAATTTTCCATTATTGGTACTTGACTCTATGGCCTATACATTTAACATTCCAACGTGGCGACCATCCGAAATATTTAGACGGCTCTGAATATCTACGAATCTATTATAGCAATCAAACTGAATCCTTTATGTTCATAGGGGCTATTAACTTAAGTTCACCTATAGGACTTTAAATAACCTGGTGATCACAAATCCAACATGGCGGCGACGCGAAGTATAAATATTCACATGGACGTTTCTCACAATTTAACCATCCGAGTGCAGTGAAACTTGGTACAGTAAATCCTTATATGAATGTTAAACCACTGGCATCTAATTTATTTCAATTGTTTCCATAACCACAAGATGGCAGCTGTTCGAAATTTTAAAATCTCCTTGCTCCTTTTTGCGTTCTAATCATGCGATTGAAGTTTGAACGCTACACTTACACAATAATCTTCATGTAACAGTACATAACTCTACGACCTACATATTTAAAATCCAACATGGCGACCATCCGAAATATTTAGTCGGTTCTCAATATCTACGAATCTATTACTGCAATCAAACTGAAATTTTTTATGTTGATAGTGGCAGTTAACATAAGTAGGATATATGAAAATAGGCTGTATAGTTCTTCACGGAACTACCTGTTTTATATGATGTTCAGTCATGACCACTGCGAAACTGATTTACTTACTCGCTGTCAACAAATTGCATTGGACTAGACTAGCGACTAATGGATCGGCTGCTCACTTCGGCGCGGCAGGTACACCACGCGCTCAGCCAGCGAAGCTCCTCCCACCACAAACGAAACTACCTTCCCTTAAAGCGCTCGGAGCGCGGCCTGGATGGCCCTGCTCTATAAGGATGTCTTAACGCTGTCAATGTGACTTGGAAACATCTTCCTCTTGTGGATCACGGCGGCAGTAATCCTAATTTCAACCGCGTCTTTCTCGACTTCTTATACCCATTTAGTAATAGCCTTCAGTCTTGCAATGTACTCGAAGCTTTCTTCGTCAAACGGTTCCGGTCCATTCTCATCAGATGTCCATAAAACTTCAGCTGTCGTTTGCTGGTAAAGGTCCCCGTTCTTCCTTTTCTTCCATGGCCGTGGCTTTACGTTAGGCACTATTCTAGCATTTCCCTCGAGTAGAAGTGAGGTAACAGCGGAAAACCACTTCCAGAATCGAACCCTCCTCTTCTCAGTTTTGCCTCACTACGTTGAGTGTACCCCGTTCCAGCCCTCAGACCAGAGTAAAAATGTCCACAAGGTGGCCTCAGAGAAGGAAGAGGATATAATATTGCGCCTCGACCTTTGTTTCATAGTTATTGTTGTTTTAAGGTGAAGAACAGCGAGGTTATCTGTTGTATTTTGGAATTTGATGCAATTATCAGCGTCATTATAGTGCATATAATTGTATGGTTATCTTTCAAAACGTTCCATTTTGATTTGGTTTCCATGTATTCTCATCTATGGTGGCTTTGGTAGCGTAGTTGGTAGCATGCTGAGCTTCTATGCCCAAGATCGCGGGTTCAAATCAGCCGAAGTCGTCGGGTTTTTAAGAGCGTTAAAATCCCTCAGTATGCCTTCCCTCGGAGGAGAAAGCCGGCGGGTCCATGTCATAGATTTATGGCATGTAAAAGAACCTTCCACTAACTACAATTGTGTGAAAATAAAATTTGTAGGTTGTAATTGATTAACGCTCTTTTAGTTCAAACGTTCGCCGCCAGTTACCGGTCGCGGTGGCATCTAGTGGCCAAGTTTGCGACTAGGTGTCGTTGGCGGCAGCATTTGGTAGCAAAAGTGGGAACTACTGGAAATTGCTCGTCTGCAGCCCTTACCTAAATTACAGATAACGCACACTAATACAGCCATCACAATTAACACCGGTTATCAGACAGATTCTACACACACCCAAAGTATACGAGGCTACAAGACCGCGTTGTCGCAGCCCCTAAACTGAGGAACCAACCAACCATTCTCATCTATAAATTGATTCTTGTTACTGTTCTCCTGTGAATGAAGTTTGTGTGCTCCAGTGATTATAATATGTGCCATATCTCTTGTTGTCAGGTGAGTGCCAGTGCTACAATCTGGGGAGTACCGAACGTGATCTTGTGTATGTGAGTAAAACGTATGTTTAGTCTGCCTTTCACTATATTTGCAATAAACACTTCTGTTAAGAACCAAAGAGCCTACTTTCGTTCCTTTCCAAATAAAACCAAGTCCCCGATTCTTGGATGTAACTGGTAATCTCGAGAACCACAGGATGGATTTTGATGCGGTTTTCACCATTCTGTAAAAGATATCTCTAGGAAGATTTCTGTAGAAAAACATTCATTTATGACCAAAGGAAGCCGAGCAGTATCGATTTCAGTGATTCGAGTCGAAGAAAAACCTGCCGTTCGTGCGCCTTTTAAGCCTACGCTTGGTAAACCGTTGAAACTATATATACTATGAGTGTAAGAATTGATCAGCGTGAAAAGTTCTACAAAAAGAAGCCCACGACAGTATATCTCTATCCTAAATAGGCCTAAATCGCCCTCTATAACTATCATTAAGTTTTTATTTCTTTCAACAATCTCCATTCAGTGGAAATTTAAGTTACTACCTTCGGAGCGAGTTTACAAGCTAGTGAGCCTATCACCCCAGCTTCGGCCAGCATCAAACCAACGCCACCTAAAGAATTATTTAGGTGGCGTTGATCAAACTGTCGATTCGTGACGAGCTAAGACTTCAGAGAAGAGTATGTTTGGAGTTCCTCTGTTCACCTCGGCTTTTCTGAATTGCGTCTGGGACCTGTCGTCCGTGCTCCTTTTAAGCTCACGCTGGGTAAACCGTTAAAAATACTGAGCGAAGTCGGAGCGGGTTGCTAGTAAATTATAATATAATGCTCTATTATATATGATACGTCATATATAACTGTGAAAATGGCGAGTTTTTGTTTGATTTCAGCATTAGTGTAAATGACACTAATCTCTGTGATGCATCAGCCAAGTTGACGCCACTGATTTGCTTTTGATGTATTTGACTGTGCAGTCACTCCCTTGAAATTAGCCCAGCCAGCGTAGATTTTAACGTGCATTCTAAATGGCATCACTCTGAAAAGAAACTTACAGTCACCCATCAAACAGCTGTAATTGGATTTGACATGGGATAGTTAATGGCTTCGTTCGTCACCCCAGTTGGAATTAATTGGGGACAGAGTAAACAAGGTCACAGGGTGAGCAAATGGTGTATTGTGATTGGGGATTGTAGTTTAATACATTATACGAGGTTTCTGGTCTCTATATTAACCATCTACTATCAGATGCTGATGGTTGAATCAGCCATATTTCAACGAATTTTCTCTTGAAAAATTATTATTGATGAAAACCAAATGTTGTTTGAGTTTTCAGTCTTTTGACTGCTTTGATACAGCCTCCATGCCTCCCAGTCCTGAGTTAATCGTTTCATCTCTACATCTCTACCACACCCTACATCCGAGACAATCTGTTTAACATATTCTTACCTTGGTCTACCTTTAAGGTTCTTGTCCTCGACCCTTCCCTCCATTACTTACTTTGCTATTCCTGGGTTTCTGAATATGTGTCCTACCAACCTATTTCTTCTCTTCATTAGCAGTCGCCAGAAAAATCTCTCCTCTCCCAATCGTCTTAATACCTCTTCATTTGTAACCTTATCTACCCATCTGATATTCATCATTCTCCTGTAACACCACATTTAAAACGATTCAATTCTCCTCTTTTCTGCTGCTCCAACAGTCCAAATTTCACTTCCACGCTCCAGACAAAAGTTTTCAAAAATGACTTCCTAATACTTTAATCTATGTTGTTTTTATGTCAAGAGATTCGTTTTCGGTAGAAATGCTTTCCTTGCTTCGTCCATCACTAGTTATTTTGCTTCCCAAGTAACAAAAGTCACCTACTTCCTTCAGCGTTTCACCTAGCAATTTGACGTCCATAGGGGTTTCTGATTTCTTTCGGCTGAATTCCAATATCATTGTTTTATATTTATTAATTTTCATCATGATTTCTTTCCTCAAGACTAAATCCATACCATTTAAAACTCATTATATCCTCTGGTGTGTCGGCTAAGATTACGATTTCATCAGCAAATCTAAGAATCATCTTAGCCGACACACCAGAGGAGTTGAATGAGTTTTTAAATGGTATGATATCTAGTTAGTTAGTTAGTTATTGTTGTTTTAAGGGGCGGAACAACGAGGTCATCTGCCCCAAAGGGTATGAAAGATATAACAAGTAGTTCCGTGAAGAACTATACAGCCTATTTTCATATATCCTACTTATGTTAATTGCCACTATCAACATACACAATTTCAGTTTGATTGCTGTAATAGATTCGTAGATATTGAGAACCGACTAAATATTTCGGATGGTCGCCATGTTGGATTTTATATATGTAGGTCCTAGAGTTATGTACTGTTACATGCAGATTATTGTGAACGTGTAGTATTCAAACTTCAATCGCATAATTAGGACACAAGAAAAAACAAGGAGATTTAAAAAAAAATTCACAGCTGCCATCTTGAGGTCATGGAAACAATTGAAATAAATTAGATGCCAGTGGATTAACATTCGGATAAAGATTTACTGTACCAAGTTTCACTGCACGCGGATGGTTAAATTGCGAGAAACGTCCATATGAATATTTATAATTTGCGTCACCGCCATATTGGATTTGTGATCACCAGGTTATTTAAAGTCCTATAGGTGAACTTAAGTTCATAGCCCCTATGAACATTAAAAATGCAGTTTGATTGCTAAAATAGATTCGTAGATATTCAGTATCGTCTAAATATTTCGGATGGTCGCCATGTTGGATTGTTAAATGTATAGGCCATAGAGTCATGTACCATTAAAGGAAAATTATTGCGTAGGTTCATTATTCAAACTTTCACTTCGATCGCATGACTACATCACAAGAAATAAAAACTTAATTTTAAAATTCGCACTGCCGCCATCTTGAGGTTATGTAAACAATTGAACTAAATTAGATACCAGTGGATTACAATGTGTATAAATATTTCCTGTACCAGGTTTCAGTGCGCTTGGAACATTAAATCGCGAGAAAGGTCTATTTAAAATGTTCAAATTCGCTTGGCCGCCATGTTCGTTTTGTAGTTAACCGGTTTTTGAAAATCTTATAGATGGACTTCCAGTAGTGCCCTTTATCTCCGTACAATATTTTAGGGAGATACCGCTAATAGTTTCAGAGATATAGAATGCCGGTGAAATATTTCGCACATCCGCCATCTTGTGATTATGTAAACAATTCAAAGAAGTTAGATGTCGGTGCATTACAATGTATATAAACATATACTGTACCAAGTTTCATTGCGTTTGGTTGGTCAAATCGCGAGAAACGTCTATTTAAAAGTCGCAAATTCGCTTGGCCACCATGTTGGTTTTGTAGTTACCAGGTTTTCAAAAGTCACATAAGTGAACTTATAGTAGTTCCCTCTGTCACCATAGAAAATGTCAGGGTAATATCGGTAATAGTTTCGGAGATATTGAATGCTGGTGAAATATTTCGCACAGCCGCCATGTTGGATTGGTGAGTCGTAACAAAATTTGAAGGGCACGGTCGAGGTCGCCGGGAATAGTGCTATGAACTTTCCGAGTTTCATTGAAATCGCTCCTGCCGTTTAGATTTTATTAGGGGGGGACACACACACGAATCACACACACACACACACACGCACACACACACGGACAAAAGGTGATCTCATAAGCCTATTTTTTCAAAATTGAAAATAGGCTAAAAAAGTAGGTTAGCACAGGCAAGGAAAGCATTTCTACAGAAGAAGAAGAAGAAGAAGAAAAGGAATCTGTTGTCATCAAATATAGATTTAGGTATTATGAAGTCATTTTTGAAAGCCTTTGTCTGGAGCGTGGCGCTCTATGGAAGTGAAACTTGGACTATCGGTGCAGCAAAAAAAGAAGAGAATTGATGCGTTTGAAATGTGGTGTTATAGGAGAATGATGAAGATCAGATGGGTAGATAGGGTTACAAACGAAGAGGTATTAAGACGAGTGGGAGAGGAGAGATGTTTCTGGTGACTGCTAATGAAGAGAAGAGATAGGTTGGTAGGACACTTACTAAGACACCCAGGAATAGCAAGGTTAGTTATGGAAGGAAGGGTCGAGGACAAGAACTGTAGGGGTATTCCAAGGTTAGAATATGTTAAACAGATTGCCTTGGATGTAGGGTGTGGTAGCTATGTGGAGATGAAACGATTAGCTCAGGACAGGGAAGCATGGATAGCTGCATCCAACCAGTCGAAGGACTGAAGACTCAAACAACAACAACAACAATAATAATAATAATAATAATAATAATAATAATAATAATAAACCCACTATTGCTTGTATACGAAATCCGCAGTTCTAGCTCTTCAGGCAAGCAACTCAATTTGAGGACATCCTATTATATTTTTGTCCGATTGCCGACTCGAACCCGGATCATCACCAAATCTTATTGTTTGTGAATTTGTTATTACTTTTCGTTGTGTTTTTCGTTATGTTTTCTACTTTTCCAAACGTCAAGGACACACTAAACGTTTCTTACGAGGTTCGGGCATGATGGCACGCGGTAGACTGATTATTGTTCACCAGAATCTCAACCATATCTGGTCGATTAGATTAGCAGTTTGCATTTTCTACCACTACAAGCGCTAGTGTGAGTCGATGCAGAGTTTCACTTAAGCCCTTATAACTACTTCCGGTGTGGAGATTTTTCAAAACATCAAAAAATGCTGAGGATATTGAACCAAGGAACACATTAAAGAGAGAATTATGTAAATTAGTTAATTTGGCAAGGATTTGACTCAAAAGAAAACAAGTAAAGAAACAAGTGATTTTAGGCTGTTTTTCTGGACTGCATTTAGACCAGATGTGATATTTAGTTTGATAGAACTCTCCAAGACTCACAATTTGAAACCTTCCGGGACCATTTAGCCCTTGAACGTTTGGCACTATTGAGGTAATTGCTTAATTTTACGTATTTCCTAAGATGGGGACCCTTATCTTGTCTGCTAAGAAATGTTTCCAACATTAAAAAATAAAACTGGTAGGAAGTAGTATAACAAACGCAAGAAATGAAGAGATTTTTGTAGAACAAGAGGCGAAAGTCAATTGACAAGTTTCAACGCGTGCAATTGAATGGGTAAATCATGTATATGGTGCGTTCAAAAAGTATCGAGCCGGAGGCTGTAATGCGCAAACCGGTGACGACATCGGCTAATCGTGGCGTGTGTAACGAGGTGTGGTTCCGACCAGAGCGTGGAAGGTCACAGCCCGTCGCTAAAGGGCACGCGTGCATGTCACGTGACGATACAAAGCGAGCTGCAGCATGCATCATCGTCCAACCAAGACCAAGACAGTAGGCCATTCGACATGCTTCCTGGTGTGGTTGAAGACTGTGGGACACCCATTGGGCACACACTTTCCGCAAGTGCAGTCGTTCCTTCATGATGGTGTGCACACTTCCGACGCTCAATCCGACCACGGTGGCTATGGCTTTCACTGTCACTCGGCGGTCCTGGGTAATGAGTGCATCAACCAGATGGACGTTGTCATCGGTTATGCATGGGGGTGCCCCAGACCGGGCATCATCGGCTAACAACACCCGTCCTTTCTTGAAGCGCTTGTGCCACGCCTTGACCCTTGCAAGGGACATGCAGTGTTCGCCGTACACTTGTTACATTCGGCGATGAATGTCCGTTCCCCCTACTCCTTCCGCTGTCAGAAACCGAACAACACCTCTTTGCTCTTCGTTTTACGCCTCCATGACACTATTTGCAATGCGAATGACAACGTTGGACAATTGATGCATGCTGCTGCTCGCTTTGTATCGTCACGTGACGTGTACGTGTGCCCTCTAGCGACGGGCTGTGACCTTCCACGCTCTGGTCGGAACCACACCTCGTTACACACTTCACGATTAGACGATGTCGTCACCGGTTTTCGCATTTCCGCCTCCGGCTCGTTACTTTTTGAACGCACCTTATATAATTATAAACTATTTATTTTTTCCTAAGTCAATATTTATTTCATTGAAATAAATATTGAATTGAGGTGAAAATAGATAGTTTATAATTAACACGTCAATAAGTTATCGGGCTATCATGGTCATTTTTATGTCATTCATGAACAGTATAATCCCTAAAACGTGTTGGCCGAGGGCGAAATCTAGAAGTACAGAAAGGGTAAGGGGAGAGTAACATAAAAACAGGGATACAGAAGACACAGAACTTTAACCAACATAGTATAAGTATTAATTATTGTAAATATTATTATCGTTTTACATCGTTATTCCTGTGGAGTGCGATGGAGCTTATTTAGCTAACCCAAAATATCTTGTTCAGAAGAGACGGCATTTGAATGCTGGCGTCTACAACTTGAATTATTGACAACCGGGGATTATCTTGTATGCAGACAAGGGGTAGCGTGAGTGGTTAAGAAAGGATGGTCCTGTCAATAGTTTATAGAGCAGCAGTCGACAACAGGGGGAGAGTTTCCATGTCCACCGCTGAGTGAGATAAGCTTATTTCTATGCACCGGCACGAACTCTCCGACAATGAGATCATTAGGCTAAATTGCGTAATAGCTGGACGGAATCGCGTTTAAGCGACACTCACGATTGCTGTGATGATAAGCCGTGCTACAGATTGACTCTCAAGTGGTTTCTATTGACCAATGTTGCAAAATTTAACAACAAGATTTTGCATCTCGTGATTTTTCCATTTATATGATAAGTACAGTAGTTTGTATACAGACTGCTATCATAAGATAATAATATTGTTAATTGTTTTATGTACCTTTTAACTACTGCAGCTTTTAGAGACGCCGTGTTGCGGGAATTTTGTCCTGAAGAGGATCTTTAACGTGCCAGTAAATCCTATCATATCTATGAAAAAGAAGTCCATTTTCAATACAACAACATTCATGTTCTCTTACACTCATTTACACTTGCTGTAGATACATCTTTCGGGGTTTTATTTCTCAATTACAGATTTCAAAAATAATGAAAACTACTGAAGATTAGAAGAAAACATTTTCGTTTTTATTTGTTAATAGAATTCGACAAAGGATCTTGATCCGGATCGCAATTTTTCTTTAAGAATGTTATCTCTAATTTTAATGGATTGACCCCATTGTGTCATAGAATTGTTTTAAACCTAAATATCATGCTTTTTAAGAATTTTTGTAATGGAATGTACTGTATGTTTATGCACAGGACTGATGAAGGCGAAAAAAAGTCGAAACATGTATCTAAGTGTAAACTAGGGCAATAGAATAAGATTGTTGTTGTATTGAAAAGTAGAATGATATTTAACTCAATACGGACAAAAATGGTGATTATGACTAAAGTCATACATATGCACCTATCATAAGAACACTATATTATTTACATTATCAATGGTTCTGATGGTTGAAATTTTCAATCTTATTTAAAGGAGCTTCCTTAAGGAAGTGTTAACTTTTCTGAAAAATTAATATTATTTTTGTTGATCGTTAATAAAATTATTATATATGAATTGCAGCCAATGGCCAGAGATAGGTATTTTTTTATTGAACGCCCGAGGGCTCACAACAAGTATTTCTTTAAGTAGTTGCTTCTTAAGCTACCAGACGCTACCTAAATGTAAAAATGTTAATTAAAAATTAAATAGAATGTGATAAAATAAAAATAAAAAATAAAATATAAACTTGAAAATTAAAAAGTATAAATATTTATAAACATTAAAATTAAAATTATAGAAATAATTATAAATATTAATATTAAAAATAAATCTAGAATTTTATTATACAGGGTGTCTGGAGGGGAAAAAAGTTCCAATGTTTTCAGAAGAGTTAGTATGCAACGAAAGAAGAAAAAGTTCCTATAAACATTGGTTGTAAAGTTAATATATTTTGAGTTATGGTATTATTTTGTACACGCAGCATATCTTGCACTCCGAGCACTTTGGCACGAAACAAATGAAAACACATTCTGCAAGATATATGTTCTTCGTTCAATGTGTTCTCGTAGTGGCTAGCATTCTTAGCTGTCACCGCGGAGGCCCGGATTCAATATCCAGCTCTGCCAAGAAATTAAAGTTTGGTCTGAGGGCTGAAACGGGGTACACTCAGCCTTGTGAGGCAAAACTGAGAAGAGGTGGGTTTGATTTCCAGCTCAGCCATGGTTTCCTACTTCTACTCCAGACAAATGCCGGGATGGTTCCTAATTTAAGGTCGCAGCCGTCTCCTTCACAATCCTCACTTGACTAATAAATAAACACACTATAACAGCCATCACAATAATACAGGTTATCAGACTAATGCTATGACAATGGATGTGTTTGATTTATTTTGATTGCATTTTATTATTTTGTTTCTTACATTTATTTTACATTTATTGTAACATGAAGGTTAACAAATCAAAAACCAAGATAATGGAATGTACTCCGGATGGTAAACAGGATGTTAACGTTTGGTTGGAAGGAAAAAGATTGACTCAAGTAAATCAGTTCAGTTATTTGGGAAGCATCATCACATCTAATGGAAGATGTGACAATGACGTCCGTTCTCGAATGGCCAAGGCTAAAGAATCTTGTAATAAAAAAGAAGCCTATTGACCTCCAAGGCAATATCCCTACCAGTGAGAATGCATTTCATTAAGAGCTTCATTTGGAGCATTGCGACCTATGGCTCTGAAACCTGGACTATATTAAAGGCTGAATAAATGCCTTTGAAGTGTGGTGCCGGCGCCGAATGTTACGAGTACCCTGGATTGACAGGCTAACAAATGACGAAGTCCTCAAGAGAGCTGAAGAAACAATCTGTCTAGGAAAATGATCACGAAAAGAAGTTATAGTTGGATTGGTCACTTACTCCGATATTCATCATGGTGCACCACACTGTTTGAAGAGAAACTGGAAGAGAAGACTAGAAGAGGACGACCAAGAGCGGGGTTCCTCGATGGCATTAACGGGCGACTTCCATATCAACTAATCAAGCAGTTGGCTCAAGATAGAAGATCCTTGGATAAAGACAGTCATGCTACCCACCAGAGGCGGCTCCAGATTAAAATTCTTGGGTGGGCCAGATGATACTATTGTTGTTACATATTAAATATTGTTTTATATTTGGCATTTATTGTTGCCAATATTGCCATTATCATAAGTTTTAATAAATAGTTGATGCATTAAAAACTGTACCCACATGGCTCTTTATTAATACATATATTCACTCCTGTGCTTGGATGAAGCAAATTTATCAATCAGCTTGGTTGATGAGGTCATAATTCTTCAATTTCTAACTTTGTGTTCAGAGCTATAGAAGAAAATGGATTTGTTTAAAAATTCCACTTTCATTTTCCTATTTCGGCATACAATCGACATATTAAATAACTACGTACCGTGCCACAATTAAAAAAAAAAACATTTATACAGTAGAAATTACAGCTTCATCGACAGAATTCACTAACACATTTGTACTCTACTTGGAATATCAGACAACTGAAAATGTATAAGTATATATTTGTCTTATGTCAGCAATCTGCGAACAATAGCTGAATACCTGTTTAAGAGCGTGGGGTGGGGTGAACCCTTCTCCCGTAATCCTGTTTGACAGAGACAGAAGCAGGAACCTAAAGCAACGCTATGGGCCCAATCTGCTGGCCCTTGAAGAGAGATAAAATTCCCTTCATAGCACTGAAGAATTCGCGTGCAAGACAGTGCTATGTCCACTGTTTCGTCACCCGGCCCATCAAGCCATATACTTTACATGGGACTTGGAGCGGCCCTCGCTATGACGATACACCGTACGAGACTGTCAGGATCTTAAGCTAGGGATGAGTTATTTATAATGAATTCTCTTTAGAGATTCTAGAAGGGTAAAACACTTCTTTTAAGTTGAGTATCTGTAATATAAAGTAATTTTAAAATACATTAATCAAACAAATTCTTTCAAATGCTGCCTAACGGCCTTGGGTGGGCAGGGCCCATTCGGCCCTTAATGACGCACCGTCCTTGCTACCCACCAACCATCAGATTGAGAAGAACGAGAGAGAGAGAGAAATTTTCATCTTGAATTTCCCCATCGAATTCACATCAATTGTGTCACACACACACACAAAAGTAAAAGAAACCACTAATTTACCGACTTTTCATTAAAGTTGGTAATACTGTTAGCCTTTTTAATAGTGTTTTATAAAAGCTAATATTACACTACGAGTTCTTGTTACATTTATTGTGTAGATCCACCTTGCAGCACAGGCACTCTGTGTATTACTGAGCACTATTTACCCAAGGAATAACTAGACGTGTACTTTAAGCTAAAATATTCCACCCTCCGTTTCCATTTCGCCGCGTACCCTTTCTAATTTGCCCCTTGGCTGAGCAATTAGCAGGATCTTACAGTCTATCAGTGTCTGCCACCCTATCCGTTTACATTCCCTCTCAGGAGCTTACAACTATTGGGGGAGTGGGTTGGTGACCACGGGACCCAAGCTTAATCTGGCATTGGTTCCACTTGTGCCGGACTCCCTTTGTCAATCCATGTTCTCTTCCCTTACCGATGGTGTTAGAGAATCGGAAGCCTTGGATATCTCTCCATCTCCTGTCGACCCATTAATAGGACAGAAATATATTTTTTATTTGTGGTCAAGCTGTTTAGCTCTCAGCAAGGTACGCCGGCTTCAATTCCCGGTCAATACATCAATACATGTGAGATTTTCGATGAAATGCCTTGCCCTGTGGTTCGGATTCCACGTTAAACGGACGTCATGTGTCTCATGATCGCGAGATTAACTGTCACATAAAGCTACACGCTTTTTTATATTTTTAAATACAGTTAAATATTTATTGAGAAATATTATGTGTAAAAGAAATATACAGGATAAACAAATGTAGTACCGATTGCATCCCAAAAAAGGCACCTGATTAAATTACAATTACTCTCGAGTGCACAATAGCAGAATGTTCATTTTTTTATTTCAAGTTTTACAGAGAATTTGGAAATGTCTGATAGTTTTGCAGAGTTTAGATTTCTCAAGTTGGAAAATTGTTCAAGTAACTTAAGTGAATGAAATAGTGAATAGTGCGGGTACTATTGTATTAAATTTGATTTATATTTTAGTACGCGTGTACAAAAACTTCGAATTGAGGAAGGTAAACTTTGAATTATTCACGATATTTTTTCCATTGATTTGATACCAAGTAGAAGGGACGGCATGTTGCCATAGAGTTAAATAAGAAATCGATGATCTTTACATGACACTCGTAATATTTTTAGAAGAAGAAGAGTCATCCGAAGACGATAGGGAACGTTCGGGGGGAAGTGACATTTTAGAAAGGTGTCCTACAGTAGGTGCATATGAAAGTTTGGTACGTCGTCATCTGCAATGCAATGGAGATAAATAAGAATATTTTTGGATGGCACCAGTGTTATTTTAATATGTTCTGAATTACATAAAGGATGACATAACTTCAGTGCCGTAGAACGGAAACAAAAGACTAATATCTCCTGAACAGAAACTCTGTGTATTTTTAAGTTACTCTTCACATTATACAAATACCTCATCATTCTTTACGAAATCTATTAATATTTCCTCACCTTCCATACTCCAATATATCATCTTATCAGTCAATGTATGTAATTCACTACTTTCAGCACACACCGTACACCGTACAAAAACCTTGATGAACTGTTTGCTACCGCACTCACCACCGTCATATGAATAACGGTGGTAGTCAACGGCACAGTTGCTCACCAGCAGAAACTATAATGGAAAAGCAGAATGGCAATCTGTTTGGAACGGCACAGCTCCGAAGGAGTGGCAGCCATTATTTAACATCAAGCACCCTCCGGCGGGTTTTGATCTCCCACGAAGAACTTGGGTTGCCCTCAACAGAATCCGAACCAAGCACGGGCGATGTGGCTCACTGCTTCATAAGTGGGGCATACGAACTTCCCACAGCTGTGACTGTGGTGCAGTGAATCAAACCATCCGCCATAATATTGTAGCAGAATGTCCGAGGAGGGCATACTCCGGATCAATGGACGACTTTCTGGTGACATCTACTCAGGCCATACAATGGCTAGACGAACTGGACATACAGCTGTGAAATCTGTAGGGCTAAGTTGATTGTTTTAATGCTTGGCTCCCTTTTTTTTATATACACACATCAAAAAAAGTTTTGCATCACCTCGGTTCCAAGAGTTCCGGAACCTTTAAATACAAAGGGAATAGAGATCAACACAATCAACATTTCAGCTCGTTTTATTGCTCATGAGACCCACACATTGCATGTTTTACCAGCATACAGCTAGACTTGCAGCATTTGTGGTCCAGATTGAGTACACACCACTACCTCTAATACCCAGTAGCACGTCCTCTTGCATTGATGCATGCCTGTATTCGTCGTGGCATACTATCCACAAGTTCATCAAGATACTGTTGGTCCAAATTGTCCCACTCCTCAACGACAATTCGGCGTAAATCTCTCAGAGTGGTTGGTGGGTCAAGACGTCCATAAACAGCCCTTTTCAACATATCCCAGGCATGTTCGATAGGGTTCATGTCTGGCGAACATGCTGGCCACTCTAGTCGAGCGATGTCGTTATCTTGAAGGAACGCATTCACAAGATGTGCACGATGAGGTCGAGAATTGTCGTCCATGAAGACAAATGCCTCTCCAATATTCAGCCGATATGGTTGCACTATGGGTCTGAGGATGTCATTCAGGTATCGTAAAGCCGTTTCGGAGCCTTCCATGACCACCAGTGGCGTACGTCGGCCCCACATAATGCCACCCCAAAACATCAGGGAACCACCACCTTGCTGCACTCGCTGGACAGTGTGTCTAAGACGTTCAGCCTGACCAGGGTGCCTCCAAACACGTCTCCGACGATTGTCTGGTTGAAGGCATATGCGACACTCATCGGTGAAGAGAACGTGATGCCAATTCTGTGGGGTCCATTCAGCATGTTGTTGGGCCCATCTGTACCGCGCTGCATGGTGTCGGGGTTGCAAAGCTGGACCTCGCCATGGACGTCGGGAGTGAAGTTGCGCATCATGCAGCCTATTGCGCACAGTTTGAGTTGAAACACGACGTCATGTGGCTGAACGAAACGCATTATTCAACATGGTGGCATTGCTGTCAGGGTTCCTCCGAGCGGCAATCCGTAAGTAGCGGTCATCCACTACAGTAGTAGCCCTTGGGCGGCCTGAGCGAGGCCTGTCATCGACAGTTCCTGTATCTCTGTACCTCCTCCATGTCCGAACAACATCGCTTTGGTTCACTCTGAGACGCCTGGAAACTTCCCTTGTTGAGAGCCCTTCTTGACACAAAGTAACAATGCGGACGCGATCGAACTGCGGTATTGACCTTCTAGGCATGGTAGAACTACAGACAACATGAGCAGCGTACCTTCGTCCTGGTGGAATGACTGGAACTGATCGGCTGTCGTACCCCCTCCGTCTAATAGGCCCTGCTCATGCATGGTTGTTTACATCTTTGAGCAGTTTTAGTGACATCTATGAACAGTCAAAGGGACTGTATCTTTGATACAATATACACAGTCAACGTCTATATGCCGGAGATCTGGGAACCGAGGTGATGCAAAACTTTTTTTGATGTGTGTATATATATATGTATATATGTAAATAGTATATCGTTTTTGTGTACAATGCCATAAGCATAAATAAAAATAAAACGCTTCCTAACGCCTTCCTTTCCATGCGGAACATTCTTGTAACGTCATTCGCCGTCACATTACGGCCGGTAGAAAGTGGTACCGCAACTGAAGGAAACCGCAAGTTAAGGCAACACTGAAAAATGGCTTCCAACACTATAACACCATGGTTAATATTACAGATTGTTATAATTGTTGCTGTTGAATTTATCTTGTAGATTCACCTTGTAATACGAAGGCGCTGCGTATTAACGAGGACTATTTACTCAAAGAATAACTAGACGTGTTCTTAGAGCTGAAATATTCCACCCTCTCGTGTTTCCACTTCGCCGCCTACCCTTTCTCATTTGCCTCTTGGCTGAGCAATTAGTAGGATCGTGCAGTCAATCAGCCTCTATGCCACCCTACCCTTAAATTTAATGAAAACCACTTTCTGTTTTGATAAGAAATTCCTAGTTCATTATGAGCTGATATCAAAAGTTCATTAGAAGTTAAAAGTTTTATACCAAAAGCAAACAGCTGTGACTGAGTTCCCATTTTCACAGCCGGTTTGAGTAAATCATTCATCAGTTGATTTAGGGATAACTGGTGTTTACACCCTTAAGCTATCTCATTAAAGAGTAGAAATTATTACTCGGCTTGGAGTAGATTAATATTAGCTGTCATAATTTATTCGCTAGACGTCAGAAATCCGTAAAATAACCAGAGAAATTCAATTTTCGTTCTGCCTTTCAGCGCTCCATTTGTTAGTTTTCACACCTCTTGCTTTAATGCAGATTCATTTTATTGACGTTCTTCCTAACCCATTACCATACTCAGGAGCTCACAACTGGTGGGATGTTGGCTGGTGGCCACGCGACCTGAGCTGAGCACGGTATTGCTCTCACTTACCCTTCTTGGGCCGAGCTTTGATCTTTCATCGGGTTGTGGTTGATTCTTTAGAGACTTGATTAGCCTACTTTTCACATTTTGCAAAAATGAGGAAAAAGTAGACTTATGAGATCGATCCGGGAAAATGTGTGTCTGTCTGTCTGTCCTTCTCTCTGTCTGTCTGTCTGTCTGTCCGTCCTTCTGTCTGTCTGGCTGTGTGTGTGTGTCCCCCTATCAACTCCTAAACGACTGCAGAAATCGGAACCAAATTTAGTATGAGTAAAGATGTATACCGGAATATGTCACGTCCATATTTGAAAATGATGTCAGTGCTACCAACTGCTGAAAAAACGCAATAGAAATTTCAGCTCCATGTTGGATATCTTGGAAGGTATGCATGGGAGCTATTCCAAAATTGGCACACATATAGATTACAATATTTCAGTTTAATTTCCAGGATGCCATACATGACAGTGTTGCCAAAATAATGTTAAGCCTTCTGATAGGTCCAATTTTTAAATGCCTATAACTTCTACACTATCAATTGGATTTCAACCAAATTTTGTATGTTATATGTGAACATAAACAGATATGACTGAGTGTATTCTTAAGAGCCACCAGGGCTGCCAACTGTTAATAATTGCTCTCTCTATTCTTTTATCCAAATACCAATATATCAGAAAGAATGCAAGCCGACAACTTTAAACTATGCACACGTATAGTACCTGACATTTTAGATTAATTTTGGAGTAACTTATATACTTCAGTTCTACCAACATGATTCTAAGCCTGCTGATAGAGCCAATTTTTAAATACATGTAACTTCTATACTATCAGTTGGATTTCAACCAAATTTCGTATGTGCTATGTGTAACATAACAAGTATGACTATAAGTATTCTTAAGAGCAATCAGGGCGGCCAACTGTTATTAATTGCCGTCTCTATTTTTTAACCTAATATCAATATATCAGGAAGCCTCCGTGGCTTAGGCGGCAGCACGCCGGCCTCTCACCGCTGGGTCCGTGGTTCAAATCCCGGTCACTCCATGTGAGATCTGTGCTGGACAAAACGGAGGCAGACAGGTGTTTCTCCGGGTACTCCGGTTTTCCCTGTCAAAATTTCATTCCAGCAGCACTCTCCACTATCATTTCATTTCATCTGTCATTCATTTAATAATTGCCCCAGAGGAGTGCGTCAGGCCTCGGCAGCCGGCACAGTTCATATCCTCGCTGCTAGATGGGGGCTTCATTCATTCCATTCCTGACCCGGTCGGAGACTGGAAGCAGGCTGTGGATTTTCATTTTCATCAATATATCAGGAAGTATGCAAGCCAACAGCCCTATACTTTGCACACGTATAGCACCTGACATTCTAGATTAATTTTGAATAATTAATATAAGTCAGTGCTGCCAACATGATTCTATGCCTGCTGATAGGTCCAATTTTAAAATACATGTAACTTCTATACTAACAAATGGATTTCGTCCAAAATTGGCACAACAAGATATCATACCCTATTTCAGATTAGGCTATTTGTGATCAGCACATGCATGGCATTGTTGCCAACATGCTTTTACGCGTGCTGATAGATCCAATGTCTAACTGCATGTAACGTCCATTGGAATTCAACCAATTTTTTTATTCTGTACCTTAAGAGATGGAACTAAGAATATATTCAGTCACCAGGGCTGCCAACTGTAATGCTCTATTAGGCTACATTATACCAGGTAAATTTCGAACTAATTAGACATTTCGATATTACCAACTTAATTTCGTCATTATTCAAGATAGGTTCATATACTGTAGATTAATCATTGGCATGAAACTTAATTTTAAGAAAAGTAGGCTCTTTAGTTCGTCACGGAACTTCTTGTTCTACAAGCTATTGATTCGACTATGAAAAGTTAATTACAAACGCGCACAAACTGTGCAAATTACAATAACCTGTGTATTGATAAGTTAGTGCAGAAGTCAAATATGGATTTCCCACGGCTTGTGCCGTTAATCACATGGTAGCGTTCACAATTCTGCGGGTTCTCTGCCCTCTATCTCAAAAACGGTTGGGCGTATGAGACACCTTTTTAAACAAAATTTGTCGCAAATTTTATGCTCTACGATGTTTATAGTAATTATTAACATCATTTGAGCTATAGAAACTGAGATAATCGCGAAAAACTGATTGTTGTGACCTTTGACCTTGAATAACTTACGGCGCAGACACGAGATTTTATGAGACTTTTGAGGCGACTTTTAGAACACCACAATGAATGTGAATAAACCGGGTGAGTTAGCTGTGGTCGTTACGGCATGACTGCTGGCAGTCGCTCACATCCGGGAGGCGAGGAGGTTCGAATCCCCCCGCCGGCAACCTTGAAGATGGTCTTCTGTGGTTTCCCATCTTCCTTCCAGGCAAATGCCGGTGTTGGTCCCTAACTATAGGCCACAGCCGGTACCTTCCAACTCCTCGTCCTTACATTCCAACTTCCCTCCCCTACGGTACTTATAGCTCACCCATTGGGTGTCCGTCTCGAAGCAGCTACAAAACTGGCGAGCCGAACATGTCCTTGAACACTCCCGGCACTAAAAGCCATACGCTAAAAAAAATTGAATAAGAGTTTACTGCTAATTATCTCTCATTCCGACGTGAACCCCCTTATATGATTGCGCTATATGACATGTGCTAAGAAAGAAATGAAGAAAAAGAGGGAGGGGGGCTAGACACTTTATGTTTCAAAAGGGGGGTACGACAGAAAAACTTTGAGGACCCCTGCTCTATGAGATGCCAACCCCACAACAAAGAATCAAGCGGAAACATACAAAAAGAGTGATAGTCAGTCTGAAAGACTAGAGTTTATATCATTTTAAATGATACAAATGCTGAAAAATGCTGGGTGAAAGCCTCATCATCATGCAGCGAACTGCGTGAACTCAAAACACCATTAGCAACTTCAAACCAAGGTCAAAGGAGGTAGCTGGCTGGATGACGTCACGCTCACCGGAGCGCGCGGGGAAAGGAGGAAGCTCAAGCAGTACTATGACGTCACACACCTCAGTGCATTCTCGGTAAATTTCGTCCCGTCGCCGTATCGTAACGCCAGACCTCAGTGTAACGACGAAGTCGACAAGATTATTTAAAATGATAAAATCAAACTCAGGGTATATTTGGCCACTATAACCCCCTATTCGGGATAAATACAAATATTTAGCCAAATATTCCAAATTTCTAGACACAGTTTACTTTATTTTAGAGATATAGAGGTTTTCCGTAATCTCCCTTCGTTTCCTGTAGTAAAGAACTCGTTGCCTTCTGTTATATGGTGTTGGGATTTTATCTGATTTCCTCTGCGGGACGTTGCGTGCCGATCGGCCTCCTAACGTAAGCCTCATTCAAGCGTGTTTGACAGTGAATTTGTTCGCTGGAGGTTCTCAGGTAAATCCCTCCCAAAAGCATCTAACAAATATAAGGTCTTAAGATTCGAACAGAATTGCTTTTCTTACTCCGTGCTCCGGGAGTGACAAAGGGAGGCTAGATTAGATTCTGTTGTAAATCAAGTTATTCACACGCTGTTGGTTCGGAATAGACGGCCAACATCTTGCTTGTTTTGTAAGCTAGTGATGTTTTTCTTTTTCTGAACCAAAGTTTCTTTAGTCGTGTTTAAGAATGCGATCCATAAGGGAGTAACTCCGTTATTAGTCACACATTTTACTGCGAAAACTTGCAATGAAAACACAATTACTCCAGTTGTTGTTGTTGTTGTTGTTGTTTGAGTTTTCAGTCTTTTGACTGGTGTGATGCAGCGCTCCATGCCTCCCTGTCCTGAGGTAATCGTTTCATCTCTACATAGCTACCACACCCTACACCCGAGGCAATCTGTTTAACATATTCTAACCTTGGTCTACCCCTGCAGTTATTTTCCCCGACCCTTCCTTCCATAACTAATCTTGCTATTCTTGGGGAGTCTTCGTATGTGTCCTACCAAATCTTTTCTCTTCATTAGAAGTCGCCAGAAACACCTCTCCTCTCCTACCAGTCTTAATACCTCTTCGTTTGTAACCCTATCTATCCATCTGATCTTAATCATTCTCCTGTAACACCACATTTCAAACACTTCAATTCTCCTCTTTTCTGCTGCACCAATAGTCCAAGTTTCACTTCCACAGAGTGCCATGCTCCACACAAAGGCCATCCAAAATGACTTCCTAATACCTAAATCTATATTCGATGTCAACAGATTCCTTTTCTGTAGAAATGCTTTCCTTGCTTGAGCTAACCAACTTTTTATATCCTCTTTGCTTCGTCCATCACTGGTTATTTCGCTCACATCCGGGAGGCGAGGAGGTTCGAATCCCCCCGCCAGAAACCTTGAAGATGGTATTCTGTGGTTTCCCATCTTCCTTCCAGGCAAATGCCGAGGTTGGTCCCTCACTATAGGCCACAGCCGCTACCTTCCAACTCCTCTCCCTTCCCTTCCAACTTTCCTCCCCAACGGTACTTGTAGCTCACCCATTGGGTGTCCGTCTCGAAGCAGCTGCAAAACTGGCGAGCCGAACATGTCCTCGGACACTCCCGGCACTAAAAGCCATACGCAAAAAAAACCATCACAGTCAGCACCTGGCGGCGAACGTTGGAACTAATGTAGTGTTATCAAACTAACCTACAATTTTTAGCTTCCACAAGTGTAGTGAGTGGAAGGTTCTTTTTCATGCCATAAATCTATGGCATGGGACCGCCGGCTTTGTTTTCCCACCGAAGGAAGGCATACTGAGGGATTTTAACGCTCTTAAGAAATCCGACGACTTCGGCCGGGTTTGAAGCCGCGATCTAGGGCATAGAAGCTCAGCATGCTACCAACTACGCCATCGAAGCTGGCTAAATGAACTCATCCTCCGTCGATATCCAACACGAGTATCGATGTCAATATCCGCTGCCTGCAGAAAAGAGACAGCTATACCCTGGACAGCGCCAACATCACGTGCCTTTGAATACTTCATAGCCTCTCCCCACTTTCCTGTCCAGTCAACATGTGTCGTCCATTAAGGGGGCACTGTTTTAGCAATCAGAGTCACTATCTCCATGTGTCTCATGGATAATTTATGTGTTTGCGGGGAGCGGGGGGATGTAGGCTCACCGAACAAAATATTTGTCACTCCCTTAAAAGCACTTTAATAGTCTATTATTTGGAGCCACCTCATGGTGGTGTAGTGGCTATCATTCTTGTTTATCAACCCTGAGGGCCTGGTTCGATTCCAAACTCTGCCAAGAAATTTAATTCTGCTCGGAGGGCATTCAGTCTTGTGAGGCAAAAATGAGAAGAGGTGTGAACGATTCTCACTTCAGCCATCCTTTAAAGTGGTTGTCCGTGGTTTCCCCACTTCTACTACTTCATGTGTATGCTGGGATGGTTGCTGCTTCCTTCCCAATCCTCGCCTGAATTACAAATACACAGCCCCCCAGGGGCTCCCATCTTGTGGGACGTGGGTTGGCGACCACGGGGCTCCAGCTGAGTCCGGCATCGCTTCCACTTACTTGTGCCGGGCTCCTCTCCGTCTTATTTCCTGTAGACCTCGACGGTATAAGGGTATCCGAAGCCTAGAGAGTCTCTTCCTTTCCCGCCTAAATTGGCCCTTGTCTCGTCTTTTCTGATACCCTCCTTCTGCCTTCTTTTTCTTTTCATGTTATCTCCTGCCTTCTGCTCAAGGCCCTCAAGGAGGCAGGGTGTATGTAGCCCCACCACTTCTGGTGCACCCTAGATATTGCTACACCCTCAGGGGCTCACGGCTGTTGAGTTCGGGAGTTGGCGACCCCGAGGGATTCCTGAGCTGGGTCCGGTTTTCCCTCTTTTATCCCTTACCTCTGGGGCGGACCCTCTCCTCTTCCACATTCCTATCTGCCTTTCATGGCTCTCCTTCCTTCCAAGTCCCTCAATCCGCATTCTTCGAGGGTTGAGGACATTTCTTTCCCACCTGTCCTTTATTTGCCTTACTCTCCTTTTGTTTTCCATTTCTTCTTCTTGTATATAAGTTAGTAGTTAGTTTTAGTTATAGTTTACATTTCATTATCATCTTCATGATCACCCAAACCGTTAGGGGCCGATAACCTAGATGTTAGGCCCCTTAAAACATCAAATACACACACACCTAAGTACTGTACATGGGGCTAAATGACCACTATATCAGAGTCCCTCAAATAAAACAACAAGTTTCACTGGTTAAGCTGGTCATGTGATCCTTCACCGCTGGCATGTTTTGATGTTGTTGTTGTTGTTGTTGTATTTGTTAATTCATTTTAGGGGCTTGGAACATTTTGGTCATCAGCCTCGTGTAGTTGAGTGAGTATTGCATTTGTTTGATAACCCCCCAGGGGCTCACATCTAGTGGGGCACGGGTTGGCGACCATGGAACCCCAGCTGAGTCCAGCATTGCTTCCACTTACTTGTGCCGGGCTCCTCTCCGTTTTCTTTCCTGTCGACCTCTTTCAACTCTTGTTCTCTTCCGACCCCGACGGTATTAGGGTATCCGAGGCCTAGGGAGTCTCTTCCTTTCCCACCTTAATTGGCGCTTCTCTCATCTTTCCTGATCCCTCATTCTTCTAGCGATCAGCCTTCTTTTTATTTTCATTATATATCCTTTTATCTTTAAGATTCCCGCACTGTTTTTGTGAATTGGCTGCCCGTGTATCTAAATTACATTGTGTGATTATTTCGACTCTACACTACATTTGGTACGTATTTTCAACGTCAATTGCATTTTGTAAGGATTTACAATCTTAATTGTTTTTAGTAAGTCTTTGGATGTTGGTTCGGCATTTTTGTGAGTTTTTTGAATTTCAATTGCATTTTCTAAGTATTTTCAACCTAAACCGCATTTTACAAGTATTTTCAATCTAAATTGCATTTTGTAGGTTGGGCTTTTTGTAAGTATTTTGAATCTCAATTGCATTTTGTGAGTATTTTGAATGCCAATTACGTTTTGTAAGCATTTTCAATCTAAATTGAATTTTGTAAGTATTGTCAATCCAAATTGCATTTTGTAAGTATTTTGAATCAAAATTGCATTTTGTGAGTATTTTGAATCTAAACTGCACTTTTTGGCAATTTTTTTGGACTCTAACCTGCATTTCGTGAGTATTTTCCATCTAAATTCCATATTTTCAGTGTTGTCTACTCTAAATTAGATTTTGTGTCTTTTCAATCTTTTTCAATGTGCGTTAGTTTCCGGTATGGTTTCCATCTCATTGTCATGTTCGCTATCACCCAAACCATTAGGGGCCGATAACTCATATATTATGCCCTTTAAAACAACAATTATCATCATCTTCATCATGTTTGATAACCTGTGTTTATATAAAGACTGTAGTAGTGAGTGTAGCTGTATTAGGGACAGAAATGAGGTAGGTGCCCCGGGACGTGAAGTAAGGTACTATCCCTGTAATTTCCTGGAATGAATCGGGGGATAAACCCGGGGGAAAACCACACTTAAGATAGCCGCTGTCAGCACCAGGATTCGAACCTTCAATCACCGAACTTCTTGTTCCCTGGGCAGTCCAGGTACACAACTTAGCTGCCATATTTTATGCAATTCCTGTTTTCCTTTTTCTTCCTGCTCAATAACTTTTAAGAAAGATTAAGAATGCTCTAAGAAGTATTTTGCAATTCCTGTTTTCCTTTTTCTTCTTGCTCAATAACTTTTAAGAAAGATTAAGAATTCTCTAAGAAGTATTGTTCCTCGTGTCGTGGTAAGAAAAGAGGAAATGCTTCATTTCTAAATCGCTTTTGTTCAACTCATTAAGAACGCTGTATTTTATAAATCACTTAGCATTTAGAGCTAATAAAAAGTTATTAATTCCTTTTTAATTGGAAGTCTTCTTCCTCGCAGTTATCCGTCTTTAATTTCTATCCAATTAGCAATTCTCAAAACAACGCCATTATTCTAACAAGATATACTCACTGGATATTTGAAAGAGATTCATCCTCTCGAGGTATCGTTCTAATATCGTATAACGAATATATCAGGCAACAGTTTGGTGTAGTCCCAATTTCTGAAAATATGGTTGAAAACAGGTTCCGGTGATATGGCTCCGTCATGTGAAGATACTGCCTACCAACTAAAATTTATTTCGAAGAAGCCCAAGAGGAAGGTCTAAACAACGGCGGAAGTACACATTCAACAACGCAAAATCTCCAGCCAGAAGATGCATCTGTCCAAATGAAATGGCGCTCATTGATCCGAAGAGTGGATCTCAATAGGGAAACGCTAATGATATTAATGATGATAATAAAAATAATAATAATAATAATAACAATAATACTGTAATGATAAATATAAATATCTCAAAGATTGAAATAGTAAAAGAATTCAAATAACTCGGAGAATTGATTAATAGGAAAGCTGGGGAATGCAAAGCAATGGAATCCAGGAAAAATAAACTTGAAATGGCCTTCCAACTATCAAAAGATACATACAACAAGAAATCCCTTTCATGGGAGTCCAAAATTAAACTTTATAAGACAGTGATTAAACCAGAAGCACTGCACGCTGCAGAAACCCTAAACATGAATTTCAGAGGCCAGATGGAGAAATTCGAATTAAAGGAAAGGAAAATTTTAAGAAAAATCATTGAACGAAATAATAATAAGGATAATAAAATAACACACTAAAAGAATGAGGCTCTCTACAAGAAAATTGAAAATCTCTCAGATACAATGCGAAAAAGGAGGACAAATATTTACGGTCATCTTCTCTGAATGAACTCTAGTAAATCAACTAAAAAATCTTTGATTTCTTCCGTAACCGAAAAACAAAACCCACATGGTTTAAAGAAACTAAAAATGACCTAGTTAAATACAGAAAATTCCCTACTCAATCGGAAAGCTAACATGATTTGTAAACACGAAAATATGAGGTTCTAAGACAAATGTACATTAAAATCCAAACCCATCATCTCGGAAGAAGAGAGGAAAATGAGATCACAAACACTGAAGAGATACTGAGCACAAAGGAAATGATAACACACAGAGAATTGATTGATTCAAAGAGGGTGAAACGGAAGACCAACAATAATAATCTCTACTGAGAGGCCGAGTGCAGGTCTTTCTATTCGACCTGCGCGTCGGGATGAGAGATGGAATGATTGAAGATGAATGAATGAAACTGGGCAAGGATGTAGAAGGAAGCGGCCGTGGCCTGTCAGAAGGTACTGTCCCAGCATTTGCTTGGTGTTGAAAATGGGAAACCACGCAAAACCATTTCAAGGACAGCCGACGGTGGGGCTCGAACCCACACGTCTACCGAGTCAGCAGAGAGCTTGCTTGACCCCATGGCCTAACGCAGCGTAGCCACTACTGTCGGTATCTCTACTTAGTATAAAACTAAGTCCCCGATTCTTGGATGTCACGGGTAATCCCGAGAATCACTGAATGGATTTTGATGTTGTTTCCACTTCTCTATAAATGATATCTTGAGGAAGGTTTCTGAAGAAAATAATTTATTTATGATCAAAGGAAACCAAGCAGTAACGATTTCAGTGAAAAAGTCGAAAAAGAAACCTGGCGTCCGTGTGCTTCTTAAGCTTACGCTTGGCAAACCGTTAAAAATATCTATATACTATGAGTGTAAGAATTGTTCAGCATGAAAAGTTCTACAATAAAAGTCCGGGAGAGCATATCTCTATCTTCAATACATCACCCACTATAAGTGTATTTACGTTTTCATTTCTTCCAACAATCTCCATTCAATTACTGAGGCGACCGTTTACGAGCTGGCTAGTGGCGAGCCTATTACCCCAGATACAGCCAGCAGCAAACTATCGAGTCGTATTGAGTTAAGACAAAAGAGAAGAGTGGTTGTGTTTGGAGTACCCTTGGAAGTGCAACTCGGCTTTTCTTCATTTCTCCTGTGAACTTTTCGTTCCACAAAATACACAGTAAAGTTAACATTGGACGGAAGGGGGATTTGTGTTTCATGCACCTCGCCATTCTTAAATTACGTCTGACAAGAATTCGTTGCACATGCATCTCCATGATAATATAATTAATAGTCCAGTCAGTGATTTTAACCCATCATGCCGAGACGTAAAACGGATATTGGTCGTGGTTCATTGACATCGAAAAAAAAAATGCGCCTATCACGTAATGCATTCACAACTGTTCCCGGGCGAAGCCGGGGCAGGTTGTTAGTTGTAATAATAAATTCATCATCAAAGATCCAGCAACTGAGACTGAAAAGTGTCACCGCTGTGGTAAATGTAGCGAGACCATTCAACATCATATCAGATAGTTCCCACCTTCCCAAAACTGCCTACAAACATGGACACGATCAAGTTGCCAAAAGAAATTGAATAACTTCAAAATGAGGGGTGATATTTTAATGATTATTTCAGAGATTGTTTCTCTGAACATATCCTTAGTTCCACTGTAAAACATTGCATGTCTGAGACCAAACGTTTACGGACAGAAGTGAAATTCATGAAATTAGCGGACCCGTGCGAGAATTCTCGCATGTTCATAAACCACAATTTCCCAAATAGGTTTATAATGAGAGACTTGAGGAGAAAGGTTGTTATGTTTTTATTTCAACCATATTATTATAGAACACTACGGCCAAAATGCGAACTGAACAGCAATGATGTCGCGTATTTTCCTATAGCAACATTATTTGCAAATCACACACTTCTTACAAAAATTGAAATTGAAATTAGAATGTAATTCGTCACTGCTAATGGCATTTGTGTGCTGAGTCCATTGATTGACGGCTTAGCCGCAACACTCACTGGTTAATTGATATTTATGAAACTATACGATTTGAGTACTCATTCCTTTAAATTACTGTCTCTGAAATCCATACAAAATGATAAAGGAAAGATCTCAGAATGTTAAAATGACATGAAGCAGGCGTCACAGAGGCCAAAATGTGAAGTAGACAGCAATTATGGAGCGTATCTTCCTGCAGCAACAGTATCTGCAAATCGCACACTTCGTACAGTTTTTTAAAATTCATATTTTAAAGAAATTATAGATATTTATGAAATTAGAATGCAATGCGTCACTGCACATTTCTATTCTCTTTCATTTGAATGCTCATTTTTCACGACCGGTCGCTTCTGAGCGCCACAGGAGGGATCTATACTACTGAAATAATATATGAGATGATGATGATGATGATGATAGGCATGTGTCCTTAAACTTTTCGTAGGACGTGTACTCTTCAACAAGTGGTCACTGATAATACTGTACGCCAAAGGACGCAGACAACTATCAGAAATGAACGGAGGAGCATTCTACCAATCTGGATTGTTAGCAGTAATGGTCCAATACAGCGCAACCCTCTCTAATACCGATAAGAGACAAGATAACACAACAAAATGGACTCCACATCCAATTTCATTTAATTTCCCTACTTCAGCAAATACGGAGCAACGGTGGTGCTGATCCAAGTAGAATTTATCTAGAGACGACAAAGGTTTTTTTTTAAGGACCCTTTGCTTGTGCGCAGAAATCTTCCACAAGCCCGCACATTTTCCCCAACTCAATTCGTATCTATAGCCCGCTACAAACAAATAAGAACACCTCATTGTTTGTTGTTGATTTTTTAGGGGCTTTGCGACATCGTGGTCATGGAGCCCCGTGTACTAAGGTGTGTGTAGAACCTGTCTGATAACCTATTTCACTGTGTTGTCATAATAATAATGTTATTGGTTTTACGTCCCTCTTAACTACTGCGACTTTTAGAGACACCGAGGTGCCGAAATTTTGCCCCGAAGGGGATCTTTAACGTGCCAGTAAATCTACTGACACGGCTCCCTTACACTTGTGCACCCTAAAATGCTGCGCCAGGGATCGATCCTGCAACTTCGAGAAGAGCAGGCGAGAACGTTACCGCTGAGCCACGCAGCCCGTCTCACTTTGATGTCTGTTCTAGTGTGTGCATTTGTAATTAAAGTAAGATTTGGGTAAGATTTGGCCGTGGCCGTAAGTTAGGTGACATCCTTACTTTTGCCTACCGGTAGAGTAGATGTAGGGAAAACCATGGAAAACCACTTCCAAGATGGCTGAGGTAGGAATCGAACCCGCCTCTTTTTAGGTTTGCTTCACGAGTCTGAGTGTACCCCGTTCTAGCCCTCAGACCAGCATTACATTTCTTGGCACAGCCGGGAATCGTACCCGGTCCTCCGCCGATAATTTGAAATGTTCAGACACAGAGTTTACTTTATTTATAAGCTACAGGTCTGCTTCGTTGCTTAGTGGCTAGCACGCTTGGCTGGCACTACGGGGGCCCGGATTTGATTCCCGGCTCTGCCAAAACACTCACGCTCGTGAGGCCAAGCTGAGAATAGGCGGGATCGAATCCTATTGCAGTCAGCTGGCATTTAAGGGTGCGCAAATGCGAGGAAGTCGTGTCAGTAGATTTTCTGGCACGTTAAAGATCCCCTTCGGTGCAAAATTCCGTTCCCCGGCAGTTATTAAAACTGACATAAAAACAAAAACAATATTATTAGAAGAGGTGGGTTCGATTCCTACCTCAGTCATCCTGGAAGAGTTTTTCTGTGGTTCCCCACTTCTACTCTGCCAGGCGAATACCAGGATGGTTCCTAATATAAGACTACGGCCGCCTCCTTTCCAATCATCATCTGAATTACAAATACAAACACTAATACAGTCATCACAATAACACAAGTTATCAAACAAATTCCACACACACACACACCCACGTACACGGGGCTATATGACCACTGTCGCAAAGCCTTTCAATGAACATTGAACTATATCGCCATGAAAGTGTTAGAATTAATCTAACAACAACAACAGTTGAAAATATCTGCGAGCCGTCATGCTAAGAATATATGATTTGATAATAGTACATTATGCAACGAACCTATAATGGCAATATTTAAAACACGGGTATGTTTATAAAACGAGCGAAGCAAGTTTTATAATTTCCATACGAGTGTCCTAATTACCATTATAGGCGAGTTGCATTCGACTGTTTATGTTCGACGATAATTATAACGTTAATATATGTTCTATCATTAATATTCGTAAATATCTGTCGAGATTCTGTCGGTTGAGTTATTCTTCTTGGGAATTGTGTGGGCTCAGCATTTGATCTCTACCCAATAACGGGTCCCAAAGGTTTGAAACATAGTTTATCCTGAAGTAGCACCAACAGATAGCGCACAGGTACTATGTTGGATCATTTTGTTATTTTGGTCAAATAACACAAAATAGGCTGTTTGAAACGCTTTAAAATTAAAATGTATCGTATTATGAACTAGTTATTCTTCAAATTTGATGCGCATAGAACGGAAGGCAAATCAATTGAGTCCCAAATAGAACAGTTATGACATCTGGTGGAAACGTTTCGCGTAAGAAATCCATTTACTGAACAGAGAGCTGGATTATAATTTCCGTGGAACTAATGTCATATGCCTGCTTCCTCCATGACGTTATGGTGTGTTTATGTCAACAACTGCATTCACTAAAATTGACGGCGAAATCTTACGAATGTGTAGAAATTGAAGTTGCGGATATTAAGATACAGTCCTATTTCTTTTGAAAATATTGCCCAGTTTGTTAATGCATTGTAACTACAGTGGTTGATCCAATATTGGCTACATTGTCAACTTTCAAATCATTTAATTCATGTTCGACATGTTGGATTTTGTGTGCATGCCAGAAGCTATCCTTACCTGATTGGTCAATGAATGAAAATATTGAGCTCTGATTGGTTGGAAAAACTGTGTTATAATGAAAAGTGGTAGTTTAATGACCCCCATTAAGATACAGTTTTCTGACAAATAATATGTACACATCGACATCGTCGAACATAAAGTTATATTCGGAATTACTCTTGCTAATAGAATAATTCTGTACGTGCTCTACTGCTTTCTCCCTCCCATGTGACCTGTATTAGGAGAGACAGAAGCGCTCTGGTACCAGACTACTGAAGGGTTGGGCAGACGGGTCGTACAATATTCAGCGGTTATCTAGAGCATGGCCCTCTGTGCCGTGTGCAATCAAAGTCAGACAGAGCAAGGGCTGTCTGTCATTGAGTGCCTCCTGAATAAGTCATGCCACACCCCCTTGCCTTCTCTCGCTTTCTGCTTCGCCCCTAATAGCAAGCCATCTGACAAGATGACCATTACACATTCAACACACAGACATCACATTTGCATTCATCTTCTTGCAAGACTAACTCACCAAAACAGTAAGATATTAATGCCAAATGTTGCTTGAGACTTTTACTTCCTTAGGACAGATGGCCTAGTTCTTCCACCCCATAAAACAGTATACAGCACAAAATTCACCTTTCTGCTAAAAATACTGTATGTCCCCAAGATCCGATTTAGCCTAATTTCATTTAAGTAAAAATAGGCTAAACAAGAGTTTAGTGCCCTTCAGTCGGTCAACACGAATGTTCCTAAAAGAGCTGGGTTATGCCCTAAACCTGAAATAAATTACATGAGATTAATAAATACACTAGGATGACCAGTTTCGATCGTCAAGCGATCATCATCAGATCCATTACACTTAGGCTATAAAATCTATGTTTGAAAATACAGGTGAAAATATTTACAGTATGTACAATTATTTAAAATGCAGTATATATGATGTTAGGTGAAATGCTAAATGGTGATACATATCCGGAGTTTGTAATTTGGAATGATTATATGGTTGCAAAATTCAACTATATAATATTGTACATTGTACATATTGTAAATATTTTCACCTGTATTTTCAAACATAGATTATATAGCATAAGTGTAATGGATCTGATGATGATCGCTTGACGATCGAAACTCGTCATCCTAGTGCATTTATTAATCCCATGTAATTTATTTCAGGATTAGGGCATAACCCAGCTATTTTGGGTACATTCGTGTTGACCGACTGAAAAGGACTAAACTCTTGTTTACTAAGGCAACATTGAAAAAATGGCTTCAAACCACACAATGTAACAAGATGTTCAGTAAAGAACATATAGCCTACTTTCTCCTAAATGCATGGGTATTGTTATAACTCTTTGTCCTTTTCAAGGAGTATAATTGAATGTTGGTTGTAGTAGCTTGTTGAAATACAACGTGCTATAGGGATATTAAACATGAATATGAGGTGCCCTTTGCTAGTGCTACCTCTGTAAAAAAAAACCATTCAATTCGGTTTCACCGTGTTTGAATTGATCTGGGGAATGGATTTGCACACATACATGGCCGCTATTTGCAAACTATTGGGCTGATGACCTTGTAGTCAGTCATAAGATGCTTTCCACAAAAAGGCATGTTGTTGCAAAATCCGGTAGAGATCAAATTATTAGGATGGTCGAAATTTGATTTAAGCTTTTAACATTTGGGTGGCCGTCATTCCGTTTCAGTCAAGATGGCGGCGATATAAAACATGACACTGAGGTGCCTTTTGCTAGTGCTACCTCTGTACCAAATTTCGTTCAATTCGGTTTCACCGTGTTTGAATTGATAGGGGGAATCGATTTGCACACATACTTGGCCACCATCTGCAAACTATTGGGCTGATGATCTAGCAGGTTGGTCAGAATATGCTTCCCACATAAAGATTTGTTGTTGCAAAATTTGGTAGAGACTAGTTTATTAGGTTGGTCGTAATTACATTTTAGCCTTTAACATTTGGGTGGCCGCGATTACGTTTCCGTCAAGATGGCGGTGATATAAAACATGACACTGAGGTGGCCTTTTCTAGTGCTACCTCTGTACCAAATTTCGTTCCATTCGGTTTCACCGTGTTCAAATTAATAGGGGGAATCGATTTTCACACAAAGATGGCCGCCATCCGCAAAATATTAGGCTAATGACCTATTAGTTTGGTCAAAGGATGCTCCCTCCATAATGGTATGTTGATGCAAAATTTGGTAGAGATCGGATGATTAGGTTAGTCGTAATTTGATTTAAGCTTTGAACATTTGTGTGGCCGCCATTACGTTTCCGTCAAGATGGCGGTGATATAAAACATGAAACTGGGGTGCCCTTTGCTAGTGCTACCTCTGTACCAAATTTCATTCCATTCGGTTTCACCGTGTTCGAATTAATAGGGGTAATCGATTTTGACACAAAGATGGCCGCCATCCGCAAACTATTAGGCTAATGACCTATTAGATTTGTCAAAGGATGCTCCCTTCATAAAGGTATGTTGTTAAAAAATTTGGTAGAGATCGGATGATTAGGTTAGTCGTAATTTGATTTAAGCTTTGAACATTTGGGTGGCCGCCATTACGTTTCCGTCAAGATGGCGGCGATATAAAACATGACACTGGGGTGCCCTTTGCTAGTGCTACCTCTGTACCAAATGTCATTCCATTCGGTTTCACCGTGTTCGAATTAATAGGGGTAATCGATTTTGACACAAAGATGGCCGCCATCCGCAAACTATTAGGCTAATGACCTATTAGATTTGTCAAAGGATGCTCCCTTCATAAAGGTATGTTGTTAAAAAATTTGGTAGAGATCGGATGGTTAGGTTAGTCGTAATTTGATTTAAGCTTTGAACATTTGTGTGGCTGCCATTACGTTTCCGTCAAGATGGCGGCGATATAAAACATGACACTGAGGTGTCCTTTGCTAGTGCTACCTTTGTACCAAATTTCGTTCAATTTGCGCTCACCGTGTTCGAATTGATAGGGGGGGGGGGACAGACATTCAGAGTACACACACTCACACACACACACACACACACACACACACACACACACACAGACTCACACACACACACACACACACACACATACACACACACAGACAGACACACTTTTTTTCGCCCTGTGTTGATCTCATAAGTCTACTTTCATTTTTTGCAAAAATCGAAAGTAGGCTAAAAATAGGCTTATGGGATCTTCTTTTGTCCGTGTGTGTGTACGTGTGTGTGTGCGTGTCCCTCAAATACAATCTAAACTGCCAAAGCGATTTCAATGAAACTCGGTGAGTACATATTACTACGGTACTTCTTTCCGACCTTGACCGTGTCTTTCAAATTCTAATATGTTTCACCAATCTGTTAGTTGATTTTGGTAGAAATCCTGATTTAATGGTGCTCGGGTACTTAGCATGGCATGAGAGTGGTGTTCACAGTCTCACAAAGGTAGAGGACGCCTGATCTACGAGGGCAAGTCAATAAGTATCTGCAATGAATTTATATTGTTACGTGTTACCCCTAGTAGCACGTTCGTTAATTGAATTACAGTGGGTAAAAGCACAGCACAAGTGGTCCTTCAAAAATATAGCTTTATTGCAGGTCTAGAAAGTTACACCGCACAATAAGCAAATGGAAGCAATTACCTGTCTTTCTGCATGTTTGCTCCCTTATGGAGGACACTTGCCCTTTCACTTCCTTATTCAGTTAATCCTTCACTAATTAGGTAGACCCGTGTCCAGCCACAGTCTGTCATTCACTGTTCCTGAATACCGTACTACACACTGTTTCGCAATTCACACGTCACCGTAACACCTCTGTCGCACAGGCATAAACACACACTCCTCAAAAAGACAGTCCGTCCCTCGCTGGCCAGGTCGCTCTTATATAGCGGGCCTGATGACTCAATAGATTTTTCTAGAGTAGACCAGGGTTCACACCTTCTGGAGCTTTCCGATACTGGGCTGCCACGAACCTTCGAGACGGGGGTCTAGTTCTTGCAGCCCCGTTGCGTAAGGCGCTGGTAACACTCAGTCAGGGATAGCCTGGGAGAGGGGGGGGGGGGGCTGAGTCACTGTCTAGCATTCGTAACAATATAATTTATTACAAAGGGACTACACTTTTTATATTGATATCGTTGGGTGGCAGCAAGCCACGTATCCATCGCGTCCTTCACCTGTTGATCGGAGATGAAGTGACGGCCTCTTAAAGCATTTTTCAGTGGACCAAAGAGATGGTAATTCGACGGGGCGAGATCGGGATGCTCCAACATCTCGAAACGCAGCGTCCGAAAAGTTCGAGGGTGTGGGCGGCGGCGGTATGTTGTGTATATTGTGTAGCGCCTATTACATATGCAACTTGTCGTATCTGTATGTACGATGTGTTGCGTAGCGTGACTTTCAAACCATGATTTAATTTGGAGGAGGCATTGGCAATGCAATAACGTTGTGAAAGTTAATTAAGACTGTTATGCATGATTTCATATGCAGAACCATGGCTAATGTGCAAATGGATTGCCACGTCATAAACAGTCACTTGTCTGTTATGCAGGATAACATCAGGCATTTTTTTTTTTTTTTTTTTTTTTTTTTTTTAGCGTATAGGTTTTAGTGCCGGGAGTGTTGTAGCTGCTGCGAGACTGACACCCAATGGGTGAGCTACACGTACTGTTGGTAAGGAAAGTTGGAATGGTAGGTTTATGTTACCTTATATCTTACCTTACTTATTTAACTTATTGATAAAATTACTTAACTGTAAAACTATTCTGTATTTACATGCCGAGTGGACCTTATTCTAAAGCCGAAATGTGCTGTGCTATTATTAGCAACAGCTGTTAGTAAATTTGCTTACATCTAAGTGACCTTAACATGGCACTATGACTTAAGTACTAAAATTTAGATGGAGGCTGGCCGCTTGATTTCTCTCGCGGGGGCGCCCTTGTAGTACATTGTCGGGACCGGAACCCAACAATGCCTCGTAGTCCCCTCCGTTTTAATACTATTGTCGACATCTATTCTAGGTCTTAATGCTAGTACTAACCTATTCGCAGGCGCCTTACGGTGCCACTAAGCTAACCGTTTCGCCCGCTGTAACTTCCGTGTTCATAACCGTGTGCTGTTCCTATTTAACGTAGTTGAGCCGCCCACTTGGCTCCTGTGAGGGGCGCGCAATGCCCCTCTCTTAATGCCCTCTGGTTGCCCGTTGCGTCGCCATTTATGTGGGCATTGGACAGTGTGGTCCAATGGCATAATATTGTCTTCGCCTTAATCGGCCGTCGCAATCTGCTTTTCACAGTGATATTTGCCTCTATGGGCCGCCGTAGTATGCATTTTCGCATTGATATATAAATTTGCCTCTATGGGCCGCCGTAGTATGCTTTTTCGCATTGATATATGAATTTGCCTCTATGGGCCGCAGTGTGTTTTACTCCAACGCACAGGAGTTTTGCTTCCCGCTATGGAAGCCGTGCCTACCTAAATTTAAACTTAACTAGAAGTCTAGTCATAATGGGGTCGTCTCTAGGGATAGCTCCCGAGGCCGGCGGTGAGTGAGCTATTTCTCCCGCCATTCTCCGAAAGTCTCCCTGCAGGTCTTGGCCTCGACGACCGTGGCACAAAGTGGGCGTAGCATCCCTTCCTCCCAGGGGCGGTTTATGCGCACCTAGGATTCCAGAGCTTGCCCGACCAGGCCGCGAATGCTTTGACCTTACGTAGTTCGTCTGTTTGGTCTAGTCGTCAGTTAAGTGAGGTTGCTGCGCTGTCGAGCCAACTGGGGAAGGGTCCACATCGCCTTCCCCAGCTCTCAAAGTGTGGTTCTCCCGACCTTCGGCTTACACCGTTGTCAACCATCAGTTCTTATCAGATTCCTTTGTAAGAGAGAAAAAAAAATGTGTCGCAACCTGTGTAAATAGTGTAATCTCTGTGTTAAAATGTAAAATATTTCCAGTGTAGCGGGGTTGTAGATCTTCTAAGTACATAGGCTACTTCTGGTCTACCATCGCTATGTCAGCTTCCCAGCAATAATGCTTTCTTTACCTTAATGGAGGTGTTAGTAGGGTCTGTAATGTCAGGTACCCTGTTATTAGGATTTGGGGGTAGTTATTTGTTGAGTGGGCTTAAAGTATGGTAGGAAGGGTTTGCGCACCTTTGGGTTCCACGTGAGTGGTGGCCTAGAAACCGGTGATGCCACTGGGATGCTTCTATAGTGAGTGGAGTGGGGAGGTAATTCCCGGGATTGCAAAAATACGAAAATTCATGCAGGTTTGATATTAAAATCCCTGGTAATTGGATGGGATACTCATGCATGTGTCTGGATATGAAGTTTCTGCCTTCATGTACGGATAGGTGTAGGATGGGGCATAATACCATATGTTACTTTCATGCGGGAGAGCTTAAGTACTAAAGCATGGTTAATATGTATCTATGGCCTCCTCTCTCATTTGGAGAGGCGCATTATGCTTCTTTAATGTTTGCTGAGCCACCCCTAATACTCAGGCGGTGCAACGGGGCTCAAGGCGTAGCATGCCTGCTTTTTAGACGCATGAAGTCCATCAACCCCTGTGTGTATTTTGTAATGTAGTGTAGCTGTTTTTGGTCGTGTAGATGTGGTTGCGTTGTTTATGTTGGGCGTGAGAAGGTTATGGGAAGGGAGTAAGGTGGTACGCTGGTAGCCTGTTCTCCTGTCGTCCTCCCTTGGTCCGTGTTGGCTTTCCATCCGCGCCTTGGGATAGTAGGGCTGCATGACCTAATCTGGTCGGCCATTTGCAGTGTAGATGTGGCCAGTGGTCGTAGTACGATAGGCCATGTCCTAGTCGCCTGGCATGATTTATTTCGGGAATAGAATGGCGAAAAGAAGTTATTAAGGGGAGGTCCTGTTTCCTCAAAGTCCCTATGTTCGCTCCTAATTGGTGAGTGCGAGTGCGTGTGTGTGTGCCTATGTACCGCTACCCCACGCGGCCGGTTGGTCTGTTATAAGGCTAAGTCCTACTGTGTATGTTGTGTATGGGCGGGAAGCGCCCGCGGCCTTTCAACGTCTTTGCGAACGTGCCCTTATAGGCCCAAGATTAGTTCCGCTGTGTCACGTCTTGTCCATTGCCAAATGTTTTTGCAGTGTGGAAAAAAAAATGTATGGTGTTATAATAGTTATGTGTGTGTAATTTCACGGTCACGGGCGATACGCAATAGTGTCTCGTCACCGCAGTATTGCAGTGCGAATAGTCTGCAGTCAGCAATAGGTATGTGTAATACCAGACTGGGAAGTTACTGTTTGTCATCCGCTGGTATGTGCCTTTTTGCACGAATGCAAGTGTGGTCATTGTTTTGGATTCCTAGCCTAATGTAGCAATTCGCCCTAGTTAGGTAATGACGTCGTGTGGCCATTGTTCTCTAAGACCTGTGTCTTGCGAAATTTTCCTACCTGTGTTTGTGAAATGTATTCCTCTATGCCTGGTGTAATCCGAAATGTTATGTCTGGCTTTTGGTGGGAGGAAATGTAGTATTCCCTGTACATGCTCTTGTATGGGCCAATTTCAGTATGATTGGACGCCTGAATAGCTGTTCTCCTTTGCGTCTAAATTTTCACTGGAACTCAGACCCGTGACCTTATGTCATTCTCTGTGTTTTATGTTTGCGTTGTGTGACAGGGCTTGGGGCTTTCCCAGTGTGGTCTTTGCTTGTGTTCCGTGTACCAAAAATACCATTGGATAGTTAGTTTTTGGTACGCGTGCGGTGTGTGGTCATGGGTTCGAATCCGGTTGTCTGTAAAGACTTGGTGTGATCATTTTCGTGCCGCATTTAAAATGGCACGTTCCCGTTGATGTGCAGTGCGCAAATGAAAGCATGCATACGTGTGTAGAGTTTGTATGTTTTTGATTTCCCCTTGTAGTGTAATTTTGGAAGATATAGGGTCTCGAAATCGGGCGTGAATGATGCCGTGCGCTCTGCTCTGAGAGCTGTTGTCTGTAAGCGTACAGATTATCACTGAGGCCTGCGTTGTTGCTGAGTATGGCGGTATCGGCTTACAATGTCTTGCGCGTACGCCCGCTACTTGTCTTGATAATGCTGTGTGTCCGGCACATGTGGTTTTAATCGCTTACTTTCTGTGACTGTAATGAGTGCTTTTCGCATTGTGACAGAAAAGAGGGGAATTTGTGGTTTAACGTGACCGTATCTGGAGATCATGAGCTCCGGGCTTTCCGTTTTGCTTGGAATCCAAACCACAGGCCATGGCATTTCACTTCGGAAATCTCATATGCGTTGGCCGTACTTGTAAAAGAACCTTCCATTGACTACATGTGTGTCCCCAGATTTTGTGTTAACTGTATCGTTGTTCAAGTATGTTCTTTATCCCTGGAAAAATGTCGTTGTACGCGAGTGTGTCTGGTCCGCTAGTCGCGTGTTTGGTGACCAGATGCCAGAGGCGATTGTATTGGTTTTCGTTTATGACCCGCTGTTAGTGGGACTGTCCCAATTTGTCTTAGCTTTCCCATTATTCTATCCTAGAACTGGATATTTACTCAACCTTATATTCCTGGTATTCAGAAGGTTGCGGGTTTGGAGACCGCCTTTTACCCAGAGTAATTGTTTCCGGCACCATGAAGGTTGTGTCTCCGGGACAGTTCTGGTGAGTGTTAGGATCGTATCCCGGTTCGGTCAGTGAGGTATTTCTTGGCCCTCTTTTCACGCCTGCCCGTGGGATTACTTCCTTTCCTTTTGGCAGTATTTCCGCCTTTACGTGTACCTATGTCTAAAAATTATGTCGTGAACACCATAAAAAATGTTAAAAAAAATGTGCTTGGGACCTGAGTGTAGTATTTACCATTTTGGTAACGTGAGTACTACCGTAAACTGGTTACGCCTCAGGGGAATCTACCGACACTGTCTAGTACACATTAGGAAGGCCATTGCAAGACGTAATTGATACACCTGTATCCACGTCACGAGCAAAGCCAGTGCACTATGGGAGTCAAACCTGCCCTTCAAAGTAATTGTAACTCACCACAATGACAGTGTCTCGTCCCGGTGTGCAATTGGGCTTTTCAGTTGGCTAAAGCACACCTCACCAAATTTTTGAAGTTAGTTTGAGAGTCTTAATTCCTGCCACACTTACGGCTTTCGCCCGCAACAGGAGAATCTATCAAACTGTGGAACCCTAACATAGAACGTTTAGTCATTTCTACTTAGAAAGACTCACTTAAGCTTTATGCTGTGATTTTATGCTTAAGTTGTGTTCAAAGTATCTCTTTTTCGGCCTGAAGCCTGCTTGGCTTCCACTTGGCTTAGCATATTTAGAGACTTTACGTTATGGCGTTCACCACTTCGCCCAATAACCATTGATGGCCTGAGAGAAAAATGCCATGGTTCCGAAAAAAAAAAACAGGAAGGATTTAGAATTGTTCCTTCTAATTTGGCTATGTGGCACTGTATATACATAAAATAAGAACGAAAAATATGCAATTTTATGTTTATTGTGTACTTGTTGGACCATTTTCTTATCGCCCCCGTGTGAAAGAATTTATGTGGCCTATAATGTTGGTGTTAGCGATGTTAGTCTATTTCTGTGGCCCTGGTGGAAGTCGTTATCCTCTTTCGAGCTTCAGTGCTCAGAAAGGTGAAGGGTTTTGCCCTGTTATTAGATTATAGGCCTCTTGAATCCACTGGGGTGTTCCTATGCTACCTTCCGGCGGAATTTCTAGCAAAGTAAGCTTTGGCCTACTTCCACCGTGGCGCGTGTCTATAGGTTTAAATGTACCTGTATTCGAGGGCCTAATTGCGCTTGGCGCTGCCCTAGTAGATTTTACGGGAGTGTGGATATATTTGACTGCGTGGTTTTGTGGGGTAGGTGAGAACACCTTTCCTAATCCCCGTGTACTGTGTGGTAATGCCCGGTCAAAATGTTCGTGCGTATATCGTGCATCCTGAGGGACTAATACCGGCGTTCGCCTTTGTTCTGGCAAATTTGCCCTTTGAACTGGCGGTAAAGGTCGCTTAATGGCTTGTGTCCGGCCTAGCAATGTGGTGGCTTGTAGCCTGACCGCTTTTCGGCCTGTGGCCACGGCCGACTCCTGCCAATGTGTTAGCCTATCTGTGTACGTGTATGTAGGCTTTATGTACTGTAGGGCGGGCTCTATGTCGTCAGCCCATGACGTGGTTATGTCCCTTTGTTTCCCTGTCATATCATGTGTGTTTAATGGCCCTGGCTTCAACTCCCTCTCATCCCTCTGTTCCGAGGGGATTGTTCTAGGCTCTGCCCCTCGATTTGGCAAAATTGCCTTCCGATCCGGAGCTGAAGGACGTGTGTTTGTGTTAGGTTTATTGTGTAGTAAGTTGGAGCCTAACCTGGCCGTCTTCTTGACTGTGGCCACGGCGAACTCCTTCCATTCTGTTACAGTACGTGGCGAGAGGGACATCCTCGCAAATTGTCGAGTCAGCGTATCCACGCTTATGTCCTCTCTCGGGTGGGCTGGTGGCCCTACCATGAACTCAAAAATGGCCTTGTTGGCCTGGAGCTCACGGTATTCATCCCAAATTTGGGTGTACTGCCTATTGAGGCATATGGCCTGTTCAGCGACTTTTGTGTCCTGAGTCCCTATCCGTCTGTGTTCCGTGATGAGTGTTTCCCATTGTTGGAACATAAACTCGTGTCGACAGTGTAGTTGCCAGTGTGCTTTTATGATTTGTGTGCGGAGGGTGGGGATTTTCGCCCGAATCTTGCGATTCTTAGCACTGCGGAGTGGCCGGACAAGGGCTCTTATGATCCGCATGTACTGGGCGTGCAGGAGCTGCTGAAACCTTCTGAGGTAGTCCTGCCTAGTTTCAAAAACTCTGTGCCAGGCAATTAATTCCTGGTACTCCCCAATGCTCCTTAGCACAGCTAGGCGGTATAGGGGGGCCATGTTGAATGGAGTGTATGTAAAAAATAAAAAAAATCTGTGCGTGTTTGACAGTGTATTCTTATATTTCTCTGATTCTGTATGGGGCTAGGGGGTTGGTTTATTAAGAATTTCCCCTGTGTAGCTAGTTTGGAGCACCCAAAAAAAATGGTGCTTTTTGTCTGGGGGAAAATTTTCTCACTATTTTGCTTGGCTTTTTGCGGTACGGAAGGGGTCGTTTTATCTACGAGGGCTCGTTGGTTGAGTCCCTTTTCTCTATGCGTAGTACCCCGCCTCCACCAGTGTTTTAGATCCCTTATTTGGGGGTGGATCTAAAAGGGAGAGTTGCTGTACTAATTTATAAAGTGGTGCCTAAAAGGGGTAGCTTCCCTTGTCAGGGTAAGCTGACCAGTGTAGAGTGTTGTGGTGTGCTAGGAACTAGGGGGCGTTCCTATGAATAATGTAATAGTGCTTGGAGGGATGGGACCCACTGCAAAGGGTCGTTGTGCTGGTCGCTCAGCTCAGCTGACTGCTTGTTATGTAACTGACACTGTTCGTATCAGCCGAGTGGCACGCGCCGCTTGTTGCAGCCGAGCCGGCTCGAGAGACACAAAGGTACCTGAGTTAGCGCTAATGGCTTACCGTCTGTCACGTCTTTACGTGACGGGAATAAGGAAGGGCGTTGGGATGTAAAGAGGCGTATAACAGTAATGCTAGTGTAGAGTGTGGACCAAGTGTTTTATTGGTCTGTGATTCTTTGTGTGAGTCCCTTGTAGGGAATGAAATTATGTTTGTAATGTGATACAAGTTGTGGGTTACAGGTTACAAAAATAGGAACTCTGAACACGATTGACTGACTCACCTCGGTTGACACCAGCGTAGCCTCCGGCTGTCTCGATGAAGCACTGACAATGAAGAGATCCTTTGACCTCATTAGGACGCCTTCTTATACCTTTTGACGTCCTTCTGTCAGCATTGTGTTGGCATGCTGCCCCAGTTAGTACTATGTCGCTGAGTGTAATGATTACGTAAGGCTTGAGCTGCTTTATGGAGTAGCAAGCTGTCCTTACAGTATTAATGGATGTTGCCCCGGCTTTCCAAGGGTTGCCATTTTAGGGGATTTAGCCAGATGCTGGGGGGATGGTCTCCAAGGGATGCATACCCCTGGGATGCTGTACACCAGGGTTCACGCCTTCTGGAGCTTTCCGATACTGGGCTGCCACGAACCTTCGAGACGGGGGTCTAGTTCTTGCAGCCCCGTTGCGTAAGGCGCTGGTAACACTCAGTCAGGGATAGCCTGGGAGAGGGGGGGCTGAGTCACTGTCTAGCATTCGTAACAATATAATTTATTACAAAGGGACTACACTTTTTATATTGATATCGTTGGGTGGCAGCAAGCCACGTATCCATCGCGTCCTTCACCTGTTGATCGGAGATGAAGTGACGGCCTCTTAAAGCATTTTTCAGTGGACCAAAGAGATGGTAATTCGACGGGGCGAGATCGGGATGCTCCAACATCTCGAAACGCAGCGTCCGAAAAGTTCGAGGGTGTGGGCGGCGGCGGTATGTTGTGTATATTGTGTAGCGCCTATTACATATGCAACTTGTCGTATCTGTATGTACGATGTGTTGCGTAGCGTGACTTTCAAACCATGATTTAATTTGGAGGAGGCATTGGCAATGCAATAACGTTGTGAAAGTTAATTAAGACTGTTATGCATGATTTCATATGCAGAACCATGGCTAATGTGCAAATGGATTGCCACGTCATAAACAGTCACTTGTCTGTTATGCAGGATAACATCAGGCATTTTTTTTTTTTTTTTTTTTTTTTTTTTTTTTTGTATAGGTTTTAGTGCCGGGAGTGTCCGAGGACATGTTCGGCTCGCCAGTTTTTGTAGCTGCTGCGAGACTGACACCCAATGGGTGAGCTACACGTACTGTTGGTAAGGAAAGTTGGAATTGAAGGACGAAGAGTTGGAAGGTAGCAGCTGTGGCCTGTAGTTAGGGACCAACCCCGGCATTTGCCTGGAAGGACGATAGGAAACCACAGAAGACCATCTTCAAGGTTGCCGGCGGGGGGATTCGAACCTCCTCGCCTCCCGGATGTGAGCGACTGCCAGCAGTCATGCCGTAACGACCACGGCTAACTCACCTGGTATTTTGTTCAATGTTTGCATCCGTTACGGCTGCAGATGGATGCCCGGATATTTTCCCATCCTTCACGCTCAAGCGACCCCTTTTGAACTGTTCCCATATTGTGCTGAAAGTCGCCTATAAATTTTCGCTCCTGGTCCGCCTTCAGACCACAAGAAATGGCTTACGGAACGCTGTTATTCCTTCGTGCAAACAGAGATTGGAGCGGCCATCTTTACGTCGCAACAGCGCAAGTTGTACTAATCTGATAACGTTGAAACCTACCACAGAAGTGGTCAATGGTGCCATTTAGCAGCTGGTGAGCACGCAACGCCATACAGCCAACCCAACGACACTTAGAGCACAATTGCAGATACTTATTGACTTGCCTTCGTACATAGCTGCCATTTTACCTCAATGAGGCCTCAATGTCAACATGGAAGGACTTCCACTTCTGCAATTAAATAATAACCTACAGGTCGTCATTTGCTTCTCAAAGGCATTCCGAATTAAAGATAAAAGTATCAGGAAACGGTACGACTTGTATCGTCTAATAATAATAATAAACTTTACGTGATTTCGGAGCCTGTCTCTGAGAGACTATCGCACTTGATCAAACGGCACTCCGTCTTCCTGAAGGACGGTCCACAGTTCAAGGGTTAAAATGAAACTAGGCTTCGAAGGGATGAGGAGCTAATGAGAGTAATCCTATCTCGCTGGTCAAGCATATGTGTAGTTTATATCCTTCTCTTGCAATGAAGCTTTATGCTCTGACGTGATATCGTGGAACGCGCTCGAGATCTATAATTCATACAATACATCTTTATTTCCTGTAAGTAAGGTCTATGCATTCAGTTCATGTCCTGTGGACGATAGATGGCAGGCGTGTGTGTGGGCTACTTGAGACATTTGTCAGGGTGGTACGCCTTCTTTCCAGACTGCACCACACAATAAATCGCAGCCGAGACATATTGGCTATCGCTTAGATTCCCTTAATGTCGCTTCTCTTTGGAGCAGATGTGATCGTTTCTACCATCTGTCTCACTGTATCAATTCGTTATTTCATGGCCACTTATACTTTTGCATCCGACATTAGTTTTCTTTTATTGTATAATTATTATTGAATTATACCATCATGATCGTGACGTCACGAGCCAATTTCAATGCGTTGTCCTTTGCTGTTCCTTCTTCTTCTTCCAGTATTCCTTCATCATTTCACTACGTTTCCTCTTCCTTTCCTCGGACCATTTTGAGCCGGTTTTCTTTCCCTTCCACCCTTGGAATCCTTCCATTTATAGCACTTTTTGCCTAAAAATATATCTCTGTGATGTATCTTCTTATCTGATATTATTTCTTTCAAAATCCTTTTTTACTTCTTGTACCCAGGTTGTCGTTGACTTCTTGTTCCACAAGAATGTGAAGATCTGCTTGGTTAACCTACTGCCATCCATCCCGTTATTATTATTTTTTTCTTCCGAATTTGACCGCCTGTGGACCGCATGGAACCTAAGGCTTTCTGGTTAATCTCCTCTTCTCTTCCCAAAACCTCTTCATTCGTTCACTTCTGATCTTTCGCTCCTCCTCGGATATTACCAGATTGGCTCTAATTTTAGGTGTTTTCTCCTCGAACATCTTGATGTTGTCAATTCGGTTTCTAAACTCTTTTCTGTTGTGGATCACATCCACTGTGAGTCCACTTTCCTTGGCGTCTCTTTTAACCTCTTCTACCTACTTAGATGTAGCCTTCAGCTCTGTAATATACTTGAATATCCTCTTGGTCAGTCGGTTCTCGTCCATTCTCACCAAATGTCCTTAGAATTTCAACCTTCGCTTCCGCATTGTGACAGTATTTTTTTCTGTGTGTTTATAGAGGTCATCATTCTTTCTGTTCTTCCATGTCCCGTCAGCAGTTTTCTGTGGTCCTAAAATTTTCCGCAAAATTTTCCTTATTTATTAATTATTATTATTATTATTATTATTATTATTATTATTAGGCTATATATATATATCATATATTATTGTATATTGTTTATTTATTTATTTAGTATGTTTCGACCCATACAGGATCACATAAAGCAAGTTATGATCTGTTGCTGTTATTTTTCTTGTTCTTCCAGAATTCTTTCATCATGTCGCTATGTTTAGCTCGACGTTCGTCAGTCCATTTTCCCCTAGGTCTGCTGGGCTTATCTTCTGATTCAGCTTCCCAAGTGTAGATCTTATGTCTGAAAGTTTTGCGGTCTTCGATATCTGAGGGTGTGATGTTGGCGTTATTGAGATCAGTTTGGACTTGTTTAATCCAAACCGTTGTCGTCTTTAATTTTTGTGAGTACATCAATATTTTCTTTGTTAATCGGTTGTCATCTAGCCTCATAATGTGTCCATAAAATTTCAAGCGTCGATAACGGAAATCGGTTTCAATATTTGGATATTTTTCTGTGATCTTGTGCGATTGTAAACGATATCCTTCATCTGTAAGTCTTGGGCCAAGAATTTTTCGGATGATTTTCCTTTCAGCTTTCTTGATGTTTTCAAGATCCCCTTTATAATTGAGGTTTAAGGTCTCACTGGCGTAGAGTGTTTCGGGCTTGATGACCGTCACGTAATGTCGAATTTTAGTGTTAATGGTCATGCATTTGTTGTTGTAGATGTTTGTGGTTTTCCCATATGCTTTCCGCATTTTGAGTTCACGTGTTCTTTGTGCTATTCTTTCTGTGCCTGTAGGTTCAATAATTTCACCTAAGTATTTGAAATGATTAACCTTGTTGATTGAACCGTATTTTGTTACCAAAGTTTGGGTTTCAATGTGCTTTGTAGCCATGAATTCAGTTTTTGTGAATGAGATTTGCAACCCTACTTTCCCAGCACATTCTTTGAGGACTTCAATCTGTTGAGTTGCCGTTCGTTCATCTCCGGAGAGGATTGCCAAATCATATCAGCAAAAGCTAAGCATGTAACATTTATATTATCCTTCTGTCTTCCTAACACGACAGGTTTCCATATGTTGCGACTTTTTAATTATATTTAGTATATTATTTATTATTATTATTATTATTATTATTATTAAATAGCCTTAGTCTTCAACTGTTTCTTAAATGGTGTTGCCCGCTTTTCTATTTTATGATTCAGGCAAATGCTGGGATAAAAACGGAAGAATTGAGCTTGTAGTGACTCTTAATCACCTAGAACCACGGTACCTCCGTTCTTACGTGGAATCTGAACCATAGGACGTGATATTTCACTTCAAAAATTTGACATGCATTGACCGGGAATTAAACCCGACCCAACTTGGTGAGAGGCAAGCAGCTTGACCACTGCACCACCACGCACCCTCCCCCTTCCCCCACCCCCATGAGAATGATGGGATTGTGGTCTACCTTCTAATAGGCTATGATCGCTTCATTCCAACTCCTTTTCCAGTTTAGTCTTATCTCTTGACGTAGTGGCTAGCATTCTTGGCTGTCACCGCGGAAGATTGACTTCGATTCCAAACTTTGTCAAAAATGCCATTCTGATTCGAGGGCCTCGTGACACATAAGCGAGAAGAGGTGGATTCGATTCGCATCTCAGCCATCCTAGAAGTGACTTTCGGTGCTTTCCCCACTTATACTCCAAGGAAATGCTAGGACGGTATCCAAATTAAAGCTACGGCTCCTTCTTGCTGAATCCTAGGTCCAGTCACACGCACACCGGAATACTTGTGGCTTCTGACCACAATGTCGCAATGCACCAAAATGTTTCAACTTCAAGTAAATCCTTGCCAATTTCATTCTTCTTCATTTATTCCATGTCTTAATAGCTGGGCCCCAGGGGCTCACATCTAGTGGGACGTGGGTTGGCGGCCACGGGACCCCAGCTGAGTCCGGCATTGCTTCCCCTTACTTGTGCCGGGCTCCTCTCCGTTTTCTTCTCTGTCGACCTCTCTTGGTCAACTCTTGTTCTCTTCCGAACCCGACCGTATTAGGGTATCCGAGGTCTAGGCAGTCTCTTCCTTTCCCCCTTCTCTCATCTTTCCTGATCCTCATTTTTCTTGGGATCAGCCATCTTTTTCTCTTCATTATATTTCCTTTTCTCTTTAAGATTCCCGCACTGTTTTTGTGAATTGGCTCTCCGTGTATCTAAATTACCTTTTGTGAATTTTTTTATCTACACTACATTTTGTAAGTTTTTCAATCTAAATTGCATTTTGCGAGTATTTTCAACCTCAATTGCATTATTTTTTTTTGTCTTTTGGAGCGGAGGCTGTCATATTGTGATTATTTTGATTCTAAATTACATTTTGTAAGTACTTTCAACCTAAACCGCATTTTGCAAGTATTTTCAATCTAAATTGAAGTTTGTAAGTATTGTCAGTCCAAATTGCATTTTGTAAGTATTATGAATCTAAATTGCATTTTGTTCGTATTTTCAATCTAAATTACTTTTGTGCGTATTTTCCATCTAAATTCCATTTTGTCAGCGTTTTCCACTCTAAATTACATTTTGTGTGTCTTTTCAATCCTTTGTCAGTATTTTTTGGTCTCCGTTAGTTTTCGTTATGGTTCCCGCCTCCTTGTCATTTTCGCTATCACCCAAACGATTAGGGGCCGATAACCCAGATGTTAGGCCCCTTAAAACAACAATTATCATCAATATCATCTCCCCGACTACTTCATCACTTCACACGTTCTGTTCCCAAAGTGAAGACATTACGCAACTTAGCCATGTAATGGAAATGAATTGCCAGAGATACTAAGAGTAGACAAGGAGGCAGGTGAGATTAGAACCGTGGACTGCAACCCACCAGGCATGTACCATGGAGTGGGCCGTGACTTGCATAGGCTACAGTTGCATTGCCAGGCAACGAGCTAGATGGGATGCTGGGTGAAAGCGTGGGACGATGAAGTTAATTATTACATACAGTAGAATCATCTGCATATTACCTCATTAATGATTGCGAACGAATTAGAACTTACATTAAGGAAACTACGTAATGGAATTGTGTAAGAGTGCATTCATTCGGGTCGTCTGATCGCATAGTGTGACAAACCTATTAATTCGATATTTCGTGACTCCAAGTAATAATAATACTGAATCATTTAAATGATCTGGCTGGCTGCGTGGCTCAGCGGTAACGTTATCGCCTGCTGTGCTCAAGGTTGCAGGATTTAATCATGGCGCAGTCAGCTGGCATTTGAGGGTGCGCAAATACGAGGGAACGGAGTCAGTCGATTTACTGGCACGTTAAAAATCCCCTTCGGGGCAAAATTCCGGTACCCCGGCGTGTCTATAAGCCAGAGAAATTAAAAGGGACGCAAAACCAATAACATTATTATTATCATTATTAGGTTTAAATGAGAGGTGATCGCTTAAGTTGAGTTACGTTTATGTTTGAAATGGAGCAAAGGAAGGAAGAAAGCTTGTATTTTTACGTGACCGTTAATGTTGTGATCATGAGCCACGGGACCTCCTTTTTACGTGGAATCCGAACCACCGGACATGGCATTTCACTTCGTAAATCTCACATGCATTGACCGGGAATCGAACCCGGTCCACCATGGTGAGAGGCGAATAGCTTTACCACTGCGCCACCACACCCCACATCTATAAAAATTATGTTTGTCTAACAATAACCATTTATTTATTTATTCGTATCAGAAGCATTAATACTATATATGTATACATTAAAACTCTTGCTGGATTAAATACAATGCAAAGTCACACTAAACAAACAAGAGTCTATACTACTTTTGCCCAGAAGTTAGCGACATCCAGTGCATTTTCTCTCGCCTGAAGCAAATCTTGCACTGTGCATGTTTGAGGGCACCTGCTGCACTGCAACAAATGAGACGTAGTCTGGATTACACCACATTCACACAATGAGGACTCGATGTCGAAACCCCACTTCTGCAGGTTACTTTTACATCTTGTCACGCCTGCCCGTAATCTGTTCAGAGATCTCCAGGTACTCCATTTCTCCATATGACCAGGTGGTAGTTCATCACTAGGTGTCAGCCATTCTTCGGAGCGATTGCAGCTTGCACGCCATAGACGGATTCGGGATTGTTGAGGTGTCCCCTTAAGAGCCTCGGTAATTCTGAGGAAACTTTTCCTTGATTTGAGTCTTGAAGTAGCTGGCCTGTATCCATACAGAGGGTGAGCTTTAGATGTTACCACCTTCTTCTTCTCAATTTTTGCTGCAATCTCACGACGAATATTAGGAGGGGCAATGCCAGCAAGACTGTACAATTTATCGAAAGGAGTAGGCTTTAGACATCCGGTAATAATGCGACAGGTATCGTTTAGAGCTGTATTTACATTCCCGGCGTGGGTTGACTTGTACCATACTGGGGATGCATATTCCGCAGCAGAATAACATAGAGCAATGGAAGAGGTTCTCACAGTATTGGGATGTGCCCCCCAGGTAGTACCCGTTATCTTCCTTATAATATTATTTCTGGCTGCCACTTTTTGCTTGGTGGTCGAGCAGTGTTTCTGGTAAGTGAGAGCACGGTCGAGGGTAACTCCAAGATATTTTGGTGAGATGCAGTGCTCTAATGTGGTTCCTTCCCAAGTGATTTTGAGGGTTCTGTTTGCCATTTTATTTTTAAGGTGGAAGGCACAAGTCTGTGTTTTATTGGGGTTTGGACTCAGCTGATTCTCCTTGTAGTAAGCAGACAGCTCTGTAAGTGCATTAGATAGTTTCTGCTCAATAGCGTCAAAGCAGGAGTCTTGAGTGGAGATGGCACAGTCATCTGCATAGATAAAGCTTTGTGTTCCTACAGGTAGCGGCTGGTCATTGGTGTAGATGTTGAACAATGACGGAGAGAGCACACTTCCCTGAGGTAATCCGTTCCTCTGTGATCTCCACCTGCTTCTTTTCCCCTGAAATTCAACGAAAAATCTTCTATTTTCAAGGAGATTTCTTATGGAGCAGGTAAGCTGGTAATCATTCGTAGCATTGTATAGTTTCATGAGGAGACGTCTATGGTTGACAGTATCATATGCAGCTGTAAGGTCGATAAACACTGCTCCAGTGATCTGTTTCCTTTCAAAACCATCTTCGATATGCTGCGTTAACTTCAACACTTGAGAGGTACAGCTCTTCCCAAATCTGAAGCCAGCTTGCTGTGGTATATAGATAGCCTCTAATTTCTCCATTAGTCTGTGGAGTATGAGTCTTTCAAGGATCTTGTACAGATGACAAAGGAGCGAAATAGGTCGCTAGCTCTTTGGGTCATTTGGATCCTTATCTGGCTTACGAATGGCTATAACTTTGGCTTTCCTCCATAATTTCGGGATCTTGCATGATTGGATGCATTTGTTCATTAGCTCTGTTAACCAGTGCTTTGTGACTGGACCGATATTCTTAATTTGCTCATAAAGATGTATATTGGCTTTCACGGCCGGTGAATTAAAACTCGGCAATTCTTCTAGGTTTGTACCGTGTCTTGTGTGGGGTTTCGCCTAGGACACCAAGCTGGCTCTTTGGTGGCTGATAACCTCAGTATACGGCACAAACCTAGAAGAAATGCTGAGTTTTAATTCACCGGCCGTGAAAGCCAATATACCATCTTTTTGTAAGCCTTCATAGGGAGGTTCAGGCTGCTTGAGCTTTTAGTTCTCGCAGTCAAGTAGTGCAGTTGCACTCTATATAAAGGGAGATAGCGCGCAGTTCGATACTCCTGTGGGAGTCCGGGCGGGGACACCAAGAGCCCGCCGATGAGCCAGCTTGGTGTCCTAGGCGAAACCCCACACAAGACACGGCACAAACCTAGAAGAAATGCTGAGTTTTAATAACCATAATATTAACAATAACCAAATAAGAGTCAGTGGCAGTGGAAGGACAAACAAGAACCACATCGGAAAGGATTTCGAAAATATAAAATTAAATATTTTCAGCAAATATTTCTAATTCTTGTTCAGTTTTTGTCCGGAAGGGTGTTTACAATTTAGGGCAGGAATTCCAGGCAAATTTCGTGATGGTGTCTAACTTACGCCACGGCTTCTTCATACACAAATCCTAATTTCCTATTTTCTTTGCTCAGTGAAATCTACTTCCGCCTTCCGACGTGCCGAGAGAGATTTTTTTAGCCTATTTTCATTTATGAAAATATAGGCTTATGAGATCACCTTTTGTCCGTGTGTTTGTGTGTATGTGTGTGTTTCCCCCTAATAACTTATAAACGGCTGGACCGATTTCAATAAACCTCCGTAAGGTCATAGTACTATTTTGGCCAACCTCAACTGTGCCCTTCAAATTTTATTACGTCTCACCAATCCAACATGGTGGCTGTGCGAAATATTTCACCGGCATTGTATATCTCCAAAACTTATTACTCACTGGCAGTACTGCCTGGCTTCGCATGGTGGATTTATTTGTTTTATGGATGATACTACTACATAACTGGAGCGCTCAAGGATAAGGATCGGAAAGCACCAACGCTTATTGCAGCTGATAACCTCAGTATACTGCTCCAACACCATCGCCCTTATACAGAGGCATACTATTGCTATGATGAAGACTGTTTTAAGGGCCCTAAGAAATATTTTTGCACCAATTACTCCCCGTGGCTGCAATTTATAAGTAGCTCGCAATTCTGCACCAGAACACTGGTAGGGGCGACATAATGCAGCCCGCATTGCCAGGCAACAATAGACTTAAGTATTATTGAAGCTGTTCGCAAGCGCTTGTTCTTCCGACCTAGTGAACACAAATCAATATTTAAGGTTACCTGAGAGATGTAGCTTAATGCTACATAGCCTAAACTATTCCTCTTGAATCTGGCTGTCATGTACAAAAATATTTTTTCGAATCCGACTGGTAGTTCCAGAGATTAGCGCGTTTTAACGCACAAACATACAAACAAAATCTTCAGCTTTATTATATTAGTATAGATATCACCCTGGAATTTTGTACGGTGATAAAAGGCACTACTAGAACTTCACCTATGAGACTTTTAAAGACCTGTTAACTACAAAATGAACATGGCGGCCAAGCGAGTTTGAAACATTTAAATAGACTTAACTCGCGATTTAACCAACCGAACGAGGTGAAACTTGGTTCGGTATATGCTTGCATAAATTTTAATTCACTGGCATCTAATTCATTTAAGTTATTTTCTTAACCACAAGATAGCAGCTGAGCGAAATTTTAAAATCTCGCTTTTATTTCTTGTGTCCTAATCATGCGATTGAAGTTTGAATAAAACACCTACACACTAATCTTCATGTAATAGTACATATGAAAAAAAAATCCACAGCCTGCTTCCAGTCTCCGACCAGGTCAGGAATGGAATGAATGAAGCCCCCATCTAGCGGCGAGGATATGGACTGTGCCAGCTGCCGAAGCCTGACGCACTCCTCTGGGGCAATGATTAAATGAATGACAGATGAAATGAAATGAAATGATAGTGGAGAGTGTTGCTGGATTGAAATTTTGACAGGGAAAACCGGAGTACCCGGAAAAAAAACTATCTGTCTCCGTTTTGTCCAGCACAGATCTCACATGGAGTGACCGGGATTTGAACCACGGACCCAGCGGTGAGAGGCCGGCGTGCTGCCGCCTAAGCCACAGAGGTGTTGTAATAGTACATACTGTATATTAAAAAAAACCAACATGGTGACTATCCGATATATTCAGACGGTTCTCAATATCTACAAATCTATTACAGCAATCAAACTGAAAATGTGTATGTTGATAGAGGCGATTAATATAAGTAGGATATATGAAAATAGGCTGTTGAGTTCCTCATGGAACTACTTGTTTCTAAACATTTCATGTCATGAAATTCAGACTTCGTTATCCCGCACGGCTGTAAAGGTCTGGAGTTCGTATTTATTCCATACTCTCTTTTGATCCTCTTTGAAGTTTTGAACTTACTGTAGCAACTACTGTGCTAAAAGATAAAGGCGCAAGTTTTTTGAATATAAATACCTCAACATGCAAGTCCCTTAGGATGTGTTCCTGTATTGTTGGCCTCTGCTACTTTTATATTCTGTTCCCAGAGCGAGAGAGAGAGAGGGGGGGGGGGGGGGTAAATGTGAGAAGAATAACTTGCATGCCCCCTTTGCGGGTCCATTCACTGAGTTCCCATTCTGAACATTTCTTGCCTCAACTGCTAGTGTGTGTGTGTGTGTGATGGTGGATCTGATACTGTACGTGCAAGGAACTGAGATCGGAGGAATTTACTCTGATAAAGAGAAACTTTTGAAGCGTATCTTGACCCCTCAACGGGCTTAACCCTAGTCAGGGCGACCTTAGTGGGGAGGTACACCTTTTGCTTGACAATTTCTACTGAGTTATTTGTTTATATCTAATACCTAGGTAAACTATTTATTCGTTACGGCCAACTATGGACCACGTTTAACAGTTTTTACATTTTTTTTGTCTTTACTCTCTGCCAATAACTCTTCATCCTCTTCCCCCAGGGGCTCACATCTTGTGGGACGTGGGTTAGCGACCACGGGACCCCAGTTGAGTCCGGCATTGCTTCCACTTACTTGTGCCGGGCTCCTCTCAGTCTTCTTTCCTGTCGACCTCTCTTGTTCTTTTCCGACCCCGACGGTATTAGGGTATCCGAGACCTAGGAAGTCTCTTCCTTAATTGGCCCGTGTCTCATCTTTCCTGATACCTTCCTTCTGCGAGGGGTCAGCCTTCTTTTTCTTTTCATGTTATCTCCTGCCTTCTGCTCAAGGCCCTCATGGAGGTTGGGTGTATGTAGCCCCACCACTTTTGGTGCATCCTGGATAGTGGTACACCCTCAAGGGCTCACGGCTGTTGAGTCTGGGAGTTGGCGACCCCGAGGGATTCCTGGGCTGGGTCCGTTTTGTCCCCTTCCTCCTCTTGGTCAACTCTTATTCTTTTCCGACCCCGACGGTATTAGGGTATCCGAGACCTAGGAAGTCTCTTCCTTAATTGGCCCGTGTCTCATCTTTCCTGATACCTTCCTTCTGCGAGGGGTCAGCCTTCTTTTTCTTTTCATGTTATCTCCTGCCTTCTGCTCAAGGCCCTCAAGGAGGTTGGGTGTATGTAGCCCCACCACTTTTGGTGCATCCTGGATAGTGGTACACCCTCAAGGGCTCACGGCTGTTGAGTCTGGGAGTTGGCGACCCCGAGGGATTCCTGGGCTGGGTCCGTTCTGTCCCCTTCCTCCTCTGACTGTGGGGTGGACCCTCTCCTCTCTCCCTTTCCTATCTGCCTTTCATGGCTCTCCTTCTTTCCAAGTCCCTCAATCCTCATTCTTCGAGGGTTGAGGGCATTTCTTTTCTTCCTGTCCTTTATTTGCCTCATCCTTTATTTGTTTACCATTTCTTCTTCTACAATGAGTCCGGGAATATTCTCCGCAGCACCTACATGCGTCTGCGAGAGCTAGCTACAGCAGTTACGTTGGTAGCACGGCTGCCGCTTGCATCATCTCTACTTAGTATAAAACAAAGTCCCCGTTTCTTGCATGTAACTGGTAAACTCAAGAACCACTGGATAGATTTTGATGCGATTTTCACCATTCTGTAAAGGATATATAGAGTATGATTTCTGTAGAAAATAATTTATTTATGATCAAAGGAAGCCGAGCAGTAACTATTTTAGTGGAATAGTCGATAACAAAAACTGGCGTCCGAGCGCTTTGTAAGCTTACGCTGGGCAAACCGTTAAAAATATCTAAATACTATGAGTGTAAGAATTGTTCAGCATGAAAAGTTCTACAAAAAAGTTCGCGAGCGCATAAATATGTCTTATCTTCCATACATCGCCCACTATAAGGGAACAACTGAAGCTTGTCTCTTACAGCTGTATGTGCTGTCGACTTGGAGATTCCTATTTGTTGAGCTAATTTTCGTGTTGATTTACTTGGGCTTCGCAGCATTATATCGGAGATTTCATCGTGTTTTTTTTTCGTCTGTTAAAAGCATAGGCCTGCCTGTTCCCGGTACATCGTGAACTGAGCCAGTCACACGGAATTTACTTACCAAATCCCGAATGGTATCACAGTTGGACACTTTGAATTAGGAAACCGCGCCTGAAATCTTAATTTTACATTTTCTGTAAACCGATCGCCTTCGCGAAAAACGTATTCCACCAAAAAGAATCTCTCTCTTCAGTAGTAAACATTACCGCCTGTATCCTGTTGCACTCTTTCAATAATAATCTATCTGAACGCTCGCTGACTGTAATACACGCCGAAGACCTGTAGGCTCGCGCTCTTATCGCGATGCACATCGACAGCTCACACGGGGAAGTCCCGCTTTGAAGGACACGGTGCAGTGCAGCCAACTAAAACTCATGACTCAACAACTCACAGCTTCACGTACCCACTGCGGAGAACATTCTCGGGCGCCCTGTAGTATGTAAGTTTGTAGTTAGTATTAGTTATAGTTTTCATTCTCATATCATTTTTCAGTATCAGCCAAACCATTAGGGGCCGATAACCTAGATGTTAGGCCACTTAAAACAACAATTATCATCATCATCTTCATCCTCTCTCCCACTTCCTTCTTCTGTTCCTCCGTGTAATATCTTCCTTTCCTTACTGACAACTCCCCTGTCTCCTGGAAACCTGAAAACTCCTTAACTATTCGTCTAAATCGCACTCTGTCCATTCCTCCCGAAGAATTCAAAATCCTCTTCGTTAATCTGATACTGTTGATCCTCACCAAGTGTCGATAAAACTGTATTCTCCTTCTTCTCATTAGGGCTACGACTCCTTCTGTCTTCAAGTGTAGCTCATTGTTAGGTTTGAGTCTCCTCTCTCCATCCTTGATATTTAGGCCTATTATTTTTCGGAGAATTTTCCTTTATATTTTCCGGATGTCTTCGAGGCCACCCTTCCCAATCATGTCTAGTGTTTCTGCTGCATACAGACATTCAGGTGTGACAACAGTATCTAGGTGTCGGAATTTAGCCCCAAAGGATAGACCCTTTTTGTTGTATGTATCCTTCGTAAGTTGGTAAGCCGTTTCCATTCTTCTCGCCACTCTTTGATGGCATCCTTTTCCGACCCATTGTCCTGCAATTTTTCTCTCAAGTACTTAAAGCCCTATATGTTGCAAAAAGAAAAAACTTTGCAGGATAATTAAACACAGTTATTATGCGCAAGACATTTTATAATATGCTTGCAGTCATTCATTATTATACCACCAAACTTTCAGCTGTTTTTTCTACAGTTGGACAGGGTTGACATGATAAGTACTCCTGCATTTTAAATATTTATATGAATGTTCTTTTGAACTGTTGGTAACATTCACGGCTACAACATACACCAACATATTTCATACACATATTCATGATTTTTAGCCTACTTTTCACATTTTGCAAAAATGAGGAAAAAGTAGACATGAGATCGGGCAAATGTGTGTCTGTCTGTCTGTCTGTCTGTCCTGTCTGTCTGTCTGTCTGTCATTCTGTCTGTCTGTCTGTCTGTCTGGCTGTGTGTGTGTCCCCCCCCTATCAACTCCTAAACGGCTGCAGCAATCGAAACTAAATTTGGTAGGAGTAAAGATCTATTCCTGAATATCTCACGGCCATATTTGAAAATGACGTCAGTGCTACCAACTGCTGAAAAATCGCAATTGAAATTTGAGCTCCATGTTGGATATCTTGGAAGGTATGAATGGGAGCTATTTCAAAATTGGCACACGTATAGATAATAACGTAACAGTTTAATTTCCAGGAAGCCATACATGGCAGTGTTGCCAAACTGATTAAAAGCCTGCTGATAAGTCCAAATTTCAAATGCATATAACTTCTACACTATCAATGGGATTTCAACCAAATTTCGTATGTGCTATGTGTACATAAACAGATATGACTGAGTGTATTCTTAAAAGCCACCAGGGCTGCCAACTGTTAATAAATGCTCTCATTTTTTAAAATCCAAATACCCATATATCAGAAAGTATGCAAGCCTACAGCTTTAAACTATGCACACGTATAGTACCTGACATTCTACATTAATTTGGAGTAAATTATATACGTCAGTGCTACCAACATGATTCTAAGCCTGCTGAGAGGTCCAAATTTAAATACATGTAACTTCTATACTATCATTTGGATTTCAACCAAATTTCGTGTGTGCTATATGTACCATAACAGATATGACTATGCCGATTCTTAAGAGTAACCAGGGCTGCCAACTGTTAATAAATACTGTCTCTATTTTTGTTACCCTAATATCAATATATCAGAAAGTATGCATTTCAATAGCTCTAAACTTTGCACGCGTATAGTACCTAGCATTCTAGATTATTTTGGAGTAACTAATATACGTCAGTGTTGCCAAATTGATTCTAAGCCTGCTGATAGGTCCAATTTTAAAATGCATGTAACTTCTATACTAACTAATGGATTTCATTAAAAATTGACACAACAATAGATCATATTATTTCAGATTATTTATGACCAATACAAGCATGTCATTGTCGCCAACATGATTTTACGCGCGCTGTTAGATCCAAAGTTTAACTGCATGTAATGTCCATGCTATCCATTGGACTTCAACCAAATTTTGTATTCTGTACCTTAAGAGATGGAACTAAGAATATATTCAGTCACCAGGGCTACCAACTGTAGTTCTCTATTAGGATACATTATGCCAGGTATACAGTATTTCGAACTATTTCTAAATTTCGATATTACCAAGTTAATTTCGTCATTATTCTAGATAGATCCATATAGATTAATCATTGGCGTGAATCTTAAATTTTAAGAAAAGTAGGCTCTTTAGTTCGTCACGGAACTTCTTGTTTCTTTTCATATTCTTACTCTATGTTTTTTTTCTTTTGTTGGGTAAAAAATATTCTCTTAAATGGGAAGTATGCTTGATACAAAAAATATTTTGGTGTACGTATGTTGTTTATGTTAGTACACCACACAAACATGAAAAACTTCATTGAGATACTGTATTTTGAATAGTATTTGAGTTGGTATATTGGCTTTCATGACCCGTGAATTAAAAACTCAGCAAATTTTTCTAGGTTTATACCGTGTCTTGTGTGGCGTTTCACCTAGGAACACCAAGCTGGCTCATCAGTTGGCTCTCGGTGTCCGAGCCCGGACCCCCATAGGAGTAGCGAACTGTGCACTACCTCCCTTCTTATGAAGCGCACCTGCGCCTCTTAACTGCAAGAGCTAAAAGCTCAAGCAGCCTTTCACCTCCCTATAAAGGCTTCCAAAGAGATGGTATATTCGTTTTCACGGCCCACGCAAGACACGGCATGAACCTAGAAAAAGTGCTGAGTTTTTAATTTACGGTCTGTGAAAGCCAATATACGATCTTTTTGGAATCCTTCATAGAGGGGTGAAAGGCTGCTTGAGCTTTTAACTCTCGCAGTTAAGAGGCACTCGTGGGCTTCATAAGAAGGGGGGGGGGGGGTAGTACACAGTTCGCTACTGCTGTGGGGGTTTATTTACTTATCGTATGGCTTTTAGTGCCGGGAGTGTCCGAGGACATGTTCGGCTCGCCTGAGTCTCTAGCTGCTTCCAGCGGACACCCTTATTAGGGTGAGCTACAAGTTCCGTTTAATTTCAAGTAGCTCCAACTTTCGCTACCAGATATCAATGATACCTAGTGGTGAACGTTGGAACTTTGATAGAGCGTTCCGACGAAATCTAACTTAACAATTTAGCTTTACACAAGTTTAGTCTGTGAAAGGATCTTTTACATGCCATAAAACTATGGCATTGGACCGCCGGCTTTACTTCCCCTCCGAAGGAAGGCATACTGAATGATTTTAACGCTATTAAAATAATCCTGTGGGGGTCCAGGCGTGGACACCAAGAGACCGCTGATGAGCCAGCTTGGAGTTCCTTAGCGAAACCCCACACAAGGCACAGTATAAACCTAGAAGAATTGCTGAGTTTTTAGTATTTGAGTTATCATATAAACGCTGTGTGAAAATAAAGTTTTCGGGAAACAAGCTTCAAACTTACCTAAGGGTAGAATTTCAACACACAACTTAAGCGACAACAACTAACATTTAGGTGCATATCTCTGAAAGTATTGAAGATATTTTAATGTTGTTTTCACCAAATGAAAGACAAAACATTAGTCAATCAAATAATGTATTAAAAGAATATGTTTGACCCTGAAAGGTGTACCTCCATCCTTAAATTAAAATAATACAGTAACGTAGGTAATATTTTCGTTAACACGACAGAGAGTTCATGCGAACTGTAAAATATTCTACACTAGTTGTGATAATTAATACTTGCTGTGAAGTACTGTAGCCTACCTCGTATCACGTGAACATGGTTAGGTATGGAACAAAACATCAAATTTCCCTAGTGTGTGGTTGATCTTTCACGCAAACAAATTCGATTCGGCGCCACTCATATACACTATGAGCATATATTGGAGAGAGCACGACATCTCTCCTCCCGGGTAGCAGGACAGTGTGGCTTGCTTATGGCAAAAACACCCTCCCCCCTTCTCGTATGAATAATAAATATAAAGAATACATATGGAAATCACAAAATAACAACTACGGAGTATAATAATAGGAAGGAAAGTTATTATATTTAATGAATCAATATGTATCTTACCAAACGGAAAGTGCCGTGCATTACATATTCTATTGGATACCTAGGCTTACTTGTGGTTGGGGTATAACGTATATTCAGGTGTACTTTATATTCCATAAACTTGCGACATATCTGTTTTATCTTATAAAGCATCATTTCATGGACACTTCTCCGTTATTTAGAGATACGAATCTTCTCTATTAAAGAATTACAGTCACCAGGACATGTAGAATCTCGTCAAATTTTTAACAATTGCATCCATTCAATACCAAACAATTATCTAATAAAATAAATTTTACCAAAGCTTGTATATAACCAGTCACCGCCACCTAGATCACTGTCGGTTTCTAATCAATGCGTTAGTTCGACGTTAAACCGTGTCGCTCCTTAATGGCCTATACATCGCAATAGTTTTTATGTTCATATAGAACACAAGGCCATCAGACAACATCCTGATTACTTATTTCTATTCCTTAACTGGGCACTTTCCGATTAAATTTACATAAGATACAACTATACATGACAATAAATAATGATGAGTAGTGTCTGTGCAGATACAAGATCTGTATCAAGTGGTAACTTATCTTCTCATGAAGAAGTTTGCAGTAAATTATTTTGTTCGTAAGTTTCAGCGCAGTGCGTTTTGTACTTAAGGGGGAATCTCAAACAAAATGTATACAGAAACAATATGTATTCTCTGGAGGCTCTCGAGAACAAAATAACTGCACTGATACCAAATATCAGTGAGGATGAATTACAGCGAGTGTACCAAAACTGCCTACGTCAATGCAAAGTGTGTATAGAAGATGAAGATCAACATTTCCAACAAATACTCTGAAATTAATTGGTGATTAAGTTGTGATTGACCTCTTAAATTTGCTTGCTTGCCAGTTGAGAGCAGATAGTGACGAAGTTAGTTGCTCACACCAGCACCGCGCAAGACTCAACCGGTTAAGTAGCCTGCACAATACAACCTGAACTGATCAGTCAACAACAATCATACACACATCAAAAAAAGTTTTGCATCACCTCGGTTCCAAGAGTTCCGGAACCTTTCAATACAAAGGGAATAGAGATAAACACAAACAACATTTCAGCTCGTTTTATTGCTCATGAGACCCACACATTGCATGTTGTACCATCATACAGCTAGACTTTCAGCATTTGTGGTCCAGATTGCAGTACACACCACTACCTCTAATACCCAGTAGCACGTCCTCTTGCATTGATGCATGCCTGTATTCGTCGTGGCATACTATCCACAAGTTCATCAAGACACTGTTGGTCCAAATTGTCCCACTCCTCAACGACAATTCGGCGTAACTCTCTCAGAGTGGTTGGTGGGTCAAGACGTCCATAAACAGCCCTTTTCAACATATCCCAGGCATGTTCGATAGGGTTCATGTCTGGCGAACATGCTGGCCACTGTAGTCGAGCGATGTCGTTATCTTGAAGGAACGCATTCACAAGATGTGCACGATGAGGTCGAGAATTGTCGTCCATGAAGACAAATGCCTCTCCAATATTCTGCCGATATGGTTGCACTATGGGTCGGAGGATGTCATTCAGGTATCGTAAAGCCGTTTCGGAGCCTTCCATGACCACCAGTGGCGTACGTCGGCCCCACATAATGCCACCCCAAAACATCAGGGAACCACCACCTTGCTGCACTCGCTGGACAGTGTGTCTAAGACGTTCAGCCTGACCAGGGTGCCTCCAAACACGTCTCCGACGATTGTCTGGTTGAAGGCATATGCGACACTCATCGGTGAAGAGAACGTGATGCCAATTCCGTGGGGTCCATTCAGCATGTTGTTGGGCCCATCTGTACCGCGCTGCATGGTGTCGGGGTTGCAAAGCTGGACCTCGCCATGGACGTCGGGAGTGAAGTTGCGCATCATGCAGCCTATTGCGCACAGTTTGAGTTGAAACACGACGTCCTGTGGCTGAACGAAACGCATTATTCAACATGGTGGCATTGCTGTCAGGGTTCCTCCGAGCGGCAATCCGTAAGTAGCGGTCATCCACTACAGTAGTAGCCCTTGGGCGGCCTGAGCGAGGCCTGTCATCGACAGTTCCTGTATCTCTGTACCTCCTCCATGTCCGAACAACATCGCTTTGGTTCACTCTGAGACGCCTGGAAACTTCCCTTGTTGAGAGCCCTTCTTGACACAAAGTAACAATGCGGACGCGATCGAACTGCGGTATTGACCTCCTAGGCATGGTAGAACTACAGACAACATGAGCAGCGTACCTTCGTCCTGGTGGAATGACTGGAACTGATCGGCTGTCGTACCCCCTCCGTCTAATAGGCCCTGCTCATGCATGGTTGTTTACATCTTTGAGCAGTTTTAGTGACATCTATGAACAGTCAAAGGGACTGTATCTTGGATACAATATACACAGTCAACGTCTATATGCCGGAGATCTGGGAACCGAGGTGATGCAAAACTTTTTTTGATGTGTGTACATTCACTCTAAACAAGCAATTTTTGGAGGTCAATCACCCCTTCCAGTATCTCAGCAAAACATCACATAGACTATAACTAATAAATATTGACTAGTTGCAGGTGAAAACTAAAGGCAGTAGGAGACTTCTGCCACTTAGGAAGCAAAATAACCAGTGGTGGACGAAGCAAAGAGGATATAAAAATTAGGTTGTATCTGGCAAGGAAAGCATTTCTACAAGAAAGGAATCTGTTGACATCGAATAAAGATTTAGGTATAAGAAGTCATATTTGAAGGCCTTTGTCTGGAGCGTGGCGCTGTATGGAAGTGAAACTTGGACTATTTTTGCAGTAGAAAACAGGAGAATTGAAGCGTTTGAAATGTGGTGTTACAGAAGAATTATGAAGATCAGATGGATAGATAGGGTTACAAACGAAGAGGTTTTAAGACAAGTGGGAGAGGTTTCTGATGACTGCTAATGAAGAGAAGAGATAGGTTGTTAGGACACATACTAAGATACCCAGGAATAGCAAGCTTAGTTATGAAAGGAAGGGTCGAGGACAAGAACTGTAGGGGTAGACCAATGTTAGAATATGTTAAACAGATTGGCTTGGATGTAGGGTTTGGTAGCTATGTAGAGATGAAACGATTAACTCAGGAGAGGGAGGAATGGACAGCTGCGTCAAACCAGTCAAAAGACTGAAGACTCAAACAACAATTGGCATTATATTAACTAATACTACAATTTAATAAGTGTATATATTATAAATACCCTCACCATATTTTCAGACATAGATTTTATAGCCTAAGTGTTAAGGATTTGATGATGATTGCTTGACGATAGAAACTGGTCATCCAAATGTATTTATTAATCTCGTGTAAAACTCTTTTCAGGATGAGGAATATCGCATCACAATGTGTTGACCGACTGAAAACATCAAACTTCGTTTACTAAGGCAACGCTGAAAATGGCCTCAAACACCATAATGCCCATGTACTGTGTTTTCTCGTAAGTCATCTGGAGGTCATTGAAAGACTTTATTATTATTATCTTTATTTACTCAACATGACTCACATCGGTACATTACGTACAAGAAAATGAGTAAAGTCACACTTTGAAAAGACTATTGCATACATTTTCAAATTATTACAACGTAGACGTTTGACAGTTATTTGTTTTTTCAGTTATGTTATCTTCTACGTCTCCTTTTCACAAGAGTGTTCAAGAACATCCAAGTGTGTATTCAAAAATCCTCTAACGATGCTGGAGGTCTTCAGAATTTCAGCCTTTTGTGTAATAGTGTGGGTGTATATGGGAAGATTTAGTGTGGCTAGATTTACTGAAAAGGATTTAGGTGTCAGGCCAGTGGGAGGAAGGGAAGGATCTTCACATTTCTTTGTCTCCAGATTCTAGCCACCTCCATAGCTAGAGGAGTATATTTATCAATCTTCTCTCTGTATTTATGGTGGATATTATGGTCATTCGGAACAGATATATCATTCAAGTACGTGTGATGTTTCTTCTTATCAGTTAAAGTTATGTCTAGTATCTTATGAGGAGTTGTTTTGTCAGTTTGAATAGTGCTATCCCAATACAGCTTATATTCGATTTAATGATGCTCGGGAACTTGGTATGGCTTCAGGGTGGTGCTCGCAGTGTCTATAAGATTGAGAACGACTGGTGTATATACCGTAGATCAATTCGAGGCCAACCTAGGATGCCAATCCTACACTGAGGTAAAAAGAATAGCACAGTGAAGAAGTAGTGGAATGGGAAGGGCAAGACAGGGACGCTAAGAAAAGAATAGTTCAGGTGCATTATACAGGTTGACAATCTAATCACAAATAGATCCATTTTTGCTACCCCAAATGTTATATCGAGAGTAACGGAATGAAAATAGCTTAATTCATTTATGAATTACCACCACAAGCTCAAAATGAATACATTGAGGTACAAGCTAAAGGAGAGTGTTCAAGAATAAATGTATCGCAATTCCAGCATATCTGATCAAAGCTCAAAGATGAAGATGAATTAGATCACAGCGGCGAGAAACAATAAAATGGCCATTTCACGCAGAAAGACACCTCAAGATAGGGGAACTTGGTATGGCTTGAGGGTGGTGCTCGCAGTCTATACAAGGTTGAGAACGACTGGTGTATATAGATCAATTTGAGGACGACGTCGTGCGTAGGCTACTATGTAACCTTCAACTGACCTTCGAGCTATTTTCGTTTTCGTGACAGCACCGTGGAGACAAATAAACGCCCACCCTGTCTTACCCCGTGGCCCCGTCATACCCACTCTTCCCCTATGTGTGTGGAGAAGAAAATCTGATTCAAACCAATCTTTGGATTGAAATCTAAAGAAGAAGCAGCAGCCCTATCTTCCCCCTTAATTTTAAATATTTCATTTAGTGATGATAATTTGCTCCACTGTCTGGTGAAACCTCTCTCAAACTTTAACAAGAATGCATGTTTGAGAACTTGTGTAATATTCGCCATGAGATGTTCCAATAGTTCACATCTAGTGTTGAGCTATCCTTGGGGAGTAGACCCCCTTAAGAGCCACGGTCAAGTCTGTCGCCACCTCAGTCACGTTCCACAATCAATATCCTGCATCCCCTAGACACTTGTTGGAGTCTGCTTGCTGATTGGCTGTAGGGCACACCGGTACTTTTTATCAGATATCACGTACTGTACAGCGCCCTCCAGTTTAGCTGTGCGCATTAAGGCGTCCACCACCAGGGAGCCAGAGATTCAAATTCGGAATCCCGACAGCCAATTTGAAATTGATTTCTCCTCGTGTATTTCCTTTTCAAGGAAAAGCCGGATTATTTTCATTCTCGGGCTCCAACACCATCCTTTACCCTGGTGGAGAGGTTATTTATTTAGCGTATGCCCATTAGTAAGAGCCTCCGTGGCTTAGGCGGCAGCACGCCGGCCTCTCACCGCTGGGTCCGTGGTTCAAATCCCGGTCACTCCATGTGAGATCTGTGCTGGACAAAACGGAGGCAGACAGGTTTTTCTCCGGGTACTCCGGTTTTCCCTGTCACAATTTCATTCCAGCAACACTCTCCACTATCATTTCATTTCATCTGTCATTCATTTAATCATTGCCCCAGAGGAGTGCGACAGGCTTCGGCAGCCGGCACACTTCATATCCTCGCCGCTAGATGGGGGCTACATTCATTCCATTCCTGACCCGGTCGGAGACTGGAAGCAGGCTGTGGATTTTCATTTCATGGCCATTAATGCCAGGAGTGTCCGAGGACATGTTCGGCTCGCCAGAGTTTGTATCTGCTTCTATGCGGACAACCATGGGATGAGCTACAAGTTCCATTCAATTTCAAGTAGTTCAAACTTTCGGTACTAGAAGGCACTGACGCGTAGATGTGAACGTTGGAACTCTGATAGAGCGTTTCAACAAAATCTAACCTGAAAATTTAGCTTCACACAAGTCTAATTATGGAAGGTTCTTTTACATGCCATAAATCTATGTCATGGGCCCGCCGACTTCACTTCCCCTCCGAAGGAAGGCATATTGAGGGCTTTTAACGCTCTTAAAAAATCCGACGATTTCGGCCGGGTTTGAACCCGCGATCTTGGGCATAGAAGCTCAGCATGCTACCGACTATGTCATCTGCACCTAATAATACGGATTATTATAAAGACGAAAACTACTTACCGTGGCTAACTTAAACACTGAAAAAAAAACTGCCAAAAAAGAAAGGAATGACAATTGACGGACTTGTAAATAAGAAGAGCCAGGACAGGCAGATAGGAAAATGAAGAAGAGACCATGCATGGGGGAGGGGAGGGGGGGGGGGGGGCGGGGGGCCATTTCCATTCGGTCAACACAATTTGTGTCTTAGTTCATTAGGCGGGGACGCAAGTATGCAACTTGAAAGAAATATTACATGAGATATTTATCACAAAATAACACGCTTTTAAGTACAATAAGGGGGAGGGCGCGGGAGGGGGGTTATTTAATTGTAGGACATGTTTCGACAGTCACGCGATTATCATCAGATCACGCTCACTTAGCCTTAGATAATGTACAATGTTTTTGTATTACACTTATCCTCAAATATATACAGGGTGTATTTGATATGATGGAAGTCCATTATACTAGTAATAGAAGAGGCTATTCTAAGAACATATCTTCTTGAAATTTAGTCGTATCATAATTAGTGTAGGTGGAATTAAATCACAAAAATCGTCGGTCAATGTCTTGGAAAAGGGCTTAGGCTGCGTTCCCCTCAGCAGCACAGCTGACTTCTCCCCGTCGCCCTCCCCTCCTACGCTGAGGAATGTTGACAAGAGTCTGAAGTCGAGTGACCTACTCGCCTTGTCTGCCAGTGGCATTGAAATACACCAACCGAGCCTATGAACAGCTGATTCACACCTTCATGGTGGATCTGTCTAGGATTTTGCCAGCCTCATGGACTATGCATAGAAAATAGAAATCCTAAAGATTTGGTAAATGAATTTAAGGAACTGTTGGTCTATCTTTGTGTGAAGATAGTGCGACAACTGTAATAAAAATATTAATAATATTTTTACTATAGTAGGCTACTACTACCAATAATAGTAATATTAGGCTTTTAGACACACTAACTTCTTTTATGTTTCTTTTTGGTATGTCGAGTTGCCAGACTTTTATGTACGTAGGATTTCATGTATGTGCCATGAAATCCATGGACATGATCGTATTAGATCCCAGTCATTTACTACATGACTGAACGTAGATCGCATCCTCGGGAAGGTTAGCACTCTACCACCAGAACTACGCATGCTGACTCTTATTATTATTATTATTATTAGACTATTATTATTAGTATTATTATCATCATCATCATCTACATGTGGTGCTAGTGTTTGGACAGATTACCATTACCGGCCGATATGCAAGTCTGGACGTGATGGCGCAGCGGTCCAGCTGTTGGCCTCTCACCACGGTCAATGCTTGTGTGATTTATTCAAAGTGAAATGCCATGTCCTGTGGTTCGGATTCCACGTAAAATGGAGGTCCCGTGGCCCATGATCACGAGATTAACGGACACGTAAAACTACAAACTTATTTTCACTACTACAGTCACCACAGAAACACAGTGAGTGAAAATCCACAGCTTGCTTCCAGTTGACCGACCCAGTCAGGGATGAAATGAATGAAGCCCCCATCTAGCGGCGAGGATATGAACTGTGCCAGCCTGTTGCACTCCTCTGAAGCAATGATTAAATGAATGACGGATGACATGAAATGATAGTGGAGAGTGTTGCTGGAAATAAATATTTGACAGGGAAAACCGGATTACCCGGAGAAAAACCTGTCTGCCTCCGTTTTGTCCAGCACAGATCTCACATGGAGTGACCAGGATTTTAACCACGGACCCTGCGGTGAGAGGCCGGCGTACTGCCGCCTAAGCCACGGAGGCTGCTGTAAGAACTTGAATAACATATCAAACTAATTTACAGATATTATTGTTCAGTTGTATCTGTAAATACGTTAAACAAGTTTTTACAAAGTTTTGTAATCTAAATATTACACTATTTATTTATATATCTATTGATTCATTTATTATTATTATTATTATTATTATTATTATTATTATTATTATACCGACAGCATTGGCTCAGCTGGCTAAAGCGCAGCATTAGGTCATGGGGCCAAGCTCTCTGCTGACTCGGTAGACGCGTGGGTTCGAGCCCCACCGTCGGCCGTCCTTGAAATGGTTTTCCGTGGTTTCCCATTTTCAACACCAGGCAAATGCTGGGACGATACCTTCTGATAGGCCACGGCCGATTCCTTCCACATCCTTGCCTTGTTTCATTCATCCTCATCCATTCCATCTCTCATCCCGACGCGCAGGTCGCCCACGGGCGTCGAATAGAAAGACCTGCACTCGGCCTCTCAGGAGACCACACGACAAAAAAAATATTATTATTATTAGGCCTATTATTATTATCTTATTATTATTATATCATTTATGCCCTTATGGACAGTGTTTGAACTTAAATATCTCATGATGACGCAATTCTCAATTCTCTCTCTTCTTCCCCTTCTCTTCCCAAAATCTCTTCATCCTTTGGCTGTGTTCCTGCTTCCGTTCTTCTGTCCGTAATGTTCTTGTCTTCAAAATTTCATTTGTTTTAAATGTTGTACTCTTAATTTTGTTTCTGAATTCTCCTCTGTCTCCAATCATTTGCCTGTCGATCCCAACCTGCCTTAAGTCTTCCTCTATATCATGATACCAATCAGTTTTCTTTGTAAGTCTGTTGTTCTTCATCCTCTATATGTGCCCGTAAAAAGTTAGTTTGCGTTTAGTGATCATATCGGCGAGTCTGTCTGTGTACTCGTATAGCTTTTTGGTAGGTCTTTTCATCCATATGCCATCTCTGTGTATTGCTCCAGATATTTTTCTGAGAATTTTACGTTCTCTTTTTTCATCTTCTATGATGCCTGATGTTAGGCCCCTTAAAACAACAATTATCATCATCATCATCATCATGTTGTCGTATCTAACGCATATAATGCTTCTGGTAGTACGACTGTTTTGTAGTGTCTAAGTTTGACCTGTCTTGATACGCTTTTCTTATTATAATTTATTTATTTACTAATAGGTACTGTTACAGTTAGGCAAAACCTGGTGGAAACAAGATATTTACATGCTGCCTTTTCTCTCCATAATGTCTCTGGGTTCCCTGAATGCAACATTAATTTCTTCTTGAAAACTTTTAAACTGTTAGGAAAAGGTTCTAAGACTTCTTCAGGTAACTCATTCCATGTTTGAATACCCCTGTTTATAAAAGAATACTTAGCTAAGTTTGTTTTTTGAATGATGGGCCTAATTTTGTATACGTGATCTCTCCTACCCATATAATCTGGATCATGCATTCTGTTTCGCAACTCATTCCAGGCCGGCTCCCCTGTGTATGCTTTGTACATCTCCTGGAGTCTCCTTTTAAGTCTTCTGCTGTGTAGGGATTCCCAACCCAATGACATTAACATGTCAGAGACACTATCAGTTTGGGAGAATTTGCCAAGTACGAATCTTGCAGCTATCCTTTGCACCATCTCCAATTTGTTCGTTAGAGTTGATTGGTAGGGCTCCCACACACTCGTGGCGTATTCCAAAATTGGTCTCACAAGACATTTGTAAGCCAATTGTTTGGACTGCTACCCTTCATGTTTCTCATAACAACGTATAATGACTTTTGTGCCTTATTAGCAACGCTCTCAACGTGCTCACCCCAGTGTAACCTTTTATTTATAGTAATCCCGAGATAGCTGCATGACTCCATTCGAGGAATAATTTTGTTTCCTAATTTATAATCAGCTATTGTCCCTTTTCTTCTGTTAGTAAAAGACAGGCATTTACTTTTTTCTGCACTTATCCTCATGTTATTTCGGATAACCCAGTATTCTATACGTTCTATATGTGACCATGTGAGTTAGTATGCTTTCTGAAGTTTTACCGTTCTTTCTGTTAGATTATTTATTTATATAATTATTTATTTATATATTTATTTTGTTAATTATTTATTTCAATCCTGTCATTGTGCCGTCCTCCCAACTCATTTCATCTCTCCAGCATTAATTCATTTTTATTACCTCCACAAATTCTGCGTGCCTCTGGCCATTGTAATGCATGTACGACGTGGAATATCGTGCATTTATCATCATAAATATGGAACGATTATAAATAATCCATTGGCGCTGTAGGCTAGCGTTGAGTAATAGCAAGCAATCCAATCACTTGGCGTCGAACGAGAACTAAATGAAAATGGGATTTTGTGTTCACTAAAAGCTGGTGACAACATTTAAACCTGCAAATGTATCGATTACTAGCTTCTGAGGAGTGAGAGGCCCAGTAATTCCTGCAGTACATAGCTATGGGAAAACAATAGACAAATCATTTTCTAAATGTAACATTGTCCTAACCTCATACACCATATGCTTTGAACTAACCTCTCTTTACCTAGAGATCACCTTCCATCACCTCGGGTTTCTTAAATCCGCTTTGTTTTGAAAAGGCTAAATTTGGATCTTTAAGCATACAGGCTCTTCATTAGATATAGACCTACACGGATTGGTGAAGTATTGGAGTTACATATCTACCATTTCAAGCTTCAATACGGAACTACTTTTTGTCATGAGCAGCTGATTACCGTCACCATGTATTTCATTTCATTTTATTCTGTTCTTATAACCTAAATTTTATGGTGCACCGTATTAGATTTATCGTATTACTGCGCTACGCTTTTTTTCGATAGCTGATGAAGGGGATAAAATGTAATTAATCCTCGAAACATGTACTGAAAACAAGTTAAATAATTAATTTTTTCTTTATAGTATTGATTCAGGCGGATGTACATTTCTTGTTAATAACTATAGAAGGAAAGGTCTAATCATTTGTAGAAGAAGCGTGATTTATTCTCGAAAGACCACAACTGACCACTCAGCGTGGTATTATACTCATTGTCAAGAGTTATGAAAAATATCAGAAGTGGGCTGTACAATATTGTATAACTAGCAACCCGTCCCGGCTTCTCCCAGTATCTTTAACGGTTTACCCAGCGTAAACTTAAAAGGCTCACGAACGGCAGGTCCTAGTCGCAATTCAGAAAAGACGAGGTGAACAGCGAAACTCCAAACACATAATTATACTCTTCTCTGAAGTCTTAACTCAAGACAGTTTGATGCTGACCAAAGCTGTAGTGATACGCTCTCTCACTAGCACGTTAACTCGCCCCAATGCTAGTAATTTAAATTTCCGCTGAATGGAGATTGTTGGAAGAAATGAAAACGTAAAAACACTTATAGTGGGTGGTAGAGATAGAGATATGCTGTTGCGGAATTTTTTGTAGAACTCTTCATGTTCAACAATTCTTACATTCATAGTAGTCTATATAGACATTTTTAACGGTTTACTCAGCGTAAGCTTAAAAGGCACACGGACGGTAGATTTCTCTTTGACTCGATTCACTGAAATCGTTACTGCTCGGCTTCCTTTGGTCATAAATGAATATTTTTCTACAGAATCCTTCCTCGAGAAATCCCTTACAGAATGGTGAAAGCCGCTTAAAAATCCATCCTGTGGTTCTCGAGATTACCCGTTACATCAGGGACTTTGTTTTAGACTATGTAGAGATGTAGAATACAATAATTTTAGCTGGCTGCGTGACTCAGCGGTAACATTCTCACCTGCTGTTCCCAAGGTTGCAGGATCGAATCCCGGCGCAGCCAGTTGGCTTTTGAGGGTGCGTAAATGCGATAGAGCTGTGTCAGTAGATTTACTGGCACGTTAAAGATCCCCTTCAGAGAAACATTCCGGCACCCCGGCGTCTCTAAAAGCCACAGTTGTTAAAAGGGTCGTAAAACCAATAACATTATTATTATTACATTAATTTTAACCACCCAAGGTAATTTAGCGTTACAATATTTATTGACCAAAGGAAGGATACGTTTTTACACACATGGATGATGCCACCAGCCCTTAAATGAATCAATTTACTTAGGAATGTAATGCATACCACAGCTTAAAGGTGGCGGCAATGCAATGTCTTCATTATTTATTATTCTCTCTTGCTCCAGTAAGCCGATGACAAATTGTCCTCTGTTCTTTCCCCCACCCCCTCCTCCTCCTTCAGGACGCGCTGTTACATGTTTCTTGTCTTCCTTTTGTAGTCTAGCGCGACGAGGCGATGCATGTCATCTTGTTAAAAGTTAGTGTCAATTACCGTGAACAAACAAAGTTCAGTTACAATTCAAAACTCACAATCTTCTTAATAAGTAAAGCTATGTTACTTTCTAAACATTTTGAATTTTCCCATATCACTCTGCATTTATTCCAAGTAGGTGTATAACAACAAAATATGCCCTCAGTTTATCTATTGTCTGTTTGTTACGGGTTGGCGCAAAACTACTAGAGTTAATGGCATAAAATACGTATAGAAGGCGCCACTAAAATACAACGAGGCTACAAATTATGATAGCGGTTTTCTTTTTTCCAAACTCTATCATGCCGTTAAACAGCCAATCGTCTGGTAAGAGATTAAATGTTTCAGAAGACAACTGCAAATAACCTTCCCTATAACCACTGCCGCTTCCAACGTCATTACGCCATTTGAGCTGAATTACAGGCGCTGTTACAATTGATTCTCCTGACAAGTGTGAGCAGTATAGTCTATTCGGTTTCCTCAAGGAGAACGAAATAATGCAGTAGATATTCCACACAAAATGACTTTTTCTGATTCATGACAACGTCCGTCCTTACAGTGCTGCTGTAACCTAACACCTCCTTCAGAAATGTTGATGGGATTTTTTTAAGCAACCGGTTTATAGGGACTTAGCACCGGGTGAATTCAATCTCTTTCCTGAACTGAAAGACTGACTAGGTGGTTCTAGACTTGTCAACTCACTGGCGACAGCATTCAATGGAGAGTGAATTCGAAATCTCGTCCTAGACCTTTGCCGTGATTATACCAATCAGTAACCACATTTCAACAACAATAACGTAACAGACCTCTATCCTACAGAGTATTATGTGCTGCTAAAACCCATTCCTAAGGGCCATAGAACATAATAATGGGTAGAGAAATCTGTATGGTCACAGAACACAACGATTTTGGATCTGAACACACTGAATTACGTAATTACGTGAGGATTTGATTTTGAATAGAATAGAATATATTTTAGTTTAGGGTTTAGTATAGTTTAGTTTAGTGCTTAGTTTAGGGTTTAGTTTAGTTCAGGGTTTAGTTTAGTTTGGTTCAGGGTTTAGTTTAGTTAAATTTAGGGTTCAGTTTAGTTTAGGGTTTAGTTTAGTTTGTTTAGGGTTTAGTTATGTTTAGTTTAGATTTTAGTTTATTTTGGTTTAATGTTTAGTTTAGTTTAATTTAGTTTAGGACTTAGTTTGGTTTAGGGTCTAGTTTAGTTTAATTTAGTTTAGGGTTTGGTTTAGTTTAGTTTAGGGTTTAGTTTAGTTTGGGGCTTAGTTTAGGGTTCAGTTTGTAGTTTAGTTAAATTTAGTGCAGTTTAGGGTTTAGTTTAGTTAAGTTTAGGGTTTAGTATACGGTATTTTAGTTAATTTTAGAGTTTAATTTAGGGTTTAAATTAGTTTAGTTTAGGGTTTGGTTTAGTTTAAGGTTTAGTTTAGTTTGGGGCTTAGTTTAGGGTTCAGTTTAGTTTAGGGTTTGGTTTAGTTTAATTTAGGGTTTAGTTTGGTTTAGGGTTTAGTTTAGGGTTTAGTTTAGTTTAGTTAAGTTTAGTTTCAAATTAAGTGTCTTGGCTTTACTTCCTTTCACCGGAATTTAAATCTCATAATCTTGGGCATTGCAATAAGAGCCTTTTCAACTACACCATGCAGTTAGGCTGGAGAAAGGAGGGAGAAAGTTGGAAAGAATATTATAACATAAATCTACTGTTCTATCTCTAACTAGGGGGATTTCTCAAACCAAATGACCGCCAAGTCTTCTTCTACTTCTGAAATGCTCCGCAATTACTTCGACTTAATTGTAAGATAGATATCTGAACATCCATACCTGATATTAAAGCGCACTTCCACTCGAGAATGAATTCTCTTATCTCACTCGTACTACGAACGTTACGACTCAAGGCGCGCCCAGTTAAATCAAGATAAATCTGCCCCTGCTTCTCCACTTCCCGCGTGACCCGCTTGTACGGTAAGTTGCTTGCTTGCTGCGCAGGGGTTTTTCCTGCAATGCATCTTCAAGTCAAATTACAAGCGCTTTATCTCTGCTCTCACAGCTATTATACCGCGTGTGGGAGAAGGAGGAGGTGGCACAAACTAGGTTCTTCAAGGAAGCACTATCCAGGTATTTTGTTTAGGTAGTGAATAATTATATACAGCATAAGATAGGCTCTTGTGTACTATGTGATTCGAAAGCGCCTTGTCAAACACTAGAGAATGTAGATTAATTACTGCTTATACGAGGCTCGTTCTTTAAGTAATACCCGTTGTGATATTACGCCGTTTCAACGCTGCGGTCGGCATTCCGTACAGGTGCGCTGTGTACATGCGTCTATTGGCAAGGCTGATACGCCATTACGGCAACAGTCGCCCATGTGTGGGTGTGTTGACGAGCTTTTGAAATCGCACTGCCGATCGCGAGTCCCGCAGACTCGTAGACAAGAGAGAGAACTCCCCTGTAAGATATGCTGCCATTTGGCCACCACTGTCAGGCAAATTGAGTGCTTACCAGAACTTCGTATGTTTAGGAGTTCTCCTGACCACATAACGCAACACACCCACACATGGGGGACTGTTGCTGTAATGACGTCTCAGCCTTGCCAATGGATGCAGGTACACAGCGCACCTGCACGGAATGCCGACCGCAGCGCTGCAACGGCGTAATATCACAACGGGTACTACTTAAAAAAAAAAGCCTCGTACGCACATGTTTCGGTGATCAATGACACCCTCGTCAGCGTAGATTGAATTGAAATAATCGTAAAAATAAGTTTACAAAGAAAAAGAGAAAATGGATATCCGTACAAAACCATATTAGAAATTTAAATAAAAGGAATACTCACAATTAGAATTAGAAAACATATCAATAAATAAGAATAGAATGAGTATAAATGTACCTTAAAGGTGTGCTTGTTAATAAATATGGTTCGATTATAGTGAATCGGACGTCGCTGCTATGTGATGTATCTTCCAAGTATATCACAATCCTTTAGTGTGGTTTAATATTATCGTACGTAATATGTAGACTTAGAAAAGGCTTTTGATAACGTTGATTGGACTAAATTGTTTGACATTTTGAAATCTATTGGAATAAAGTACAGGGATAGCAGGGTGATATACAATCTATACAGAAACCAGACAGCAGTCATTCGAGCTGAAGGATATGAGAGAGAAGCTGGTATTCAGAAAGGTGTAAGGCAAGGCTGCAACTTATCACCCATACTTTTCAATCTTTACATTGAACAAGCAATGAAGGAAATTGGAGAAAAATTTAAAGTGGGAGTGAAGATTCAAGGAGAAATAATTTCAACTCTGAGATTTGCTGATGACATCGTCATCTTGGCCAACAAGCCTGAGGATTTGAATGAGTTTTTGAATGGTATGGATTCCGTCTTACGGAAAGAATTCATGATGAAAATTAATAAATGTAAAACAAAAATACTGGAATGCAGCCGAAATAAATCAGAAACCTCTATGGAGATCAAATTGACAGGTGAAAAGCTGAAGGAAGTAGGAGACTTCTGTTACTTAGGAAGCAGAATAACCAGTGATGGACGAAGCAAAGAGGATATAAACGTGGGTTGGCTCAGGCAAGGAAAGCCTTTATACAAAAAAGGAATCTGTTGACATCGAATATAGATTTAGGTATTAGGAAGTCATTTTTGAAAGCCTTTGTCTGGAGCGTGGCGCTCTATGGAAGTGTAACTTGGACTATTGGTGCAGCAGAAAAGAGGAGAATTGAGGGATTTGAAATGTGGTGTTACAGGAGAATGATGAAGATCAGATGGGTAGATAGGGTTACAAAATAAGAGGTATTAAGGCGAGTGGGAGAGGAGAGATGTTTCTGGCGACTGCTAATGAAGAGAAGAGATAGGTTGGTAGGACACTTACTAAGACACCCAGGAAGAGCAAGCTTGGTTATGGAAGGAAGGGTCGAGGACAAGAACTGTAGGGGTAGACCAAGGTTAGAATATGTTAAACAGATTGCCTCGGATGTAGGGTGTGGTAGCTATGTAGAGATGAAACGATTAGCTCAGGACAGGGAGGCATGGAGGGCTGCATCAAACCAGTCAAAAGATTGAAGACTCAAACAACAACAACAACAACAACAACGTAATATGACTATAAATCAACCTTAATGTATACGGCAGTCTATATCCCATTGATGTGGTCTAATCTGAACATTTTCAGATGAAACGTACTTGTCAGTTATGTTGTTGTTACGATGTTGTTAATAGATTGGTGAAAAATGTAAAATTTTGATGGTATAAAATTATCTAACCTTGAAATAAACCAGAAGATTCCTACTAGTTGGATCGTTCTGTTGAAATTAGCTGTTCAATTTGGTAATGCAGTACATAAAATTAATCCAAACTGACCTTGTATTTTATATGTGTAAGTCGTATGAAACAATTTGGATATTGCCAAGCCAAAATATAATGTATGGATACTTTGAGAATGTGTGTAAACATTTGCTGTACCAAGTTTCATTGCGTTTGGATCATTAAATCGCGAGAAAGTCAATTTAAAACTTTCAGCTTCGCTTGGCCGCCATGTTCGTTTTGTATTTAACCAGTTTTTAAAAGTCCCCTAGTTGAACTTTTAGCAGTGCCCTTTATCTCCGTACAAAATTTCAGGGTGATACCGGTAATAGTTTAAGAGATATAGAATGCCGGTGAAATATTTCGCACAACCGTGAGCATATTAAGAAACGGAACTGTTTTGTTCAACTATTCAGTTAGTGCCACCATATGAGCTACGTTAGAGCTACATAGCGGTGAGAAGTGAAATCATCCTGACGAGCCAATCACAGATTCATATCGATATATCACGACAATCGAGTTTCGTTCGCGATGTTGCTATATCGATGTAAATGAGGACTGGTTGCGTAGTGCAGCGGGAAGTTTCTCGAATCCTAGCGCAGTCAGTTGGCATTTGAGTGTGCGAAAATGCGAGGGAACCATGTCAGTAGATTTACTGGCGCGTTAAAGATCCCCTTTGGGGCAAAATTCCAGCACCCTGGCGTCTCTAAAAGCTAAAAGTGACTTAAGAGGAAAAACAATATTATTATCCGATAGGCCTATGTTGTCTGAGTCTTCAGTCTTTTGACTGTTTTGATGCAGGTCTCCATGCCTCCCTGTCCTGAGCTAATCGTTTCATCTCTGCATAGCTACCACACCCTACATCCAAGGCAATCTGTTTAACATATTCTAACCTTGGTCACCCCTACAGTTCTTGTCCTCGACCCTTCCTTCCATAACTAAGCTAGCTATTCCTGGGTGTCTTAGTATTGTATGTGTCCTACCAACCTATCTCTTCTCTTCATTAGCAGTCACCAGAAACATCTTTCCTCCCCCACTCGTCTTAATACCTCTACGTTTGTAACCCTATCTACCCATCTGATCTTCATCATTCTCCTGTAACACCACATTTCAAACGCTGCAATTTTCCTCTTTTCTTCTGTACCAATAGTCCAAGTTTCACTTCCATAGAGTGCCACGCTTCAGACAAAGGCTTTCAAAAATCACTTCCTAATACCTTAATCTATATTCGATGTCAACAAGTTATATGACAAATTCGACACACACCCAAGTACACGGAGCTACATAACCACGACTTTGCAAAGCCCTTAAATCAATCAACATATTTCTAGTCGTCGTAATGAATTGAATTGTACCTTTTCCGGAGTAGCGAGTTATGGCTTGCATGTGGCACTAAAAACTAGAGCTGGTGCTTAACGATGTTGATCGAATATTAGAGATCGATTAATTGATTGATCGACTAGTCGTTCATTCGATTAATCTAATAACTGTCTAATAGATTAATCAGCTAACCGAAGATTTGATTAATTGATAAGAAAAAAAGTTTAAATGGGAGGTCATCGCTTAATTTGAGTACGGAATACAAATCTATGGTTGGTTGGTTTTTAAGTTTAGGGGCTGCGACAACGCGGTCATTTAGCCCCGTGTACTTTGGGTGTGTGTAGAATCTGTCTGATAACCGGTGTTAATTGTGATGACTGTATTAGTGTGTGTTATCTGCTTTAATCCAAGTAAGGACTGCAGACTTTTGAATTTTTCAAATAGTTCTACTTTTGCCGCCAAACGCCACCGTCAAGGATTATTAGTTCAGAACTTACCTATCAGACGCCACCGCAGTCGGCTCCTGGCAACGAACGTAGGAACCTAAGAGCCTTGTTTACGTTCTTAACCTATACAATTTAGTTTCACACAGGTGTAATTAGTGGAAGGTTCTTTAACATGCCATAAATCTATGACATGGGATCGCCTGCTTTAGTTCCCCTCCGAAGAAAGGCATACTGAAGGATTTTTAACGCTCTTAAAACATACGACGACTTCTGCCAGGTTTGAACCCGTGATCTTGGGCATAGAAGCTCAGCATGCTAACAACTACACCACCGAAGCTGCATACAAATCTATAAAAGTTACTTTTTGCCTAAATATACAAAGTGTCCTTCCTTGTTTATGTTAACAATAACCAAATAAGAGTCAGTGACAGTGGAAGCACAAACAGCAATCAAATTGGGATGGGTTTCAAAAAAAGAAAACGAAAAGTTTACAGCAAAGATTTTAATTCTGGTTCAGTTGATAAATTCGCTTGGCCGCCAAGTCCATTTTGTAGTTAACCGGTTTTTTAAAGTCTCATAGATGAACTTGCAGTAGTGCCCTTTATCCCCGTGCAACCGATCAGGGTGATACCCGTAATAGTTTCAGAGATATAGAATGCCGGTGGAATATATCGCACAGCCGCCATCTTGAGGTTATGTAAACAAATGAATGAAGTTAGATGTCGGTGCATTATAATGTATATAAACATATATTGTACCAAGATTCATTGCGTTTGGTTGGTTAAATCGCGAGAAACGTCCATTTAAAAGTCGCAACTTCGCTTGGCCGCCATGTTGGTTTTGTAGTTACCATGTTTTCAAAGGTCACTTACGTGAAATTCTAGTAGTTCCCTTTATCACCATACAAAATGCCAGGGTGATATCGGTAATAGATTCGGAGATACTGAATGCTGGTGAAATATTTCGCACAGCCGCCATGTTGGATTGGTGAGACACAATAAAATTTGAAGGGCACGGTCGGGGTCGGCCAGAATGGTGCTATGATCTTACCGAGTTTCATTGAAATCGTTCCACCCGTTTAGATTTTATTAGGGACACACACACACACACCATCACACACACACACACACGCGCGCGCGTACACACGCACACACACACACACGAACAAAAGGTGATTTCATAAGCCTATATTTTTCATAAATGAAAATAGGCTAAAAATGGCTTTAAACACCTTAATGTCAATTCTGTCAATCATTACGGATATACTGTAGGCTATCTATTTACAATTTTTTTAAATTGTTATTGTGCACGCATTCTTGTTCATTGTTTACAATTTAGCACATAAACATTTTTGTTATACTTTGTTTTAGCCTAGATTTCACAAAGAAGGTACATTATTAATAATATATTATACAATATATTTTAATTAATTCAATGTCTGTTTTGCTTATGTGAAAGCTTAGTGAAAGGAGCAAAGTATAAGGTGCGTTCAAAAAGTAACGAGATGGAGGCTGTAATGCGCAAACCGGTGACGACATGGGCTAATCGTGGTGTGTGTAACGAGGTGTGGTTCCGACCAGAGCGTGAAACGTCACAGCCCGTCGCTAGAGGGCACGCGTGTACGTCACGTGACGATACCAAGCGAGCAGCAGCATGCATCAATCGACCAACGCTGTCAGTTGCATTGCAAACAGTGACATGCAGGCGTCAAACGAAGAGCAAAGAGGTGTTGTTCGGTTTCTGACAGCGAAAGGAGTAGGGGGAACGAACATTCATCGCCGAATGTCACTGCATGTCCCTTGCAAGGGTCAAGGCGTGGCACAAGTGCTTCAGGGAAGGACGGGTATCGTTAGCCGATAATGCGTGGTCTGGGGCACCCCCCCCCCCTGCATTACCGATGACAACGTCCACCTGGTTGATTCACTCATTACCCAGGACCGCCGAGTGACAGTGAACGCCATAGCCGCCGTGGTCGGATTCAGCGTCGGAAGTGTGCACACCATTATGAAGGAACGACTGCACTTGCACAAAGTGTGTGCCCAATGGGTGCCCCACTGTTTTCAAACACACTAGGAAGCATGTCGAATGGCCTACTGTCTTGGTCTTGGTTGCACGATTGATGCATGCTGCTGCTCGCTTTGCATCGTCTCGTGACGTGCACGCGTGCCCTCTAGCCTTGGGCTGTGACCTTTCACGCTCTGGTCGGAACCACACCTCGTTACACACGCCACGATTAGCCGATGTCGTCGCCGGTTTGCGCATTCCAGCCTCCGGCTCGTTACTTTTTGAACGCACCTTATACATCGATTAATCGACAAAAAAAACAATTGTTGGACCAACTGATTAATCGATTATACAACCAATCGATTCGTCCTTATTTATAGCAATTAATAGATTTTTCTGCTTCTTTGAAGCCTAGTTTATTATTTGAAAACTGAAATTGATTGATTTAAAGTGCCAGCCCTACTAAAAATTATAGACGCAAGGATTCACCCAAAGCGAGCAATTTTTAAGATAACCTATAGTATTTCTTTGATCAGAAACACCGATAAAATATATGTCCACAGTTATTTGATCTTAGATTGTTTTACCACGCATTCTATCTGAGCTACACGCGCTCTGACGTGGCCTTATTAATGTTAAAGTGGAGAGGCTTGGTACGGAACTCTTCAATAATGCATTTGTGAAGCAACAGTGGAACCCTCTCAGCTTACGTGTTACTCATTCATGACTGAGCACAGACAAGCGTCAGGAACAACAACAACAACAGTGTTCTTGTATCAAGACTCTGAGTCATTCAACAAAGCAGACGTGGCTAACCTTACTTTGATATCAACAATTCGATTTTCACATCAGTGATGACCAGGAGCCTGATTTTTACGTTTTCAAAATTGTCATTTTAGGTTTTCAAAAAACTTAAAAAGGTTTATTTTCTTTTTAATAGGTACGATAGGTTTTTAGCCTACTTTTCACATTTTGCAAAAATGAGGAAAACGTAGACTTATGAGATCGATCCGGGAAAATGTGTGTCTGTCTGTCTGATGGCCTTCTGTCTGTCTGGCTGTGTGTGTGTCCACCCCTATCAACTCCTAAACGGTTGCAGCAATCGAAACCAAGTTTAGTATGAGTAAATATGTATAGGCTACAGGAATATCTCATGCCCATATTTGAAAATGATGTCAGTGCTAGCAACTGCTGAAAAAACGCACTAGACATTTGAGCTCCATGTTGGATATCATGGAAGGTATGCATAGGACCTATTCCAAATTTGGCACACATGTTGATAATGCTATTTCAGTTTAATATCCAGGAGGTCATACATGACAGTGTTGCCAAAATAATTTTAAACGTTCTGATAGGTCCAATTTTTAAATGCATATAACTTCTACACTATTAATTGGATTTCAACCAAATTTTGTATGTATTATGTGTACATAAACAGATGTGACTGAGTGTATTCTTAAGAGCCACCAGGGCATCCAACTGTTAATAATTGCTCTCTGCCTTTTCTTCATCCAAATACCAATATATCTGAAAGTATGCAAGCCGACAGCTTTGAACTATACACACGTATAGTACCTGACATTTTAGATTAATTTGGAGTAATTCATATAAGTCAGTGCTGCCAACATGATTCTATGGCTGCCGATAGGTCCAATTTTAAAATACATGTAACTTCTATATTAACAAATGGATTTCATCCAAAATTGGCACAACAAGGTATCATAATATTACCGATTATTTCTGACCAGCACACGCATGACATTGTTGCCAACATGCTTTTACGCGTGCTGTTAGATCCAATGTCTAACTGCATGTAACGTCCATTGGACTTCAACCAAATTTTGTATTCTGTACCTTAAGAGATGGAACTAAGAATATATTCAGTCACCAGGGCTGCCAACTGTAGTGCTCTATTAGGCTACATTATAACAGGTATATTTCTAACTAATTAAACATTTCGACATTACCAACTTAATTTCATTATTCTAGATAGGTTCATATACTGTAGATTAATCATTGTCATGAATCTTAATTTTAAGAAAAGTAGGCTCTTTAGATCGTTACGGAACTTCCTGTTAAATATGTTTTTATGTTTAAAGAGTAGCAAAAGTTGACATAAACTGCTCAAAGCTTAAAACTAATGTCTAATTGTTAGCAAAAAAATCTGATTGCAACGAGAGTGTAAATAATTTACATACCTAGGTTGATGATGATGATGAAGCTGATGAACGTGTGACCTCTGGAAAGGCTGAGTGCAGCTGCAGTTGACGCCCGTGGGCGACCTGCACGTCGTCATGTGGATGATGAAGATGTCACATACACCCAGTCCTCGAGCCACGGAAATTACTCCAGGAGATTAAAATCCCTGACGGGAATCAAACCCGGGGCACTTGGGCTAAAGCCTAGCGCGCAAACCATTTAACCATATAATGACACGTCATTAAATTATTACCGAGAACCTTATACTTTTAGGGAATAATTGCTCTCATTAAATACAAATACAATAACATAAATGATGTCAGAGGTGATTTTCACACATTGTGGGGCTTGAAGCCATTTTTTCAGTGTCGCCTTAGTAAACAAGAGTTTAGTGCTTTTCAGTCGGTCAACACGAATGTACCCAAAAGAGCTGGGTTTTGACCTAATCCTGAAATAAATTACATGAGATTAATAAATACACTAGGATGACCAGTTTCAATCGTCAGGCGATCATCATCAGATCCATTACACTTAGGCTATAAAATCTGTGTTTGAAAATGCAGGTGAAAATATTTACAATATGTACAATTATTTAATTGCAGTATTGGTACACCGACAGTTGCAGTACCAATACTGCAACTAAATAATTGTATATATTGTAAATATTTTCATCTGTATTTTTAAACATAGATTTTATAGCCTAATTATAATGGATCTGATGATGACCGCTCGACGATCATAACTGGTCATCCTAGTGTATTTATTAATCTCATGTAATTTATTTCAGGATTAGGGCTTAACCCAGCTATTTTGGGTACATTCGTGTTGACCGACTGAAAAGCACTAAACTCTTGATTTTCACACTCTATCCTAGATTTTTAAGAGCGTTAAAAATCCCTCAGTATGCCTTACTTCGGAGAGGAAGTAAAGCCGGCGGACCCATGTCATAGATTTATGGCATGCAAAAGAACCTTCCAATAACTAAACTTGTGTGAAATAAAATTTGTAGGTTAGGTTTGATTAATGTCTTAAGTTTCAACGCACGTCACCAGGCGCAGGTTGCGATGGCATCTAGTAGTAGCCAAGTTGACAGCTAGGTATCGTTAACGGTAGCATTTGGTAGTGAAAGTAGGAACTAATTGAAATCATCCTCTGCAGTCCTTACTTGAATTCAAAACAGATAACACACACTAATACAGTCATCACAATTAACAGCGGTTATCAGACAGATTGTACACACATCCAAAGTACACGGGGCTACATGACCGCGTTGTCGCAGCCCCTAAACTAAGGAACCAACCAACCAATCATTTTCTTATGGGGACGGTAAACTTTCCGTCATTTGTGGTCTATTTATATACTGGTGGTCACACTGTTCTTAGGCAGAGGTCGATACTGATGTCTATCTAACTGTATAACGGTCTGTTACTTCTTCACGCAAAATTTTATCTCCCACAGAGACAGGTGGAAAACTGAATGTGATCTCGTGAGCCGGCGTTGTCATGGCAACATCTGCTGGCTCTTCCCTCATCAATTTCGCATTTTATCCAATTTTCATTTATGAAAAAAAATAGGCTTATGAGATCACCTTTTGCCCGTGTCTCTCTGTGTGTGCGTGTGTGATGGATTTTGTGTGCCCCCCCCCCTAATGACTTCTAAACGGCTGGATCGATGACAATCAAACTCGGTAAGTTCATAGCACTGTTCCGGGTAACCCCGACCGTGCCCTTCAAATTTTGTTACGTTTCACCAATCCAACATGGCGGCTGTGCGAAATATTTCACCAGCATTCAATATGTCCAAAACTATTACCAATATCACCCTGAAATTTTGTACGGTAATAAAGGGAACTACTAGAAGTTCACATATGTGACTTTTGAAAACCTGGTAACTACAAAACCAACATGGTGGCCAAGCGAAGATGAAAGTTTTAATTGACTTTTCTCGCGTTTTAATGATTCAAACGCAATGAAACTTCGTACAGCAAATGTTTATACACATTGTAATGCATTGGTATCTAATTTAGTTCAATTCTTGATATAACCTCAAGATGGCGGCGGTGCGAATTTCGTTTTTTTTTTCTTGTGTTCTCATCATGCGATCGAAATCAACATTTGCATAATGAACGTACACAATAATCATCATCTAATAGTACATAACTCTATGGCCTACATATATTAAAGTCCAACATTGCCACCCTCCGAAATATTCAGACGGTTCTCAATATCTATTAATCATTACAGCAATCAGACTGAAATTTTGTAAGTGTATAGAGGCTATAAGCATAAGTTCACCTATGGGACGTTTCTTGCGTTTTAATCATCCGAGCGCAGTGAAACTCGATACGGTATATGCTTATACAAATTTTAATCGACTGGCATCTAGTTCATTTAAATTATTTTCATAACCACAAGATGGCGGCTAAGCGAAATTTTTAAAATGACGCTTTTATTTCTTGTGTCCTAATCATGCGATTGAAGTTTGAATAAAACACCTACACAATAATCTTCATGTAATAGTACATAAATCTATGGTCTATTATATAAAAATCCAACATGGTGACCATCCAAAATATTTAGCCAGTTCTCAATATCTACGAATCGATTACAGCAATCAAACTGACAATTTGTATGTTGATAGAGGCAATTGATATTAGAAGGATATATGAAAATAGGCTATTTAATTCTTCACGGAACTACTTGTCTTATAATTCCGAAAACATTTTGCTCAACCCTTAGCGTAAGGGTGGGTCATATCAAAAATTATTTGAGACAAAAGTTTTAGGTAATGTTTAGAGGAGTATTGGCTATTTTAAACGGTTTTGATATTGTATTAATTGAATATCCACTACAGTAAATGGAACCCCATTACACATAGTACATTAGAGTTGTAGTTTGTTACAAAATGAAAAATTAATTACATCATGCATTATGAGATTAATGTTTGAAAAATAAGATGAATAAAAGCTAGGTTGCTTGGTTTTTAAGTTTAGGGGCTGCGACAACGCGGTCATGTAGCCCCGTGTACTTTGGGTGTGTGTAGAATCTGTCTGATAACCGGTGTTAATTGTGATGGCTGTAGTAGTGTGTGTTATCTGTCTTTTTTAAATTTAAGTACTACAACTTAGAATTTTTCAAATAGTTCCTACTTTTGCCGCCAAGCGCCACCGTCAACGACTACTTGGCCAAGTTCAGAACTTAGCTATTAGACGCCACCGCAGTCGGCTCTTGGCAACGAACGTAGAAACCTAAGAGCGTTGTTTACATTCTTAACCTATCCAATTTAGCTTCACTCAGGTGCAATTAGTGGAATGTTCTTTAACATGCCATAAATCTATGACATGGGACTGCCGGCTTCACTTCCCCTCCGAAGGAAGGCAAACTGAGGGATTTTTAACGCTCTTAAAAAATCCGACGGCTTCGGCCGGGTTTGAACCCGCTATCTTGGGCATAGAAACTCAGCATGCTACCGACTACGCCACCGAAGCCGCAAAAAAGCTAAAAACTGCTTATAACAACATTTTTTCGTGAATATGTGATAAAGTGGTTTTTAAAATTTCAAGTTGCAGAAATTTAAGTGACAGTTCAAGTTGTATCTGGCTTTACCAAACACAGAGCATTCAAATATCGGGTGATCTATTGTTTGAGGAGAATCACAAAAACAGGAATAACCATCTACAATATTAATTTTAAAACGTTCGAAATAAGATTTAAAACGCCCGTGACCCGTTAAGAATTGAGTAATTTCAAAATTCGGCACAAACATCGTACACTGGAGCCTATGGTGAACTTCTGAAAAAAAAAAAAAAAAATGTGACATCATTTTATTATTTTAAATGATCTAGTCGACTTTGTCGTTACGCTGGGGTCTGGCGTTACGTTACGGTGACGTGATTAAATATACCCTGATGCACTGAGGTGTGTGACGTCATAGTACCGCTTGGTGCATGTCTTCCCCGACAATCTCTACTTCGTTAGTATAAGACAAAAATCCCCGATTCTTGGATGTCACGGGTAATCTCGAGAACCACAGGATGGATTTTGATGCGGTTTTCACCATTCTGTAAAGGATATCTCGAGGAAAGATTCTGTAGAAAATAATGTATGTATGATAAAAGGAAGCCAAGCAGTAACGATTTCAGTGTAAAAGTCGAAAACAAACTTGGCGTCCGTGCGCTTCTTAAGCTTACGCTGGGCAAACCGTTAAAAATATCAATATACTATGAGCGTAAGAATTGGTCAGCATGAAAAGTTCTACAAAAAAGTCCGCGAGAGCATATCTCTATCTTCAATACATAGCCCACTACAAGTGGTTCTAGACTGGATGGAAGGGGCTCGTCCCCACGCGCTCTGATGAGGGTGACGGCATCCCCCGCGCTTGACCTTGCTTTGCCCTTGGTTTGCACTTGCCGTTCGCGAGTAATTATCCTTTACAGAATGGTGAAAACCGCATCAAAATCCATCCAGTGGTTCTCGAGATTACCCGTGACATCCAAGAATCGGGGATTTTTGTCTTATACTAACGAAGTAGTGATTGTCGGGGAACACATGAACTTTACAAGGTAAAGTATTATAAAGCAAGATACGTATTATGCAGATCATTTTCTAACATGTCAAGAGTGTTTGGCTTCGAGCGAAGCGAGAAGCCTCCAGCCTTTCTAGCATTTTTCAGCATTTGTAGCATTTAAAATGATACAAAGTCTAGTCTTTCAGACTCACTGTCACTTTTCTAGAACGAGTTCAGTAGTTGTTCCTAATAAGAGAGATGATTTTTTATCTCTAAAATCCCTCTTTTCCCCACTCCTTTGGTTGGTGCTGTCAATAAACATTACTAACATAAATGTTTGGCCCTTATCCGATGAATAGTATTGTTACGTGCCACCCCCTAGTGGCACTTTTGTTAACTGGATTACGGTGGGGGGTACAAAGCACAACACCAGTTACTGCTTAAAGAAATAATTAACTTTATTGTGGCCCGAAAATTACACTAGTCAGCAAATACAAGCAATTAAGAGCCTTATTCCAGTTTCCACAAGTCTCTTCCTTGAGTGCTCTTGGCCCTTCCACTTGTCAACAGACCACAGAAGTTAATCCGTCCTAATGAGTACGGTGGCCTTGACAGAAACTACCTACCCCTCTCTCTTATGTTCACCGACCACAATTACTTACGATCACTTGCTGCAGGCTATTTCGCAGTCCACAAGCTGGAGAAACAATGTCACAGGATTTCGTAACTCGCACAGCACTTCGTCACCACACTTTGTCGCACTCGCTCAAAAACACACACCCATAGAAAACTCGGTCCCCTCACTGTTGAAGCCGCTTATATAGCAGGCTGGTGACTCAATAAATTCTAGAATCGTCCAGGACACACGGCTTCTCGATATTTCCTTCGCTGGTGGTGTCACGAAGATTCTGGACCATCCCTTTCACTTCGCAGTCCGTTGCGTAACGCGCATGCAATACACTGAGGGAGAGCAGTCCAGCCCTGGGGCAGTTTTGACTCATGCGGCGAGCGATGAATCGAACTCACAGCCGTAACACCACCCCCTTCCTAAAAGGCTGATCGTCCCGATCAATCATTGGTCCGTCTGTGTCCCTCCGTAGGCTGCCAGGCGATCTCGATGCACGATCTTCATCTTCGCCCTCGGGCTCCGCTGGATCCTGTAGACGACATCGTTGATCCGTTTCACGACTCGGTACGGGCCCTTCCAGGACTTCTGCAGTTTGGGTGACAGGACTTTCTTCCGTAATGGGTTGAAGAGCCAGACCAGGTCGTCCTCGTGGAATCCGCCGGCATCCGTCTGCTGGTCGTATCGGGTCTTCATTCTGTCGGTCTCGATCCGCAGTTTCCTCCTCGCGAACGCGTGCACGTCCTCCAGTTGGTCGACCAGTTCTTGACAATACTGGCTTACCGGGATCGGATCATTCCCAGGTCGGCCAAAGGCAAGATCGACAGGTAGACGGAGCTCCCTCCCAAACATGGCCCGGGCTGGTGTGCACCCGGTGGCTTCATGCACGGCGGCGCGGTAGGCCAGGAGAAATAGTGGAAGATGTTTGTCCCAATCCCTCTGGTGCTCGCTGACGACTATTCGAAGATGGTTCTCGATGGTGCGATTGAATCGCTCTACCATCCCGTCGGACTGAGGGTGTAGTGGCGTTGTCCTTGTCTTCCGGATTCCCAGCAGCTGGCATAGGTTCTGGAACACCTGCGACTCGAAGTTCCTCCCTTGGTCGGAGTGCAGCTCCAGGGGTACTCCGTACCGGCTGACGAATTCCTTCACCAGGGTCTCTGCAATCGTCGCGGCTTCTTGGTTAGGGAGCGCATACGCCTCCGGCCATTTGGTAAAGTAGTCGCTGACGACTAATATGTAGCGGTTCCCTGCCTCGCTTAACGGGAATGGCCCAGCAACATCGATGGCCACTCTCTCCATGGGGCCGCCCACGTTGTAGGTCTTCAGTGGACCCCGTCGTCTTCGTCCTGGGCCCTTGCTGGCTGCGCAATCGTGGCACCTCGCGCAGTGGTTCTCCACGTCTGTTCGGCATCCGATCCAGTAGAACCGCTCTCTCAGCTTCTCCAGGGTCTTCTTTATCCCTAGGTGTCCACCAGATGATCCTCCATGAACTTCCTTCAGGACTTCCTCCGTCATAGCCTTTGGAACGACGACTTGTTCCCGAGATGTCTTCCCGTCGGTGCTCTCCCAGGAACGGCAGATGAGGCCATCCCTTACAATCAGCGAGTCCCACTGCGCCCAGTAGGACTTAAACTTTGGGCTGCAGTCACTCACAATGTTCCACCCGGGTCTGGGGACACAGGCCCTCTTCCATTCGGCTATCAGTCCCAGGTCATCATCTTCTGCTTGCGCCCGCGTGAAAGATTCGCGGCTCCAGCTCCCTTGTAGTTCCACGGTAGTCCTTCGGCACTGTATCCCGGTGTTCTCCTCCCTTCGGGCACAGAAGGTGCAGTCTTCGGGGCACGGTCTTCGTGACAGGGCGTCGGCGTTAGAATGCAGTTGGCCTTTCCTGTGCTGAATCTCAAAGTTGTACTGTTGAAGCCTCTCTAACCACCGCGCGAGTTGACCCTCGGGCTGCTTGAAGTTCAGGAGCCACCGCAGGGATGCATGGTCGGTCCTGATGAGAAATTCTTGCCCGTACAGGTACTTGTGGAAGTGTTCAATGGTCTTCACGATGGCGAGCAGCTCCTTCCTGGTGACGCAGTAGTTCCTTTCTGGCTTTGACAAGGCCTTGCTGAAGTAGGCCACTACTCTCTCCTCGCCGTCCACTACTTGCGACAGGATTCCCCCTATGCCAAAGTCACTGGCATCGGTATCGACGATGAACCTTGTTCCCGGTCTGGGGTAGGCCAGAATAGGCGCGGTGCACAGAGCTTGCTTGAGTTGTTCGAAGGCACTGTGGCATTCTGCTGTCCACGTGAAGAGTTGGTCCTTCTCAGTCAGTCGATGTAAAGGTTTGGCGATGTCTGCGAATCCTCTCACGAAGCGACGGTAATAAGTGCAGAGTCCCAGGAAGCTTCGTAGTTGGGACTTGTCCTTCGGGACTGGCCACTCCCTCACAGCTGCGGTCTTCTCTGGGTCGGTGCGCACCCCTTCCTCGGAGACGATATGCCCAAGGTATTGGACCCGCTTCTGGAAGAGCTGACACTTCTTGGGGCTCAACTTCAGCTGGGCAGCCCGTAGCTTCAACAAGATCTCCTTCAGGTTGCTGTAGTGCTCCTCGAAGCTCCTCCCCAGAACGATGACGTCGTCTAGGTAGACCAGGCAGGTCTTCCAGTGTAGTCCCCTCAGAATGGACTCCATTAGCCTTTCGAAGGTCGCGGGGGCGTTGCACAGACCGAATGGCATGACGGTGAACTGCCAGAGCCCGCTGCCTACAGAGAACGCCGTTTTCTCGCGGTCCCTAGGGTGGACCTCCACCTGCCAGTAGCCACTCTTCAAATCCAAGGTGGAGAACCATCTTGACCCTGATATGGTGTCCAGCGTGTCGTCGATCCGGGGTAGAGGGTAGCTGTCCTTCTTCGTGACGTCGTTCACCCGCCTGTAGTCCACGCAGAACCTGGTGGAACCGTCCTTCTTCTTCACAAGCACGACCGGAGAACTCCAAGGACTATGTGATGGCTCGATCACCCCTTGCTCCTTCATCTCTTCTACCATCCGGTCGACTTCGGCTTGCTTGGCGAGCGGGACACGTCGGAATGGGGCCCTAATCGGTGCGCTGTCCCCAACGTCGATTCTGTGCTGGACCAAGCTTGTCCTGCCGAAGTCTTTGCTCCCCACGGAGAAGACATCCTGGAATTCGCGTAGCAGGTCCTGAAGTTGGCGTGATTGTTCCTCGTCTAAATGGTCCTGGGATCCTTGGTACAGCTTATGTAGTTCTTCTGGCAGTGTGCGTCTTCTTCGGTTGTCCGTCTGCAGGTTTCCGTCCGTCGTGTCGGTGATGCGGGCAATCCAGGTAACGGGCTCGCAGACTCCTAGGTTGGTGTCCCGGTGAACCGTAATGTCGTAGTCGTTCAGGTTGGACAGGCGGACGTACGGCCGAGACGTCGTGTTGATGAGGGTCTTGGCAACTAGCAAGCCTTTTGTCTGGATGTCCTCATATTTTGGCTCGATGACAGCCGCCACTCCCTCAGCAGTTCCGTCGACAATTACGGCGGCGCTGACTTCCGTCCTGGCGGGAACGATGACGTCCTCTCTCAGCCTTACTCGTCGTGCGGCGACGGCCTCGTGTGCTGGTTGCAAAGCAAGTTCCTCACTTCCGAAGTGCAGAGTGTTGGTACTCAGATCCAAGATGATGTTGTTCTGGTCCAGGAAGTCCAGTCCGATGACCACTTCATTTGATACGTCAGCCACAAGTACTGGATGCTTTATCGCCCGGCGAGCGATGAAACGAACTCACAGCCGTAACACCACCCCCTTCCTAAAAGGCTGATCGTCCCGATCAATCATTGGTCCGTCTGTGTCCCTCCGTAGGCTGCCAGGCGATCTCGATGCACGATCTTCATCTTCGCCCTCGGGCTCCGCTGGATCCTGTAGACGACATCGTTGATCCGTTTCACGACTCGGTACGGGCCCTCCCAGGACTTCTGCAGTTTGGGTGACAGGCCTTTCTTCCGTAATGGGTTGAAGAGCCAGACCAGGTCGTCCTCGTGGAATCCGCCGGCATCCGTCTGCTGGTCGTATCGGGTCTTCATTCTGTCGGTCTCGATCCGCAGTTTCCTCCTCGCGAACGCGTGCACGTCCTCCAGTTGGTCGACCAGTTCTTGACAATACTGGCTTACCGGGATCGGATCATTCCCAGGTCGGCCAAAGGCAAGATCGACAGGTAGACGGAGCTCCCTCCCAAACATGGCCCGGGCTGGTGTGCACCCGGTGGCTTCATGCACGGCGGCGCGGTAGGCCAGAAGAATTTAACCAAGGAGCTAACTGCCAAATTAGAAGACGGCCAGAAGAAGCTAGAGGACGGCCAGAAGAAGATGGAGGACGGCCAGAAGAAGTTAGCCGAGGACTTAACTGCCAAACTAGAAGACGGCCAGAAGAAGTTAGCCGAGGACCTAACTGCCAAACTAGAAGACGGCCAGAAGAAGATGGAAGACGGTCAAAATAAGCTAGCGGAGGACCTGAAGAAATTAGAACTGGGTCTGCGTGAGGAAGTCACGGCAGTGGAAAAGAAGTTCGACGCCTTACAAGTGGAAGTTGCCGAGCTGCGCCAACGCCCGCTGATGGGGGTGGAGGAGAAATTCAACGCCTTACAAGTGGAAGTTGCCGAGCTGTGCCAACGCCCGCTGATGGGGGTGGAGGAGAAATTCAACGCCTTACAAAAGGAAGTTGCCGAGCTGCGCCAACGCCCACTGACGGGGGTGAAAGAGGAATTCAACGCTCTACGAGAGGAAGTTGCCGAGCTGCGCCAACGCCCGCCCACCGTTACACCGGGAATATCAGGAACGGGACATAGCAGAGTGACGCCCCCAACCTTCGACGGAAAGGTCCCGTGGAGCACCTACTTACGTCAGTTCGAGGCGGCCTGTTCCATAAATAACTGGAACAACACAGAAAAGGCTACAGCTCTAATTGTAGCGCTGAGAGGTGACGCCCTTAACGTCCTTCGGGCCATCCCGACTGGATCCCAGGACTACGCTTCCCTGATCGCCCATATGGAGTCCCGATATGGAGATAGCCATCTTCAGCAGGCCTATCAGATGCAGCTCCGGACCCGGGTACAGAAGAACGCGGAAACCCTGCAGGAGTTCGAGATGGACATCGCACGCCTCGTAAGGCTAGCCTACCCAACAGCGCCGGCCGACTTTCTGGAGCAGATTGCGACGCAAACCTTCACCGACGGACTACGGGACTCAGACACTCAACAGGCGCTGCGACTCGCGCGCAATAAGACCCTGACAGATGCGCTGAGCCACGCACTTGAGTTTGAGACGGCGAAACAGGCATCTAGAATGTACGCGCGGGTGCGTCAAGTGAACGTCGACGAACCAGCAAAAACCAACGAGACCAAGCCCCTGGCCGACGAATTGATGGAGGCGCTAAGCCGTTTCTTCGATAGTCGCGGCACTACCAGCAACGACACAGCCGGAAGACAACCGGAGAGGCGGCCCGGAAGAGGACTACCGACCTGCTGGACCTGCGGTGAGAAAGGCCACCTGAGCAAGGACTGCGGTGATCGCCGCCGCCGAGGGTATCCGACGGGAAGTCAGTCGTCGGAAAAACCGCGCGGCCCAGGGAAACGAGTATTAGCCAGCCTTGGGGGGCAAAGCTTGGCTTGTGACAGTCGTCAAGCCCCGGCAGTCCAAGTCCGTGTGACGAAGTTACGGAGGGACAATAGCAGCCTGATGGTCGACGGAGTTATCAACGGAGTGAGCTGGCCCATGCTAATCGACACGGGAGCATCGAGGACCATCGTCAGCCCCACCGTGATCCCGAAGTGGAGAGTGCAACCCACACAAAGGAACCTCCAGCTAATAACCGCGACCGGAGAGACCGCACCGGTACATGGCGAAGCATCACTGGAGTTCGTCATTGGTCGACGGGCGATAAAGCATCCAGTACTTGTGGCTGACGTATCAAATGAAGTGGTCATCGGACTGGACTTCCTGGACCAGAACAACATCATCTTGGATCTGAGTACCAACACCCTGCACTTCGGAAGTGAGGAACTTGCTTTGCAACCAGCACACGAGGCCGTCGCCGCACGACGAGTAAGGCTGAGAGAGGACGTCATCGTTCCCGCCAGGACGGAAGTCAGCGCCGCCGTAATTGTCGACGGAACTGCTGAGGGAGTGGCGGCTGTCATCGAGCCAAAATATGAGGACATCCAGACAAAAGGCTTGCTAGTTGCCAAGACCCTCATCAACACGACGTCTCGGCCGTACGTCCGCCTGTCCAACCTGAACGACTACGACATTACGGTTCACCGGGACACCAACCTAGGAGTCTGCGAGCCCGTTACCTGGATTGCCCGCATCACCGACACGACGGACGGAAACCTGCAGACGGACAACCGAAGAAGACGCACACTGCCAGAAGAACTACATAAGCTGTACCAAGGATCCCAGGACCATTTAGACGAGGAACAATCACGCCAACTTCAGGACCTGCTACGCGAATTCCAGGATGTCTTCTCCGTGGGGAGCAAAGACTTCGGCAGGACAAGCTTGGTCCAGCACAGAATCGACGTTGGGGACAGCGCACCGATTAGGGCCCCATTCCGACGTGTCCCGCTCGCCAAGCAAGCCGAAGTCGACCGGATGGTAGAAGAGATGAAGGAGCAAGGGGTGATCGAGCCATCACATAGTCCTTGGAGTTCTCCGGTCGTGCTTGTGAAGAAGAAGGACGGTTCCACCAGGTTCTGCGTGGACTACAGGCGGGTGAACGACGTCACGAAGAAGGACAGCTACCCTCTACCCCGGATCGACGACACGCTGGACACCATGGGGGTGGTGTTACGGCTGTGAGCTTGTGTCATCACTCGCCGCATGAGTCACAACTGCCCCAGGGCTGGGCTGTGCCCTGCCTCCTGTATTGCGCGCGCCTTATGCAACAGGGCTACTAGGACAAAGGGATGGTCCAGAATCTTCGTGACACCACCAGCGAAGGAAATATCGAGAAGCCGTGTGTCCTGGACGATTCTAGAATTTATTGAGTCACCAGCCTGCTATATAAGCGGCTTCAACAGTGAGGGGACCGAGTTTTCTGTGGGTGTGTGTTTTTGAGCGAGTGCGACAAAGTGTGGTGACGAAGTGCTGTGCGAGTTACGAAATCCTGTGACATTGTTTCTCCAGCTTGTGGACTGCGAAATAGCCTGCAGCAAGTGATCGTAAGTAATTGTGGTCGGTGAACATAAGAGAGAGGGGTAGGTCGTAGGCAGGCAATGCACCTGGATCCCATCACCGACTGTTCTACCTACTTATGTCTAAGCACCAATTCCTGAAGTTTGCCTCCATTGGCTCCAGGGAAACTCTCAATCTGTTGTGAGTTCTTAATGAATACAAACGTAGGCATTGATTTTATATCATATTCAGTAGCTATGTCTTCACATTCATCAACATCCACCTTCAGGAATACGACTTCAGGATGTTCTGCAGATAACACCGTAATCTTTGGAGCTATCACTTTGCAAGGACCACACCATGTTGCAAAAAAATCTACAACCACCAGCTGAGATCCTGCCTCAACTAGTTTGCTTTTGAAATCATTCATGTCCTTAACGTGGTGAGCCATGCTGCTATCAAGCTCCTGGGCTTATGCTAGAACAAGCAATACTGGTGCAAAGTACTTCCTTCGCTGGCAACACGCCCTCGTATAACGACAGAAAGGATGTGTCAACGACAAGAGATTTCCCTTTATCTTGTTACGTAACAGCAATGAGTAAGCAGTGTGTAAATAATGCGAAAGACAAGCAGCAAAGCAATTCTTCACTTCCGAAGTGCAGAGTGTTGGTACTCAGATCCAAGATGATGTTGTTCTGGTCCAGGAAGTCCAGTCCGATGACCACTTCATTTGATACGTCAGCCACAAGTACTGGATGCTTTATCGCCCGGCGAGCGATGAAACGAACTCACAGCCGTAACAGTATGAACTTTGAATGGATTCAATATTTAATATATTAAAAAACTACAAATATAACCGGAATGGAGAATTTGCTCAAGATAGAAAGAAGATTTTTAAGAAGGATTTATGGTCCTAGGAAAACACAGGAAGGTTATAGACTGAGATCCAATGCAGAAATTTATAGTAAATTCGACAACCTTGAAGTGATGATCAGAAAACGGCGACTTCAGTTCTACGGACATATGGACCGCATGGATTGCTCAAGGTTAAACAAACAAATTTTTGACAAAATCTGGAACTATAAAGGGCAAGGAGGCTATGTAAAACAAATGAAGAAGAACTTCAAAAATTCAAAATTACTGAAGAAGATTGTCTAAATCGAATAGAGTACAGAAACAAAAATTTGGCCTCAAAATTCTTGTCGGGGAGAAGAAGAATCTCAACAGAGGAGAATGGACTGCTGGAAGAAGAGCTGCGCAGTCGACCAGAATGAAAGACTTCTGGAAGAGAAAGAAGGAAACTAGACCTGTAAAGAAGTGATATTTGCGTGGTCCGTGTTGGCCTGTCCGCGGTGTATATTAAGAGAGTTATAGCAATATTTCCTTTTTTTTAAGCCCCCCCCCCCCCATTTTCACCACCCTTCGGCCGATTTTGCGCAATAACGAACTCAACCACGACATTGAAGGGATATATATATATATTATGTATAAACTTGAAAGTGATTGGTGCAATATTGTGTTAGTTATTATGTCCACAATGAAATGATATAGATAGATGCAGTAGATATACAAAATAAATAATAAATAAGCTCTGGCACTACAACCCGTGAAGGGCCTAGGCCTACCAAGCGACCGCTGCCCTCGGCCGTTAATCTTGGTTTTCGTGATCGGGTAGATATATATAAGGTGCGTTCAAAAAGTAACGAGCCGGAGGCTGGAATGCACAAACCGTGACGACATTGGCTAATGGTGGCGTGTGTAACGAGGTGTGGATCTGACCAGAGCGTGGAAGGTCACAGCCTGTCGCTAGAGGGCACGCGAGCACGTCACGTGACTGTACGAAGCAAGCAGCAGCATGCATCAATCGTCCAACCAAGACCAAGACAGTGGGCCATTCGACATGCTTCATTGTGTGGTTGAAGACTGTGGGGCACCCATTGGTCACACACTTTCCGCAAGTGCAGTCTTTCCTTCATGATGGTGTACACACTTCCGACGCTCAATCCGACCACGGCGCACAGTGGGTCAAAATCGAAATCTAGGAGGACAAAATTATTTATTTTGATAATTAAAAAATCAAAATTTATTACTTTTACAGCATTCTCATATGATTGCCGCTCACTATTCCGGGATATAAACGCATCTTAGTGTAAATCTGACACCACTATTCGAGCTGGAATCTAATCTTATCTCCTGTGCTGAGCTTGCGTTATCTCGCAGTCTGAATTGGAGGGTGAATGTAAGTGGCTGTAGTTTGGTTGTCTATGTGGTTAGAGTGATGCTTTAAGATGGAACATGCAGCTGAAGGTATGATCTTTACATTTGTAACGTGTTTCATTTATAAATGGGCGTAATTGTTACGTAATTTTAGCTATTTTTTGCATTATCTAATATTTAACTATTATTAGCCTACTTTCGATTTTTGCAAAAAATGAAAGTAGACTTATGAGATCAACACAGGGCGAAAAAAGTGTGTCTGTCTGTGTGTGTGTATGTGTGTGTGTGAGTCTGTGTGTGTGTGTGTGTATGTGTGTGTGTGAGTCTGTGTGTGTGTGTGTGTGTCTGTGTGTGTGTGAGTGTGTGTACTCTGAATGTCTGTCCCCCCCTATCAATTCGAACACGGTGAAACCGAATTGAACGAAATTTGGTAAAGAGGTAGCACTAGTAAAGGACACCTCAGTGTCATACTTTATATCGCCGCCATCTTTACCAAAACAGAATGGCGGCCACTCAAATGTTCAAAACGTAAAATCAAATTACGGCTAAACTAATCATCCGATCTCTACCAAATTTGGTGACAACATACCTTTATATAGGACGCGTCGTTCACCCAAAATTCAAGGTCATCGGCCATGCCATTTCAGGATGGCGGCCGTGTGAATTATGCAACCATTTTAATAAATAGCTTAAGACCCACCAATTCCGATTATCGAGCCTAGGGGGGTTTAAGCTATCCTGAAGGTCGTGATCCGTTATTTATTATAATTTAATATTATAATATTATACAGTATGAGTGGCTTAAAAGAGCTGAGCCGTTTGTGTCACACGACAAGATGGCAGCTGTCCTCATGTGCCTGTCTTATATTTCAGTAGTTTTAGTATGTTGTATGTGATATACCGTACTGATACAATAATATAAACTTTGTATGAAATGATCTTTAATGAAGATGTACTGCAGTGAAGAAATCGTTTATTTAAAGTCATTATTTGCCAACAGTTTGTATCGAATATGTCATTTAAGAACACCTGACGTCATGGTTACGGTTAGCTCTGGGCTAGCATGTTAGTCTGACACGCAGTTGACTGGGGATCGAGTACTGCTACAGTTAGGTTTTTTTTTTCTTGAATTCTTTTACAAATGATGTGCACGAGCTTTTTCCACAGATACTGAATAAAATGTCATTTAGCTCAAAGGAGAGGATAAAGTATACACTAGTATATTAATAAAATCACAGTCCCAGCATCGCACATAAACAGAAGACATTAGAAAAAGGAGAATAGAAGAACTAGATACACGTTGTCATTAACCACAGCCTTCTTAATGCCTCTGTACGGTGCTGTCCTCTTGTGGGTTATGTGGGTAATATTGTTCCAAACATAACGCTGTGTAAATGCCTGAGCTGGCCTCCTGAAGTATGGCAATTTTGTAATACTGGTAGTTCAACTATTAGCCACGATCGCGCTCCGAATACCTTTAAACACTGCCAGCTGGATCGCCTCCCTCTTGGCTACTTTAAACTGCCTACTCATTCAACACCCATAGAACACTGCCATCGTAGTACATTACGATGGCAGTGCATAGGCGTACAAGATAAAGATTAATTCACTGATAGGTCGCAGCACCACCTACTGTGATTGGGGCGGAAGATTCTTAATTTTGCAGGCTGGCTTAATATAGAGATTAACGGACGTGAATGCATTACAATAAGTTAGTAGTTTTGTTATTCAATCATCATAAAGTTTATAATATTGATCTTGACACTTACTGGCTTATTATCAATATAAAAGAAAACAAACAATACATTGTGGTTGGGGTGATTGTTTTAGAGATGAGGACAAAGAGTCATAAAGATACCCATACATTTAGGAGAAAGTAGGCTATATGTTCTTTGCTGAACATCTTGTTTTTAAAATTATATTTTCACTTAGATTTTTAGTATACCGCGTCACTCTGCGTCACGTTCTGCTTAATGTTAAAATGTAGATAAAGTCTTGTAGTTCGCGCCTGTTATAAGTTTTTTTGCATCTTCTTGCAAATTACTTCGTTATTTTACGTTTTAGGAGATGCCGCGCAACCAGTTCTCACACGTTTACAACTGTTTGAAGCACTGGGTTCGAAGACTGTGTCAAAAGTGGAACTTTGTGAGTTTGTTAAAAGTAAATTAGGGGTAGAAAATTGTTCTGAAGAAATAACTGAATGCCTACAAGGAGATTTAAAGGATATTGTTGATAATTTTACCAAGTGGTGGAAGCAGGTTCATAGAAATAAATCAAAATTCATTTAAAAATATTCTTATTGGTTAAAAGAGGAGATAACATTTTCGAAAATTGTGTATGATTCTAAATTAACAGAAAACTTAAATCATCCTACTCCATCCACATCGAAAGTCGGAAGGCCTAGGAAGCCTTTTCATGAAAGTAGTGAAAAATCAAAGAGACGAAAAATTCAACCGCTACTCTCTGCACTTTCAGAACAAGAACTTATTCATGCCACACAGTATCACTGCACATGTCTGGTAAACGAGATGCTGCAAAAATGGTTCAAGAAACTCTTAAGTCCCCACATAGAGCTACTAAAATTAAAAAATCCTATATATCACCAGCTGTAAAACATGTACCACTTACCGGTGAAGAGACTCTATCATTCCTTGTAGATAACTATTACAGCAAAAGCCAATATATGAATATGCGAATTGAATGCAAAAATAGGAGCCGTAATATTTTCCCACCTTACCACATCATTAGAGAAACAAAACAGAAAAGCTATCCACCAAGTGAATCAATAACAATAACGGAAACATCAGCCACAATAACATTGCAATCACTGGTCGACCATACAATTCAGCGCCTTGCAGTAGTTCAAGAAGATGTTTTGAAGCAGTCTATCTCTAGCAATGATACAGTTCATATTATATTAAAATGGGGGTGTGATGGTTCAAGCGGACATAACCAGTATAAGCAGAAATTTACAGATGATGACGGCAGGGACTCTGGTATTTTTGTAGTTTCAGTTGTTCCATTACAAATGCATTCTCTAAATGTAGAAAGCAACAATGAAAATAAAATTCTATGGCAGAACCCACGACCTTCTTCGACACGATTTTGCAGACCTCTTAAATTATTGTTTGAAAAGGAGACTGTCGAATTGACTAGGCGAGTGGTTCAATTAGTTGAAACTGAAATAATGTCCCTCCAACCAAGTAAAATAGAACTTTGTGATCAATCAAACTCTATTGCTGACCATGGTGGATGGAAAAGTCTGCAATTCTATTACAGGTTCATCAGCACAGAGGTGTTATGTGTGTGGTGCTGGTCCCAAAGATATGAATAACACACTCCCAAAAACAGTTTGTCCTGAGGAGAGCGATAAATTTGGATTATCTACCCTCCATTGTTGGATCCGATTTTTTGAACGCCTGCTACATATATCTTACAAAATAGAAATTAAGAAATGGCAAGCAAGAGGGGATGAAGATAAGAGAAAAAAGAAAGAAAGTAATACTAAATGAATTTCGATCAGAAATGGGTCTGCATGTTGACAAACCAAGATCTGGAGGCGTCGGAAATTCGAATGATGGCAACAATGCTCGCCGTTTTTTTTTTGAGGATCCAGTCTTGTCATCCAAAATTACGGGTATAAATGAAGAGCTAATCAGATGTTTTTCTACAATTTTTTGTGCTATTTCTTGTCAGTTCCCTGTAAATACACTCGCTTTCAAAACCTACACCCAGGATACAGCAAAATTCTATCTAAATCTATATCCATGGTATTATATGCCAATCACTGTGCATAAAGTATTAATGCATAGTGCAGATATAATTGATTTTTGTATTATACCTATCGGGCAATTGTCAGAAGAAGCCCAAGAATCATGTAACAAAGATTTGAGAAAATACAGATTTGAACATTCTAGGAAATTCTCACGAAAACATACAAATGAGGACAAATTACATATGCTTCTGATATCTTCGGACCCCGTAATATCTCATAAAACCAAAATTCAACATATAAAGAGAGGATCATTATCCAGTGAAAGAACCAGATGTACCGGCTCTTCATGAACAGCATGAGGCAGTGAGTGACGTGATGCTTCAGATGACACATGTGATGAGACATCAAGGTCAGGGTCATCGAGTGATTAATGATAGTGACTTAAGTGCTGTCTGCAATTATCCATAACTGCAGTCTTCCAAATTAAAGGTAAACTGAATACAATCTATTGTAGATTAGTCACTATCCAACTCCTAGTCATAGACAATTTCTTGCATGTACACGTAGATGTAGCTTAAAAAAGGGCGTAACTGATGATTATTATGAAGTAAACGAATTATATACGTTGCTTTCACTCTAATTTCATGATTAAAACGTAAAAATAATTTTGTCCCCCTAGATTTTGATTTTGACCCACTGTGCGGCGGCTATGGCGTTCACTGTCACTCGGCGGTCCTGCGTAATGAGTGCATCAACCCGCTGGACGTTGTCATCGGTAATACAGGGGGATGCCCCCAGACCGAGCATCATCGGCTAACGACACCCGTCCTTCCCAGAAGCTCTTGTGCTACGCCTTGACCCTTGCAAGGGACATGCAGTGTCGCCGTACACTTGTGACATTCGGCGATGAATGTCCGTTCCCCCTACTCCTTCCTTGGTCAGAAACGGAACAACACCTCTTTGCTCTTCGGTTGACGCCCCCATGTCACTGTTTGCAATGCGACTGGCAGTGTTGGACGATTGTTGCATGCTGCTGCTCGCTTTGTATCGCCACATGACGTGCATGCGTGCCCTCTAGCAACGGGCTGTGACCTTCCACGCTCTGGTCAGAACCACACCTCGTTACACACGCCACGATTAGCCGATGTCGTCACCGGTTTGCGCGTTACAGCCTCCGGCTCGTTACTTTTTGAACGCACCTTATGCAAACGTAAATTATATAAAAACGTTTTAACTGACGGTGGTTTTGGGGTCTGACGGATATGAAACGTGAACATACGTCAAAATTTTCCGGAAGTCGAAAAATGTTACCCATTTCGATAGGTAGCTTTCTAATGAAATCTACCTAAAAGGCAAAAGCTATGCTTACTTAGAGGTCCATACTTGATGCAAGTCACGAATGTATTTGTTACAAACCAACGAATGTTCAATTTCCATTAATCCATTGAGATATAGCCTCACCACTCTCTGTTTCCAGGCTGTATATTTCCACTCGGGAGTGTGGTTTAGTTTATTGATGCGACTGCTACATAGAAATGTGCTTATCATTCACATTAATAGTTAGGAATCCATGCGGAAAGCAAGCTTTCTCCCGGAAATGAACTGACATCGTTTATTATTTTGGTGGAACTCAACCGGAAATGAAGTTAAATCAATTGGACCAGTGAGAGCGAAAGTGAATATGTATATCGTTTACAAAAGAGACTTTTGTTTCAGTTCATTGTCTGAAACTCCGTAACAAACTCCCGACTCCAGCGCCATATTGTTCTCACTTCTGTGTGTGGGGGGATGCATAAATGAAGGCGTATTCCCATTTGCATTATCACCGCCTGTGTTTGTATATACAGGATGGTACAGTTAACGTGCACACCTTCATTTTTTTTCAACGATTTAAGGAAACCTGGTAGTGTAGCAATGTAACTGCTTTAAAAAATCTTCATTCTTACGTAACAATGACACATAGAAACATGAAATTTTCGCAGTTAATCAATAATATTCACGGCTGCATGTAATGTCTGTATTATAACAGTTTATGACACATTTCAATAACTATGGACATTTATAAATATTATTAAAGATAAAGCGCACAAATTGTACATATTGATAACAAATGGTCATTCACAAGACATCACAATGGATGATCCCCGATTTGCACAAGAAATTACATGGTATCTGCTACATTGTACATCGCATAATTTACATACGCAGGATTCATCAGGGTCATGAAAGTATTCGGTATTGTACAGTTTTTGGTGATACCCATGTACCGCCATCGAATTAATGAAGTGTCGCAAGTCTTGGTTAGTGTTCATCCATGTCCTAGTCATCATGGCCTCCGGTGTGTAAAACTCGATCCAGATTTCGTGCCTCTTCTGTATTCATTCCTGCATTAGTTTTTCCCATCCGAAGGTCCTCAATGAAGAAGGTTTCTCTGGCGAGTTCATATGCTAATCTAGATTTTGTATATTTCGATATTCCCAGGGTAGTCTTCAGGAAGCGCGATTTGACTGCTTCAAGCGTCCTCAAGTCTGCCAGGGATAATTTCTACTACTACTATGGACATTTGAAAACATAGTTTTCCAAATTATACATTGTCTAAGTTATGTACCTTTCTCTCAGGAACTGTTCGTATTCGTACACATATATATCTGCCTATGATGTAAAAGCAGTGAAGGAAAATGAACGCAATGACAGTAAAAATAAAATTATTGAAAATAAAAAATGTATCTGGAATAATGGCTCAAAAAGTTCACGAATTCAAATAGACATAAAATCTAAACCAAAATGCATACCTACAATACATTTACTTTTCAAGCTTTAACATTATCAGTAGATTATAAATGACAGCTTTCTTCCCGATTATCTACAGAAACATCGGAGAAAAAGGTACCTAACTGGGAAAACATTTAAAAATGTTCATAATAATTTTAGTTAGTTCACATGTCCATAATTAACTAAATGAGATTGCAATTTTGAGATTGCGACTGATTTAACAAGTCCTTAATACATGTGGGAAGAGAAAGGTATTCAAAGCAGGTCACATCATGCTGTTTTTTAATGCTAAAGTAGTCGGTTGGTTTTAAAATAAGACAAGTAGATGATCAATCAGCGCATCAGCTGAAAGGGCGCTCTCTGTCTGCCGGTTTTGATACTAGACGACTCAGATAGTTTCCATGGCTATATAGCTCAAGTCGAGACACGGCCGACTGGATGCAAATTGCGCTCTGCACTACCGGTATAGAAAATGAGGATCTTGACTTGAAATCCCGTTAGTTAATCAACTGCTCACACAGCACTGTCAACCGAGTTTAGCATAACAAAGACTTGACACTATCTATTATGTCAAATACCACTCACTCACTCACTCACTCACTCACTCACTCATTCATTCATCATGAAATCTCAGAAACCACCGAACGGATTGGAATGAAATTTGGTATGCAGCTTCCTCAAGGGCCACAAATGCCCACTATGGGAGGGTTTTTGGATATTTAGGTTCTAAAGAGGTGTTAAGGGGGTAGACCTGCATTTCATTGAATAGCAATATCTCCCGATTGGTTTCATTGGGGGATGTGATACTCGGCATATAAACTCATCATTAAAAATAAGAAGACAAGTGTCTGAGGGTTTATCGATGTGGTGTATATTATGAGGTGAAAGGGGTGAAAAGTGGGGATTGAAAGATTCCTAACGGAGCGTGTATCGCTTAAACGACATAGGCGGGGAGTTTGCAACTCAGCGGAAAAAAATCAGCATAAAAAAGAAGTAAATATGTGTTTGACCGTTTTTTCATAAATCTAATTTAAGGGGTCCATGGGGAGGGGTGAAATTCCGGGGGTGGGGGGAAACAGGAAAGAAAGTGTCCTAACTGATTGACTGACTGACTCACTCATCAAACTCAGGGGGAAAAACTGCCTAAAGTAAGTAAATAGCTGTTCGACAGTTTTTTTCATAAATCAAATTTAAGGGGTTCATTGGGAGGGGTGAAATCCTGATAAAAGAAAATTGAAAGAAAGTGTCCTGACTCACTCACTCACTCACTCACTCACTCACTCATCATCGCCCAGCCAAAATTATTGAAGTTAGAAACATGACAGTTTGGGGATATGTTCATTGTATGTCAAAACCGTCTACTAAGGGAGGATTTTCGGATATTCAGGTCCTAAAGGGGTCTTAAGGTTAAACTTGCCTTTCATTGAATAACAATATCTCCCGATTGGTTTCATTGGGGGTTGTGATACACGGCATATAAACTCATCATTAAAAAGTAAGAAGACACGTGTCTTAGGGTTTTTCGATGTGGTGTACATTACGAGGTGAAAGGGGTGAAAAGTGGAGATTGAAAGATTCCTAACGGAGCGTGTATCTCTTAAACGACATAGGCGAGGAGTTTGAATCTCAGCGGAAAAAGTCAGCATAAGAAAGAAGTAAATATGTGTATGACCGTTTTTTCATAATTCCAATTTAAGGGGCCCATGGGGAGGTGTGAAATTCTGGGGGGGGGGGAACAGGAAAGAAAGTGTCCTAACTGATTGACTGACTCACTCACTCATCAAACTCAGGGGGAAAAACTGCTTAAAGTAAGTAAATAGCTGTTCGACAGTTTTTTCATAAATCAAATTGAAGGGATTCATGGGGAGGGGTGAAATTCTGAAAAAAGAAAATTGAAAAAAAATGTCCTGACTCATTCACTCACTCATCATCGCCCAGCCAAAATTATTGAAGTTAGAAACATGACAGTTTGGGGATATGTTCATTGTATGTCAAAACCGTCTACTAAGGGGGAATTTTCAGATATTCAGGTTCTAAAGGGGTCTTAAGGGGGTTAAACCTGCCTTTCATTGAATAACAATATCTCCCGATTGGTTTCATTGGGGGATGTGATACACGGCATATAAACTCATCATTAAAAAGTAAGAAGACGCGTGTCTTAGGGTTTTTCTATGTGGTATACATTATGAGGTGAAAGGGGTAAAAAGTGGGGATTGAAAGATTCCTAACGGAGCGTGTATCTCTTAAATGACATAGGCGAAGATTTTGAAACTCAGAGAAAAAAATCAACATAAAAAAGAAGTAAATATGTGTTTGACCGTTTTTCATAAATCCAATTATAGGGGCCCATGGGGAGGGGTGAAATTCGGAGGGGGGGGGTACAGGAAAGAAAGTGTCCTAACTGATTGACTGACTGACTCACTCATCAAACTCAGGGGGGAAAAACTGCTATAAAGTAAGTAAATAGCTTTTCGATAGTTTTTTTTTTGATCAATCAAATTGAAGGGGTTCATCAGGAGGGTTGAAATTCTGAAGAAGAAAAAATTGAAAGAAAATGTCCTGACTCATTCACTCACTCATCATTGCCCAGCCAAAAATATTGAAGTTGGAAACATGGCATTTCGGGGATATGTTCGTTGTGTGTCAAAACCGTACACTAAGGGAGGATTTTTGGATATTCAGGTTATAAAGCAGTCTTAAGGGGGTTAAACCTGCAATTTCTTTGAATAACAATATCTCACGTGTGGTTTCATTTGTGGATGTGATACTCGGCATATAAGCTAATCATTAAAAATAAGCAGACATTTGTCTATGGTTTTTTCGATGTGGTGTATTATTATGAGGTGAAAGGGGTGAAAAGTGGGGGTTGAAGGATTCCTAACGGAGCGTGTAAGCCTATCTCTTAAACAACATAGGCGAGAAATTTGAAACTCAGCGAAAAAAAACAGCTTAAAAAGTAAGTAAATCGGCGTTCGACCGTTTTTTCATAAATTAATTTAAGGGGCCAATGGGGTGGGGTGAAATTCTGGGGGAAAAAGGAGAGAAAGTGTCCTAACTGACTGATTAACTCACTCACTCATCAAGCTCAGGGGAAAATACATTTTAAAAAATAAGTTAATAGGTGTTCAAGCGTTTTTTCATTAATCCAATTTAAGGGGCCCATGGGGAGGGGTGAAATTCTGGTAAAAATAATTGAAAGAAAATGTCCTGTCTGACTCACTCACTCTTCACGCCCAGGGAAAACTATTCCAGTTGGAAAAATGAAATTTTGGGAATATGTTCGCTGTATGTCGAAAACGTCAACTAAGGAATGATTTTTGTTTATTCGGGTTTTAAAGAGGTGTTAAGGGGGTAAACGTGAATTTCATTGAATAACGATATCTCATGAGTTGTTTCTTTGGGGATGTGATATCCGGTATATAAACTAATCATTAACAAGAAGTTCCGTGAAGAACTATACATCCTACTTTTCATGCCAATGATTATTCTACAGAATATGAACCTATATACAATAATGACGAAATTAAGTTGGTAATATCGAAATATCTAATTAGTTCAAAATATACCTGGTATAATGTAGCCTAATAGAGCACTAGAGTCGGCAGCCCTGGTGACTGAATATATTCTTAGTTCCATCTCTTAAGGTACAGAATACAAAATTTGGTTGAAGTCCAATGGACGTTACATGCAGTTAGACATTGGATCTATCAGCACGCGTAAAAGCATGTTGCCAACAATGTCATGCGTGTGCTGGTCAGAAATAATCTGAAATAATATGATATCTTGTTGAGCCGATTTTGGATGAAATACATTTGTTAGTATACAGTAGAAGTTACATGTATTTTAAAATTGGACATATCAGCAGGCATAGAATCATGTTGGCAGCACTGCCTTGTATTAATTACTCCAAATTAATCTAGAATGTCAGGTGCTATACGTGTGCAAAGTATAGAGCTGTTGGCTTGCATACTTTCTGATATATTGATATTAGGATAAAAAAATATAGACAGCAGCCCTGATTGCTCTTAACAATACTAATAGTAATATCTGTTATGGTACACATAGCACATACGAAATTTGGTTGAAATCCAACTGATAGTACCAATTTTTACATACATGTAACTTCTATACTATCAGCAGGTTTATAATCATGTTGGTAGAACTGACGTATATAAGTTACTCCAAATTAATCTAAAATGTCAGAATATACGTATGCATAGTTTAAAGCTGTTGGCTTGCATACTTTCTGATATATAGGTATTTGGATGAAAAAAAATAGAGAGAGCAATTATTAACAGTTGGCAGCCCTGGTAGCCTTAAAAATACGCTCAGTCATATCTGTTTATGTACAGATATTACATACAAAATTTGGTTGAAATCCAATTGATAGTGTAGAAGTTATATGCATTTAAACATTGGACCTATCAGAAGGCTTAACATTATTTTGGCAACACTGTCATGGTTGGCCTCCTGGACATTAAACTGAAATAGTCTTATCCACATGTGGGCCAATTTTGGAATAGCTCCCATGCATACCTTGCAAGATATCCAACATGGAGCTCAAATTTCTAGTGCGTTTTTTCAGCAGTTGGTAGCACTGACATCATTTCCAAATTTGGACGTGAGATATTCCGGTGCATATCTTTACTCATACTAAATTTGGTTTTGATTGCTGCAGCCGTTTAGGAGTCGATAGGGGGGGGGGGGGCACACACATACAGCCAGACAGACTGACACACATTTTCCCGGATCGATCTCATAAGTCTACTTTTTCCTCATTTTTGCAAAATGTGAAAAGTAGGCTAAAAATAATCAGACATATGTCTAAGGGTTTATCGATGTGGTGTATATTATGAGGTGAAATGGGTGAAAATTGGGGGTTGAGGGATTCTTAACGGAGCGTGTATCTCTGAAACGACATAGGCGAGAAGTTTGATATTCGGCAAAAAAAAACAGCTTAAAATACAAGTAAATAGGTGTATGGCCGTTTTTTCGTAAAGCCAATTTAAGGGGCCCTTCGAGAGGGGTGAAATGCTGGGGGAAAAAAAACAGGAAATAAAGTGTCCTAACTGTTTGACTCACTTACTCACTCATCAATCTCAGGGGGAAAACAGCTTTAAATAAGTAAATAGGTGATTGACCGTTTGACTCATAAATCCAATTTAAGGGGTTTCATGGGGAGGGGTGATTTTATCAAAAATAAATGAAAGAAAATGTCCTCACTGACTCACACACTCATCATCGCCCAGCCAAAATTATTGAAGTTAGAAACATGAAATTTTGGGGATATGTTCGTTGTATGTCAAAAAACGTCCATTAAGGGAAGAGTTTTGGATATTCAGGTTCTAAAGAGGTGTTAAGGGGGTAAATGTGCATTTCATTGAATAACAATATCTCAGGAGTGGTTTTATTTGGGGATGTGATGCTTGGCATATATACTAATCATTAAAAATAAGCTGACACATGTCTAATGGTTTTTCGATGTAGTGTATATTATGAGGTGAAAGGGATGAAAAGTGGGGGTTGAAAGTTTCCTAACGGAGCGTGTATCTCTTAAACGACACAGGCGAGGAGTTTGAAACTCGGAGGAAATCAATCAGCTTAAAAATAAGTAAATAAATAAATAAAATAAATAGGTGTTCGACTGTTTTTTCATAAATGCAATTTAAGGGGCCTATGGGGAGGGGTGAAATTCTGGAAGAAAAACGTCCACTAAGGAAGGATTTTTGGATGTTCACTCTCATCGACCAACTAAAACTATTAAAGTTAGATGAATGATATTTTGTGGATATGTTTGTTGAGTGTCGAAAACGTCTACTAAGGAGGGATTTTTGGATATTCAGGTTCTAAAGGGGTGTTAGCGGTGTTAAACCTGCATTTCATTGAATAACAATATGACACGACTATGACGCGAGCGAAGCGAGGCTAAAAATGAGATGGTGTGTCTGTGTATTACTCAATCACGCAAGTACCACTGGTCCGATTTACATGAATTTTACATGGAAGTAGCTGATTTACCTGGTTAACATATAGGTTATTTTAAATTTCAATACTTTGCACTATTTAAAGATGGCGACCATTTATTGACGTCACTACACCCTTTGGTTTCAAACTTACATATTTCCATTTCAAAAAAAAAAAAAAGAGAACACTAAGAAATAGCAAACTTTTGATGGCATATACGAGGTTTAAAATTACATTTTCTATCCGAAAGGTATCTCCAACGGTTAGCAGGTAAAACCTAAATTTGTGCTATAAAACACGGTCAACGCCGAGCAGTGTAGTTGGACAAAATGTTCCATCCTTAATCTCCCTCTGCGCAGCACCTCGCCTATCCCCTGTTTTAACTGTCACCTTCACATTTTAATTTATTTATGACGCGTAGCGAAGCACGGGTACTTCAGCTAGTTGTTAATATTTTAGAGAAATAGTCCTTGCTTATCTTCAGAACTGTTGAAGCTAATGGGGATCTCTAAAGTGGTTTTGTAATCCTTATTCTCGTAGTTGTGGGATTTCTCATTGAGAGCTCTTTTCATCGGGAGCATAGAGGACTCGGTTCTTATCCTCCACTCGCTGACCTCAAGCGCTGACCTCGGCTGCTTTATTGACCGATAAATCTGTAGCCCAGGTAGATCGCGCTGCCGGACGTTTCTCTCTCCGTAACACTTTATCTAGACATACAGTGCGTGCTATCGCTAACTCGGTTTATCTCGGGATACAAAGCCCCCACTGCTTCTTGGCACAGAATTGAAAATATCCACATGTAAGATCCAAGCGTTACTGGATGGATAAATGATGTAGATACTAATCTTTCTTTGGGAATTAATGTGGCGCTAAAACTTAGGGGTTGATTCAAAAACGTAATTTTCTCATTTCTGGTGTTTTCGGTTTTCAGCATATTGAAATATCATTCATAGGAAGTTAGTTGGTTGGTTGGCTGGTTCCTCAGTTTAGGGGTTGCGCCAACGCGGTCATGTAGCCCCGTGTACTTTGGGTGTGTGTAGAATCTGTCTGATAACCGGTGTTAATTGTGATGGCTGTATTAGTGTGTGTTATCTGTTTTTAATTCAAGTAACAACTGCAGACATTCGATTTTCAAGTAGTTCCAACTTTTGCTACCAAACGGCACCGTCAACGACAAACTAGTTCTCAACTTGGTTACTAGATGCTTGGCGACGAACGACGGGTTTTAAGAGCGTTAGTCAAATCTAACCTATAATTTAGCTTAAGACAAGTGTAATTAGTGGAAGGTTCTTTATCATGGGACCGCCGGCTTTACTTCCTACTCAAAGAAATGCATTTTAACGCTCTTAAAAATACGACGACTTCAGCTGGGTTTGAACCCGCTACGTTGGGCATAGAAGCTCAGCATGCTACCAACTACGCCACCGAAGCCGCCCATAGGACGTGAGTTGGAGCAAAAATGACAATCTGTTTCCAAAACAAGGGTTTTTGAAGTTTGCCAGCATTGGCCAACTTCTACTAAATCTTTCTTCATCCACCTTTGCAGCCATTTCTTGGGCAGCCATTTTTTACAACTTTTATTTTTATACAAATAAGGTACATTATCTCAGGAATTACTGCACCAGTCTACTGGAAATTTTTTCAGTAAGTCCATGTGCATATGTGCATTAATCTTACCTAGAATTATGGCTGCAGTAATTACGTAACTTGAGAAAAAATACATTGCTTCAAAGAGAAATTTACAAATAACACGGAGAATGCAAATAAATTTGCCATTGATAACACAATGTTTGTAGATATCCGTATTGATAGATGAATTCAAAGTTTAAATTATACCGCCCATCAATACTTACACAAATATATCTATTATATATTGTACATATTTCTACCTGACATTGAGGTCTTCTTCAGCTCAATTAAGAATAAAATCAATTAAGAATAAAATAAAATACTGGAGATATACAGTCTAATGTTTGTTTGATATGAAAAAATGTGTAAAATTGAAATTAAAAGAATGAAATTACAATTTATCACATAATTCTTAGACTTAAGGACATCTTTAGTATCTCTAGTAACACAATCGCCAACCACATGCTATTTTCTAACCTCCACTTGTCTGGATTTTGGTGGAAAGCCATCGGACTAAACCGCTTTTTGCAGAAACGGTGAATTTTTACCCGCTAACTTCTATGGGATTGGATGTTGTCGGTTTTTGTGGAAATGTGTTATGTCAATAGATGGCTCTAGATGAGGTGCACAAGAAAAGGTTCTTAACTCGGAATGTTCATTTTTTGAACTTATACTATCAACCCTTCAATTTGAACATTTGAGGTCAGGCCCAATATTTCGCGCAGGTATTAATTTCGTTGACCAGTTGTTGTGTTCTTTGCCCTATGTTTTAAGCCGTTTAATACTGTTTCGTTTCCATTTTCCTTCATTTATTCGTTTTCTTACACTTAATTCACTTTCGGAACTTGAATCTTAATTCCATTTTAACCTCTCTATTTCTGCTCAGCTGGTTAAGCGATTGTGTTGCCATCTACCGGGAAATAAAGCATGGAAAGCAAGAACTCGCTAATTCCATGGAATTAGAGGTGTTTTGATTTCCATGGATTTTAAAACAGCCTCCTGTTTACAGATGAATAACGGAATTAAGGTATTCTTGCCTTCCATTCATGCGGAACGAACTAAAAAGCCCCATCCAGCCCATAACTCAATTTCGCCAAAAATCGGAGTTAGTGGGTTTTCGATCTCCCTGCCGAGCTGGTTTTTCCGCACTCTCTCCAGGAAAATGCTGAGATAGTAACTTATTTCAAGTCCCGGAGCAACGTCAATAATTGCAGCTAGGCACAATACTACATTCACCATAGATAAAGCCCTGCAGATATCCGGAAAAAAATCGCAATGCGGATATACTTAGCATGGTTGTACATATAGCGGGTAAGCTGCGTATATTGTTTGTAGTAAATTTTCGGATAGATTTTTCAATACAATCTGAACTTGTTTAATATCATTATTAGGCCCCTGTTGTTTATGAGATTATTTCATATCTTTTCCGTTATGTTTTTTCCATGACAAATATTAGATGATTTAAGCTAATCATTCAAATTATGTCATTAAGCATAATTAACACTACAAACTGAAAAGGGTTGCAATTCTGGCTGTATAACATTCATTTTAAACATACCACCTTCCATACAAAACCCAAGGGAATGAATTTCTCCTCAAATGACTAAATGTGTTCCTCTAATACTTTATGCTTAATGTAACAGTAGCTCGTCCCCCCCCCCTTTCCCCTTTGATTACCCAAGGTGTGGTAATAATAATATCAGCGTATCGAGAAAAATAATCACATGACATTACCACACCCAAAATTAATAATGAAAAAACACAGGAAAGACCTAATTTAATTACTCGCTAGGTTAGCTGAGTTCACAGCAAAAAAACCTAGGAGCGAATGTTCCGATTTGCTTGGTTTTCAAAACACCCTCATTAGATTTAGGAAAAGAGAACAGGCGAGACGAAACCAATGTCAAGACCAGCTTGTTGAGTGGAAACTGGATGCGTACCTCAGCAGCCGGTATTAAGTTGACCCTGCCAAAGATGAAGAATGAAAAGGGAATAATCTTCCTAGTGACTTCATGCAATAAATAATATGACAAATCGAAATAAGCTAACATGTATTGAGCAGTAAAATAAAACAATTACAAGAGACAGCCTTCCACCACTTAATTAACTAATTGACAAATATGATCTAATTAAACACAAATGAATGACTTAGTTTAAACAAACCAGACACTTGCCCGCTTGACAAGGTTTCACACATTTACATTTGTGATAGAAATGAATTTATCTAGAATGATTCCCAGAAATTAATGCCCAACAAGGACTAAATAATTGTCATTTTTCCCGCATGGCAATTTACGCAGTTACATTTGAGGTTAAAACATGAATTTCAAAATGGATCCGGAAGAAGAAGAAAAGAAAAACAACATGAGAAAGGCAATGCCTTCTCAAAAAACAATGCTGCATCAAACAACCGAAACGCCCCTTAGTGGAACGGAAAGGTCTGACAACCTCCACAGTCCAGCATTGACCGTCCCGTCAAGGCTGTTTGACCAAGAATCATAACCCACGAGGTTCCCATCCGGCTAACGGGAAATAGGGCAATAATAATACACCCTGCAGTAATTACATATAAAGGTACCACCAAAATATTACTAGACCCTCCAAAAGATTACATACTAAAGAGTTAAGGTAGACTTTATCTAGTTAATCTTACGGTCCGCCGACACGCGGCCTTAAAATGACGTTACAAAATTTAGCAGTCAAGGTTTGTATTGATCGTCCTTGGTTATGCCCCTTAGTTATTAAATCATGATAGTACCACCTGGTCTCTTCGGCCCTCCGGAGGAGCTGGCTTCAGTTCCCCCGGAGGCGATCGCTTTTAAGTCCTTTCGTCACCAACCTTCCTCTCGTACTGTTCTCCCTTGTCACAGATTCCACCCTTGTATATCAGCGTATCCCCCACCACATACCTCCAGTAGCACCAACTGCGACTAGTTGCACAACCGGCCAAAACAAAGCCAGAGTTGCAGGCCTTGAGTGGGTACTATAGAATATCTCCCCACACAGACTAGAAACCTTCCAGGAGCTGAGACGTTACACCATGTTCTTGCAAGGGTGTTCTTAGAATAAGGGCTTGGCGAATGTAGCCGACAAGAAATGTTGCTTTTCCAATGTTTGCACACACAAAGCTCGATTTATCTCCCTTTTAAAGTGTCTATGAGTGACAGCACACACAAAGGCGCAAATCCTGGCAGAAAGAGCTCGGCGAAGCCATTTCACAAACAGTCAGGCGCCGGATTGGCGAAGGAATTCTCAGAAGGGGCCTGGTGTATGCTCTCAAGATAATCCGGCCAGACCTGGAGCTTCTGCTGCGTCTCGAAGATAAGATGAACATGTACCGATTTGCAAAATTGGTACACTTAATCTAATCAATAAAAAATATTATTGTAACGTCAGTGGATTCGGATAACAAACGTGCGGTTACGGAGAAATGCCCTGCGGATGTGGAGTAGATGTGGCGCGGATGAGGAGCGGATGCGGAGCGGATGCGAATAGTGATTTGTTTATCCGTGCAGGGCTCTAACCATAGAAACACAGCTTATCAAACAAATTGAATATAAACCCAAGTACACGGAGATGATGATCAAGATGTCCCATGCTCCCAAGACGAAACAACAACAACAACAACAACAACATTATTAAAACTGCATTTCCGTGGTACAATAATACATGTATCCACTATAATAATAATAATAGTAATAATAATATCGTATGCCCTTGGGTACCGGGTGCAAGCTTTGTAATTTGACACCCAGAGGGTAGCTTGCATGTCAAATTTCGTTGTTCCTTAAATCACTATGAAAGTCAAAGAGGTTAGATATCTAAGCTCCTTGAACACTATAGCGCTTTCTAGTAGAGAAATGAGGAACATTGTGTTGGCAGAAACTCCCGAGATTAATTTTTTCATTATGAACACGGCCTACTGAATTCAAATGGGTTATTTGACATGCCAAAACATCGTATGACATGCGTGTCGTAGTTTTGCTGCCTTAAAAAAAACCACTTACCACGGCCAGGAGCGAACCTGCAATCTTGGGGGTTAGTAGACCGACACGCTATCCACTCACCCACCAATGCTTGTGTACAGTATTACGTAGGTCAAGCGATTCTACATTGCGATGCTCTAAACGTGGCAAGATAATGTTGTGTGCACTCTACTTTTGTAGCAATTTTACTAACTCTCCTGTAATCCCTGTTAATGATGGTGTTAACAGGTTTTTTCCTTAAGAATGTTCCCCACCTCGAGTACAATGGCTCCTTGTGTGGCTGCTGGCGAATTGCCAGAGCCAAGACCATGTCTGAAGAACGTGGATCAGAATCACTCCCATGCGGGCCATTCCCTTTTTCTTTATCTAACACAGAGTCGATATCTTTGTTTGGTTCTTCATGCTAGACACTCTCACTGCCAGGGTTGGGTGAGTTACCTCCAAAAAATAACTACGTTACAATTGTCAAAAGTAACGCATAACTAATCGGAATCCCTGGGGGTTGTCAACTCCCAAACTCACCAGCCGTGAGTCTTTGAGGGTGTACTGTAGCGCTATCAAGGGTGCACCATAAGAGGTGGGGCTACACACACCCTAACTCCTTTACAAACTTGAGCAGAAGGCAGGAGATACCATGTAAAGAAAAAGTAGAGACCTGACCCCTCGAAGAATGAGGAAAGATGAGACAAGGACCAATTAAGGCAGAAAAGCGAAAAACACCCTAGGCTTCAGATTCTCTAATACCGTCAGGGTCTGAAGAGAACAAGAGTTGACCAAGGAAGGACTACAGGAAAGATTACATTATTTAAATGACTCATGGTGGTTCCGTATTGATATGCTAGAATAGTTATTAACAAGAAATGCACATCCTCCTGAATCAATACTACAAAGAAAAAATTAATAGTTTAACTTGTTTTCAGTTTCAGTACATGTTTCGAGGATTAATTACATTTTATCCCCTTCATCATCTATTGAAAAAAAAAGCGTAGCACAGTAATAAGATACGTTTTTAAATCCAATATGGTGCACCAAAAAATTTAGATTAGTTTTAAATACGTACCTTATTACTGTGCTACGCTTTTTTTTTTCAATAGATGATGAAGGGGATAAAATGTAATTAATCCTCGAAACATGTACTGAAATTGAAAACAAGTTAAATAATTACGTTTTTCTTTATAGTATTGATTCAGGCGGATGTACATTTCTTGTTAATAATTATTACAAGAAAGATGGCAGAGAGGAACACGGCACAAATAAGTTGAAGCAATACTGGTCTCAGATCGGAGCCCGTGGTCGCCAACCCTCGTCCCATTAGCCGTATGCCCCTGGAAGGGGGGCGGAGATCTAATACCATTTCCTATACTCTGTCGTTGATTATTTTAATTCTAGATGTGGGTAGAGACGTCCAGATGGGTCTTCATCTTACACTCTCTGCCTTCCTTCGCTAAACATTGAACTCCAACCCCGAACTGTTTGACGGTACATGACGTCGTCTCCATAGACACTCTGTCTGAATATCTGGAAGACTAAAGTCTGTTCGCCGAGTCGAGATAGTGCGCATAAATACTTGCACGTGGTCACTTGACTGCCTGGACAGGGCAACACAACCAGTTCACGTCATTGGCTCTGCCGTACAGGGGTAGCCACGAAGCTCAGAGATCATTAGTCATGCCGTAGCCCTAGAAAAGACGAGACTTGTATACTGTTGCCTGTCATAAGTAGTTAAGAATTATTTAATTAATTAATTAACTAGCATTACCCGTCGCGGCTTCGCCCGCGAATATTCTAGTTGTAAAGAGTACACTTAGCAAAATCTCAATCATGAATGTTATGACTGATATATCCTTGGTATGAATAATCGGACTTTATCAATTCAGCTACTGGTGCAGTGGTTAGGGGTTTGTCATTCCTTCATAGGTATATCTGAGCGAAGTTAGTTTTCTGGGAATATCACAGACACTGTTAATTTAAGGGCCTTTAAATGTGGTTTTCGGAGACCCTTTATAGTCGGGCGAAAAAGACCTTTCGTACCACACTCACACGTGAAAATTGCGTGAAAAATTCTAGAGTGCCCCTTGGGCCCCTTAAGCGCATTATACTGTATGTATTGATGCATTTTACAGCTTAATTTGGTTCAGTGATAACCTTATAACCGTCTGGAAACGTTCACGATAATGTAATAATTGGAATTGCATTGCGTCTTACAGAAATAGATGGACCTGTGAGATTCTGTTACCATGGTTACCGTGTTGTATTCCTGCATTATTTCACTGTAAATATACATGTTTTAAGGTATTGATTTAATTGTGAGGCATTTAAAGAGTAAGTGAGTGCGTTTCGCTTACGCATTGGGTTATGCTGAACCTGTAGGTACAACATATGTGTAGGTTGGTGTTAATGGGACCTTATTTTCGGTACAAAACTGGAATGGGACCTTAGCAGAATAATGTAGGGAGGTATTAAATCAATAAATATATAAACGAACAATAGATAAACCGCGCTGTAGCATGTAACCGATAAGTCAGCCCGCTTCACATGTAGGCTATACACAGCAGTGAAGTTGGCGTACGTTCAACAGGCACAGCTCTATGGACCCCTCGCGGGCAGCCCTGCAATCACGTGTACAACTGTGTTTACTTCCACTGTCTCGACTCAGCGAACAGACTTTGGTCACATCCACACATTCATAGCACACTTCCATCCGTGACTACGCTCCCGGCTACCATACTGATTTGTACTCGAAATGAACTTGCGCACACCAATCTGCTGCTCTCTCTCTCCGCTTTGTCACTCAGCGCATGCACCAATGCTCCTTTCCTCTAGTGCTGCCTGTAGAGAATTCAGAATTGATTTGTCGTTTATCAAAGTAAAGTGTTTTCTGTTACAGTATTTTAATACAGTTCTCCTGTGAAAAAAATGACGACACTTATATTCGGAGCCCCCCTCCTTGTATTACGCACTTTTGTGACTGACTGTACATTGTACCGGAGGAAAGCGCAGTTTAATTCACTAGCAATTCCAGCAGCCATTACCTTCTCTTTCATTAACACCCTCCAACGCTCGGTGTGTAAATGTTCTGAAAGTGGAACATTAAAAAGGGGGACTTGGTCATTATTCTGTTCATAAAGTTTGATGAAATTAAAATTAAAGTTAACCAATTGTTCTATAATGAAGAATGACTGATAACAGTAGTTCCTATATAAATAAGCATCCCAGGATAGTCGCGGATTTTTTAACATTTCTGAGCCATATTTTGCTGTCCCTATAATTGTATTACAATCCCAATCCCACCGTGTAAGTTCGGATTTATAATTTTTCTAAGCTATTTTCTGATGTACCTTAGTAAGGATGTCTACTACTCTGGAAAACATGGAAAACAGGGAAAACTCAGGGAATTTTTAAATCCTGGAAATCTCAGGGAATAATCAGGGTGTTTTAATGACACTAAGGGAATTTTAGTTTTAGAAGGTCCAACCTTGAATAATTGGAAATTAAGCATTTGAATTTTGATGGGGGAAAAGTATATTCCAGTGATGATTGTTGTAGATGTATGTTCCGCACTGACGATAAATCAGTTAGCTCTCATTTCTTGCAAAATAGAGCACAAAATACGTGTATAGACTACTAGCTGAAGTACCCGTGCTTCGCTACGCGTCATAAATAAATAAAAATGTGAAAGTGACAGTTAAAACAGGGGGATAGGCGAGGTGCTGCGCAGAGGGAGATTAAGGATGGAACATTTTGTCCAACTACACCGCTCGGCGTTGACCGTGTTTTATAAGTAAAAATTTAGGTTTTACTCGCTAACCGTTGGAGATACCTTTCGGATAGAAAATGTAATTTTAAACCTCGTATATTGCCATCAAAAGTTTGCTATTTCTTAGCGTTCTCTTTTTATTTGAAATGGAAATATGAAAGTTTGAAACCAAAGGGTTGTAGTGACGTCACTAAAATGGTCGCCAATCTTTAAATAGTGCAAAGTATTGAAATCAAAAGTAACCTATATGTTAACCAGTAAAATACGCTACTTCCATGTAAAATTCATGTAAATCGGACCAGTAGGTACCTTGCGTGATTGAGTAATACACAGACACACACCATCTCATTTTTAGTCTCGCTTCGCCCCGCGTCTTAGTCGTGTCATATTGTTATTCAATGAAATGCAGGTTTAACCCCGGTTAACACCACTTTAGAACCTGAATATCCAAAAATCCCTCCTTAGTAGACGTTTTCGGACACACAACAAACATATCCCCAAAATATCATTCTTCTAACTTGAATAGTTTTGGTTGGTCGATGAGATGTGAACATCCAAAAATCCTTTCTTAGTGGACGTTTTTTCCTCCAGAATTTCACCCCTCTCCATAGGCCCCTTAAATTGCATTTATGAAAAAAAAACTGTCGAACACCTTTTTTTTAAGCGGATTGATTTCCTCCGAGTTTCAAACTCCTCGCCTATGTCATTAAGAGATACACGCTCCGTTAGGAATCTTTCAACCCCCACTTTTCATCCCTTTCATCTCATAATATGCTCTACATCGAAAAGCCATTAGGCATGTTTCAGCTTATTCTTAATGATTAGTATATATGCCAAGTATCACATCCCCAAATGAAACCACTCGTTGAGATATTGTTATTCAATGAAATGCACGTTTACCCCCTTAACACCTCTTTAGAACCTGTATATACAAAACTCTTTCCTTAGTGGACGTTTTCGACATACAACGAACATTTCCCCAAAATTTCATGTTTCTAACTTCAATAATTATGGCTGGGCGATGATGAGTGAGTCAGTCAGTCAGGACATTTTCTTTCATTTATTTTTGATATTTCACCCCTCCCCATGAACCCCTTAAATTGGATTTATGAAACAAACGGTCGAACACCTATTTACTTATTTAAAGCTGTTTTCCCCATGAGTTTGATGAGTGAGTAAGTGAGTCGATCAGTTAGGACACTTTCTTTCCTGTTTTTTTCTCTCCTGAATTTCACCCCTCTCCAAGGGCCCCTTAAATTGGAATTATGAAAAACGGTCGAACACCTATTTACTTGTATTTTAAGCTGTTTTTTCCCGCAGAATTTCAAACTTCTCGCCTATGTCGTTTCAGAGATACACGCTCCGTTAAGAATCCCTCAAGCCCCAATTTTCACCCCTTTCACCTCATAATATACACCACATCTATAAACCCTTAGACATATGTCTGATTATTTTTAATTATTGGTTTATATACCGAATATCACATCCCCAAAGAAACAACTCATGAGATATCGTTATTCAATGAAATGCACGTTTACCACCTTAACACCTCTTTAAAACCCGAATAAAAAAATCATTCCTTAGTTGACGTTTTCGACATACAGCTAACATATTCCCCAAATTTCATGTTTCCAACTTTAATAGTTTTCGCTGGGCGTGACGAGTCAGTGAGTCAGACAGGACATTATCTTTCAATTATTTTTACCAGATTTTCACCCCTCCCCATGGGTCCCTTAAATTGGATTGATGAAAAACGCTTGAACACCTATTAACTTAATTTTTAAGCTGTCTTTTTCCCCTGAGTTTGATGAGTTAGTGAATTAGTCAGTCAGTTAGGACACTTTCTCTCCTTTCCCCCCCCCCCCCAGAATTTCACCCCATCCCATTGGCCCCTTAAATTAATTTATGAAAAAACGGTCGAACAGCGATTTACTTACTTCTTAAGCCGATTTTTTTCGCAGAGTTTCAAATTTCTCGCCTATGTCGTTTAAGAGGTAGGCCTACACGCTCCGTTAGGAATCCTTCAACCCCCACTTTTCACCCCTTTCACCTCATAATAATACACCACATCGAAAAAACCCTTGGACACATGTCTGTTTATTTTTAATGATTAGTATATATATCGAGTATCACATCCACAAATGAAACCACTCGTGAGATATTGTTATTCAATTAAATGCAGGTTTAACCCCCTTAAGACCCCTTTAGAACCTGAATATCCAAAAATCCTCCCTTAGTGTACGGTTTTGACATACAACGAACAAATACCCCGAAATGCCATGTTTCCAACTTCTATATTTTTGGCTGGGCGATGATGAGTGAGTGAATGAGTCAGGACATTTTCTTTCATTTTTTTTTCTTCAGAATTTCACCCCTCCCGATGAACCCCTTCAATTTGATTGATCAAAAAAACTGTCGAAAAGCTATTTACTTACTTTAAAACAGTTTTTCCCCTGAGTTTGATCAGTGAGTCAGTCAGTCAATCAGTTAGGACACTTTCTTTCCTGTATCCCCCCCCCCCGCAGAATTTCACCCCTCCACATGGGCCCCTTAAATTGGATTTATGAAAAAACTGTCAAACACATATTTACTTATTGTTATGCTGATTTTTAGCCTACTTTCGATTTTTGCAAAAAATGAAAGTAGACTTATGAGATCAACACAGGGCGAAAAAAGTGTGTCTGTCTGTGTGTGTGTATGTGTGTGTGTGAGTCTGTGTGTGTGTCTGTGTGTGTGTGTGTCTGTGTGTGTGTGAGTGTGTGTACTCTGAATGTCTGTCCCCCCCCTATCAATTCGAACACGGTGAATGCGAATTGAACGAAATTTGGTACAAAGGTAGCACTAGCAAAGGACACCTCAGTGTCATATTTTATATCGCCGCCATCTTGACGGAAACGTAATGGCGGCCACACAAATGTTCAAAGCTTAAATCAAATTACGACTAACCTAATCATCCGATCTCTACCAAATTTTGCAACAACATACCTTTATAGGGGGAGCATCCTTTGACCAAACTAATAGGTCATCAGCGTAATAGTTTGCGGATGGCGGCCATCTTTGTGTGAAAATCGATTCCCCCTATTAATTCAAACACGGTGCAACCGAATGGAACGAAATTGGGTACAGAGGTAGTACTAACAAAAGGCACCTCAGTGTCATGTTTTATATCGCCGCCATCTTGACGGAAACGTAATGGCGGCCACATAAATGTTCAAAGCTTAAATCAAATTACGATTAACCTAATCATCCGATCTCTACCAAATTTTGCAACAACATACCTTTTTAGAGGAAGCATCCTTTGACCAAATGACTAGGTCATTAGCCTAATAGTTTGCAGATGGCGGCCATCTTTGTGTGAAAATCAATTTCCCCTATTAATTCAAACACGGTGAAACTGAATGGAACGCAATTTGGTACAGAGGTAGCACTAGCAAAGGGCATCCCAGTGTCATGTTTCATATCACCGCCATATTGACAGAAACGTAATGGCGGCCACACAAATGTTCAAAGTTTAAGTTAAATTACGACTAACATAACCATCCGATCTCTACCAAACTTTGCAACAACATTCCTTTATGGAGGGAGCATGCTTTGACCAATCTAATAGGTTATTAGCCTAATAGTTTGCGGCAGGCGGCCATCTTTATGTCAAAATTGATTCCCCCTATTAATTCGAACACGGTGGAACAGAATGGAACAAAATTTGGTACAGAGGTAGCACTAGCAAGGGGCACCTCATATTCATGTTTAATATCCCTATAGCACGTTGTATTTCAACAAGCTACTACAACCAACATTCGATCATACTCCTTGAAAAGGACAAAGAGTTATAACAATACCCATGCATTTAGGAGAAAGTAGGCTATATGTTCTTTACTGAACATCTTGTTTCCCGCTGAGTTTCAAACTCCTCGCCTATGTCGTTTCAGAGATACACGCTCCGTTAGGAATCTTTCAATCCCCATTTTTCACCCCTTTCACCTCATAACATACAACACATCGAAAAACCCTCAGATACGTGTCTTCTTACTTTTTAATGATGAGTTTATATGCCATGTATCGCATCCCCCAATGAAACCAATCGGGAGATATTGTTATTCAATGAAATGCAGGTTTAAACCCCTTAAGATCCCTTTAGAACCTGAATATCCGAAAATCCTCCCTTAGTAGACGGTTTTTACACAGAATGAACATATCCCCAAACTCTCATGTTTCTAACTTCAATAATTTTGGCTGGGCGATGATGAGTGTGTAAGTGAGTGAGTCAGGACATTTTCTTTCAATTTCCTTTTTTCAGAATTTCACCCCTCCCCATGAACCCCATAAATTTGATTTATGAAAAAAAAACTGTCGAACAGCTATTTACTTACTTTAAAGCAGTTTCCCCCCCCTGAGTTTGATGAGTGAGTCAGTCAGTCAATCAGTTAGGACACTTTCTTTCCTGTTCCCCCCCCCCCCAGAATTTTACCCCTCCCCATGGGCCCTTTAAATTGGATTTATGAAAAAAACGGTCAAACATATTTACTTCTTTTTATGTTGACTTTTTCGCTGAGTTTCAAACTTCGCGCCTATGTCGTTTAAGAGATACACGCTCCGTTAGGAATCTTTCAATCCCCACTTTTCACCCCTTTCACCTCATAATATTCGCCACATCGAAAAACCCTCAGACACGTGTCTTCTTATTTTTAATGATGGGTTTATATGCCGAGTTTCACATCCCCCAATGAAACCAATCGGGAGATATTGCTATTCAATGAAATTCAGGTCTTCCCCCTTAACACCCCTTTAGAACCTGAATATCCAAAAATCCTTTCTTAGTGGGCGTTTGCGGCCCTTGAGGAAGCTGTATACCAAATTTCATTCCAATCCGTTGGGTGGTTTATGAGATTTCGCGATGAATGAGTGAGTGAGTGAGTGAGAGAGTGAGTGGTATTTGACAAATATCTAGTAGATAGTGTCAAGTCTTTGTTATGCTATACTCGGTTGACAGTGCTGTGTGAGCAGTTGAGTAACTAACGGGATTTCAAGTAAAGATCCTCATTTTCTATACCGGTAGTGCAGAGCGCAACTGGCATCCAATCGGCCGTGTCTCGACTTGAGCTGTGTTGCCATGGAAACTATCTGCCTTGCCATTCCTTGATGAGTATATTTTATGATTTGATTAGCCTGTGCTTGAGTGCAAAAGGGCAGAAATCAGAAGAATGAGAAAGACTATCGAAAATTCATGTAGTCAGCGGTTCCTTCTGGGTCCTAAACTATGTGTATGCAAAATTTGGTTGAGATGGTGGAACGGTGTAGATTTGTATAGGGAACAGACCCACCCACTCACATACAGACTTTCCCTTTTATATATAAGATGTATTTGTATATAAATGTGTAATTATGATTTTTGAGAGCATTACTCTTGACGAGCTACTTTCAATACTCGCAAGTACAATAGTTTTTCTGGATGAAAAATTTAGAAATTGTCAATATATAGATTTTTCTTTCTTTTTCAACATTGTCATGCTGCACTTTATTGTTCGAGCATTTTTTGAAATGCTCTTTAAGTACAAACTCTGTTTTTTATATTTATTATGGCCACTACTCTTACTCAGGGAATTTTCTGGAAAATTCAGTGACATGTCAGAGAAATCTGTTAGTTGTTACACGTGGCTTATATCGAACATACTCCAAGCACCAAATAATAATAATAATAACGCGGCGCTCTAGGAATCTGTGTAAATGAATGAAAATTGACAAATGAATATATTCAACAAATATGAGTACATTAAAACATGAATGAACATTTATATAAATAAATTAAACGAAAGAATGTTGTTATTTTAGTTGTTTAATCTCTATATAGCTACCACAACATACATACGAGGAAATATGTATTACATATTCTAACCTTTGATCTACCCCTACAGTTCTTGTGCTCGACCATTCCATCCATAACTTTGTTTGCTATTCCTGGGTGTCTTAGTATGTGTCTTACCAACCTATCTCTTCTCTTCATTATCAGTCGCCAGAAACATCTCTCCTCTCCCACTCTTCTTAATACCTCTTAATTTGTGACTCCATCTACCCATCTGATCTTCATCATTCTCCTGTCTGCTTCGTGAGGCAAAACTGAGAAGAGGTGAGTTCAATTCCCACCGCAGCCATCCTGGAAGTGGTTTTCCGTGTTATCCTAGTTCTGCTTCTGGTGAATGCCGGCGGAATGGTTACTAAATTAAGGCCATGACCGCCTCCTCCCCAATCCTCATCTGAATTAGAAATACACACAATAATACAGCCATTGCAGTAACACAGGTCATCAGACAAATTACACACACACCCAAGTAGATGGAGCTGCAAGACCACGATGTCGCAAAGACTCTAAAATCTAAATTAATCAACTACTCATTCTCCTGTAAGACCACATTTCAAAAGCTTCTATTATCTTCTTTTCTACTGCGCCAACAGTCCAAGTTTCACTTCCATAGATCACCACGCTCCAGACAAAGGCTTTCAAAAATGATTACCTAATACCTAAATCTATATTTCAAGTCAACAGATTTATTTTCTGTATAAATGCTTTCCTTGCCTGAGCCAACCTATTTTTATATCCTCTTTGCTTCGTCCATCACTGGTTATTTTGCTTCGTAAGTAGGCGACTTGAATATAATTCTATGGATAAATGAATGAATAATAAAGAATTCAATAATTGATTGAATTAAATATTCATTAATTAATAAATTGAAAGAAAAATTGAACGTAAAATAATGAGGAAAATCTTAGGGCCGAGAATCAAAGATGGTATTCATCTTCCAAAGCCAAATGCTGAAATATATAAAACCATCTCCAAAATCACAGACAAAATGCGTATGCGACGAATCCAATTCTTGGGGCACCTGGAAAGAATGGACCCAAATAGACTAACTCACAAAATTCACACATACTTGAAAAACAAAACAACTAGATCAAATTGGTACAAACAGACTGAAAAAGACTTGCAAGAATTAGGATCGCCAAATCTCCTAGACCGAAATGTCATCAGAACACTTGCACTCACACGGGGTTTCGAGGAGGAAGAAAGACGGCCATACCACCATATCTGGTCTGCACAACGGAAGCAAACCCATTCGTTGCGTATGAAGGAGTACTGGGCTGCAAGAAAGGCTAACCATTGTTGATTCCGCGTGGTCCTAAGAGACCCATTCGCGACGAAGAAGAAGAGAGAAAAATTGAATGAATAATTATAAATCTAATCATATAAGCTGATTAAATAATAAATGGATGTGTAAATAATCGATGTACAGTAAATTAAATGAACGAACAATTAAATAATAATTAATAATATAAATAAACTATCGGAAAAAGAAAAATAGGTCACCTGAAAAGACGACGTCGATTTTGATCCGATGACGGCAGATGCCACCTGGGGGATAGTATATGTACTGATAAGGGTTTCAACGTCGTCCGCCAGTAGATAGCGTAGTGGCATAGCTACCAGAGCGCCATCTTTGTCTACCATTTAATAGGGAAAGCTCACAACCATACGGCTCATTGTGGTGCAAACGTGTGAAGCAAGCAGGTACAATACCACGGAGACGCACTCGCGTTTCTTACAGCCAACTGAGCGAGTTTGAAAGGGGTCACATTGTGGCCTTCCGAGTGGCGGGATGGTCCTTTCGGAGAATTGCCACACAAGTTGGACGTGCTATGTCCGTTGTGCAACGATGCTGGTATCAGTGGTCACGTGAACATTCTCACATCCGTAGACGAGGTTCTGGACGTCCACGCAACACGGACGTCCGCCTGGATCGTCGTATTGTAAGGGCAGCAGTGGCAGATCGTACAGCTACCACATCACAGATACGAGGGTTTGTGAGCCCAGAAGTGTCAACACGAACTGTTCCGAACCGGTTACTAGCAGTGGGACTACGGGCACGCACACCTCTAGCCCGTCTTCCACTCACGCCACAGCATTGACGTGCACGACTCGACTGGTGCCGTCAGAGGATCACTTGGAAGATGGAATGGCACGCCGTGGTCTTCAGCGATGAAAGCAGATTCTGCCTGCACGCAAGTGATGGTCGTTGGCGCGTTCGTCGTATACCTGGTGAGCGCTGTCTCGTCGAGTGCATTCGTCCAAGACACACCGGCCCCACCCCAGGCCAGCTAAAACTCTCGTTCTCCTTTGGTGTTTGTGGAGGGAATGCTAACCAGCACTCGGTTCGTGCAGGATGTTGCTAGACCCGTTCTTTTGCCGTTCTTGCAACAGGAAGGGAATGTGTTGTTCCAACAGGATAATGCTCGCCCACACACTGTCCGTGCAACTCAACGTGCACTGCAAGACGTGCAGCAACTTCCCTGGCCAGCACGATCGCCGGACTAGTCACCAGTCGAGCACGTGTGGGACATGATGGGCCGACAAGTGACTCGTGCGACTCGTCCACCCACAACTCTTACAGAACTGGATCGAGTAAGCGTGGAATAACGTATCCCAAGACTGTATTCGCCATCTGTATGATCGACTGGATGCAAGAGTCGGTGCCTGCATTGCCGCCCGTGGAGGCTACTACCCGTACTAACATGGGTGATTGAGCATGGGTCGATACCTGGTATCTCTGAACCGCTTGACCTATTGATCTGTATATTTAATTATTTCATTTACTCCGCATGCACTGTTGCCACAATACATCTTGAGTAAATTGGTAACCTTTAAAATGGTTACCTTTTTTATTTCGGCAGTGTAAAAGAATAAATAAATATGTATGATGAATGATTGAATAAGATAGTTGAATGAATAAATAAATATCCATCTTACTTATTATAAGACCATAATATTGTCATTGCTCCTCCCACTTTTTCAGTTAATCCCATTATATCAGCAGGGCTGAGGGTAGACCACCAAACATACTCCCGTGTATCTTTGTGTAATGGTGGTACAGGAGGAAGAATCATTTTGTACCGTACATTAAGCAAAGGCGAGGCAATGAAAGAGAAGGTAATTGCCTACTAAAATTAGTAATAAAATAAATCGTGTCTTCAGCTCACATAAAGTAAGTCGGAAATAGCTACAGTAATGAACTGAGAACATTATACGAACTGAATACGAGGAATTTAATGTGTGCAATTAGCCTGGCTGTTAAAAGTAAGTAAGGGAAGTGGGTTTAGGGCATTCAGTCTAGGATTCAAGTTATGGAATGACATAGGCTATGTGTACCGGAAGAGGAAAAGGTGTGTCTCGTTCTCTGACACTAGTTGATGATGATGATGATGATAATTGTTGTTTTAAGCGGCCTAACATCTAGGTTATCGGCCCCTAATGGATTGGATGATAGTGAAAGATGAGGATGAAAACTGTAACTAATACTAACTACAGACTTACAAACTAGAAGAAGAAATGGTAAACAAATAAAGGATAAGGCAAATAAAGGACAGGTAGAATAGAAATACCCTTAACTCTCGAAGAATGAGGATTGAGGGACTTGGAAGGAAGAAGAGCCATGAAAGGCAGATAGGAAAGGGAAAGAAGAGAGTGCCCGCCCCAAGGTCAGAGGAAAAGGGACAAAATGGACCCAGCTCAGGAATCCCTCGGGGTCGCCAACTCCACAACTCACCAGCCGTGAGCCCTTGAGGGTGTAGCACTATCCAGGGTGCACCAGAAGTGGTGGGACTACATATACCCTGTCTCCTTGAGTGCCTTGTGCAGAAGGCTGGAGATAACATGAAAAAAAAAAGAAGGCTGACCCCTCGCAGAAGGAGGGTATCAGGAAAGATGAGACAAGGGACAATTAAGGCGAGAAAGTGAGAGACTCCCTAGGCCTCGGACACCCTAATACCGTCGGGGTCGGAAGAGAACAAGAGTTGACCAAGAGAGGTCGACAGGAAAGATGATGGAGAGGAGCCCGGCACAAGTAAGTGGAGGCATTGCCATACTCAGCTGGGATCCCGTGGTCGCCAACCTCTGGCACTAGTGTTGCTGCTATTATTCATTCATTAATTCATCCATTTGCAATTAGGGGTGTGTCCCCCCGGTGGTAATTTGGGTATACATAACAATTAAACTGGAGTATTTACACAAATTGTCAGTCTCTTCTTAAACACACCTATATGTTTGGGGAAAGGCTCTAAGACTGCGCCAGCTAGAGAGTTCCAGTTATCAATGGCACGGTTCACGAAATAATATTTACCATATCTCCGCAGTTTTGTTTCTTCTGACTACACCATGAAGCGAGAAATTTTATCACTCCGTGCGTTCTCTAATTTGGGATCCAATATTCCCACTGGCTTCTAAGATTACCGTATGAAAATGAAAATCCACAGCCTGCTTCCAGTCTCCGACCGGGTCAGGTATGGAATGAATGAAGCCCCCCATCTAGCGGCGAGGATATGAACTGTGCCGGCTGCCGAGGCCTGACGCACTCCTCTGGGGCAATGATTAAATGAATGACAGATGAAATGAAATGATAGTGGAGAGTGTTGCTGGAATGAAATTTTGACAGGGAAAACCGGAGTACCCGGAGAAAAACCTGTCTGCCTCCGTTCTGTCCAGCACAGATCTCACATGGAGTGACTGGGATTTGAACCACGGACCCAGCGGTGAGAGGCCGGCGTGCTGCCGCCTAAGCCGCGGAGGCTTTGTACCAACACACGGACTTGAAGCAGCAACACAGACAAGACCAGTAAACAGCCGTCTACAGGCTGCTGAAATGAAGTTCCTCCGTTCCTGCTTACGAAAGACAAGGAAGGATAAAATAAAGAATCACTGGGCGGGGACACCAAGAGCCCGCTGATGAGCCAGCTTGGTGTCCTAGGCGAAATCCCACACAAGACAAGCCACAAACCTAGAAAAATTGCTGAGTTTTAATTCACTGGCCGTGAAAGCCAATATACCTAAATTATTTTTGAGTTTGTTACCTGAGAAGGTCGTTTGTAGAAGAGGTTGAAACGTCTGCTCTGATTTACACCATCACACTGTCCAAAAGTCAGAGGCAATAATCTAAGGGATATCACCCTCTCTTTTGCAATTATGAGAGTTGAAAAAGTTCCTGACAGAAATACTATCAGTGGTGAAAGTTTGAACAATGACTGAGAATAATGTGCACTGTCAGAAGCGACACGTGTATCTGGAGGCATGCTGTCTGTCTGTCTGTCTGTGAGAGCTAGTGTCAAGTGAACGGCTCTGTGGTTTCGACAACCACAAGAGAATCTGCGTAAAGCTGAGCTCCCCAGTCGCGAGCCATTTATAGCGGTTGAGTAAAGGTGAACATCTCATAACGGATACTCACATCAAAATACACATGAAGCTATTCTAGTCTTATTCGTGTGGTTTAATGTCAGACTATTGAACCTGATTGTCATTAGTGAATCCCCCCAGGGGTTCACAACTTGTGGAACGTGGGTTGGCGACCATGGGACCCCAGCTGAGTCCGGCTTTGCTTCCACATAGTTGTGCTTGGCTCCTCTCTGTTATCTTTTCTCTCGATCTCCCTTGGTCAACTCTCGTTCTTTTCCTACCCCGACGGTATTAAGTTATCCAAGGCCCAGGGAGTATTTTACTTTCCCGCTTTAATTTGTCCTCTCATCTTTCCTGATCCCTCATTCTTCGAGTGGTCAGATCTCTTGTTTCTTTGTCACTGTATCTCCTGGCTTCTGCTCAAGGTCTTCAAAGAGGCAGGGTGTGTGTAGCCCCACCACTTATGGTGCACCCTGGATTGTGCTACACCCTCAAGGGCTCACGTTTGGTGAGTTCGGGAGTTGTTGACCCTGAGGACTTCCCGAGCTGGGTCCGGTTTTTATCCTTCTTCCATTGCCTTTGTGGCGGACCCCCTCCTCTTTCCCTTTCCTATCCAGGATCCCCTTTCTTCCAAGTCCCTTAATTCTCATTCGAGGGTTGAGGGCATTTCTTTCTTCTTGTCCTTTATTTGGCTTATCCTTTATTTGATTACCATTTCTTCTTCTAGTATGTAAGTCTGTAGTAAGTATTAGGTTTAGTCATTTTCATTTTCACATCACCCAAACCATTAGGGGCCAATTACTCAGATGTTAGACCCCTTGAAGCAATACTTATCGTCATCATAATCCTATTCGTGTGGTTTAATGTCAGATTGTCATTAGTGAATCCTGGTACACAGAAGTTTGGCAAACTGTGTAAATGAATTGACCTTTACGAAAGAACGGAAGAATCGATCGATAAAATGGCGCTTGTATGTGATCATCGCTGGATGATGCAGAGTTACTCTTCATAAATGGGGATATCTACAGGGATCGGAACTCTGCGATTGTGATGAGAGGTAGACAATTTTACACCTGTGTTCCTGTGAGCTGTGCCCATACTCTTACACATCACAAGAATTAATGGACGGTTGTGATAGCGCTATGGGACATTTGTGTTTTCTATCTTTTTTTTAAGTTAGTGTACTATTCCTCCCTATATTATTCTGCTAAGGTCCCATTCCAGTTTTGTACCAAAAATAAGGTCCCATTAACACCAACCTACACATATGTTGTACCTACAGGTTCAGCATAACCCAATGCGTAAGCGAAACGCACTCACTTACTCTTTAAATGCCTCACAATTAAATCAATACCTTAAAACATGTATATTTACAATTAAATAATGAAAGAATGCATCACGGTAACCATGGTAACAGAATCTCACAGGTCCATCTATTTCTGTAAGACGCAATGCAATTCCAATTATTACATTACTGTGAAAGTTTCCAGACGGTTATAAGGCTATCACTGAACCAAATTAAGCTCAATACATATAGTATAATGCGCTTAAGGGGGTCAAGGGGCACTCTAGAATTTTTTCACTCAATTTTCACGCGTGAGTGTGGTACGAAAGGTCTTTTTCACCCGACTATAAAGGGTCTCCGAAAACCACATTTAAAGACCCTTAAATTAACAGTGTCTGTGATATTCCCAGAGAACTAACTTTGCTCTGATATACCTATGAAGGAATGACAAACCCCTAACCACTGCACCAGTAGCTGAATTGATAAAATCTGATTATTCATACCAAGGATAAATCAGTCATAGCATTCATGATTGAGATTTTGCTAAGTGTACTCTTTACAACTAGAATATTCGTGGGCGAAGCCGCGACGGGTAATGCTAGTATAGGCTATATGTAATTGCTTCTGACTCGAATAATTGCTGGACTCAAGGTTGCAGGTTCGTATCCTGGCGCTGTCAGCTGGCATTTGAGGGTGCGCAAATGCGAGGGAGTCGTGTCAGTACATTTACTGGCACGTTAATGATCCCGTTCGGGGCAAAATTCTGGTACCCCGGCGTCTCTAAAAGCCACAGTATTTAAAAGGAACGTAAAACCAAGAACATTATGTCTCTAATAAAGTAATAAATCGCTGGATGACACTATTTTAGCCTTGTCAGAGCGCTGTATATTATGACTAGCTGTGGTTTTGATGGTGGTGGTGGTCATTTGTCTTTCAAAGAAGCGTTCTTCAGAATACATGAAATTACATGCGACTAACTACTACTTTACATACTAGAAGAAATAGTAGACAAACATAAAGAAATTTCGATTACTAATGCAACAATGAAAATGGTGTCAAGCACCATAATAGCCTAAATTAGAGAAATAAAATACAGGGAAATGAAAATGCTCTTACTTTCGAAGAATATGAGTTGAGGGCTTGAAAGTTAGTGAGGCCATGAAAGGCAGATAGAAAATAAGAAGAAAAGAAGAAGAGAGGGACCGGCCTAAAATCAATGGAAAAAGGGGAAGAACGGACCCAGTTCAGGAATCCCTCGGGGTCACCAACTCCCAAACTCAACAAGCGAGAGCTCTTGAGGGTGTAGCGTTATCCAGGGTGGGGCTACTCATACTCTGTCTCATTTATGGTATCTTACACTCTGCAGGTTAAAACTCCCTCAGTATGCCTTCCTTCGGAGGGGAAGTAAAGCCAGCGGTCCCATGTCATAGATTTATGGCATGAAAAAGAACCTTCCACTAACTACACTTGTATGAAGCCAAAATTTGTAGGTTAGGTTTGATTAATGCTCTTAAGTTCCCACGTTCGTCACTGGGCGCTGCTTGCGATGGAATCTATTAGTAGCGAAGTTTACAACTAGGTGTCATGGATGGTAGCATTTGGTAGCGAAAGTAGGATCTACTAGAAAGTATCGTCTGCAGTCCTTACTTGAATTATTAAATACAAATAACACACACTAATACAGCCATCACAATTAACACCGGTTATCAGACAAATTCTACACACACCCAAAGTACACGGGGCTACACGACCGCTTTGTCTCAGCCTCTAAACTAAGGAACCAACCAACACTCTGCAGGGGATTTCGTAAAAAATATAGAGGATATCAAGAGAGTTGTTGTTGTTTGTTCATTTTTGCAAGCCTAAGCTTGGGCTTACGCCCCTGACCCCCGTGCTTGTATGTTGGTATGAATACTTAACTTTCTTCTTTCTCTGCCCTATCATAAGATATGCTTGCTAGTCTGGCATTCTCTGCGGGACGTTTTTTGTGGGTAGATTTCATAAGAAAGCTACCTATTGCAATGGGTACCATATTTTGACTTCCAAAAGTTACGACATATCTTGGCATTTCACATCCCCCAGACCCCAAAACCACCGTCAGTTCAAAAGCTTATATATAATTTATATCACTTTCTTGTAGACACTATAACTGCCAACATTTTGCATCAATCACTTTCCAATTAATACATAAAAACAGTATAACCATTTCAAAAGCTCGTTAATGTGCAAAATCGGACCAAAGGGGCGGAACTGGGAGGCCCATTTCGAAAAAGTGAAATATCGATATAACTTTCTTAGTAAGCCTCTGTAAAAGATTGAATCCATTAAAAGGTCGTACTGTTCTTCGGATAAGGACCAAAAATTTATCTCAGTAAAGTTTTTGGATAGCACCATCCATTGACCAAAGAGATTGGGAAAATGGAGTTTTGAGATTAATAAAATCATACCCCCCCCTTACCAGTTGAGTGCTTCGCCCGTCTATAAACGTTGCTGAAGAAATTTAGACTTTTACGACCGGCGTTGAAATAGAAATCTCTGTTGCAGAATAACTTATTTATTTTCATATTCTCCGTTCGCTTTCGAGTGCCAAGTCGATCTCTATCATGTTCTGCCATCTTTTGGGCATTATACAGTATTTTACTACTTAAGATTGGAATTTTTGCTTCCGGAAGTAACTAACAGAGCATTTTGTAGACGTCTGTTCTCTACAGCTGGGGTTTATCTGAGAGGTAAGCAGGCATGGTGGAATAACAAGCCAATTCATCAGTGAGAAGTAACAAGTATTATTTTGATTACTGATTTTTAGAACTAATTTTATTCTGGGGCCTTTACCTACTGTGGAGATGATGCACAAAATAATTAATTTTGATTCATCTCAAAACAAAAATTTGGTTGATTGGTTGGTTCCTCAGTTTAGGGGCTACGGCAACGCGGTCATGTAGCCCCGTGTACTTTGGGTGTGTGTAGAATCTGTCTGATAACCGGTGTTAATTGTGATGATGTGTGTTATCTGTTTTTAATTCAAGTAAGGATTGCAGACAGCAATTTCAAGTTCTGTAGTTCCTACTTTGGCTACCAAATGCTACCGTCCACGACACCTAGCTTGTGGACATGGCTACTAGATGGCATCGCAGTCAACACCTGGTGAATGTTGGAACTAATAGAGCGTTATCAATTCTAACCTACAAATTTTGGCTTCACACAAGTGTAGTTTGTGGAAGGCTCTTTTTCATGCCATAAATCTATGACATGGGACCGCCGTCTTTACTTCCCCTCCGAAGGAAGGCATACTGAGGGATTTTTAACGCTCGTAAAAAAATCCGACGACTTCGGCCGGGATTGAACCCACGATCTTGTGCATAGAAGCTCAGCATGTTACCAACTAAAAACAAATATTGTATATGAACGTAGGATTTTACATTTAGATCAGTTAAGACTCAAAACATAGAGACATTTTAAGCCTATCACTACCCCCCACACACACACTGATAAGTTAATAATTATGACTTCTACATTTTTTAGCATATTTTCAATTTCGAAAAAATAGGCTTATATATATTATATTTTCGTGTGGTCTCCTGAGAGGCCGAGTGCAGGTCTTTCTAGTCGACGCCCGTGGGCGACCTGCGCGTCGGGATGAGAGATGGAAAGGATGAAGATGAATGAAATTGGGCAAGGATGTGGAAGGAAGCGGCCGTGGCCTATCAGAAGGTGCCGTCCCAGCATTTGCCTGGTGTTGAAAATGGGGAAACCGAGGAAAACCATTTCAAGGGCAGCCGACGGTGGGGCTCGAACCCACGCGTCTACCGAGTCAGCAGGGAGCTTTGCCCCATGACCCAATGCTGCGCTTTAGCCAGCATAGACACTGCTGTCGGTAATAGGCTTATGAGATCACCTTTTGTCCGTGTGTGTGTGCGTATGTTGTGTGTGATTCGTGTGTGTGTCCCCCCCTAATAAAATCTAAACGGCTGGAGAGATTTCAATGATCCTCGGTAAGTTCATAGCTCTATTTCGGGCGACCCCGACAGTGTCCTTCAAATTTTGGTACGTCTCACCAATCCAACATGGCGGCTGTGCGAAATATTTCACCAGCATTCAATATCTCCGAAACTATTACCGATATCACCCTGGAATTTTGTATGGTGATAAAGGGAACTACTAAAAATTCACTTATGTGACCTCTGGAAACCTGGTAACTACAAAACCAACATGGCGGCCAAGCGAATTTGCGACTTTTAAATGGACGTTTCTCGCGATTTAACCAACCAAACGCAATGAAACTTGGCACAGTATATGTTTATATAAATTGTAATGCACCGACATTTGACTTCGTTCAATTGTTTACATAACCTCAAAATGGCGGCTGTGCGAAATATTTCACAGGCATTCAATATCTCCGAAACTATTTATGATATCAACCTTAAATTTTGTACGGTGATAAAGGGCACTGCTACAAGTTTATCTATGTAACTTCCAAAACCTGTAAACTACGAAACGAACATGGCGGCCAAGCGAAGTTGAAACATTCTAAGACATTTTTCTCGTGATTTAATCATATGAGTGCATTGAAATGTGGTACAGTAAATGATTATACATATTGTCATTCACTGGCATCTAATTTAGTTCAATTGTTTACATAAACTGAAGATGGCGTCTGTGCGAAATTTTAAAATTAAATTTTTATTCTTGTGTCGTAATCATGCGATCGAAGTGAAAGTTTGAATAATGAAGCTACGCAATACTTTTCCTTTAATGGTACATAACTCTATGGCCTATACATATAACAATCCAAAATGGCGAGCATCCGAAATATTTTGACGGTTCTCAATATCTAAGAATCTTTTCCAGCAATCAAACTGTGTTTTTTTAAATGTTCATAGAGGCTATGAACATAAGTTCACCTATATGACTTTCAGTAACCTGGTGAGCACAAATCCAACATGGCGGCGACGCGAAGTATACATATTTAAATGGACGTTTTGTAATGGCTTTGCTTACGTTGGGATGACAAGTGAAACGGTATTTACTTTGCTCCACGTTGAGCGTACAAATGAAATGGTTTCTATAGCCCTCACTTTTGCGTGACAAATATACTGTTTTCTACTAAGATATGTTGTTTTAATGGGCGCCAAGACCTCAACGCTATGTTGAAATCTAAATTTGTTTTTAACAACACCTAGCTCTGGTAGAACACCTTCAAGAATCTTTACTCTCAGATCGTGGTATGATTGGATCATTAACCCAAAAAACAATTGTATCAGGAGAAGGAATTGGTCTATATCTAATGCTACCTACTGAAAACAAAGATTGCATGGTTAAAAGAAATGAATTTATTGTATAAAAAACAAGTATAGCAAAATTAATAATAATAATAATAATAAGTTTGAATTTAAATTGGAGCGTTGCGATTTAAATATTACCGCTAGAAAATTACGTGAAAACGGAGTCGGATAAATTACTGATTTTACTCTTATTCCCAAGCTATGAATTTACTGAATTACTGAATATGAAACAAAGAAAGACGAGAGATGGCGTAGTTATGTGTCATTCGCGCTTACCACTGGAAATTGCCGTAGCATTTCCCTCGTACTGGATGTTGAAGTGAGCTTCCCATAGCCTCCTGGATGTCGTCATCTTCTTCGTTGTTGATGATATATTTGTAGATCTGAAGATTTATGGTCCGTACATCGGAACCAACACGTACAACCACAAGATAGTCGCTAACTCCACTGAACATCGGAGCCACTCACTCGTGCAACCATACTGGTTAAATTTTATAACGATAGTCCTCGTTTCCACGGCGTGCCAACCATATATGCACCCGCCGCATCCCCACTCTTCAGCCGACTTCCAGCTTACGTGGTCTCCACTGATTGGCTGCTCCCCACGCGCTACATCCCCACTCTGGCTCATTACACTCGGCGGGAGGGTGAAGTCGTTTTCCGTTCCATACATCCGCCTTTTCGTTAAGCTGCAACGCAGGATTGCGTCATGCTTCCCGACAAGATTAAGCCTGTATTTGAATTCCCAGTGAGTCATGTCTCTCAATATACCCTAACTGACGAAACTCCGTTAAATTCCGTAATCACATAATTTTCTATGATATTGTCGTTCGTAATAATTTGCTTGATAGTGTTTTCTAAGACATAGAAAACCTATCTGTATGCTTATAATTTTATAAAATGCTCCGAAAAATACCTTAATAATAATTATAATAAATTAATAATAATAATAAATTAACATGAAAAATTCTCTTGGCTGAACGATTTGCCGCGTAAATAAATATAGAATGGCTTCCTACTGACTTATTCCAGTGGCATGAAAACCCCTCGAAAAACACGTTACATATTCGCCTCGGATCATCGGATGATTTACCGTGACGACGGTCCATTATCCGATTATCCCAGACACGTTAATAATCCCCATCCAAAATACATATTACATAAATGAAATCACCCTAAATTACAGATATATACACTCATAATTTTTCTTTACGTACTTTGCGTCAAAGTTTGTTGTCACTATGGATTGCACTTTGCAACCAGTCCAATGTTTTTCACATAGAATAGTGTTCCACGGATATTTCCGCCTCTCAAATTTCTCTATGTTGGAAAATAGACATAATTACTGTGTGAGCACTATGTATATGAGATGTCACATCACACGCATCAAGGTGTTCTGATATACGTATATCTCCCTAGAACTTTCTAATTTCACTGGAGGTTCCTTCCTTATTGTGAAATTAATCTCACTTATCACTGAGCACACGATCACACTATTGTGGCAGCGCCTCGTGACCATAATACTTTATCTCTCTTTAAAGTAGATTAAATTAATATTGACTTCTGAAAAAAAAACAGTAAATGCGCATTACATATAACACCAAATATTTCTGTGTCTTGTTAAGTTCCCGTAGACCATATTCTACTTAATACTAGTTCTCAACACAGACCAGTTCTCCTCACACAAATAATACCTTTGTACAAACTACCTTAAATTACACACTTACAAATCTTACATGGCGATGCCGTAAACAGAAATCACGTGTGCTGATATGTATGAGTTTCATGAAGGACTGTCTCGCCTTCTGATGGCCCATCTTTTGCCTCGTGGACGCCTTAAGCAAAAATACCCTGTTCAGGCGCTCACCCATCTCTAGGAGACAAATGGGAATTCACCAGCGCTACCTAATTCTGGCCTTGGTGTATCGAGACATTTTAGTGCTCAAGAGTATCCGACAATCCCGTCATATTTCCCAGTACCTTAGAAACTCTCATTTACTTACATACTACCCCCCTGTGTGACTTCTGATACGCCTGCCTTGAGGACCAGATCTTCCACGCACCAAATACCACACTTACTCATTTGATAGGCTGGCTCGCCAGCTAAACACACTCACTTTATGACACATATTTTCGTAGACTTTGTATATTATACGTTCCGTATAATCTGTTTCCCTTACTATCCTCCAGCACATATGCTGTTTTGCCAATACGTTTGGAAACTATAAATGGGCCCTCGTAGAGATAAAAGAACTTGGACATGACTTTCTCTAGCTTATTTGACAGTTTCGGCACTCTAAGTAAGACTCTTGTCTCCCGGCTCGAATAGGTCAAATTTAGTTTCTTTTTGTTGGCGAATTCTCTTTTGTGCTGACTAAGATAAATTCTGTTTCGCCAACTGGACAATGTAATCCATCCCCGGCTGCTTACCCTCATTTAATCCCAACACCCTCGCTAGTTCATTTTGTGGTCTCTTTCCGAAGTGAACCTCGTATGGCGTCAATTTCGTGCTCTCATGCTGGACAGAATTCAGCCAAGTCTCGACCTTGGGAAGATGTCCAACCCAGGCCGTATGCTTGTCATGCACTAGAGTCCGAAAAAGACGAGCCACTTCCCTTAATGGACGCTCTGCAGAATTACCCTGAGGGTACCTTACAGAGGAATGAACGTGTGTTATACCAGCTTCCTGCATACTGGTTCTCCATTTCTTTGCAGTAAACTGTGGTCCACTGTCAGATAGTATCCTGAGAGGAAGGCCAAACTCAGGTACATACTTATTAATGATCAGACGGCTACACGCTAGTCCCGTGGCTTTCCTTAGCGGATATAGCTTGACATAATTACTAAAAGCGTCAATAACTATAAAAATGTACTCGTAACCGTACTGTCTTTTAACGATCGGGCCAATTAAATCCACACACAGTAGTTCGCCGGGACTACTTGTGAGAACTGCAGATCTCTCCCCCACTAAATATTTAACTGGATATTTACTCCTTTGACAGGTGTCACACTTAGCTAAAATCCTCCTAACATCCCTTCCCATTTTACTCCAAATGAAGTCACGACCAATTTCATAGAAGACCTTGGCAGCACCAAAGTGTCCTAATTCCCTATGAATGAACCAAATTAGCTCCTCCCGCAAAGTGGCAGGAACACATATTGCCCACCGATTATTCCTACATTTCCGTGCAAGAAGCCCATCCTGCATCTTGTACGTGAACCGTCCTACTTTCACATATTCTTCTTCACTTACTTCCAACCTAGCCAGTGGCTCCCCTAACTTAACGTCATCACGTTGCTCCACTAGCATATTTCTCAGTGCCTGTAACGATGCCCTGTTGCTACTGTCCACACATGCACATATTAAAATACCGTCCTCTGCTTTAACCACAGGATAATCCCTACATAAATTAGTGTCCCTTGATAGCATGTCTGCAAGAATGTTATCTTTACCTTTAATATATTTTACTGTGAATTCGTATTCCTGCAGAGCAAGAATCCACCTACTAACTCTGTTAGAACTGAGTTTACAAGTCCTCATATACAGTAATGCATGGTGATCTGTATGGATCTCAAATTTCCCCCCTACTAAATACATTCTAAATTTCCCTAAACTGAAAACAATACCTAAAAGCTCTAACTCAGTAATCGTGTATCTTTTCTCTGCTGCAGTCAGTCCTCGCGAGGCTAAAGATACAATGCACAGATTACCCTCATCATCTTTCTGACATAATACTCCAGCAATGCCTATATGTGAAGCACATGTCATAACCACATATTCCTTATCTTTTAAAGGATATTTCAGCACTACAGCTTTCTCAAACCCTTCCTTTAGCGCTCTGAAAGCCTGATCATGCTTGGACTCCCATCTCCACCGAGTCCCACTTTTAAGTAATTCCCTGAATGGTTCTACCAACCCTGAGTATTTAAGAACAAATCTCCTGAAAAAGTTGCAAATTCCCAGGTAAGTTTTTAACTGTTTAACATTCTGTGGCACCTCTGCGTTAAGTATCTTATTAACCCTACTTTCCTCTGGTGTCACCCCTCTACTCGACACTCTATGACCTAAAAATGTCCTTCTGACTGACAGAATGACGACTTAGACAGCTTCAAAGTGAACCCTGCCTGATCTAACTTCTGAAAAACTATATTTAAATGACGTAGATGCTCCTCAAAACTGCGTGAACTAATTACCATATCATCAATGTAAATGGTTACAAACTCTCCTGTGTCATCCCCTAATGCGATGTTTGAAGCCCGAATTAAAGCTTAAACTACTCTTTAACCCATAAAGGTTATATTTATGACTAAAAGCTGTAATTGGTCTATCTTCGTACATAAGTGGCACTTGCCAAAAACTGGAACTCAAATCTACACAAGTGAAATACTTCTTCCCCTCAAATGTTTGCATTAATTCCTCTATTGACATAGATTTCAGCTGATCTGAACTAATTCTACTGTTAACCAAACGAGCATCTAAACAAATACGAACTGTGCCGTCGGTCTTGGGTACCGTGATCAAAGAATTAACATATGGACTGTTAGAGTGCTCAATAATCCCATCTTCAAGCATCTGATTAATTTGTGCCTCAACTGCACTCTGATAAGCGAAAGGTACAGGATATCTATGTCCTGTGAATACTGACCTATCAATAACGTTCAATGAATGTGTATAGCAATTGGCCATACCAATGCGATCCTCAAAAACTCTCCTATTACACAATAACACATCATAGAGCCGAACACATTGTTCCACCTCTATATTTCCCTGAAATGCAGCATCACGTAACGAGTCCTCTAGACTTCCGTTCGTAATCACACTGCCCACTAAACATGGAGAACCCCGCTCTACGGCTGGCGATATCTCATTTAAAGTACAAATCACACCTACAATACTACTTCCCTGAATTTGGTCATTGAACGCTACTTCTACTTCAGAATCTCCCCATTTAAATTTCAAACTCCCTACATCATAACATAAGTTACCAGACACTCTACTTAGCCACTCTGAACCCAAGATAACACTGAATACTAAATTTGGAATTACAAGGCAAATCTGCTTCTCTACATGATTATTAATTTTAATGTCTACTAAAACTTGCTTAGAAATTACTTTAGACCTCTTCCCAACAGCTGTGATAACAAAAGTGCTTTTAATTGGCATCTCCTCGAAATTTACTCCAATTCCTTTCATTTTATCATAAAATGCACTACTTATGCAACTCTTCATACAACCACTATCAATTAAAACATCTGTGTACGCCTCGGACACGTTAAATTTAACTATGGGGCTCTTACTAGCCACTTCCTGAATAATACCTTCATCATTTAGTTCACGTAATAATTCATTTCTTACATTTAGGTCATAGGGTTCCTGTATAAGTGTATGGACAGGGCATGTTACAGACTGAGATTCTGACCTTACATCGCAGCCTGGTTCGTGTTTAAAGCATTGCTACCGCTTGGTGTAGTACTACTGACTACTGCACTGGTCTGGTTGTTCTGGGTTGTATTAACGGTATCTCTTTGTCCGTTATTACCATTGGGCTGATTCCCTCCTTGACCCCTGTTCTGGTTATAATTATTATTATTATTATACTGCCCTTAGTTACCCCTATAATCGTTATTTCGGCCTTGATTTCCCCTGAAATCATTATTTCTACCTTGGTAGTTCGTACCATATCCATTTCCTCTGTACTGGTTATGCTGATTATTATTATTACTATTTTGGTTCCCCCTATTTTGAACGCTGGCCCCTTCGCCACTGTTCCCTTGAACTTCCTGGTTCTTATTCTCATTAGGCCTGTTATTATTGTTACCCTGGTTCCTACCGAAATTCTCCTCGTAACCGCCTCTTCCCAGAGCATCGAATGTACTCAATAAATTCTCCACTTGTGAGATAGATTTAACATTTTGGATACAGGCAGCTTCTTTGATTCTGTATGGAAAATGTCTTAGTAATAGCCTGACTACATCACTCTCCTCCTTCAAACCATCTAGATATTTGCACGTTAATACCTGTCCTAAAAAGTACTCGGTCATAGTGTAGTTGCCTCTGGGGTTATATTTCCCACACACAATTCCCTCACGATGCTGAGACTGAATTACCTCATTCCAAAATTTCTCACAAAATTTAACTTTGAAATCTGTAATATTCTCAAAATTGTCTCTGTAGACAGCAAACCAGTTTCTTGTCTCCCCTACAAACGCTTGCTCTAAAATTTCAACTACCTGGCACCACTCAACACTACCGTCTTCCAGCCTCTCCCCGAATTTATTTTCTATAGCCTAGTATTCATGAACTCCATTGGACAACCCTGCCGATTACTAAATTTGCCTAGTTCTGTTTCCCTGTGTGTGCTATTCACATAAACTGGCCTATACTGGCTATTTTCCTGCCTAATTCTAGCTTTCAACTTCTGTTCTAATTCAGCAATTTTCTCCTCAGCTTTTCTTTCTACACACATCAAAAAAAGTTTTGCATCACCTCGGTTCCAAGAGTTCCGGAACCTTTAAATACAAAGGGAATAGAGATCAACACAAACAACATTTCAGCTCGTTTTATTGCTCATGAGACCCACACATTGCATGTTGTACCATCATACAGCTAGACTTTCAGCATTTGTGGTCCAGATTGCAGTACACACCACTACCTCTAATACCCAGTAGCACGTCCTCTTGCATTGATGCATGCCTGTATTCGTCGTGGCATACTATCCACAAGTTCATCAAGACACTGTTGGTCCAAATTGTCCCACTCCTCAACGACAATTCGGCGTAAATCTCTCAGAGTGGTTGGTGGGTCAAGACGTCCATAAACAGCCCTTTTCAACATATCCCAGGCATGTTCGATAGGGTTCATGTCTGGCGAACATGCTGGCCACTGTAGTCGAGCGATGTCGTTATCTTGAAGGAACGCATTCACAAGATGTGCACGATGAGGTCGAGAATTGTCGTCCATGAAGACAAATGCCTCTCCAATATTCTGCCGATATGGGTGCACTATGGGTCGGAGGATGTCATTCAGGTATCGTAAAGCCGTTTCGGAGCCTTCCATGACCACCAGTGGCGTACGTCGGCCCCACATAATGCCACCCCAAAACATCAGGGAACCACCACCTTGCTGCACTCGCTGGACAGTGTGTCTAAGACGTTCAGCCTGACCAGGGTGCCTCCAAACACGTCTCCGACGATTGTCTGGTTGAAGGCATATGCGACACTCATCGGTGAAGAGAACGTGATGCCAATTCTGTGGGGTCCATTCAGCATGTTGTTGGGCCCATCTGTACCGCGCTGCATGGTGTCGGGGTTGCAAAGCTGGACCTCGCCATGGACGTCGGGAGTGAAGTTGTGCATCATGCAGCCTATTGCGCACAGTTTGAGTTGAAACACGACGTCCTGTGGCTGAACGAAACGCATTATTCAACATGGTGGCATTGCTGTCAGGGTTCCTCCGAGCGGCAATCCGTAAGTAGCGGTCATCCACTACAGTAGTAGCCCTTGGGCGGCCTGAGCGAGGCCTGTCATCGACAGTTCCTGTATCTCTGTACCTCCTCCATGTCCGAACAACATCGCTTTGGTTCACTCTGAGACGCCTGGAAACTTCCCTTGTTGAGAGCCCTTCTTGACACAAAGTAACAATGCGGACGCGATCGAACTGCGGTATTGACCTTCTAGGCTTGGTAGAACTACAGACAACATGAGCAGCGTACCTTCGTCCTGGTGGAATGACTGGAACTGATCGGCTGTCGTACCCCCTCCGTCTAATAGGCCCTGCTCATGCATGGTTGTTTACATCTTTGAGCAGTTTTAGTGACATCTATGAACAGTCAAAGGGACTGTATCTTTGATACAATATACACAGTCAACGTCTATATGCCGGAGATCTGGGAACCGAGGTGATGCAAAACTTTTTTTGATGTGTGTATATTAGTTACAGTTAACCTAATGCTCCCTTCCGATGCTTCAACTTTACCACTTAACTGAGCTTGTTTCTCACTAATCTCATTAATGCTTTCCTTATTCCTCTCCCTTAAAGTATTAACTTCAGTGATTATTTCTGCATGTACTTTATCAATTCTTCCCCCCAGCTGTTCTTTAACCTCTTTTGTTGCTACCTGAATCTTATCAATTTCTCCCCCCAATTGCTTTTTGACCTGCTGTGTTTCAAGTTGCACTAGTTCTTTTAAATTTTCAGCCTGTGTACTGATTCTACTTTCTAACTTCTCCTGTACTTTTCCTAATTTTCTGCCTACATCTGCAATAATCTCTTTAGCCTTCTCTTCCATCACCCCTCTGATCTCACCTCTAATCAGCTCAAATTTATCACTAATTTCCCTACTGTTTTGTTCAAGTTTAGTATTTAAACTATCGCTCAATTCCCTATTACTCTCTTTATTTTCCCTACTATTTTGTTCAAGTTTAGCGTTATTTTGTTCGAGTTTAGCATTGTTTTGTTCAAGTTTAGCGTTTAAAGTTTCACTACTCTCTTTATTTTCCCTACTATTTTGTTCAAGTTTAGCGTTTAAAGCTTCAGTACTCTCTTTATTTTCCCTAATATTTTGTTAAAGTCTAGAGTTTAAAGCTTCAATACTCTCTTTATTTTCCCTACTATTTTGTTCAAGTCTAGAGTTTAAAGCATCAGTACTAATTGTGTTTTGTTGCATAAATTGGAGAAGTAAACTCTCTAACCCTGCTTGACTGTTTTGATTACCCCCCTCAGTATCGGGATTTACCTCCGACATCCCTGTACTGCTTTAATTTCCAAGACTAGCCATACTGCTCGTATCTTCACTATCCAACTGGTGACCACTACGCAACTTCATCTCTTCCTCAGCACTACCCATGCTGTTACACACCGATAAATGAAAAACCCCAAAATACAGGCACAGAAATATATACCCTTCTCCTTCCACAAATGTTATTAGGTTTTCAGCCCCAAGTTGGTAGCGACAAATGTAATGGGTTCGCTTACGTTGGGATGACAAGTGAAACGGTATTTACTTTGCTCCACGTTGAGCGTACAAATGAAATGGTTTCTATAGCCCTCACTTTTGCGTGACAAATATACTGTTTTCTACTAAGATATGTTGTTTTAATGGGCGCCAAGACCTCAACGCTATGTTGAAATCTAAATTTGTATTTAACAACACCTAGCTCTGGTAGAACACCTTCAAGAATCTTTACTCTCAGATCGTGGTATGATTGGATCATTAACCCAAAAAACAATTGTATCAGGAGAAGGAATTGGTCTATATCTAATGCTACCTACTGAAAACAAAGATTGCATGGTTAAAAGAAATGAATTTATTGTATAAAAAACAAGTATAGCAAAATTAATAATAATAATAATAAGTTTGAATTTAAATTGGAGCGTTGCGATTTAAATATTACCGCTAGAAAATTACGTGAAAACGGAGTCGGATAAATTACTGATTTTACTCTTATTCCCAAGCTATGAATTTACTGAATTACTGAATATGAAACAAAGAAAGACGAGAGATGGCGTAGTTATGTGTCATTCGCGCTTACCACTGGAAATTGCCGTAGCATTTCCCTCGTACTGGATGTTGAAGTGAGCTTCCCATAGCCTCCTGGATGTCGTCATCTTCTTCGTTGTTGATGATATATTTGTAGATATGAAGATTTATGGTCCGTACATCGGAACCAACACGTACAACCACAAGATAGTCGCTAACTCCACTGAACATCGGAGCCACTCACTCGTGCAACCATACTGGTTAAATTTTATAACGATAGTCCTCGTTTCCACGGCGTGCCAACCATATATGCACCCGCCGCATCCCCACTCTTCAGCCGACTTCCAGCTTACGTGGTCTCCACTGATTGGCTGCTCCCCACGCGCTACATCCCCACTCTGGCTCATTACACTCGGCGGGAGGGTGAAGTCGTTTTCCGTTCCATACATCCGCCTTTTCGTTAAGCTGCAACGCAGGATTGCGTCATGCTTCCCGACAAGATTAAGCCTGTATTTGAATTCCCAGTGAGTCATGTCTCTCAATATACCCTAACTGACGAAACTCCGTTAAATTCCGTAATCACATAATTTTCTATGATATTGTCGTTCGTAATAATTTGCTCGATAGTGTTTTCTAAGACATAGAAAACCTATCTGTATGCTTATAATTTTATAAAATGCTCCGAAAAATACCTTAATAATAATTATAATAAATTAATAATACAATAAATTAACATGAAAAATTCTCTTGGCTGAACAATTTGCCGCGTAAATAAATATAGAATGGCTTCCTACTGACTTATGCCAGTGGCATGAAAACCCCTCGAAAAACACGTTACAGTTTCTCGCGATTTAACCATCTGAGTGCAGTGAAACTTTGCAAGTTAATGTTTATACAAATGTTAATCCACTGGTATCTAATTTATTTCAATTGTTTTCATAACCACAAGGTGGCAGCTGTGCGAAATTTTAAAATCTCGTTTTTACTTCTTGTGTCTTAATCATGCGATTGAAGTCTGAAAACCACACGTACACGATAATATTCATGTAACAGTACATAAATAAAAATCCAACCTGGCTACCATCTGCAATATTTAGTCGGTTCTCAGTATCTACGAATCTAACATAGCAATCAAACTGAAATTTTGTATGTTGATAGAGGCAATTAATATGAGTAGGATATATGAAAATAGGCTCTATAGTTCTTCACGGAACTACTTGTTTTAAATATGAATCAAAAAATATTCAGCACTGATATAGCAAATATCTAACTGGGTAACTCAGAACTTAAAGGGTTAATAGGCACAATATCAAATCAAACCCATTTAAAATGATCAATAGTTAGCTAAAAATTACCTTAAACGTTTATTTGAAAGAATTTTTGATATGATTTACCAAGGGATTAGCAAAATATTTTCAGAATTACAGGGTCTTTATAATTGCTTGGCAAGGACATTCTCGCTCACGCGCTCCGCCAGTGACGGCTCAGCTCCCGGCTGCCGGGCGCGTGTATGTACGGCAGAATACCGTGCTTAAAATCAGTATCATGCATTTTCACTCCCAATGTTTACAGTAGATGCTGAAAATGTTTCCCATCCGCTGCCAAACATAATCGGCATCTCTTTATGAAGTTTCTGGTTACTCCGGTTAATTTAGCTTCAGTAAGGAAATGACGTTTTTTACGTCTATTTTTATCGTTTACTGAACCTGTACGTTTGAATCTCTTTGCCGGTTGTTTTATTGTGATTGTGTATAGTGCTGTAATGCCTGATGTGAAATATTCGTTACTTGAATGTGTATATCTCCACAATGCGTTCATAAAATGCAGGAAATCGTGCGCTAGAACAAGACAAAAGTTTCGAGTGAAATTCCCAGGGAGACCCATTTCTTTAAATTGGACAATAACACAACTGGCTAAGAGATTCAAACATACAGGTTCTGTAAATAATAAAAATAGACGTAAAGGTAGTTAGGCCTATTTCCTTATTGAAGCTAAATTAACCGGAGTAAATGGAAACTTCATAAGGAGATGCCGATTATGTTTGGCAGTGGATGGGGAACATTTTCATCATCTACTGTAAACATGGTGAGTAAAATTGCATGATACTGATTTTAAGCACGGTATTCTGCCGTAAATACGCGCGCCCGGCAGGCGGAAACTGAGCCGTCACTGGCGGAGCGCGTGAGCGAGAATGTCCTTGCCAAGCAAATATAAAGACCCTGTATAAGAAGATGTACCTCATTCAGGTCATTAGGATTGATATTTGTTTTTATATACGGTATTTATTCTAAAAAAACTATTTTCAGCTGTTCTGAATAAAAATGCAATAAAAGAACGGTACTAAATTTATAATTTATGTTATTGATTGAGGTAGCCTACATTTTGTAGGTGGAGATACAATACACACCCTAAGAAAAGACAAGTAGGACATTTGTTATAAACTTGGGATATATAAGGAAACCATGATGCACGGTAAAAAAAATTGCAAAATTTTGCAAATTTTCTAAAAAACTCTTATGATAAGAATTTTGACATAAATGTTGCTTTTGGTTGCCACAAGCATGTCGTTACTGTGATATGAGTATAATTTGTCAACAATATTTGTAGCATGTTCAACAATCGAATGAATATTGACATTTTATTCCTCTATTAAGCTGGATCTCCCCCATTAAAACAAGAGGCGCCTTGACTAAATATTGAGCTGTTATGCCTCAAGAAGGTGTATCATTTTAAAACTGTAATGTGTAGTGTTTACAAATGCTATTTGTACATGTACCACAAGAAATGAAAATCCACAGCCTGCTTCCAGTCTCCGATCGGGTCAGGAATGGAATGAATGAAGCCCCCATCTAGCGGCGAGGATATGAACTGTGCCAGCTGCCGAGGCCTGACGCACTCCTCTGGGGGCAATGATTAAATGAATGACAGATGAAATGAAATGATAGTGGAGAGTGTTGCTGGAATGAAGTGTTGATAGGGAAAATCGGAGTACCCGGAGAAAAACCTGTCTGCCTCCGTTTTGTCCAGCACAGATCTCACATGGAGTGACCGGGATTTGAACCACGGACCCAGCGGTGAGAGGCCGGCGTGCTGCCGCCTAAGCCACGGAGGCTCACACCACAAGAAAATTACTAAATAAAACAATTATCAAACAAGATATTCAAATGTTTTTCTGAATTATCTAAGAGTGGCCTAATAATGTGGCCAGGGACTGTAGAACTTGTGTAAGTATACAACAATTAGTAAATTTAGTGAATTCGAAATCTTGGGGAGCGTGATGGAGCAGTGGCTTAGCTGCTCGTCTTTCAACCGGACGGCCGAGGCTCTAATCCCGGTGACAGCGGGGTGGAATTTTCACCTGAAAATTCACGTGGCGTCAGGAAGGGCATCGGGCCTTAAATCCCCGGCCAAAACCAAAATGAGCCTGGTTTGATCCGGTGACCCCTATTAATTGGTAAAATTCTAAGAAATCTTTTTCTTTGCCCAGTGAAATCTACGTCCGCCTTCCGGCGTGCCGAGAGGGACTTTTTGTTTCTTTTTGTGACCTAGAGTCAATAAAAAGTGAAAGAGAGGTCTAACGAAGTAGCTGGAAGAAGAAAAGCAGTGAATAATTCTCTTGCCAGGTTCATAAAGCGACAGAAGAATAGGTAATGATGATCTGGAGGGTTGAGGAACAATGCATCGCTCTATAACTCACCGCTGAGGGACAGATGTTATAGATTATGCAGGCGCCAATTCCGTTAGCTCGTGGCTTGCCACAAAGCCATGGATCATATCAACGCGGCTGACCGCTGTCACCGGTCCGGTGGGGAGTCAGGGATGTTTAGCACTTTATCGTGTATCGTGTGCTTTATGGTGATCTGCCACCCCGTGGTACCACAGCCTATGAAGAGCCTAAGCCTACCAAGCGTCCGCTGCCAAGCCATTCGGCCTGTAAATTGTGGGATGATAATAATAATGTTATTGGTTTTACGTCCCTTTTAACTACTCTGGCTTTTAGAGACGCCGGGGGGCCAGAATTTTCCCCAGAAGGGGATCTTCAACATGCCAGTAGATCTACTGACATGGCTCCATCGCATTTGCGCACCCTCAAATGCCAGCTGACTGCACCAGGATATGAACCTGCAACCTTGGGTCCAGCAAGTGAGAACGTTACCGCTGAGCCACGCAGCCAACCAGATTATGGGGTGACGTATGGTCAGCGCTTCGGGTCTCTTCAGCCGTTAACCTTGGTTTTCGTGACCGAGGGCATGTCTTGCTGTCACAGTTATTCAATTCTCCTCACGAGGCTAATTTGCACCCCGTTATTGAGTTATAGAGCCCCTCAGACCAGGCAGAGCTGGGAATCAAACCCGGACCTCCGGAATAGTACTATGAACTTACCGAGTTTCATTGAAAACGCTCCAGCCGTTTGGAAGTTTTTACGGACACACACACACACACTCACGCATACACAGACAGACACACACACGGACAAAAGGTGATCTCATAAGCGTACTTTTTAGCCTATTTTCATTTTATGAAAAAAATAGGCTTATGAGATCGCCTTTTGTCCGTGTGTCTGTGTGTGTGTGTGTGTGCGTATGTGTGTGTGATTTTTTTGTGTGCCCCCCCCCCCCCCCTCCTAATAAAATCTAAACGGCTGGAGCGATTTCAATGAAACTCGGTAAGATCATAGCACTATTCTGGCCGACCCCGAACGTGCCCTTCAAATTTTATTCTGTCACACCAATCCAACATGGCGGCTGTGCGAAATATTTCACCAGCATTCAGTATCTCCAAAAATATTACCGATATCACCTTGAAATTTTGTACGGTGATAAAGGGCACAGGTAGAAATTTACCTAGGCCTATGAGACGTTCAAAAACCTGGTAAATAAAAACCAACATGGCAGCCAAGCGAAGTTGAGACTCTTAAATAGACGTTTCTCGTGATTTAACCATCCAAACGTAATGAAACTTGGTACAGCAAATGTTTATACACATTGTAATGCCCTGGCGTCTAATTAAGTTCAATTGTTTATATAACCTCAAAATGGCGGCAGTGCGGAATATTTCACTGGCATTCTATATCTCCGAAACTATTACAGATATCACCTTGAAATTTCGTATGGTGATAAAGGGCACTGCTACAAGTTTATCGATGTAACTTTCAAAAACCTGTAAAGTACAAAACGAACATGGCGGACAAGCGAAGGTAAAACACTTTAATAGACTTTTATCTTGATTTAACAATCTGAGCGCAGTGAAATGTGGTACAGTAGGCTAAATGATTATACATATTGTAATGCAATGGCATCTTATTTAGTTCAATTGTTTACATAACCTCAAGATGGCGGCTGTGTGAAATTTAAAAATTAAGTTTTTATTTCTTGTGTCGTAATCATGTGATCGAATTGAAAGTTTGAATAATGAAGCTACGCAATAATTTTCCTTTAATGGTACATAACTCTATGGCCTACACATATAACAATCCAAAATGGTGAGCATCCGAAATATTTTGACGGTTCTCAATATCTACGAATCTTTTACAGCAATCAAACTGAAATTTTGTATGTTGTTAGAGGCAATTAACATGAGTAGCATATATGAAAATAGGCCGTGTAGTTATTCACGGAACTACTTGTTCATAAATGAAAATAGGCTGAAAATGTATATCTGGGTAATAAAGAAATATGTAAATAGATACATATCCTAGCCTTGGTAATTATGATGATAACGAATCCTTGAAGTTCCTTTTATCATGACCTTTATTTTTAGCTAGTTGGGATACGCCTGCCCAGTGTGGTGGATGACACACCAGACTGAATGCAGGGACAGAGCGCATAATGAATTATTCCCGGGCTTAATGCGTCCCGGCTGTCCCTCTACCAGTGAAATGTGATCCTCTGAGCTTTCAATTAAGGTCTCCAGCCAACGGAGAGATGCATTTCATGTTGTAGATAGCAGTTAAATATCTCGCTTTCGACTCCCAGCTCTGTCATGATGGGAGAAACTCGGCTAAATACACAATATTAATGGATCGTTGGTAAACACAATAAATTAAGAGAAAGGTTTTATGAAATTTAACATAGAAATTAAATTACTAGCCTATATATTTGACATAAATTCAGTTCTTACAATTTCACGTGGCATGGCTTGTCTAAATCATCGAATAGCCTACTTTAAATGACACCCGGGAACATATTTTAATTTAGTAACTTTTTATGAATTTTTGGTTGGTACTAGTGCTAAATCCACGGTACGTTGTCTAAATCCGCAAAATGATCGGTCTAATAATGTGCTTCATTACTATCCCGACCCCGTCACCTAAATACGTGAGATTTTATAAATACAGTAGTCTACTTTACAAACATATAACACAAGTTTATGTTCGACGATGTCGAAATGTAAATATTATATGTCAGAAAACTGTATCATAATGAGGGTCATTATAGTACTATTCTTCATTATGAGACAGTTTCTCCAGCTAAACAGAGCTCATTCATTGACCAATTAGGTAAGGATAGCTTCGCGCATGCGCTCAAAATGCAACATGTTGGACATGAATTACATGACATGAAAGTTCAAATTGGATATCGGATCAACCATTGTAGTTAAAATCCCAAACACAAAGCCAAAATCAGCACGAACCTTTACTGTAACAAGAAAATACTATGACATATGCAAGAAATTTATGAATCTACGTCCAGAAGCTAGCCACACAGCATCCTTCTATATAAATTACCGACATGGAAAGTGTACCGTCCCATATGTTTGCGTAAATAAACAGCCGAATACGAGACAAGAAATGGCACTGTACCTTAATATCCCCAACACTAATTTCTACACAGCGCATTGCTTTCAAACGACTTCGGTGACAATATTAGTGAATGCTAGTTCTGATCGGCACTAGGCATGCAGGCTGTAAATAATAGCATTGACAAGCAAAGTAAATGGTCTCTGCTTTCGAAATTTTTTGACCCACACATGCGCTCTGTTCACTAACTGAAGTTACTGAATCCCACAGATATGTATGAATATTTATGTTAAAACCTATAATAAAGTTATAATTATCGTCGAACATTAACAGTCGTATGCTTCGCTCGTTTTAATAACATACTCGTGTCTTAATTATTGCCATTATAGGCTCGTTGCATAATGTACTATTACAGGATTTTACCAGTAGGCGGCAGCATCGAAATTCATAGGCAGAGGAAATTAAACAGTTGACTTAACAAAGCTAGTGAGATGAATTCATCTCTTGCACTGGGGCATATCTGCACAAAAAGTATATCAAGTACTGGGGAGTTAGCAAAGTATCCCCTACAGTATATCAGTGAACTACGTACAGTAAACATTAACAGGTATTGAATGAAAATCCACAGCCCGCTTCCAGTCTCCGACCGGGTCAGGAATGGAATGAATGAAGCCCCCATCTAGCGGCGAGGATATGAATTGTGCCAGCTGCCGAGGCCTGACGCACTCCTCTGGGGCAATGATTAAATGAATGACAGATGAAATGAAATGACAGTGGAGAGTGTTGCTGGAATGAAATGTTGACAGGGAAAACCGGAGTACCCGGAGAAAAACCTCTCTGCCTCCGTTTTGTCCAGCACAGATCTCACATGGAGTGACCGGGATTTGAACCACGGACCCAGCGGTGAGAGGCCGGCGTGCTGCCGCCTAAGCCACGGAGGCTTAACAGGTATTACGGAATACAATTCGAAAGAAAGTATCTCATTTATTACGTATTCTTAAAATGTATATATATTATATTTATTCGTTACGGCCAACTATGAATCACGTTTGACAGCTTTTACATTAATTTTTGTCTTCACTCTCTGCCAATATATCTTCATCCTCTCCCCCACTTCCTTCTTCTGATCTCCTCCGTGTAATGTCTTCCTTTCCTCACTGACAACCCCCCTGTCTTCTGGAAACCTGCAAACCGCTTAACCAGCCGTCTAAATCACTCTCTGTCCATTGTGTCTTCTTCTTTCACCCCCTCCCCCAGGGGATCACATCTACTGGGACGTGGGTTGGTGACCACGGGACCCCAGCTGAGTCCGGCATTGCTTCCACTTACTTGTGCCGGACTCCTCTCCGTCTTCTTTCCTGTCTACCTCCCTTGGTCACCTCTTGTTCTCTTCCGACCCCGACGGTATTAGGTTATCCGAGGCCTAGGGAGTCTTTCACTTTCCCGCCTTAATTGGCCCTTATCTCATCTTTCCTGATACCCTCCTTCTGTGAGGGGTCAGCCTTCTTTTTATTTTCCTTTTACCTCCTGCCTAGTGCTCAAGGCCCTTAAGGAGGCAGGGTGTATGTAGCCCCACCACTTCTGGTGCACCCTAGATAATGCTACACCCTCAGGGGCTCACGGCTGTTGAGTTCGGGAGTTGGCGACCCCGAGGGATTCCTGAGCTGGGTCCGTTTTCCCCTTTTGTCCCTTACATTTGGGGCGGACCCTCTCCTCTCTCCCCTCTCCTCTCCTCTACTCTTTTCCTTATATTTTCTTTTCTCTTTAAGATTCCCGCACTGTTTTTGTTACTTGGTTCCCCGTGTATCTAAATTCCCTTTTAGCGATTTTAAGGCATTTTTAATCTACGTTGCATTTTGTAAGTTTTTTCGATGTAATTACATCTCGCGATTGTTTTCAACCTCAATTGCATTTTGTAAGATTGATCATCTAAATTGCTTTTTAGTAAGTCTTTCAATGCAGGTGGCCGGGCTCTTTAGTGAGTATTTTGAATTTTGAATTTCAATTGCATTTTGTAAGTATTTTCAACCAAAACCGCATTTCGCACGAATTTTGAATCTAAATTGCATTTTGTTTGGTGGGAATTTTGGACATATTTTGATTCTCAATTGCATTTTGTGGGTATTTTGAATCTAAATTACATTTTGTCAAGTATTTTCAATCTAAATTGCATTTTGTAAGTATTGTCGATCCACATGAGTCGTTAGAATCACCGTACATTTTGTAACCATTTTCAATTTCAATTGCATTTTGTAAGTATTTTGAATTTCAATTGCACTTTGTGAATAATTTGGATTGGAACTGGGATATTTCAATCTGAATTGCATTGTGTATTTTCAATTTCAATTGCATTTTGTAAGTATTTTGAACCTCAATTGCATTTTGTACGTATTTTCGATCTCATTTGCATTTTGTAAGTATTTTGAATTTCAGTTGCATTTTGTAAGTATTTCGACGCTACATTGTATTTTGTACGCATTTTGAATCTAGCCTACATTTTGTGGGTCTTTTTCAATCTATTCTTTTTGTGAATCTTTTCGTTCTAAATTCCCTTTTGTAAGACCATATTGTGAGTTGATTCCATCTGAGTTTCTCTTTGTACGTATTTTCCGTCTCACATAAATTTCTTTCTGGTTTCCATTTCATTCTCATTTTCGCTATCACCCAGATCATTAGGGGCCGATAACCTAGATGTTAGGCCCCTTAAAACAACAATTATCATCATCATCCTCATCATCTTTCACCCCCATCCGATTCAAGTCCAATCTCACTTCCCGAAACCATTTCGGCTCCGTCTTCCTCTTCGTCAATCTGGCATTGTTCATCCTCACCAAGTGAGCATAAAACTGTATTCTCCTTTTTCTCATTAGGGCTACGACTCCTTCTGTCTTCAGGTATAGTTCTTTGTTAGGTTTGAGTCTCCTCTCTCCATCCTTGATATTTGGGCATATGATTTTTCGGAGCATTTTCCCTTCCCGCTTTCGGATGTCTTCGAGGCCACCCTTCCCAATCATATCTATTAATACATTTCTAAAAAACTAATACTAACTTATGCAAAAAGATGGTATATTGGCTTTCACGGCCGGTGAATTAAAACTCAGCAATTCTTTTAGGTTTGTGTCCTGTCTAGTGTGGGAATTTCGCCTAGGACACCAAGCAGGCTCATCGGCGGGCTCTTGGTGTCCCCGCTTTGACCCCCATAGGAGTAACGAACTGCGCGCTACCTCCCTTTATATAGAGTGCAACTGCACTACTTGACTGCGAGAACCAAAAGCTCAAGCAGCCTCGACCTCCCTATGAAGGCTTCCAAAAAGATGGTATATAGGCATTCACGGCCGGTGAATTAAAACTCAGCTATTCTTCTAGGTTTGTGCCTTGTCTTGTGTGGGGTTTCGCCTAGGACACCAAGCTGGCTCATCGGCGGGCTCTTGGTGTCCCCGCCTGGACCCCTACAGGAGTAACGAACTGCGCGCTACCTCCCTTTATATAGAGTGCAACGGTACAAACCTAGAAGAATTGCTGAGTTTTAATTAACGTATGCCTTTGAAATACACGGCTGGATAACAATTTCAAAAATAAAACAGAATTAAAATATATAAATATGGAAAATAGGGTTAAAAATAAAGTAAAATATAATAAAACAAGTAGTTCCGTAACGAACTAAGGATATGTGGAAATTTGAAGCCATTCTTTTCAGTCGGTCAACACGATTGTGCCCAATGAATGGGCGGGGTACAAGATATCAATATGTTAACACACTCCTGGAAAAAATTACGTGTATTAGTTAGTTATCACAAGAAGGCCTCCGTGGCTTAGGCGGCAGCACGCTGGCCTCTCACCGCTGGGTCCGTGGTTCAAATCCCGGGCACTCCATGTGAGATCTGTGCTGGACAAAACGGAGGCAGACAGGTTTTTCTCCGGGAACTCCGGTTTTCCCTGTCAAAATTTCATTCCAGCAACACTCTCCACTATCATTTCATTTCATCTGTCATTCATTTAATCATTGCCCCAGAGGAGTGCGTCAGGCCTCGGCAGCCGGCACAGTTCATATCCTCGCCGCTAGATGGGGGCTTCATTCATTCCATTCCTGACCCGGTCGGAGACTGGAAGCAGGCTGTGGATTTTCATTTTCAGTTAGTTATCACAAGAGCCTCCGTGGCTTAGGCGGCAGCACGCCGGCCTCTCACCGCTGGGTCCGTGGTTCAAATCCCGGTCACTCCATGTGAGATCTGTGCTGGACAAAACGGAGGCAGACAGGTTTTTCTCCGGGTACTCCGGTTTTCCCTGTCACTATTTAATTCCAGCAACACTCTCCACTATCATTTCATTTCATCTGTCATTCATTTAATCATTGCCCCAGAGGAGTGCGTCAGGCCTCGGCAGCCGGCACAGTTCGTATCCTCGCCGCTAGATGGGGGCTTCATTCATTCCATTCCTGACCCGGTCGGAGACTGGAAGCAGGCTGTAGATTTTCATTTTCAGTTAGTTATCACACTTAGTCAAAATGGGGGCAGATGACCTCGTAGTTCCGCCTCTTAAAACAACAACAACAACAACAACTAACTTAGTCAAAATTGGCAATTTAGGATTACGCGTTGCGACACTCAAGTGGCCATTATCAGATCCTGTTCACTGTGTTAAGGTTAATTTTCACTTTTGTAAATTCACTACTTCTCTATTCGTGTCAGAAGCATCAACTTAACATACAGATATTTTAAAAAGAATATTAACAATGAATACAGGACATCTAAATCTCTGCCATACACATACGCAGGCCCATTATACAAACAAAAACACACACCGATCAACAAATTTGAGAGCTAGATGTTTTTTGCCCAGTATTGGGCGACGTCAATAGCGCTGGAGGAGGCTGTAATCAAGTCTTTCATAGTGCACTTTGAAGGACATAAGTCAGACTGACATAGATGTTGGATTGTCTGCTGCTCTCCACAGTCACAGAGTGATGAATCGCTTGAGAAACCGCACTCCTGCAGATTTACATATGTTCTGCCGACTCCTGTACGGAGTCTGTTAAGGGCTTTCCAGGTTGTCCATTTCTCTTAGTGTCCACATGGAAGACTTACCTTCGGCTCCATCCAGTTGGTAAGGTGGTTAGTTATTTCTTTCTACGTCTTGATCGTGGTATTCTCTGCTTTTCCTTGAAGTTAACTGATGTGCGGAGAAAACACTTTCTAGATTTCAGCCTCCCTGTGGCAGGATGGTATCATAGAGAGGATGATGGGCTTCTGAGCTAGATGATTGGAGCCTTTTTTAATTCACTACTGTGGGTCAATAGCACGTCGTTAGATGATTATAGTATAATGTTTTAATTCGCAGTTTGAATCTCGTTATATGTTAGGTTCGTTTTGTATTCAAGGTTTTGCGAATTACGTGAGTAATGGTGTATATGCACGTGTTTACAATTTAGAATATCACACTGTAGTGGTAGTGTATGTTCTACCCATAATCGAGTGTGTGCTTGAATACGTATGGCTGTGCTACCAAAGGGTGAAGGAATAGTCGTACAGGGGCCTGCGTGGTATAGTTTGAATGGTATTTTTCCGCTCTATCTGCTGGTGAGGTTATTTTTAGAATTGGGTGGAATTTGGAAACTCAATTTTGGGGTAAAACGTGTTTTTTATGATATTTGGTAATATTTTGGGGACCCATTACGCTAGAACGATGTGCTTGGATTAATTTTTTTCGTCCCGTTGTGCTCTTGCTGAGGATGCCTGTGTCGAGTAGGAGCGAAAACGCATTTTGGGGTAAAACCGTGATTTTAAAATCTTGTTATATCTAGCAAACCCATGGTTGGATTTTAACCAATGAGGTGTCCAAGGACTCGGGGTGACGCCCTCTTTCCAATGTGATAGTTATTTTTTCCAAATAAAAAATCACAAAGGGCTTAACGCTGAAAAATTAATTTTTGTTGAAATAATTTTAAATTTTTAGTAAAGAGTGGTTGTAGACAGAGAAACAGTACCGCTGGACGTGTGTTTCAAGGATCCTGTCGCCGGCTACGGTGGCCGTGCTCAATAGAACAATCTGGGTCATGTGATGAGATGAGAGAAATATCATCTGCTGCAGCTGGTCATTCAAGGAAAGTTACAAGGCAAAAGAAGACCAGGAAGAAGACGCATTTCTTGGATCGATAATCTGAAAACTGGTTCAATTGTTCCACTATTGAGCTGTTTCGTACTGCATCATCTAAATCAAGAGTCTCTATGATGGTTGCCAACCTCCTGAGAGGAGATGGCACGTAAAGAAGAAGAAGAAGAAGAATGAATCAAGAAACACATATTAGCATGCACTAGGAAAAACTAATTATAATGTACATTTAACTTGGTATTGTTCTTCCCACAGCGATGCTCACTTATAGATTTCCACACTTCACTGCACACGGATGGTTAAATCGCGAGAAACGTCCATTTGAATATTTAAATTTTGCGTCACCGCCATGTTGGATTTGTGCTCACCAGGTTATTGTATGTCCCATAGGTGAACTTATAAGTATAGCCTCGATCACATTACTAAATTTCAGTTTGATTGCTGTCATATATATTGTCAACCATCTAAATATTTTGGATTTTCGCCATGTTGGATTTAAATATATGTAGGCCATAGAGTTATGTACTATTAGATGACGATTACAGACGCGAGGCGCCCATTAGGGCGCTGAGGCTCAGCCTATCCGTAAAAATAATTAAATTAGTTTTCTTCCGCTGTTATTGGTGTCTTTCGATTGATATTCCAAATATTATATATTTGAACTCGCGCTGCCTAGCACTGTGTTTGCTCACAACCAAATCAACCAATAGCTATTCACCTCGACTCAGCCTGGTGCGCGCAGACGCAGTAGCAACTACTTAGGCGGCGGGGTTAAGCGGGGGGTGTATCTTTTAAATGTGTACGTTAAGGCTTGCCCAAAGACCTGGAGGGAGAAACCCTTAAACGCTGGTTGTAAGAAACTGCTGCAATCTAGGGGTGTTTGGCAGAACTAAGACAGCACAGTATAATGAATGATACTGGTTACAGGGTTGTCAACGATATCAAATGCAAGATAGCATAATTTTCTGACATGACAAATTATTGAACATGGACATAAATCTGAACAGGACCCAGACGTACGCAAAAAAATGAATTTAAGATAAATCTCATTATGTGTTACTTTAAAATACATAACTTAACTTGCAGAATGATATATATTTTTAAATGTGCTCTTTCGACATGTTGGCAGTCCTGGCTACACGGTGAATGATACGAATCTGCGTAGCCTATTGCCAGTGTGAAATGTAAGTGCAGTGAAGTGTGTTTGTATTAATCTATTTGTATCTTACTGTGTGGTGTGTTTGTGTTACAGTGTAGTTGAAAACAAATAGTAGGCATCCGTACGCTAATCTACACGACACATGCGTTTTAATGGATGCATTCAATACATCTCAATATCCATTGAATTTTATTATTGAAAATCCAACATTTTTTTTCTCAACTCTCTTTGGAGGAAAAAATCCAGGTGAAAGAACGGAAGCCCACGCCAAGCTTGTCACTTCAGAAAACCGATGGAAAGTTTGTAAGACGGTTTCAGACACAATGGTACGAGTCGAAACCATGGTTGAGTGGTAGTGCTACCCGAAATAGATTATTTGGTTTTTATTGTGTGCTTTTTGCTAAATACAATTTAGAATGGGGCAAAAGATAGGTTGGTGAGGAAAGTCTTAAAAATTTTCTTTCTAAGTAAAAAAAACCATGAGTGTTCAATTTCACACATCGCAGCAGCTGTTAAATATAATCATTTAGGTACCGCTAGAATTGACCATGCACTTTCTGAGGCGATGCGTCTTGCAGCTTTGAAACACAATGAAAAAGTCGAGCGAAATAGGAATATAATGAAAAGACTGATTTCAACTGTCTGTTTCCTAGCGCGGCAAGAGTTAGCTCTCAGAGGTCACGATGAATCTGAGACGTCTTTAAATAAAGGCAATTATTTAGAATTATTGGATTTCGTGGCAGAGGAAGAACCGTATATGAAAGATAATTTATTATCCGATGGGGGTATATAAAGGCACTTCCTCTGACACACAAAATGAACTACTCGAATGCATTACGGAGGTAGTTAAAGAACAGATTTTTAGTGAACTTGAAAATAGTCCGTTTATTTCTATACAGGCTGATGAAACCACGCATGTCTCAACTACAAGTCAAATGAGCGTAATTTTCCGTTATGCCATTAACGAATCGGGAGAAATTGAAGAGAGATTCGTCGGATTTTATGACGTTTCAAAAGACCGAAGTGCTCAAGGTATAGCTGCTGTTTTGCTTGACGTCCTCAAAACCTGGAAGATCTCGATAGGCAAATTAATATCCCAAACGTACGATGGATGCAGTGCAATGGCAGGTAAAAATGCTGGTGTTCACTGTATTGTAAAACAAGAATATCCTCATGCCCTCTTCATCCATTGCTACGCGCATCAATTAAATTTGGTTCTGCTTTATGCTTGTAAAACAATTACGCAAGTTAAAATTTTTGTAGCAAACCTCGCAGGATTCTATACTTTCTTTAGCCGTTCTAGTAAAAGAAGCGATCTTCTTAGAGCAAGGGGTTTCAAATTGCCAAGCTCATGTGAAACAAGATGGAAATTTCATTCGCGCGCTGTTGCAACAATTATCCTTCACTATGCGGAACTAAAAGCCGCATTTCATGATATTATAGACAATGATGGATGAGATGATAATTCCTTACATCAGGCAATTGGACTCTGCAATATATTGAATGATCTGACGTTTCTTTATTTGCTGCAGCTTTATAATTTGATTTTTCAGCATACGGGTGTACTGTTTGACATCCTGCAAAGCAAACCCGTAGATATAAGACGTTGCAAGTACGAAATTGAAAATTGCACCAAGGCGGTTGATAAACTAAGAATGAAGAAGTATTTCTTGCCTGCATAGAGAAAGCTCTCTCCTAAATTCAGCAGGTGAACTTAAAACTACTCTAAATGAAGCAGGATCACAGAAATTGTAGAGACTTGCGTTTGAAATAGTTGACACTATAGTAGTGAATATGGACACCAGATTCCAGGACTTTCAGAAGCTAGATTTTACGGAATTGGTAGATCAGGAAAAAATTTTGTATTACAGTAGGCCAAATAATTTCCCGACATTTATTCTCGAAAAAATTGTTTAAAGTGTATCCATTCTTCGATCATGAAAAACTGATAAACACCTATCGCCTAGGGATTTATTCAAATACATTATACACAATGGATTAAAAAATGTGCTCCCCGAGTGCGTGAAGCTACTTTCCTTGGTACTTTCAGTTCCGGCGACCACTGCTTCATGCGAAAGAAGCATGAGTACATTGAAACGTGTTAAAACGTACCTCCGCAACACAATGACGAACGATAGACTATCAAATTTGGCAATTCTGGCTATAGAGAAGAGGACTGTTAAATCTTCTTCCAAACGTCAAGAATTCATTTCTCGAGTTATCGACGTCTACGCCCAGAAAAAGGACAGAAGGATCAAACTTATCTACAAAAAAAATAATGGTGAGTGATAATGTATTAATTTGCTGATGCTCCTTGTCGAATTAGATTTAATTATTTGAAATAACACACATGCTCTATTATGACTGTATAAGTGAAGAATACACTTTAGTTGAGATAATTGTTCTATTTTATTTTTTCCATACATGGTATGAGTAACTGTGTGTGCCCCATTAAAGTAAAAAAAAGGCCCGACCTCTGATGAGTTAAGGGACACTGGGGGTGGGGACACAGCCTTTCCAGTAGACTAAAGCTGTGCATTTTGAGGAGTTGAGCACGTTTGTTATTTTCGGAATTCATTCAACTTCAGCCTACCCTACAAAAAATACCACGCTTCGCCACTGGACGATTATTGTGTATGTTTATTATTCTAACGTTGAATTCGATCCCATAATTAGGACACAAGAAATTAAAAATTTATTTAAAATTTAGCACAGCCGCCATCTTGAAGTTATGTAAACAATTGAACTAAATTAGATGGCAGTGCATTGCAATTTGTATGGTGATTTGCTGTTCCTAGTTTCACTGCGTTCGGATGATTAAATCCCCAGAATGGTCTTTTTAAATGTGTCAACTTCGCTTGTCCGCCATGTTCGTTTTGTAGTTAACAGGTTTTGATAAGTCACATAGGTCAACATCTAGCAGTTCCTTTTATCACCATACAAAATTTCAGGGTGATATGAGTAATAGTTTTGGAGATATAGAATGCCGGTGAAATATTTCGCACAGCCGCCATGTTAGATTGGTCAGACGTAATAAAATTTGAAGGGCACAGTCGGGATCGACCAAAATAGTACTATGTCCTTACCGAAATCGATCCAGCCGTTTAGAAGTTATTAGAGGGGGACACACACATATACACACACACACACACACATGGACAAAAGATGATCTCATAAGCCTTTTTTTTTGTTTTTTTGTTTTTTTTGTTTTGTTTTTCATAAATGAAAATAGGCTAAAAACATACATACTGCATGTTGAAACTCTCTAAATATTTTACATATGATACTAAGCCATTCGTGAAATAAAGTCATTTTCCATATAAGTCCCGACAGTAATTACGCATTACTTCCAGTCATAAATGTGTTGAGGACCACCACTAGGCTTTCCACACCCGCGTTCGTGGGAAAAGATACAACAAAACAGAAAATCCTCACGGGCATTAAAAATTAAAATAAGGATCTATGAAGTGGGCACAATAACATTTCGCTCTGTGAAAATCCACAGCCTGCTTCCAGTCTCCGACCGGGTCAGGAATGGAATGAATGAAGCCCCTATCTAGCGGCGAGGATATGAACTGTGCCGGCTGCCGAAGCCTGACGCACTCCTCTGGGGCAATGATTAAATGAATGACAGATGAAATGAAATGATAGTGGAGAGTGTTGCTGGAATGAAATTGTGACAGGGAAAACCGGAGTACCCGGAGAAAAACCTGTCTGCCTCCGTTTTGTCCAGCACAGATCTCACATGGAGTGACCGGGATTTGAACCACGGAACCAGCGGTGAGAGGCCGGCGTGCTGCCGCCTAAGCCCCGGAGGCTTCTATTTCGCTCTGTAAGTGTTATAATTGTGGGCCCTTAGGAGTATCATCCCTCTCGCAGAGGTGTCCGTGGACCACAGTTTTGGAATGGCTGGCTTAAAGCATCAAAACCTGTCGCACCCCCGGCGCAGGACTGCCACAAGTCAAAAAAAAACCAGCCCTACAGTAGTCGCATATGATGAGTAACATGTGACATGTTATCCTACCATGTGTCTGCCGGGAGCGCAAATCCCTTGTTAACAGTGAACTCTGTTGGTCATTGAAATAACTACTTGTAAAACTCCTGTGCCAAATCCTTTCAGCAAATATGATGTAACGAATACTTTCACACCAAAGAACGATAACTTAGATTATTTATTGTAGGAATATATTTAATGGAGCCTCCAATCCTTGAAGTAAACCGTATGCTTTGTACATTCCACATCCTACTATGTGTCTGTCAGGAGCGCAAATCCCTTCTTAACATTGAACTGTGTTGGTCATTGAAATAACTATTTGTAAAACTCCAGTACCAAATCCTTTCAGCAAATATTATATAATTAATATTTTCACACCAAAGAACGACAACTTATAGATGATTTATTGTAGGAATATCTTTAATGGAGCCTCCAAACCTTGAGGTAAACCGTATGCGATATACATTCCACATGGTGCTGTATTTTGCCGGATAGTACCTCGAATTCTTACATTAAATAACAATACAGCAAAAGTATGAAGATTTAATAAATCATAATTTTTTTCAGCAAATATGATATAATGAATATTTTCACACCAATGAACGACAATTTGAAGATGATTTATTATAGGAATATCTTTAATGGGGCCTCCAAACCTTGAAGTAAACCGTATGCGATATACATTCCACATAGCCACATGGCCGACAGTACGTCGTTGTACCAATCTCCGCCACCGCACGCGCTTATTGCTTCCGTCCCATTTCCGTCCCTTTTCGAAAAATCACCCCCACAAAAAGTATACAGCAACCGAGTGGAAAGATGTTACACATCAAAAAACATGAATTTTGAAGTATGTGGTAGCCTACTTATAAATGTCTATAATCAAGTCCGTGTCCTGTAAAACTGCCACAACTCAGTTCTTATAAGTAGCAATTCCTCGGCACTTAATAGATAACTGCCGTAACTCGAAATTATTATTGTTACGGCTGTGAGTTTGTGTCATCGCTCGCCGCATGAGTCACAACTGCCCCAGGGCTGGGCTGTGCCCCGCCTCAGTGTATTGCGTGCGCCTTATGCAACAGGACTACTAGGACAAAGGGATGGTCCAGAATATTCGTGACTCAGCCAGTGAAGAAACCTCGAGAAGCCGTGAACCCTGGATGGGTCTAGAAGCATTTATTGAGTCACCGGCCTGCTATATAAGAGCGACCTGTCAAGCAGTGGGTTGTTGTGTTTTACGAGCTAGTGCGAGCGTTTATTGTGAGCGACAGAAGTGTGGTGACTTGCGAAACCCCTAGTGAAGCCGTTTCTCTTGACAGCGAGGAAGTGAGGAACATACAGGGGACTGCCTGTGTTTTCGTAAGTAACTGTAATTTGTGTACATAGGGGAGAGTTGCATGTAGTTCTGTCAAGGCCACCAGACTCATTAGCGAGAAGATTAACTGTTGACAAGTGAAAGAGTGCAAGGGCTCTACATAAGCAAGAGACTTGAGGAAACTGGAGTAAGGTTCCAATTGCTTGTATTTGCTGATGAGTAGTGTATCTTCCTGCTAGCAATAAAGCTAACTTCTCTTTAAAGCAGTAATTGGTGTTGTGCTTTCTACCCACCGTAATCCGGTTAACAAAAGTGCCACTAGGGGGTGGCACGTAACATTATTATTTTTGATTAAAACACATAATTATAATCCATGAAAGAACTTCGCATGTCATTGTATAGTATTAGACAATGTTAGAAGTTAGTAAAATGTTTCTTTCACTTTAATTATGTAAATATTTATGTTTATGCTCGACGATGTAGAAATGTAAATATTATATGTCAGAAAAATGTATCATAATGAGGGTCATTATAACACTATTTTTCATTATGAAACGGTTTCTCCCACCAATCAGAGCTCAAGAAACAGTTGTGTGACCAATAAGGTAAGGATAGCATCGCATCTGCGCTGACTTCCACGGCCTTCATTTCAAATTTCACTGCGTGGATAGTGTCATAGTGGGGTATTTGAGGAGGCCATGGTCAAATACAAGGTATTCTCTGCGTCCCAAGCGCTCTGCTCAGTAATAAAACTGGCGAAATCTCGACGGATGTTTATGAACATTTATGTTCGAACATAAAATAGTTATAATTATCCCACGGACATAAACAGTCGTATGCAACTCGCCTATAATGGTAATTAAGACACTCTTATGGAAATTATATAACTCGGTTCGCTCGTTTTATGAACATACTCGTTTCTTAATTATTGCCATTATCTGCTCGTTGCGTAATGTACAGTACTATTTTCGTATTACCTCAAAATCTTTAAATGCTTCTCCTTAAAAAGTGTCCATTTCGATTTGTGGCAGTCTTCTCTCCTGACGCGTATGGGGAAATTTAAAGATACATATGTCTTAGTAATTGACATATAAAAATGTCTTGCTTTTCTGTAGACCAGCGATGTATGTGAAATCTTTTAAAATATGAATGTCTGGTTAGCTAAAAGCACTCGGGCTGGAAAGAGTTAACGATCCGGTGCTTGGAGTCCATCCTCATTTCTGACAGAATAAAGTCTCCTAGCTGTCCTGTACATCACTTAGAGCCTCGCTCTTTCCTTCCACGAGTTTACATTTAGAGTGATTCTCATCATTAGAATATGTGACAGCCAAGAAAGCATTATATAGGCTGAGCTACTCGCAGGGTTAGTAGTCCGTTTAAATAACGCACAAGGGAACTCTAGCCGAGTCCACCACCCAATCGGATTGTAATGGCAGAGGATACTCTTGAAAAGTCACGCTATACCATTGTTTCCTAACCTGGGGTAAGCAAAGTATTCCCAGGGGTTCGCCAAACACTTTTCCATAATGACTGGTTTCGAGGTTAGGCCTATTACTGTTTCCTTAATTTCTGCGGCATTGTCATATTATTACTATTATATTTTTATTATTATTATTATTAATAATAATAATAATAATAATAATATTACTTTACTTTTATCGTTGTGGCCACTAGGGGCCGTGAGATCTCAACAGTTTTCTTCTTGTTAGCCCACCACGTCTTCATACTTTCGGAATGGGATTTCTTCCATTCATCCGAGTGAACATATCTCTTGCTGGGTTTTACTTCCCCTTGATAAACCTGACGGAGTTTTTGTTTCAATGGGGTTCTGAGCAAAATATCTGATTCAGAAATTTCAAACTTTAACAAGTCCTTATCCACTTCCACCAGCCAAAGAGGCATCACCTTTAAACCTCGGAAGTATGATAATAGACGGTCCGAGAATCTACTGACTGGCATTCTGAGGAGGTGGGCATAGCATGCTATTCTCCGTTTCCGGATTACACTTGAAATCTTTTCAGTGTGGGAGTATCATCATCATATATATTATCTCGGTTGTATATATCCCTCCTACGGCACTCACAAGCGATCGATCGTGAACATGAGCATTCAAATGAAAGAGAATAGACATTAGTAGTGACGAATTGCACTCTAATTCCATAAATATCAATAATTTCTTTAAAAAATGGCTTTTAAAAAATGTACGAAGTGTGCGATTTGCAGATACTGTTGATGTATGAAAATACGCTCCATAATTGCTGTCCACTTCACATTTTGGTCGCTGTGACGCCCATTTCATGTCATTTTAACATTATGAGGTCTTTCCTTTATCATTTTGCATGGATTACAGAAACAGTAAATCAAAGGAATCAGTACTCAAATCGTATAATTTCATAAATATCGAATAACCGGTGAGTGTTACAGCACACTCAGCACACAAATGACATTATCAGTGACAAATTGCATTCTAATTTCTTAAATATCAATTTTTGTAAGAAGTGTTCGATTTGCAAAACCTATTGGGGAAAGTGTGGTTTATGCACAGGCGAGATTTCTCGCACGGGTCCGCTAGTATTATTGAATTACTCCAGAGCTTGTAACCTCCATCTTTGAACTTAGGACCAAGAATTTTCCTAATGATATTTCTTTCCTTAACTTCAAGTCTCTCGATCGGTCCAGCTGTGCGGTTTGTTAGGCATTCCGCTGGATGCAGTGCTTCCGGTCTAATCACAGTTTGATATTCTTCTTCTTTCTTCGATTCGGCCAACTAGGGACCACGTCAGTTCAACTGTCTCTTCTTCCGAGCTCTAACTACCGCCCAGTGTTCCCGCATTCGTCTCCGGTGTTGTTCTTTTCTCTCTTGGGACCACGCCTTCCCTGTCTTCACCTTCGGCTTTTCCTGAAAACCTTTGTGCGTACGTAGTTTTTCCTGAAGTGGAACACGCTCCTGGATATCTTTAGGGGAAATTTCCATTTTACGTAGATCTTTCTCAACTTCCGTAAACCAAGCCCCTTTGGTTTTCTTATCTTGAAAGTACGTCAATATCCGTTTTGATATCCTGCCTGGGTTTATTCGTGTCACGTGGCTATAAAAGGAAATCCTTCTTTTTCGAATCGTGTCACTGATCTTCTCCACGTGCTTGTACAATTCTTGGTTGTGACGCCTTCTGTACTCGCTGTTTTCTTTGATGGGACCCAGGATTTTCCTCAAAATCTTCCTTTCTTTAGCCTCTAGTTTTTGCATTAGACCTTTGTTGTTCATTATTAGAGTCTCAGCCGCATACAGAGCCTCTGGTCGAATAACAGTGCAGTAATGTCTAATTTTGACCTTTAAGGATATCGATCTCTTATTGTAGATGTCTTTAGTCAGGTTGTATGCCATTTCCCTTTTATTAATGCGTGACATGAAGGCTTCCTTCTCTGATAGGTTAGGCTCTATCCATTCACCGAGGTATTTAAACTTTTCTGCCTTCTGAACCTTTCCTAGTCCGTCCTCCAGTTCCCTGGGCGCTGATTTTATGTTTGTCATGAATTGTGCCTTCTCAAAGGAGATTTGAAGCCCAGCCTTCAGTGCTTGATTTTCAGCTGGTTAAGTTGTTCTTCTGCCATATCAATGGAATCTGAAAAGATCACTAGATCATCTGCAAAGGCTAGACAGTCGATTGTAAGATTCATATACTTGTACCCTAACCTTACGCCATTTTCTACCCTTGAATTTTTAATTTCCTTCCCCCATTCTCGGATGACCTTTTCCAAAACACACTTGAAGAGAAGCGGTGTTAGCCCGTCTCCTTGATATTATTATTATTATTATTATTATTATTATTATTATTATTATTATTATTTTAAAATTAAATTAACCCTGTAATGCCTCTTGTTACATATGTAGTGTAACATCGGGAATTTATCACATTATTTCCACAATACATTAATATTTACCGCGAATGCCTGATTTATAGTTATGTAACAACGTTAAGAATGCATTTCATTTCGCTACAAAGAAAATTTCGACTACCAGCTTCTTTGTGTTCTAACAATATTAGCAACAGTACCGCGACCCCACTAAGGAACAGTTACATGTATATTGTATATAGTCAGTGGTTCAGCCAACTCAGATCGTTGTATTGTAGAAAGGGTTCAACCGTCGAAAAAGTTTGGGAACCGCTGTTCTATAAGATGCTGGGGGAAATAATCCACAGATGGTAGCCCTTCAGGTAAGCAACTCAATGTTGAAAGCATCCACTAATGTCATAGACTAGACCTTCCTTGAACACTATTCCTTTAGTAGATATAGACTCGGTAATTTACGTACCATCAACCTCTAGGGATATGAGCTAGGAATTTTAGGTAAATAAAATATAATAATGTACGTTTGCCTTTTCTACCACTACGAGCACTAGTGTGAATCAATGAAACTCAACCATATCCGGTCGATTAGATTATCAGTTTGCCTCTTTTACCACTACGAGGGATAATGTGAGTCAATGAAACTCAACCATATCCGGTCGATTAGATGAGCAGTTTGCCTTTTCTACCACCACGAGCACTAGCGTGAGTCAATGAAACTCAACCATATCTGGTTGATTAGATTAGCAGTTTGCCGTTTCTACCACTACGAGCACTAGTGTGAGTCAATGAAACTCAACCATATCCGGTCGATTAGATTAGCAGATTGCCTTTTCTACACTACGAGCACTAGAGTGAGTCAATGACACTCAACCATATCCAATTGATTAGATTAGCAGTTTGCCTTTTTACCACTACGATCACTAGTGTGAGTCAATGAAACTGAACCATATCCGCTCGATTAGATTAGCAGTTTGTCTTTTCTACCACTACGATCACTAGTGTGAGTCAATGAAACTGAACCATATCCGCTCGATTAGATTAGCAGTTTGCCTTTCTACTACTATGAGCGCTAGTGTTAGTCTATGAAACTCAACCATATTTGCTCGATTATATTAGCAGTTTGCCTTTTCTACCACTACGAGCACTAGTGTGAGTCAATGAAACTCAACCATATCCGGTCGATTAGATTAGCAGTTTGCCTTTTCTAGCAGTTTGAGCGATAGTGTAAGTCATTGAAACTCAACCATATCTGGTCGATTAGATTAGCAGTTTGCATTTTCTACCATTACGACCGATAGTGTCAGTCAATGCAGAGTTTCACTTAAGCCCTTATAACTACTGTACTTCCGGAAAGAAGATTTAAAAAAACCGCCTGAGGTTATTGAACCAAGGAACACATTATAGAAATAATTATGTAAAAAAGTTATTTTGGCTAGGATTTGAATAAAAAAGTAAACGAGTAAGGAAGCAAGCGATTTTAGGCTGTATTTCCGGAATTAATTTAGGCTGGAAGTGATTTTTGAAATTTGATTTTTTTAGTTTGATAGAGCTCTCCAAGACTCACAATTTGAAACATTTCCGGGGCCCTTTAGCCCTTCACCGTTTGGCACAGTTGTGGAAATTGATTAAAGTTACATTTTTGCTAAGATGGGGACCCCTAATTTGTCTGCTACCAAATGTTACCAACATTAGAAAATTGCAATCATTGCTTTAATATAAAAACTAAATGTCTTTCCAATAGCAAAGTTTTAAGGAGAATACCGAATTATTATACCTTTGCCTGAACCTCCCATATATTTCGAATTATCTAGTAAGAAGGTCCTTGAGGCATAAGAGCTCCAAAAATTTCCACTATACTGAGAATACGTCTGAATATGCGGAGATAGAAATATTTTTCTACCAGCTGAAAACCCTCATCCATGAAATAAGTGTAATAGTGCATTATGTAACGAGCCTATAATGGCAATAATTAAGACTCTAGTAAGCTTATGTTTATAAAACGAGCGAAGAGAGTTGTATAACTTCCATACGAGTGCCTTAATGACCATTATAGGCGAGTTGCATACGACTGTTTATTTTCGACGATAATTATTACTTTATTATATATTCTAACATAAATATTCAGATTCTGTTGGTTGAATTCTTCTTCTTGGAAATTGTGTGGGCTCAGCATTTGATCCATTACCCAGTAACACCAACAGATAGCACACAGATACTATGTTGGATCATTTTGTTAATTTGGTCAAATAACACAAAATAGTCTGTTACAAACGCTTTAAAAATAAAATGTATCGTATTATCTACTAGTTATCTTTCGATGTGTATCAATGTAAGGAAATTCAATTGAGTCCCGAATAGAACAGTTATGGCATCTCACGGAAAGGTTTCGCGTAGGAATTCCATTTACTAAACAGAGAGCAGGATTATAATTTCCGTGGAACTAATGTCATAAGCCTGCTTCCTCCATGACGTTCTGGTGTATTTATGTCAACAAAAGCATTCACTAAAATTGTCGGCGAAATCTTATGAATGTGTAGGAATTGGAGTTGTGGATATTAAGGTACAGTGCTATTTCTTTAGCAATATTGCCCAGTTTGTTAATGCATTGTAACTACAATGGTTGATCCAATATAGGCTACATTGTCCACTTTCAAATAATGTAATTTAAGACCGACATGTTGGATTTTGAGTGCATGTCAGAAGCTATCCTTTCCTAATTGGTCAATGAATGAAAATATTGAGCTCTGATTGGTTGAAAAAAACTGTGTTATAATGAAAAGTAGTACTTTAATGACCCCCATTATAATACAGTTTTCTGGCATATAATATTTACATATCGACATCGTCGAACATTGTCTGTTAAAGCACATTTTCACCTCCAAATTGCACTTAAAACTTAATCACTCTTGTAGAGGAACTCTCAATGTAAGGAAATTCAATTGAGTCCCGAATAGAACAGTTATGGCATCTCACGGAAAGGTTTCGCGTAGGAATTCCATTTACTAAACAGAGAGCAGGATTATAATTTCCGTGGAACTAATGTCATATGCCTGCTTCCTCCATGACGTTCTGGTGATTTTATGTCAAGCACAGCATTCACTAAAATTATCGGCGAAATCTTACGAATGTGTAGAAATTTTAGTTGCGGATATTAAGGTACAGTGCTATTTCTTTTGCAATATTACCCAGATTATTCATGCATTGTAACTACAATGGTTGATGCAATATAGGCTACATTGTCCACTTTCAAATCATATAATTTAAGACCGACATGTTGGATTTTGAGGGCATGCCAGAAGCTATCCTTTCCTAATTGGTCAATGAATGAAAATATTGAGCTCTGATTGGTTGAAAATACTGTGTTATAATGAAATGTAATACTTTAATAACCCCCATTATAATAAAGTTTTCTGACATATAATATTTACACATCAACATCGTCGAATATAATAGTACATTATGCAACGAGCCTATAATGGCTATAATTAAGACACGAGTATTTTTTATAAAACGAGCGTATGCGAGTTTTATAATTTCCATACGAGTGTCTTAATTACCATTATAGGCGAGTTGCATACGACTGTTTATGTTCGACGATAATTATAACTTTATTATATGTTTTAACATAAATATTCATAAATATCTGTTGAGAGTCAGCTACTGGAATTTTGTGATCGCAGAGTGTTATACCTTCGTCTTTCAAGAGCTTTGAACGGCTGACGCATGCGCTCTGCCATATGCAGCCATATGTTTACATCAGCCGTCCCTCAGTAATATTGTCACCGCAGTCATTTGAAGACAATGCGCTGTGTAGAAATTAGTGTTAGTGATTTTAAGGTACTGTGCTATTTCTTGTCTCATATTTGCCAGTTTATTTACGCGAACTTATGGACGGTGGGTATTCCATGTCGGTAATTTATTATAGTTCGATGTTGTGTTTATGTCCGACATGTTGGATTTTGAGCGCATGCGCGAAATTATCGTTACCTAATTGGTCAATGAACGAGCTCTGATTGGCTGGAGAAACTGTATCGTAATGAAAAACGGTGTTATAATGACCATCATTATGATACAGTTTTCAAACACATAATAGTGAGGGTCGAACATAAAGTATCTTAAAGCACATTTTCACTTCCAAATTGCACTTAAAACTTAATCACTCTTGTAGAGGAACTCTCTTGGGATCTTACTGGAGAACATCGTCTCAAGTCATTCCGCGTTTGCAGTAAATATACCTGAGTAGGTCAGTCAATAGCTTGGGCACAACAAACAGCGCTACTTAGGCGAGGTAATTAAAGTTGTGATATCTTTACTGATGTTCGCTGGAAGATGGCGCTAGGGAAAACGTACAGTAAGTCGTAAGAACTTTAGCTGTTATACTATAATTCACTGAGATCCATTGGGATCAGGAGCTTCAGCCGTGATAGCCTGGTGTTTTATGTCTGACGTGATACGATGTACTCATTGAACCAGCAACTAATGAATTTGGAGAAAACTCGGGGTGAGGAGCAGGGGTTCAAAATGAAAGAAAGAAAAAAAACTTGACACTGTGACTGTCCCATTGCATTATCGTCTTTGAATAGAATTGTTTAAATAAGTCAATAGTTTGATTATTTTTAATTCACATTAGTGGCATTGGACACCTTGATCATCATCAACCCTGTATAGGCTACTTGGAATTTTTAAGAGCGTTAAAAATCCCTCATATGCCTTCCTTCGGAGGGGAAGTAAAGCCGTCGGTCCCATGGCATGTTAAAGAACCTTCCACTAATTACACCTGTGTGAAGCTAAATTAGGTTAGGTTATGAATGTAAACCACGTTCTTAGGTTTTTACGTTCGTTGCCAAGAGCCGACTGCGGTGGCGTCTAGTAGTCTAGTTCTGAACTAGGCCTAGTAGTCGTTGACGGTGGCGTTTGGGGACAAAAGTAGGAACTATTTGAAAAATTCAAAGTTGCAGTCCTTACTTGAATTAAAAAACAGATACACACACTAATACAGTCATCACATTTAACACTGGTTATCAGACAGATTCTACACACACCCAAAGTACACGGGGCTACATGACCGCGTTGTCGCAGCCCCTAAACTAAGGAACCAGCCAACGAACTACTTGGGAATGTGTGTTTGAGTCTTCAGTCTTTTGACTGGTTTGATGCAGCTCTCCAAGCCTCCCTGTCCTGAGCTAATCGTTTCATCTCTACATAGCTATCACACCCTACATCCGAGGCAATCTGTTTAACATATTCTAACCTTGGTCTACCCCTACAGTTCTTGTCCTCGACCCTTCCTTCCATAACTAAGCTTGCTATACCTGGGTGTTTTAGTATGTGTCCTACCAAACTATCTCTTCTCTTCATTAGCAGTCACCAGAAACATCTCTCCTCTCCCACCTCTTCGTTTGTAACCCTACCTACCCAGTTGATCTTCATCATTCTCCTGTAACACCACATTCCAAACGCTTCAATTCTCCTCATTTCTGCTGCACCAATAGTCCTAGTTTCACTTCCATAGAGCGCCACGCTCCAGACAAAGGCTTTCAAAAATGACTTCCTACTACCTAAATCTATATTCGATGTCAACAGATCCCTTTTCTGTAGAAATGCTTTCCTTGCCTGAGCCAACTTGGGTATGTGTTCAATTTGTCTGATAACCTGTGTTTCTCTAGTGACCGTCATATTCGTCTGGCATTCGCCTGGAGGGAGTGCGGAAAAACAACACTTAGGATAGTCACTGTCAGCGCTGAGATTCGAACCTCCAATCTCCGGACATGCTTCAGCTCCCCAGTGCTATCTTGGTGAGCGATTTAAGGTCGCAGGGTCTAAGAATTTAGAGTCGAGGATTGTGATATGGTGTCATCCCAGCATTTGCCCTGAGGAAAAAGCCACACTCTAAACGACCACTGCCACCAACGGAATTCAAACCTAGGGTCTCCTAAATACAGCTCCCCATAGTGGTTCTTGTTAACTTAACCCTTGAGAACTGGTGTGAAAATATATAACACGAGGAAAAGCGCTGGGTCATTTTGACCCATAGTGTGTCACTCCCCTTTCGTCGTATTCGTACGGATTTTAATGAAGTTATTTTACACCAGGTGTCTTCCTATGAACTATACCCAATATAAAGTGAGGTTTATTTATATTTATCAAATTTAACACGCAGAAATATTAAAATAATTTTCGTAACAGTATTATTGGCCATGACAGTAGCGGTAAAGCAGACATTTCGATATTTTTGAACAAAGGAGCTAGGACCAAGGTTTCCCTAGACCAGTGGTCGCCAAACCGTAGCTCGCGAGCTACTGGTAGCTCGCAGGTAAATTTTTGGTAGCTCGCGGGGAAATTTCAGACGCAGCGCTTGAGTTGGCTAATCTGCACTACTCATCCCCCTGATTCCCACTATGCGTCCCGCGGGTCTGTCAGTCAGTGTCTGGTGTGTGATCGTCAGTGTAAGATTTTTAGCCTATTTTCAATTTCGAAAAAATAGGCTTATGAGATCACCTTTTGTCCGCGTGTGTGTGTGTGTGTGTGTGTGTGTGTGTGTGTGTGTGTGTGTGTGTGTGTGAGGTGTGTGTGTGTGTCCCCCTAATAAATTCTAAACGGCTGTAGCGATTTCAATGAAACTCGGTAAGTTCATAGCACTATTCCGGGCGACCCCGACCGTGCATTTCAAATTTTGTTACGTCTCACCAATCCAACATGGCGGCTGTGCGAAATAATTCACCAGCATTCAATATCTACGAAACTATTCCCGATATCACCCTGGAATTTATTACGGTGATAAAGGAAACTACTAGAAGCTCACCTATGTGACTTTTGAAATACTGATAACTACAAAACCAACATGGCGGTCACGCGAATTTGCGACTTATAAATAGACGCTTCTCGCGATTTAACCAAACAGACGTAATGAAACTTGGTACAGTATATGTTCACACACATTGTAATGCACCGACATCTAACTTGGTTCAATTCTTTACATAACCACAAGATGGCGGATGTCCGAAATATTTCACCGGCATTCTATATCTCTGAAACTATTGGCGGCATCACCCTGAAATTTTGTACGGAGATAAAGGGCACTACTGGAAGTTCATCTATAAGACTTTCAAAAACCGGTTAACTACAAAACTAACATGGAAGCCAAGCGAATTTGAAAATTTTAAATAGACCTTTCTCGCGATTTAATGTTCCAAACGCAATAAAATCTGGTACAGGAAATATTTATATACATTGTAATGCACTGGTATCTAATTTAGTTCAATTGTTTACATAACATCAAGATGGCGGCTGTGCGAATTTTAAAATTAAGTTTTTATTTCTTGTGTCGTATTCATGCGATCGAAGTGAAAGTTTGAATAATGAACCTACGCAATAATTTTCCTTTAATGGTACATGACTCTATGGCCTATACATTAACAATCCAACATGGCGACCATCCAAAATATTTAGACGGCTCTCAATATCTACGAATCTAATATAGCAATCAAACTGATTTTTTTTTTTGTTCATAAGGGCTATGACCTTAAGTTCACCTATAGGACTTTAAATAACCTGGTGATCACAAATCCAACATGGCGGCAACGCGAAGTATAAATATTCACATGGACGTTTCTCGCAATTTCACAACCCGAGTACCGACAGTAGTGGCTACACGGGCTAAAGCGCAGCGTTAGGTCAAGGGGCCAAGCTCTCTGCTGACTCGGTAGACGCGTGGGTTCGAGCCCCACCGTCGGCTGTCCTTGAAATGGTTTTCCTTGGTTTCCCATTTTCAACACCAGGCAAATGCTGGGACAGTACCTTCTGACAGGCCACGGCCGCTTCCTTCCACTGCCTTGCACACTTTCATTCATCTTCATCCATTCCCTCTCATCCCGACGCGCAGGTCGCCCACGGGCGTCGACTAGAAAGACCTGCACTCGGCCTCTCAGGAGGCTACACGACAACAACAAAAAAACTACCCGAGTGCAGTGAAACTTGGTACAGTAAATCCTTATACGAATGTTAATCCACCGGCATCTAATTTATTTCAATTGTTTTCATAACCACAAGATGGCAGCTGTGCGAAATTTTAAAATCTCGTTTTTACTTCTTGTGTACTAATCATGCGATTGAACTTTGAATGCTACACGTACACAATAATCTTCATGAAACAGTACATAACTCGAGGACCTACATAATTATATAAAAATCCAACATGGTGACCATCCGAAATATTTAGTCGGTTCTCAATATCTACGAATCTATTACAGCAATCAAACTGAAGTTTTGTTATGTTGATAGTGGCAATTAACATGAGTAGGATATAGGAAAATAGGCTGTATAGTTCTTCACGGAACTACTTGTTATTTTTCTTGTATGTTATGCATACTGCGGACTACGGACGGTTCTAATTATTACGAGTTCCAGCAAAAAACAAAAAAAATATCATTTTCATGTTGAATGGATAACTGATTATTTTTTACCCAGGTAAAGGACAAATGTGTGTGCTTACTTTGAAATGCAAGTGTAGCAGTTGGGAAGAAAGCAAACGTCGAACGTCATTACAAAACCGTTCACTCCAGTATTTAAAAGGATTTCCCTCAGAATTCTTCCTTAAAGAAAGAGAAGGTAATACAACTGGAATCTCAATTAAATGCTCAACAATCTACTTTTTTTTTTCAAGAAATTAGACAGAAACCAAGCAGCAATTCAGGCGTCTTTCCATTTTTCCAAAAGTATTGGTCGAAATAAGAAACCTTACGAATTAATCAAAGAGGCGTTTTAGATGCTGCGGATACCCTACTTTGTTGGGTAGCTCACGGTAAGGTTTAAGAGCTGTAAGGTAGCTCAGTCACTTAAAACTTTGGCGACCCTAGACCCTAAACATGGATCAACAAGAACGTGAGCTATGTTATTATGCTGCTCGAAAATAGTTCGGATTTTATCCCTTATTTTATACAAATTGGCCCGACAAACGTAAACGGAAAATTGTCACGCAAGGACTGGCGCCATGGGTAAATCTGACCCGACCGTAAATAATATAGAAATAACTTGAGTGTTCAAAAAGCTATGGATATGTTTCTTTTACAGGGTGAAGTTCAAGGCTAGGAAGGAAGGTACAGTAAGCGACAGGAAATAAGGTTTGACCAAAACAATAATATAGAGCTTTATTTAAGCTTCAGGTCAAAAATACCGTCGCCTCCGTAGCGTAGCGGTCAGCATGGTTAGCTGCCGCCCCGGAGGTCCTGGGTTCGATTCCCGGCTCTGCCACGAAATTTGAAAAGTGGTATGAGGACTGGAACGGGGTCTACTCAGCCTCGGGTGTTCCAAATGAGTAGAGGGGGTTCGATTCCGACCTCAGCCATCCTCGAAGTGGTTTTCCGTGGTTTCCCACTTCGTCTTCGGGCAAATGCCGGGATGGTACCTTCTTCAAGGCCACGGCCGCCTCCTTCCCTCTTCCTTGCCTATCCATCCTGACCATCCATTACCTTCCCTCATGAGGCCCCTGTTCGCTTTGCAGGTGAGGCCGCCTGGGCGAGGTGCCACTCCGATTAGATGTTCCCAGCTCTAGGACACTGTCATAGTTGTGTTAGTCCGTGTGATGGACAGATGTAGGTGATTGGCAATGACTGGTTTAATCCGGTGGCGTTTATCACAGTGTTGAACCGCTAGGGGGCTCTGTTCGATAAGCACCATTTCCTGTCATCATTCATAGTACCTCGGCCTGGACGACAATGGTGTAGTAACAATAGATTGTGCGTGTTTCTTTCTTTCCCCGCCTTGGTTTAGAATTGCGCCGTGGTGTTGGGGTAGCTGTGTCTTGTGTGGGGTTTCACCTACAAAAACAAAGCTGGCTCATCAGCGGACTCTTGGTGTCTATGCCCAAACCCCCACAGGAAAAATTGCTGTGTTTTAATTCACTGGCCGTGAAAGCCGTGAGGTTGAGGCTGCTTGAGCTTTAGCTCTCGCAGTAAAGAGGCGCAGGTGCGCTTCGTAAAATGGGAGTTAGCTTGCAGTTCGCTACTCCTTTGGGGGGTCCGGGCATGGACACAATGAGCCCGCTGATGAGCCAGCTTGGCGTCCTAGGCGCAACCCCACACAAGGAATATTGCTGAGTTTTAATTCACTGGCCGTGAAGGCCAATATCCTATCTCATATGTCTACTTTTATTTTTTTGCAAAAAATCGAAAGTAGGTTATAAATATGATACATAGTATTTTAATTAATGAAGTATCTGTTTTGCTTCTGTGAAAGAATTAATTGATTAATCGATAAAACAATTAATCAATTATTCGACCAATCAACAAAAGTCCCCCAGGGGCTCACATCTTGTGGGACGTGGGCTGGCAACCACGGGACCCCAGCTGAGTCCGGCATTGCTTCCACTTACTTGTGCCGGGCTCCTCTCCGTCTTCTTTCCTGTCGACCTCCCTTGGTCAACTCTTGTCCTTTTACGACCCCGACGGTATTAGGGTATCCGAGGCCTAGGGAGTCTTCCACTTTCCCGCCTTAATTGGCCCTTGTCTCATCTTTCCTGATCCCTCCTTCTTCGAGGGGTCAGACCTCTTGTTTTCTTTTCATTATATTTCCTTTTCTCTTTAAGATTCCCGCACTGTTTTTGTTACTTGGCTCCCCGTGTATCTAAATTCCCTTTAGCGTTCTTTTTTCATCTACACTACATTTTATAGGTATTTTTAATATACGTTGCATTTTGTAAATTTTTTCGATCTAAATTGCATTTTCAACCTCTATTGCATTTTGTAAAGATTGATAATCTAAATTGCTTTTTAGTAAGTCTTTCAATGTAGGAGCAGGGAATTTTAGTGAGTGTTTTGAATTTCAATTGTATTTTGTAAATATTTTCAACCAAAACCGCGTTTCGCAAGAATTTTAAATCTAAATTGCATTTTGTGTGGTGGGCATTTTGCAAGTATTTTGATTCTCAATTGCATTTTGTGGGTATTTTGAATCTAACTTACATTTCGTCAAGTATTTTCAATCTAAATTGCATTTTGTAAGTATTGTCAATCCAAATGAGTAGTTTGAATCTACCGTGCATTTTATATGCATTTTCAATTTCAATTGCATTTTGTAAGAATTTTGTATTTCAATTGCACTTTGTGAATATTTTGGATTGGAAATGGGATCTTTCAATCTGAATTGCATTGTGTATTTTCAATTTCACTTACATTTTGTAAGTATTTTGAACCTCAATATTGTATTTTGTACGTATTTTTTATCTCATTTTCATTTTGTAAGTATTTTGAATTTCAATTGCATTTTGTAAGTATTTCGATTCTACATTGCATTTTGTGCGTATTTTTCAATCTATTCCTTTTGTGAATCTTTTCGTTCTAAATTCCCTTTTGTAAGAACATTTTGTGAGTTGTTTCAATCTGAGTTCCTTTTTGTAAGTATTTTCCGTCTCACTTAATTTTCGTTCTGGTTTCCATTTCATTGTCATTTTTGCTATCACCCAGATCACTAGGGGCCGATAACCTTGATGTTAGGCCCCTTAAAACAACAATTATAATCATCATCATCATCATCATCAATCAATCGACAAAAGGCCCAATCGATTAAACGTTTGGTGCCAATTTATCGATTTTTCTGCTTTGATTAATGAATTATTCGATAACTTGTCCATAGAGGACAAGGTTTGTATGGAAGGGTTACAAGTGGAATTATTCTTGTACAGTTTCTTTCTCTGTACTCGGCAGTTAAATAGCAGGTTAGGGTCACGTGACCTGGCAACAGGCCAGGCCAAACAGTAACTGGAGTAGTTACCGGCACGTGTGTAGAGTTTATTCATTCACTCCACGCTCTTATCTCGTATAATGAGTCACAGAGCAGGATTAAATTCCAGGACTATTAGATAAACGTTATTCAGGTTTAACTTACTTGTTCTCTTTCATATTCCCTTCGATAGGCCGCGTCAGTGATATATTGGTACAGCATTAATTAGTGACACAAGAAGGACAACAGGGCATTTAGCCTATATCCAATGGCTTCCAAGCCACAGGGGAATTACTGGAAATGAGTTAGTGGATGAAGTTGCAGAAGAGGCGGTATCACTATCACCCAGGGGCGTATATAAGGGGGTGCTGAGGGGGCTCCAGCCCCCCCCCCCCAGAAAAGAAGCCAATAAAAATTAAGAAAGTGTTGCTTTGGTAAGAGCATAAAATAATTGAAAAATTTGGTTGTACCCTAATCTTAACTTATTGGCTAAGTTATAAACAATATTAAGATTGAAATTAGACTAACTCGTGGTGTAGTGGCTAGCATTCTTGGCTCCCGCCCCGGAGGTCCAAATTTGATTCCCGGCTCCCCCAAGAAATTTTAATTTTAGTCTGAGGGCTTGAACAGGGTACACTCTGCCTTGTGAGGCAAATGTGTGAATTCCACAGTACGGTACTTTTGAGAAATAAATTATCAACTTGTAAAAAAAAAAAAAACTTTCTACTTAGTAAATTGACAAATATTTAGATATTTGACATTCATACTCCATAGATCATAATGGAAAATTCATTAAGTATAAAATTTTATTTGTGTGTTGTGTTCTATTCTACCTTTTTTTTTGTATTGCCAGTAATTGTAGGCTATATAAACTTTGAATCATATATATTATTTCAGTAGTATGCATCCCTCCTGCGGCGCTCACAAGCGACCGATCGTGACAAATGAGCATTCAAATGAAAGAGAATAGACATTAGCAGCGACTTATTGCACTATAATTTCATAAATATCTATAATTTCTTTTAAAAAAATACTTTAAAAATTGTACGAAGTGTGCGATTTGCAATCACCGTTGATGTAGGAAAATACGCTCCATAATTGCTGTCCACGGGCCGCTGTGACGCCTGTTTCATGTCATGTTAACATTCTGAGGTCTTTCCTTTATCCTGAAATGTAAATAGTGTTCTATAATCATTTGGTTGGAATAAAAACATAACCTTTCTCCGTAAGTGTCTCATTATAAACCTATTGGGGAAAGTGTGGTTTATGAACATGCGAGATTTCTCGCACGGGTGAGCTAGTCTTATCTAAAGTAATTACACAAAGTTATATGCTCTAAAGTATTGGTTGATATTTCAGGGTATTTTGCAGTGACAATCCCCTGAGAATACTCTCAATTTTCCAGGATAGCCAGCCCCTCCAAAATAAATTGTATATACGCCCCTGGTATTAGTTAGTGCAACTTATTATACAAGTAGGACAACAGGGTATTTAGCCTATATCCAATCTTGCATGTCGAATGTTATCCCTCCTTGGAGCGCTATGAAAGTCAAGGAGGTCAGATATCTAAGCTCCTTGACACTACAGCGCTTTCTAGTAGAGAAAGGAGGAACTTCTTGTGTTGGTGGAAAATCCCGAGACTAATTTTGCCATTATGAACACGGCCTACTGAATTCAAATGGGTTCTTTAACATGCCAACAACGCATGACATGCACACCGTGATTCTTGTCTCCCTTCAAAAATCACCTGCCGCGGCCAGGAGCGAACCTGCAAGCTTGGGGGGTTGGTAGTCCGACACGATAACCACTCACCCACCGTGGCAGCTATTGGCTAGCTGACCCAATGCCTAGTAAACTGAGAGCGATCAAGGGAAGTACACGCGTGTGTCGGAGCTCTTTCCGGTCACTGAGGGGGTCCGTCATTTTGTGTAAGGATTGGTCATGCAAGATCCATCCACTCGTGCTTAATGACAAGGGAAGATCCCCCACTTATTACATGTGGAGCCGTATTTACCGTGGCCACATGTTAACTAAGGGTGTGGATCTTGAAGATCTTCGAAGAGACCTTGGTTTGCAGATGACACTCAATCTTATAATAGCCTATGACCTGGTGGCTCCTGACCTCGTCATCCGCTTTATAAATGAGAGTGGGTTGGGGCCAGTTCCCGATTCTTGGATGTAAGGGGTAATCTCGAGAACCACTGGATGGATTTTGATGCAGTTTTCACCATTCTGTAAAGGATTTCTCGAGAAAGGTTTATGTAGAAAAACATTCATTTATGACCAAAGGAAGCGGAGCAGTAACGATTTCAGTGAATCGAGTCGAAGAAAAACCTGTCCTTCGTGCGCCTTTTAAGCTTATCCTAGGTGAACCGTTAAAACTATCTATATACTATGAGTGTAAGAATAGTTGAGCATGAAAAATAGTCCCGGCCAGCATATCTCTAACATTAATACATCGTCCACTATAAGTGTTTTTACGTTTTCATTTCTTCCAACAATCTCCATTCATTGAAATTTTAAATTACTAGCTTCGGAGCGAGTTTACGAGCTAGCGAGCGAGCCTATCACTCCAGCTTCGGCCAGCATCAAACTGTCGAATCATGTCGAGTTAATACTTCAGAGAAGAGTATATGTGTTTCGAGTTTCGCTGTTCACCTCGGCTTTTCTGAATTGTGTCTTGGACCTGTCGTCCGTGCGCCTTTTATGGTTACACTTGGTAAACCGTAAGAAATACAAGGCGAAACCGGGGCGGGTTGCTAGTCGTAGATTTATAAAATCCCTCAGTATGCCTTCCTTCGGAGGGGAAGGAAATACGACGGGCCCAAGTCATAGATTTATGGCATGTAAAGGAACCTACCACTACAATTGGTAGTGTGTAGCTAAATTTGTAAGTTATATTTGGTTGGTTAGAAACGCTCTATCAATTTCCAACGTTTGCCGCTAGGTTTCAGTGACAATGGCATCTGGTAGCCAAAGTTAGAACTACTTGAAATTGATTTTTCTGGGAGCCTACGGGTGTTCAATTAAAGTACCCTGCTTTGGCCATTGGTTGCAACACATATATCAATAATCGTTGATAGAGATAGTGTTAAGGATCTGATGATGATCACTTGACTATTAATCCAAGTAAATTTATTAGTCTCGTGTAATGTTTTTCAAATTTACGGAATAGCACCCATTACAACTGTATGCAATCATGTTGACCGACTGAAAAGCATTTTAAAATGTCATTTCCTAAGGCAACACTGGAAAATGGCTTCCAACTCGATAACACAAAACCAATTTGTCACCTCTCGTCAATGGTTCTCAGGTTTACGCAACGTTAGTAGACTTGCAAGCGGTGTTTCCAAATGGGACTTGCTTTACTTCCTGTTTCCTTCTAAATCCCGCATCTTTTATTTTTACGTTTTTCGTGTCAATTGCTGCTTTCTAGCATGGGTAATCACATGTTCCCGTCTGCCTTGTAATACTCACACCACCCCGTGTAGAAATATTGCAACGTTGTAAATGTCAAGAGTGCATATATCATTTGTTTCAATCAAGTTAGGGGCAGATGACCTCGTAGTTCCACCCCTTAAAACAACAATAACTAACTCATTCAAGTTAAGAAATCAAAGTGGTTTATCTAAAAGAGGTAATTTACTTATATAATAACCTAAATTATTTCTTTCTTTTTATGTATTCCTTCCTTTCTTCCTTTCTTTCTTTCTTTCTTTCTTTCTTTCTTTCTTTTTTTCTTCGTCGATTTATTTCCTTTTATCTTTTCCTCTTTCTTTCCTTCCTTATTTCTGTCTTTGTTTATTTATTTCCTTATTTATTTCATTGTTTCTTTCTTTTTCTTTCTTCGATTATTTCTTTCCCTTTTCTTTTCTTTCTTTCTTTCTTTTTCATTCGTTATTTCCTTATTTATTTCTTTGTTTATTTCTTTCCTTCTTTATTTCATTATTTCTCTCTTTTCTCTTTCTTCCTTTCATTATTTATGTTTTGCCTTCTTTCTTTCCTTATATATTTATTTGTTTATTTATTTCCTTATTTCTTTTTTTGTTTATTTATTTATTATTTTACTTATTTATTTACTATTTCATTATTTTATTTATTTATTTCGTTCTTTCCTTCTTTATTTCATTATTTTGTATTTCTTTCTTTTTATTTATTTTTTCTTCCTTTCTTTCTATCTTTCTTTATCAATAATAAAATACAGTTTTTATAAATACTAAACATTTATTGCATATTGACCAAAAAATTAAGTAATAACGTAGTAGTGAATCAAGAACAGAAGCACTTTTGTTTATCTCATTTGTGACAAACTGCACACTTTGTTTCAGGCGTTGAAGCTTTTCAATTCGTCCAAAACAAAACTATTTTGTACTTTACTCGTGAACTGAAACTGGTGCGAAAGCGTATCTTCCTCTACTAGTTTGAACAGTTCATTGTGCAGCAATGTGCATTGTGTCGTGCGACTGTTCCCGGTGAAACAAACAAAAGCCATTTAGGCCCGGCAATGGCTTCGTTTACCCAGCATGACAAAATATCACGCTAGTGCATGTGAGAGAAACAGCAATGGTAGGTTTAGTTATTCTTCAGCGCCAGAACAATGCGGCGCGGCGTGGCGCTTGTAAAGTGTAATGAAACTCCCTCCGTACTTTAGGATACACAATGATAGAAAATACAACTACGGTAACACAAGGTTTTTGTTGAAGCCTTTAATGGACCCGTTAATTGATATTCAATACCTTTGTTTTGTAACACAAAATACACCCAATACTGCCAGCAAACCGATAACACTCGATACAGAGCCAACATTCAGGTATTGGAAGTAAAAATCATTGATTTCTTTCAAATCATGTTTATTGATTGAAAAAATAAAACACCGTAGCTCGGCACGAAATCACCTTATTGTGTGTGTTTGTGTTTGCGTGTGTGATCGTGTGTGTTTGTAGTTGTGTTTATTGGTTGTGGTTGTGTTTGTGTGGTTGTGGTTGTTTTTTGTGGTTGTGTGGGTGACTGTGTTTGTGAGGTTGTGTGCTTTTTGTTTGTGGTTGTGTTTGTGGTTACGGTTGTGTGGTTGTGGTTGTGGTTGTGTGGTTTTGTGGTTGTGCGTTTGTGTGGTTGTGTTGGTGTGGTTTTGGTTGTGTGGTTGTGCTTGTGTGTATGTTTGAGTTTGTGTGTTTTTGTGTTTGTGTGTTTGTGTGGTTGTGGTTGTGTTTGTGTTTGTGTTCGAGTTTGTGGGTTTGTGTGGGTTTGTTTGTGTGTTTATTTGTGTGTGTGAGTTTGTGTGTTTGTTTGTGTGTATGTGTTTGTGTGGTTGTGTTTGTGTGTTTGAGGTTGTGTTTGTGTGGTTGTTGTTGTGTTTGTGTGTTTGTGTATGTGTGTTAGTTTGTGTGTTTGAGTGTGTGGGTTGAGTTTGTGTATTTATGTGTTCTGATTTGGTCGTGTTTGTGTGTTTTTTGTGTGGTTGTGTTTGTGTGTGGTTTTAATAAAACTAGGCCTGTGAAGAGCAAGACGGGCGAGATCCTGACGACGTGTGAACAGCAGCTGACAAGATGGAGATAACACTTGCGGAGGTTCTTAATAGAGATAGAGGACCAGAAAGTAAGCAGCGAGGAGAAGATGAAGAGGAAGCAGAAAGTGACCCAAGCATCAGCCTCGACTCCCCAACTCGGGGCGAAATACGGACAGCGTTGAAGCAGATGAAATGCGGGAAGGCACCAGGTCTGGATAATATCCCAGCGGAAGTACTGAAAGCAGACCTGGATATTACGATCGATCTGCTGCACCCGCTGTTGGAGAAGATCTGGAAGGAGGAGAAAATACCAACCGACTGGAAGAAGGGGTTGATAGTCAAGTTGCCGAAGAAAAGGGACACCACAAACTGTAACAACTGGAGGGGTATCACCTTGCTGTCCATTACAAACAAAGTGCTGGCGAGAGTCATCCTGAATCGTATAAAAGACTGCGTAGAAAAAGGCTTCGGAAGGAACAGGCTGGATTTCGACCACATCGCAGCTGTGTGGATCTCATCAACACCCTCCGAATCATCCTGGAGCAGAGTGTGGAGTGGCGGAATACCCTTTACCTCACATTTGTTGACTTCGAGAAAGCCTTCGACTCCGTAAATCAAAGAATCATGTGGAAGACCCTCGAGGAATATAAAATTCCAACAAAGATCATCAGAATCATGGAAGAGATGTCCGAAGGGTATGAGTGCCAGGTTCTTCACGAAGGCAAATTAACAGAAAAGATAAAGGTCAGTTTCGGAGTGAGACAGGGGTGTGTCCTTTCCCCCACTCTGTTCCTGTTGGTCCTGGATAGTGTGATGAAGAAGGTAATGGGAGGACGGAAGAGGGGTATTCAATGGGGTATAAATCACAGGCTTGAAGATCTGGATTTCGCAGACGACATTTGTCTTATGGCACAACGGTACCGAGACATAGAAGATAAGCTGGGGCGGTTGCAGAGAGAAGCAGAACGTGCAGGACTGTTGATCAACACCAACAAGACCAAAGAGATGAGGATAATATTCTGACACCACGACTAGCTTGACAGTCAACGGAAAGGAAATTGAGCGAGTTGAGTCCTTCCTCTACCTTGGAAGTATAGTCAGAAATGATGGGGGAGCAGAGGAAGATGTTCGAAGCCGTATCAGGAAGGCAAATGGTGCCTTTGTCCAGCTCCACCCCATCTGGAGAAATAGAAACATTTCCAGGAAGACCAAGCTCCGCCTTTTCAATAGCAACGTAAAGTCGATTCTTCTCTACGGCTGTGAAACATGGAAAGTCACAAAACCGATCAACAACCAGCTACAGGTGTTCATTAACAGATGTCTGCGTCGCATCATGAATGTGAGGAGGCCGGACAATAATCTCAAATGAAGATCTTTGGACAATCACCAATCAACAACCGATTAGCATCCAGATCAAGGAGAGGAAATGGCGCTGGATTGGTCACACACTAAGGAAGCCGGACGGAGCTATTGAGAGGGTGGCGCTAGACTGGAATCTTCAAGGCGCCAGGATGCGAGGTCGACCTAAGAAGACCTGGAAGAGGACGATCGAAAATGAAATTGCAGAGGTGGACAAGAACTGGAGTCAAGTGAAGAGAATGGCCAGGAACCGTACTGCGTGGAGAAATTTCGCCAAGGCCCTATGCTCCGGAAGGAGCGGCAGGAATTAAGTAAGTAAGTAAGTAAGTAAGTAAGTAAGTGTGTTTGTGTGTGCGTTTGAGGTTGTGTGTTTGTTTGTGTGTTTGTGTGTTAGTGGTTGTGTTTTCTTCTCTCTCACTGAATACAATGGTATTTGCTGAGGAAATTTCAATAAGTGTCACCAATCCAATATGGTGGCGCGCTAATTATTTTAACGTTACTCAAATCCCAGACCTATTGCAGCAACCATCCTAAAATTTTGTACAATGATAGAAGAGTATACACTACGTTCACATATGCGAACATCAAAAACCTGAATAGCACAAAACCACATGGCGGACACGTGAACTAATTACTTAAATGAACACAGTGAAGCATGGCATAAGATGTCTCTATTTAGAGCTTAATGAATTGGCGTCTAATTCTAATTCAAACCTAGAAACTACTAAAGCATTCAAAAGATTTCATACTCCTATTGTTGTAACAGATCTTGTGCCTGTGTGGTAAAACTGTTGCCCTGGTATGTTTAGTGCTAAACATATTGTTGTGGATCATAATTTAATTCGTTAATTTTCAGTAAGATTATTTGGTTTTCAACAACCAAGAAAGATATCTGAATGATTTTACTACTACAAAACATAGGGTTAAATCATCGTTCCACGTTTCATCCAGATAGACCACAGAGGTTTTGAGAAAATGGTATCTGAAGATAATAATGATTTTAAAAACTATTTAAGTCTATGGAAATTGCTACTGGTTCTTTTTTCGACAACCACACGCTACAGAAAACTAAAACCCTATACATATAATTTCTGAAGTCAGGAAGGTCTTAAGGAAATATCTGAAATACTTGGTGATATCTTACACCATTAAATACAGGGTCATCCAAAAATAATGCCAACATTTCAAAAAATTATAGCACCGAAACCCTTTATGTTAAACGTGTAATTCTTTCACTGAACACCAGCTGGTTAAAGTAAGTTTTGTTTTGGAGGGGGCGTGACCTTGCTATGCGCACACTAGATGCGCAGTAGCCAAGGTCGGCCGGGGGCGCGCGCGAATGAAGTCCCGACCTCACCCCTTTGGATTTTTAGCCTACTTTTCACGTTTTGCAAAAATGAGAAAAAAGTAGACTTATGAGATCGATCCGGGAAAATGTATGTCTGTCTATCTGTCTGTCTGTCTGCCTGTCTGGCTGTGTTTGTGTCCCCCCCCCTATCAACTCCTAAACGGCTGCAGCAATCAAAACCAAATTTAGTATGAGTAAAGATGGGCACCGGAATATCTCACGTCCATATTTGAAAACGATGCCAGTGCTACCAACTGCTGAAAAAACGCACTAGAAATTTGAGCTCCATGTTGGATATCTTGCAAGGTATACATGGGATCTATGCCAAAATTGGCACACATGTAGACAATAATATTTCAGTTTAATTTCCAGGAGGCCAACCATGACAGTGTTGCCAAAATAATTTTAAGCCTTCTGATAGGTCCAATGTTTAAATGCATATAACTTCTCCACTATCAATTGGATTTCAACCAAATTTTGTATGTAGTATCTGTACATAAGCACATATGACTGAGCATATTCTTAAGAGCTACCAGGGTTGCTAACTGTCAATAATTGCTCTCTCTATTTTTTTTATCCAAATACCAATATATCAGAAAGTATGCTAGCCAACAGCTTTAAACTATGCACACGTATATTCTGACATTTTAGATTAATTTGGAGTAACTTACATACGACAGTTCTACCAACATGATTATAAGCCTGCTGATAGTACCAATTTTTAAATACATGTGACTTCTATACTATCAGTTGGATTTCAACCAAATTTCGTATGTGCTATGTGTACCATAACAGATATGACTATACGTATTGTTAAGAGCAATCAGGGCTGCCAACTGTTAATAAATGCTGTCTATATATTTTTTACCCTAATATCAATATATCAGAAAGTATGCAGGCCAACAGCTCTATACTTTGCACACGTATAGCACCTGACATTCTAGATTAATTTGGAGTAATTAATACAAGGCAGTGCTGCCAACATGATTCTATGCCTGCGGATATTTCCAATTTTAAAATACATGTAACTTCTATACTAACAAATGGATTTCATCCAAAATTGGCACAACAAGATATCATAATATTTCAGATTATTTCTGACCAGCACACGCATGGTATTGTTGGCAACATGCTTTTACGCGTGCTGATAGATCCAGTGTCTAACAGCATGTAACGTCCATTGGACTTCAACCAAATTTTGTATTCTGTACCTTAATAGATGGAACTAAGAATATATTCAGTCACCAGGGCTGCCAACTGTAGTGCTCTATTAGGCTCCATTATACCAGGTATATTTTGAACTAATTAGATATTTCGATATTACCAACTTAATTTCGTCATTATTCTAGATAGGTTCATATACTGTAGAATAATCATTGGCATGAAAAGTAGGCTGTATAGTTCTTCACCGAACTTCTTGTTTCTTTTCTGGGGGTACATTAAAAACATTGTGTATGAAGAAAAAATTCGGGATTTGGAGCACCTGCGGGAGCGAATTTCTGCCGCCATCTTGACAGTTACTCCTGAAATGATTGCACGTACCAATCCAGCCATTGGGAAAGCGTGCGTTCAATGGTGATGTTGGTGGTCGGCCTGGCCTAGATATTTTCTCTACATTCCCTGTTTCCTTAAACTGATTAAACCATCGAATTACAGTTTTGAAATCAGGTGCAGTTTGTCGGGCGGTGCAGTCATTGGTGCACGTGCCCCCGGCCGACCTTGGCTACTGCGCATCTAGTGTGCGCATAGCAAGGTCACGTCCCCTCCAAAACAAAACTTACTTTAACCAGCTGGCGTTCAGTGAAAGAATTACACGTTTAACATAAAGGATTTTGGTGCTATAATTTTTTTAAATGTTGGCATATTTTTTCGATGATCCTGTATAGGAAGCTGCACTTTTCTGTCGCTTCACACTTGCCGGTTCCCTTGATCAAGGTCGTGGTTATCTCTTGAACCGATCATGGCTGCACTCAGTAGTTACGCTACCAACTTTTTCTTGGTCTCGAGAGATCATGGAGTAGCAATTTAAATTTTGACATGGCTTCTTAATTAATGCATGCAATTGTAGACTCATCCCTGCTTTCTTCCTAACGTTGACAAAGGTACAAGCTACTGTCCCAAAACTCGTCGGTTATTTTATATTACAATTTATTTATTTATTTATTTATTTATTTATTTATTTATTGGTTTTTATTTATTTATTTATTTATTATTTATTTATTTATTTATGTCTGTCTGTCTGTCTGTCTGTCTGTCTGTCTGTCTGTCTGTCTGTCTGTCTGTCATGTATGTATGCATTCATTTATTTATTTATTATTTCTATTTTTATTTTTATTTCACTTTAACGGCACAACGGTCAAGCTGTTGGCCTGTCACCACGATGGACCGGGTTCGATTCCCGGTCAATGCATGTGCGATTTTGAATGTGAAATTCCATGTCCTGTGTTTCGGATTCCACGTAAAAAGGAGATTCCGTGGCTCATGATCTCGAGATTAACGGTCACGTAACACTACAAACTTACTTTACATTTATTTTTTATTTTTTTATTTTTTATTTTTTTAAAATTCTTTTATTTTTGAATTTTTTAAAATTGTAATTTTAATTTCTTTTTTATGTTTATTTTTATTTTAATTTAATTAATATTAATTTCATTTTAATTTCGTTATGTATTTATTATATTTATCGAGCAGGGCTTTCCTCCTTTTTCTTCCATAGGAGTTTTCTTTCTTTTCTTCAGTAACGGGAAGATGACCATGAAGTTGTCTTCAAAACAACTTCCAATACTATATGAAGGACCGGGTAATGAAAGCTGTATGTGGTGGTTCTGTGTAACTTTGCATTTGTACTAAATGATAAATAGACCTGCCATAATCATGTGCCTATCTTGTAAGTTGGCAACATTGTTGGGAAATACAAGACATTCCCTCTTTCATTAGCTCGTGTCTCAAAGGAACTACCCTTGTTTGTGTACACTCACCGATGACGAATGATAGATGAACCCAGTAGCGATATGAATCAATCTATTACAGCCTCGCGTGACAACTCCAACGCATGTCTGTTGATCATCAAACATTCCGTCAAGATTTCTCATCTTTTAACCCCTCCAAGTGACACATTTTCTGTATTGACAACTTGATTTATAAGTTTTAGTATCACGCGAGGATCCTCCGTGGCTTAGGTGACAGCACGCCGGCCTCTCACCGCTTGGTCCGTGGTTCAAATCCCGGTCACTCCCTGTGAGATTTGTGCTGGATAAAGCGGAGGCAGACAGGCTTTTCTCTGGGTATTCTGGTTTTCCCTATCACAATTTCATTCCAGCAACACTCTCCACTATCATTTCATTTCATCTCATCTGTCATTCATTTACGCATTTCCCCAGGGGAGTGTGACAGGCTTCGGCAGCCGGCACAGTTCGTTACCTCGCCGCTAGATGGGGGCTTCAATCATTCCATTCCCTGACCCGGTCGGTCGACTGGAAGCAGGCTGTGGATTTTCATTTTCCGTATCACGCGAGTGACGTGCCCCCAATCCATTTTAACATGGATAATACGTTTTAGTACTCGGATCTGTGATTTGCACGAAAAGAACCGACACTGATAATCCGGTGATTAGGGGCAGATAACCTCGCTGTTCCGCTCCTTACAACAACAATAACAAACTATCCGGTGGTTACCATGTCAACAGGTGTTTGTTACCCAGTTCTCTTCATTCTAGTTCAGTAGAGACATTTACTGCTAGAGTCCAAGCTCTGTGAATCTGACAAGGAGAGGTTGCCAATTGGTTTTCTAGAAAAGTGTTCAAATTTGGAGGGTTTGCTCTTCATAAGAAAATATTTTCGCCGTGTTCGAGCGTTCTTGCCAATAGGCCTTAGTGTGTTCAAAATTGAACGTTTAAAATCAATCCTCAAACTTGTGTAGTCCTATTCTCGCATACGTTCCCGGCTCGTTTCCGTGGCGTAGTCGCTAGCGCATTGGCGTGGTGAAGTCAAGGTTTCGAGTTCGAGTCAGACCTAGGTCAGGACTTTTTTTTTTACTGTTATTATTGTCCTTTGTGTTTTCTATAATGTATTTGCAGTGGTCTCTTCGTTTTTAGAGCTATGTACAATATTTTAACATCATTATTATTCGTCCTTGAAGCTTGAACGAGTCGTAAGTTTTATTCGTTAAAATTTAAATGCAGCATGGCCGGCGACGCTACGTTCATGTGCACTGCGCCGAGTCTAATGCAGAAACGCAAGAGCTCTTCCCGCTGTTCCGCTCTGCTCTACCATCCAGGTAAACTGTCTGTATCCAAAACTCGATACGGAACTCGTGTGAGTAACATCGCGGGACACTCTTCGTCACGCAAGTGCCGTTTAAGCGGGTTCGATAAGTCGGAGGTCTTGATTGACGCTTATGCGTATTCAATATTACGTGTGTGCGGTTGTCTACAATCAACAGTATCTAGAATTCAAAAGACAATAATAACAGTAAAACAAATCCTGACGAAGGTCTGACTCGAACTCGAAACCTTTAATTCCACACGCCAATGAGCTAGCGACTACGCCACGGAAACGAGCCGGGACCGTGTGCGAGAATAGGACTACACAAGTTTGAGGATTGATTTTAAACGTTCAATTTTGAACACACTAAGGCCCATTGGCAAAAACGCTCGAACATAGCCAAAATATTTTCTTATGAAGAGCAAGCCGTCCAAATTTGAACACTTTTCTAGAAAACCACTTGCCGACCTCTCCTTGTGAGAGAATTAATGTGGATCGCGGCCGATGAGGGAAGATGTGGGGTTTCCCGGTCCGTACGTAGCAACAGAACCAAATACATTGGTAGGTCACTCACTCACCACACTTGTTTGAACAACGGCCCTATGTTAGCAATATTGGAATAGACATGAATTCCTGTTGACAGGCCCTTCTCTTCCCGCCTGCCACTTCACCTCACCCCTCAAGTTCACAGAGCTTTGGAACCGAGCGCTACAGGCCGGACGTTCGTTTTAGACGAGTGAAAAATCCTAATGGAAGCCTAGAGGCGAGTTACTACAGTACCTGTGTCTTTGTCAGCTGCTCCAGATGATGGACAAAACTATCTCACGCTACTGCCAAAGTACAGTCATTGGCAAATATAATGGCGTTCAGTTCTTAACTATGTAACGTGTACTTACGCGTCACACAATACTTCGACGTGGACTGTACTGGTCTGCATGGTAGTGTCGTCACGTGCTTAAGTCTGGAATTCCATTACATCAGACCTGTGGTGACAAATATGAAGCGAGAAAGCGAGAGAGATACTACGTACTGGATCACCCGCAAGGTTCAAGGTCAAGGGCAATTGTCTAAAACAAACGTCCGGCTTGTATATGAATATGATGCTATAAGAACATCTTACTTACTAGTATTGCAAGTTAGTACACCTGTCGGTCGTGAGATGCAGTAGTACCAACTCGCAGGGTCGGAGTAAAAATCCATAAAGTTACTGAAAGTCGTTCAAAATTTCTATTTGTTTTCCTTGTATTGTCATCAAGTGTCATTTTGATTTTTTTTTAAATCAGTGTTACCAACATGAAATTTTAGTGTAAACAAAAAATGGCCATCTTAATTTCAAACTTTTTATTTACTTTTTTCTCGGAAACTATTGGCAGGAACTAATAGAATTTATTTAGGGATGTTCGTTAAAAATGTATTTTTGAATTTTTAGGAAACATTTTTTTAAAAATTGCATAATATAACAGCTCTTTCGTGAACATTTCCATTTGGGAAAATTAAACTAAAGAAAATTTTGAAAAATGGACGTGTTAAAATATAACATATGATGAAATTACATGTCAAAATCTCAGCTTTGTATGTTGGAAAGTTCCGATAAGAAAGAGGGACATTTTATATCTAGAAAAAATATTATAGCGAGAAATTAGAACCAAATATTTTCCCGGTTTTTAGAACATGCTATCACCATAGAATTCCTCTTCGTCCATTTGAAGTACTAGCATCCAGTTTGCCTTTGTTCCATGTCCCTTTGAAAGAAAGAAGTGAAAATAATACACAAATTAACGAATAAACAAACATACATGGAATTAATAAACAAATAGCGTACAAATAAATGTTTATGGAATACCCGCTTGGAGATAGGCTTCGAGTTTGAAGGGAAACATTTCAACTCTTTATGGGATAGTGGTCTCTATATTACCCACCTGTCATAAGGACGGTTTATGCTTTCAAAGATGCTGATAGTTGAAGCTTTAAGCCAAAATTCAGAGAATTTTCATGCCGAAGTGCTAGTATTTCTAAAAATCAAATATACCTACGTATCTACTTGACGTAATGTGTTAGATAAAATTTTAAAAAACTTAAGTTAAAACTATATAGCATTTGTAGATAATGAGAAGGTCTTTGATAATGTAAGTTGGGACCATCTCTTCAAAATTATTAAATCTTCAGGATTAGACTGGAAGGATAGGAGGTTGATACTAAGATTTTATGAAAATCATACCACAATAGTAGACATCAAAGGAAGCAGTCAGGAAATAAAAATCAGGAAGGGAGTAAGACAGGGGTGCCCCCTTTCACCGTACCTCTTCAATGTATTCATCGAAAAAGCTATAAATAAGTTCAAAACGAACACAAAAGGAAATAGAATAAATGGACAACAAATCCATTGTATTCGCTTTGCAGATGATGTAGCAGTGGTTGCAGACTCAGAAAAGGAATTCCCCAAGATGCTGAATATACTGTCATCATATTTAGTAGATTTATACTTAAACAATAACGTGAAGAAGACAAAAATATTAGTTGTAAGTTATCACCCTGAGCGAAATCACACCAATCAATTCAATAAAAATATGAAAATTAAATCTTTAAGAACAGAAATTGAAAATTAAAAATAAATATATCAACATAAAAATTAGAGAAACAAAAATTAATATACTGCTCAAAAAAATTAAAGCACCACTTTTTTCGAAGGCCACCAAATTTTGAAATGTTGACCTACAAGCTCGAAATCTCAGTATGACGTTTGTCCTGACGCCTACCAAGCATATGCTTCAGCACGACTCCCCAACTTGAGTAGTTTCGGGGTAGCACCCTGAATACCAGCCCAGTTTCGAAAACCGCAAATTGAAGTTTGCGAAAAACGCTGCAGGACTTGTCGCAGGTTGCCAAAGCAGTCGAAAATGAATGAGTCTTGCTCTTAAAGGTTCCACAAACACGTAGAAATCGTTACATTTGACGTTTGGGCATTTTCAACCCCCTTCATCATCCCCTAAACATGGACTACCATTGGGGGCGTCTGAGAAGGTACCGGGTGTGTTTAACCATCTGAAAACCTGCACACCGTCCTCAGTTGCTGATTGCAGTAAGTTCTTAAGGCCTCCGGCAATGTCCACACCCCCTAACACCCTCAACTGGCATGGGACCAAACCACCCCCTCTCGATTCACCCCTAAGGAAGGTTTTAATCGAGATGTTTATCAGTGCTGTGAATGCGGGGGTCTTCCCCTACCGTTTCAAAAAAGGAGCTGTGCCTTTGTCACCACCCCTTCCCCTGCAAACCCTGTTTGTATGATTCTTCGAATCAGGCCCTTTTTAAGGGCTGAAACGAGATCTTAATCGCTGAAAGGGCTGTAAAGGTCCTTAGAAGTAGTGGTGACACGAAATCAACCCCTTCCGATCGATGATTGACATTCCGTCCCCCAAATTCGAAATTTTTGCACCCCCAACCCTCCCTGTCTGGACGCGTAACGCGTCATGGCAGAGTTTTCAGAGTTGGATGGAAATGAAGCTTATGGCGTGCAATGGAGCCCAAAACAGCAGGTTGGATAGTAATTCATCGGTAGGTTGGGAAACGGGACCAACATTTTTCAAAAAAGTGTACAGCCTACAGTAAGTAGCCCATGCATAGGCAACCCACATCACGTCCTTGCGTGTGGGTTGCCTATGATCGGCAATAGGTTACAAAGTTTGGCAATGAGAGAAAAATGACGTGATATGGGTTGCCTATGCATTGGTGTACATACTAGAGGCTGTTAACTTTTTTGAAAAATTTTTGGTCCCGTTTCCCACCCTATCGATGAATTTCCATCCAACCTGCTGTTTTGGGCTCCATGTCAGGCCATAAGCTTCATTTCCATCCAACTCTGAAAACTCTGCCATGACGCGTTACGCGTCCAGACAGGGAGGGTTGGGGGTGCAACAATTTCGAATTTCGGGGACGGAATGTCAATCAACGGTCGGAAGGGGTTGATTTCGTGTCACCACTACTTCTAAGGACCTTTACAGCCCTTTCAGCGATTAAGACCTCGTTTCAGCCCTTAAAAAGGGCCTGATTCGAAAAATCATACAAACGGGGGTTGCAGGGGAAGGGGTGGTGACAAAGGCACAGCTCCTTTTGTGAAACGGTAGGGGAAGACCCCCGCATTCACAGCACTGATAAACATCTCGATTAAAACCTTCCTTAGCGGTGAATCGAGAGGGGGTGGTTTGGTCCCATGCCAGTTGAGGGTGTTAGGGGGTGTGGACATTGCCGGAGGCCTTAAGAACTTACTGCAATCAGCAACTGAGGACGGTGTGCAGGTTTTCAGATGGTTAAACACACCCGGTACCTTCTCAGACGCCCCCAATGGTAGTCCATGTTTAGGGGATGATGAAGGGGGTTGAAAATGCCCAAACGTCAAATGTAACGATTTCTACGTGTTTGTGGAACCTTTAAGAGCAAGACTCATTCATTTTCGACTGCTTTGGCAACCTGCGACAAGTCCTGCAGCGTTTTTCGCAAACTTCAATTTGCGGTTTTCGAAAATGGGCTGGTTTTCGGGGTGCTACCCAGAAACTACTCAAGTTGGGGAGTTGTGCTGAAGCATATGCTTGGTAGGCGTCAGGACAAACGTCATACTGAGATTTCGAGCTTTTAGGTCAACATTTCAAAATTTGGTGGCCTTTGAAAAAAGTGGTGCTTTAATTTTTTTTATCAGTATAATTATAATTAAAATAAATTAAAATGTAAAAACACATAAAAATGTTGTGGGGTTTGAAGCCATTTTTTCAGTGTTGCCTTAGTTTAGTGGTTTTCAGTCGGTCAACACGAATGTACCCAAAAGAACTGGCTTATGCCCTAATACTGAAATAGTATATTTATTAATCTCATGTAATTTATTTCAGGATTAGTGCATAACCCAGTTCTTGGGTGCATTCGTGTTGACCGACTGAAAAGCACTAAACTCCTGACACATAAAAATAAAAATATGTTTGGTCTATAAAGGGTTAGTGCTGCTAATCTCTTGGTGAACTGAACCTCGAGAGCTATTTCGAACATACAGTAGTAGAGGGAATCTCATTAAATATTTCGCTTGACCTCTGGAATTCAGAAAGGAACGGTCAACAAACGTCTCCATCCGTTTTTCATAAAGCCCTGGCACTAATGTATGAGCTGTATAGACTACTACTGCCCCCTTTGTTTTCTCGCTCGAACTGCATATATCACAAGCGTGTATACTCGAGTGAAATCACAATAGGACCCCCCTACTTGTGTCACTAAGGGATTACATGTGCGACTACTGCAGTCACTACAATGGGATAGGAACATAAAAAGAAAGTTGAAAGCCTTTAAACAAAAGTTTGGTGCTTATCAGTCGATCAACCCGAATGTACCCAAATAAGATGGGTTATACCCTAATCCTGAAAAAAATACATGAGATTAATAAATACACTTGGATGACCTGTTTCCATCGTCAAGCGATCATCATCAGATCTATTACACCTAGGCTATAAAATCTATGTCTGAAAATCCGGGTGAAAATATTTACAATATTGTAACTTTTTTGGGGTTCGTAATAATAATGGTCAGGCTATAATGCACTAAATCTTTATTTACAGTAATATTATGTACACTAATTAACAATAAAACAAATTGGCCTACTTACTCGCACACACGCACACACAGTCACTTTATACAGCTGCAAGTCACTATTTATTTACAATGTTCACTGCAAGGAAGTATCTCCTATAGTCACTATTTATCTTCCACAGTCACTATTTATCTTCCACACTTACTGTCTACGTTATTTATTTTCTCAGCACAGCACTTCACATTTATTTCCACTGGTCGCTCGGCACGGCACACACCGTCATCGCGGACTCATACAGGAGTAACTTGCCCGCCGCAGTTTGCCTGTATATATCCAATCAGCTCTCTGGTCTCGAAAGTTCACGATGTCGCTACCTCCAGTAGCATCAAGTCCGTTCTCGTGGATTCTCTCCTAGCACCACCCAGCCCTTTCTAGTTGGTGGTTCTCGAACTGCACGTTGAATCCAGTAGCCTCGAGAAACAGGACAGTCAGTAGCCCGCACGCCAATGATCTTCCTGACTCGTAGACATATTGTGTTGGTGGTGGCCTTGGGAGGGGCTACTCTATTTAGCCCTGGCCTGATTGGTTGCCCGGCGCTCCCCAGACACCCCGCCCACTTGACACCTCGAGAACGGGGTGGCGGCCGACGGCAATTGCACGAATCGTTACAATATGTATACTTATTTAGTTGCAGTATTAGCAATGCAACTCGTCGGTATTTGTTAGTTGTAGTCTATGTGATGTTTTGGTGAGATGCTGGACGTGGTGATAGAACTCCGGAATTTGCCGGATTGGAGTGACTATGTGGTTATTGTGAATGGTCAATTCTGATTTCACTGTATTGTACAGGCTACTTATCTGGTTAGGGGTCTTGTGCAGTCCGGCAGCGAGCAGTTCACTTGGACACTAGTAACACGCGACTGACTTGTCTGCTATCTCGCTGGCCTACTTCCCCCTAACCGCATTCCTAAATGCTGTGTGTACCAAGTGCAGGTGTACCTGTAGTGGATTGCCAAGTCTAGGCATGATGGTGTATGTTACTGTAAAATGGCTTTAAATCCCATAATGAAAGCCTTTAACTTTATTATTCCATCGTCTTTCACTAATTTCCAGACTGATTAAACTGTCTTCGCAAAGTGGAACTGGTAATTAGGATAATATGTTGATTAAGTTAACAGTATAATTAAGTAATTCTCCACATTATTGGTTTAAGAAACAATTACGTAAGATGGGAATATCAACTTTGACGGCTAAGTAATTTAACTCCAACAATTTGCCATGTCTGTTGTGAGGTTCCTCATAAGTGCATCAAGTTACCGGGATGGGCAATGCCCAAAAATCGTCAACATTTTCAACCTTTTATTTTTGTGCCATATTAATGTACGTACCTTTAGCTTTCTAACGGTACAGCATTATGTCATTTCTGAGGCTACTCTCCCACATCGTGCGTCCAATTAATAAACCCACCGGAGTACATTTTGATTTTAATTCTATTAGACAATAGATACAAAACAAAACCATTAGGAAAGAGGCTGCTTTATTTTCATATTTGTATGTTTATTTGTTTGCATAATATTTGTTCGTTTATTTGTTACTTTTATATTTTTATGTTATTGATTTATTTGTTTGTTTAATATTTGTTTGTATGTTTGTTCAATGGTTTAATATTTATTTGTTTATTTGTGTTTTATATTTGTTTGTATGTTAATTTATTTGCATTTTTTTTTGTTTATCATCATACTAATATATAAAAATGAGATGGTGTGTGTCTGTCTGTCTGTCTGTTACTCAATAACTCAAAAACCACTGGTCCGATTTAAATGAAATTTTGCATGGATGTAGCTGATTTACCAGGTTTACATATAGGATACTTTTGATTTCGAAATTTTGCACCATTAAAAATGGCGACCATTTTAGTGATGTCATTAGACCCTTTGGTTTCAAAATTTCATATTTCCATATCAAATAAAAAGAGAACGGTAGGAAATAGCAAACTTTTGATGGCACATACGAGCTTTGAAATTTAATTTCCTATCCGAAAGGTCCTTATCACTTTTCGTGTATCTCCAACAGGTAGCGAGTAAAACCGACATTTGTCACGTCACTACACCCTTTGGTTTCAAAATTTCATATTTCCTTTTCAAATAAAAAGAGAACGCTAAGAAATAGCAAACTTTTGATGGTATACATGAGCTTTAACATTTAATTTTCTATCCGAAAGGTCCTTATCACTTTTCGTATATCTCCAACGGTTAGCGAGTAAAACCAAAATCTGTGCAATAAAACACGGTCAACACCGAGCGGTGCAGTATATCTCTCTATATATAAAAATGAAAATTTGAGTGTTTTTCTCTGAATTTCTACGGAAATTTGAGTTGTTTACACGTTTCAGACTGTTGTATGATGGATGCGTGCGAAAATATTTTTTTTTTGTCTGTCTGTTCGTTTTTTTGTTTGTCTGTGGACAAATTTGTTCCCTTATAACTCGAGAACGGCTGGGTGTATCAACGTAAAATTTGGTACAGATATCCATCAGAGGCACGACACTAATCATTGATGTAACTCTTCTCCGTACCTCTCATAAAAGGGGGCCTACCCCCTTAAAATACATGCTGAAGGACGAGACAAGACTCATTTTCAGCCTCTCAATGTGAGAGACAAAACTCGGGTCCCCGAAAACCACATTTCAGGACCGAAGACCAACTGTTTTTGAGGTATTCCCAGAAAACTAATTTAATTTAATAAACTAATGAACGAATGCAAGCCAGTAACCATGCCAACGGATTCTCAGAGGTCCAATCTATTGCTGTAAGACACAATGCAATTCCATTAATTACATTAGTGTGAAAGTTTGCAAACGGCTAGAAGGTTATCACGGAACCAAAGCCGTAAAATTCATCAATACATTTAACGCGCTTAAGGGGATCAAGGGGTACTCTAGAATTTTTTCACGCGATTTACACCTGCGGGTGTGGTACGGCAGGTCTATTATATTCCTATCCCCATATTATTCATTCATTCATTCATTCATTTCGTATAGGCCATCTATGGACCGCGTCATTCCAACCGTCTCCTACTGGCTTTGATGTTTGCCCTGTACGCCCACACTCGTTCTCGGTGGAACTTCCTTCCGTTCCTGGGTCCAAATCTTTCCCGTTTTCTGCTTCGGTTTTTCTTGGAAACCTTTACAAGCTTGAAGTTTCCCTTTGAGTGGGACGCACTCCTGAATGTCTGTTGGTGTAATCCCCACTTCTTTCAGATCTTTATCCAGTTCAATGAACCAGGCCCATTTTGTTTTCCTCTCCTGAAAGTAAGTTATGTTGCGGTTGGTCAGTCTCGCTGGGCTCATTCCTTTCACATGCCCAACAAATGGTAACCTTCTCTTCCGGATGACGTTGCTTATCTTCTCCACATGAGTATATAGGTCAGGGTTATGCCGTCTTCTGTATTCCCCATTGTCTTTGATGGAACCCAATATCTTTCTCAAAATTTTTCTTTCTTTGGCCTCCAGTTTCTCGACCAAGCCTTTTTTGTTCATCGTGAGGCATTCAGAAGCATGCAAGACTTCCGGACGGATGACACTGCAGTAATGTTTTAGTTTTGCGTTGAAGGATAATGACCTTCTCATATAGATGTCCTTAGTTAAATGGTAGGCCATTTCCATTTTGCTCAAGCGCGATGTGAATGCTTCTTTCTCTGATAATATCCCTTCCCTGACCCGTCCTGAAAAGAAAAGTACATGGCCATTGGCTGAATAAAAAAAATAAAAAAATAGGTGTTATAATTTCTCCCTATATTATATTATTATTAGTATTATATTATGGCGTACAACGACGAGACAAAGCCCCTCAGTGCCAGCAACAAAACTCGGGGGCCCTAAAGGGTCCTCGAAAACTACATTATAAGGCTCTAAATCCAACAGTTTGTGAAATATTCCCAGTAAACTAATTTAATTTAATTTAACAAACTAATGAAGGAATGCAAATCGGTAACCATGAGAACATTATCTCATGGGGTGGCATACAACTTTCCATCTATTTCTGTAAGAAGCAATGACACTCCATTTATTACATTTCTGTGAAAGTTTGCAAATGGCTATAAGGTTATCACGGAACTAACGTAGACCGTATAATTCATCAATGCAATTAAGTGGGTGAAGGGGTAACCTAGAATTTTTTCATGCAATTTTCACGTTCGACATATAGTACAGAAGGTCTATTATATCTCCAAACAGCAACATTATTTTCAAAAATTCCTGAATTGAACTAGCATTTTTTGCGGCTTTTAGGAATTTGGGCAATTTGAGTCTAGAGAACCTGAATTTTCATGCACCACAAGCCTTTATAATTTATTTATTTATTTATTTATTTATTTATTTATTTATTTGTTGATGGTACACAACAGGCCTCAGTGTGCGCCCCAATAATAGTGCACCTACACAGTAAGATACATTTCCTGCATTAAGTATTAATATCTTAATGTAATTCTTAAAACTAATAAGTTCACACAGATCAAAATGCATAGTAGTAAAAAGATAATATAAAAACTAAATCTAAATATGATCTAATGCCAAATATAAAAACAGGTTTTGGAATTATTACATAATAAACTAATGGGTAACATCAATAACTAGGGAACAGGTCTATCCACATATATACATTGTTGATTCTGTTATGTGTGATAATTTTATTTCAAGTATGAATTAGAGTGACAGGGTTATAATTTCCAAGAACGGTCTGATTGAGAGACAGAAATCTAGTTTCCAGTTTACACGAACCGCATCGTTGTAAATACTGCAAAGCCTCCATACAGGTGAATTGTTATGTGAAGTGGTATTGGTTATATCAGTTTTGAATGTTATGGTTGATCTTGTAGTTAAGCGAGGGATGTTGAAATTTAGGAGCGATAGGAAAGATGAGTTATCAATTTGACCGTTAATGACTTTATAAAGGAATTTCATATCATTCACTCGCCTTCGAGACTCCAAACTAGTCATGCCGAAATTCAACAAAAGTTCACCGTAGGGTACCATGTGTGGGTAATTGCCCGTTATTTTGAGGTGTAAATATCTGAGGAATTTCTTTTGAACTTGCTCAATGTATTTAATGCATGTTTTCTGCCAGGGACTCCATACTTGGCTGGCGTACTCGAGCTTGGATCTCACCATGGCAGTATAAAGTTTTATGCAGGTACTGGTCCTAATGAATGGCTTAGTGTTTCTTATTATAAACCCTAACATGCGGTAAGCATCCCCGACCGTCTTTTGCACATGATAAGTGAAAGCAAGCTCTCGGTCAAACAGAATCCCTAGATCTTTCTTCTCGCTTACTGTTTTCAATGACTTAGGTCCAATTCCATAAACAAATGTGATTGGGTTCTTCTTACGTGTAAAGGTCATAACAACACACTTCGGTACGTTTAAGTATAATTTGTTTTCTATACTCCATTTGTGTATATTATTTAGGTCATTTTGTAGTAGAGTGCAGTCATTAGTGGAAGAAATTGATTTAAAAATTTTGAAGTCATCTGCATATAAAAGACTATTTGAGTGCAGTACACATCGTGGCAAATCATTTATCATTGCTAGAAAAATCAAAGGTCCAAGGTTCGAACCTTGGGGTATTCCGGAATGAACTATGTATTCCTTTGAGACAATTTTCTGGAACAAAACAAATTGTTTCCTGTCTCTGAGATAGGAGATGAATAATTTTAGTAATGGGTGGGAAAATCCCAAAATACATAATTTTTTAAGAAGGATATCGTGATTTATTGTGTCGAAAGCTTTCTCGAAATCTGTAAATATGACATCCATCTGCCCTCCTTTATCTAACTCTTTAGATATAATTTGAGTAAAATTAATTGCATTCGTCACTGTAGATTTCCTGGATAGGAAACCATGTTGGTTATCTGTTACGAGTGGTCTGAGGAATACTGATATTCTTCCGTGCAATATGAATTCAAATACCTTGGCTACTGCGGATAAAATAGATATAGGACGGTAGTTATTAATTAGTGATGGGTCTCCCGATTTTAGTATAGGGCAGACGCGAGTGATTTTCCAGGCGTCAGGGAACGTACAAGTTTGAATTGCTAAGTTAAATATAAAGTGTAACGGGTCCCTGAGGCTTTCAGCACATCCCTTAACTACATACGGTGGAATATTATCAGGACCAGCCGACGACTTAGGTTTTAATTTTTTAAATGCCATTTCTATCTCTTCCTTTGAGACAAGTTTTATGTGAAGGGTGTTGGGAGTATTCGAATTGCAGGCTGGGACTTTGTATTGGGCTGACTGAGAGTCATACACTGATTTGAAATATGACGCGAAACCTTCAACAATGGAATCACCCCTGTCCAATTCTTCATTATTATATTTAAAAGTGTCGCATGAGTTCCTATTTTTTTCTTGTTTTTAATAAACGTCCAAAATTTCTTTGAGTCCCTGCTAATGTTTTGTTCAATATTATGGGCACCTAGCACAACGTAGAGGGTCAGTTTTTATGTGACGTGTATTGCGTTTCGTCTACATGACTTTCAATTGCATTTCACGTCAGGAAGTACACGTTAGGTAAATTTAGTCTGAGAGCACATTTTAACTTTTTTTTTTTTGTCGACATACGGGTTCATCATAAGGATGATTTTATTTGATAATGTGTGGTAGATATACCCATATTTGGATATCTGGGTAATATGTTGTAGACAACAGAATTGTCTGTCTGTCTTTCTGTGTATCTTTATGTACGCCTATACCTCGTGTTCGGATGCTTGGTGCATCTTAAAGTTAGGTATGGTAACCATGAGAGTCAATACACCAATCATTTATAAAACTCTTCACCGTACTTTTCATACAGTAGAAGGGTGGATATAGAGAAAAACTTCTCAATATATGCTAAAATATGCGAAATATAAAAATTATCCTACAAGGACGACCAAAGCATATGTTGCGCTTTTCAATGTGAGACAAATAATTCGGGAATCTATAAAGGGTCTCCGAAAACTATATTTTAAGGGCCTTAAATTAACAGTGTGTGTGATATTCCCAGTAAACTAACTTCGTTCTGATAAACTTGATGGAATGACAAACCGCTAACATTTGCACAGTAGCTCAATTGATAATGTCTGGTGTTAACAACGAACACCGTTCGAAGAACGGGTACTTCTAATAGTACTAATATATAAAAATGAGATGGTGTGTGTCTGTCTGTCTGTCTGTCTGTTACTCAATAACGCAAGAACCACTGGTCCGATTTAAATGAAATTTTGCATGGATGTAGCTGAAATACCAGGTTTACATATAGGATACTTTTGATTTCGAAATTTTGCACTATTAAAAATGGCGACCATTTTAGTGACGTCACTAGACCCTTTGGTTTCAAAATTTCATATTTCCTTTTCAAATAAAAAGAGAACGCTAAGAAATAGCAAACTTCTGATGGTATACATGAGCTTTAACATTTAATTTTCTATCCGAAAGGTCCTTATCACTTTTCGTATATCTCCAACGGTTAGCGAGTAAAACCAAAATCTGTGCAATAAAACACGGTCAACACCGAGCGGTGCAGTAGATCTCTCTATATAGAAAAATGAAAATGTGTGTGTTTTTCTCTGAATTTCTATGGAAATTTGAGTTGTTTACGCGTTTCAGACTATTTTATGATGGATGCGCGCGAAAATAAAGTTTTTCTCTGTCTGTTTGTTTGTTTGTTTGTTTGTTTGTCTGTGGACAAATTTGTTCCCTTATAACTCGAGAATTTAGTCTGAGAGCACATTTAAACTTTTTTTTTTGTCGACATACGGGTTCATCTTAATGATGATTTTACTTGATACTGTGTTGTAGACAATAGAATTGTCTGTCTGTCTTTCTGTGTATCTTTATGTACGCCTATAAATCGTGTTCGGATGCTTGGTGCATCGTAAAATTAGGTATGGTAACCATGAGAGTCAATTCACCAATCATTTATAAAACTCTTCACCGTACTTTTCATACAGTGGAAGGGTGGATATAGAGAAAAACTTCTCAATATATGCTAAAAAAGGCGAAATATAAAAATTATCCTAGAAGGACGACCAAAGCATATGTTGCGCTTCTCAATGTGAGGCACACAATTCGGGAATCTATAAAGGGTCTCCGAAAACTACATTTTAAGGGCCTTAAATTAACAGTGTGTGTGATATTCCCAGTAAACTAACTTCGTTCTGATAAACTTGAAGGAATGACAAACCGATAACCATTGCAACAGTAGCTCAATTGATAATGTCTGGTGTTAACAACGAACACCGTTCGAAGAACGGGTACTTCTGCTAGTATTTTATATTTGTATGTTTATTTTTGTTTTATGTTTGTTTATTTGTGTTTTATATTTGTTTGTGTGTTTATTTACTCATTTGTTTGTAGCTCGTTTATTTGTTATTTTTATGTGTGCATGTTTATTTATTTATTTATTTATTTATTTATTTATTTATTTATTTATTTGTTAAATACTTGTTTGATTGTTAGTATGTTTGTTAATTAGCTTGTTCAATATTTGTTAGTATGTTTGTTTATTTGTATTTTATATTTTTTATATTTATTTATTAGTTTAATATCTGATTGTATGTTTGTTTATTTGTTTGTGTTGTTATTTGAGTCTTCAGTCTTTTGACTGGTTTGATGCAGCTCTCCGTGTCTTCCTGTCCTGAGCTAATCGTTTCATCACTACATAGCTACCACACCCTACATCCGAGGCAATCTGTTTAACATATTCTAACCTTGGTCCACCCCTACAGTTCTTGTCCTCCACTCTTCCTTCCATAACTAAGCTTGCTATTCCTGGGTGTCTTAGTATGTGTCCTACCAACCTATCTCTTCTCTTCATTAGCAGTCGCCAGAAACATCTCTCCTCTCCCACTCGTCTTAATACCTCTTCATTAGTTACTCATCAACCCGTCTGATCTTCATCATTCTCCTGTAACACCACATTTCAAACGCTTCAATTCTCCTCTTTTCTGCTGCACCAATAGTCCAAGTTTCACTTCCATAGAGCGCCACGCTCCTGACAAAGGCTTTCAAAAATAACTTCCTAATACCTAAATCTATATTCGATGTCAACAGATTCCTTTTTTGTATAAATGCTTTCCTTGCCTGAGCCAACCTACTTTTATATCCTCTGTGCTTCTTCCATCACTGGTTATTCTGCTTCCTAAGTAACAGAAGTCTCCAACTTCCTTCAGCTTTTCACCTGCCAATTTGATGTCCATAGATGTTTCTGATTTATTTCGGTTGCATTCCAGTATTTTTGTTTTACATTTATTAATTTTCATCATGTATTCTTTCCGTAAGACGGAGTCCATACCATTCAAAAACTCATTCAAATCCTCAGGCGTTTCGGCCAAGATGACGATGTCATCAGCAAATCTCAGAGTTGAAAGTATTTCTCCTTGAATCTTCACTCCCACTTTAAATTTTTCTCCAATTTCCTTCATTGCTTGTTCAATGTAAAGATTGAAAAGTATGGGTGATAAGTTGCAGCCTTGCCTTACACCTTTATGAATACCAGCTTCTCTCTCATGTCCTTCAGCTCGAATGACTGCTGTCTGGTTTCTGTATAGATTGTATATCACCCTCCTATCCCTGTACTTTATTCCAAGAGTTTTCAAAATGTCAAACAATTTAGTCCAACCAACGTTATCAAAAGCATTTTCTAAGTCTACAAATGCCATGAACGTTCTCATGTCTTTCCTTATTCTACCTTCCAAAATCAGTCTAAGACTTAGTACAGCTTCCCTAGCTCCTTCATTTCTCCTGAAACCAAACTGGTCTTCACCCAACTCCGTTTCTATCTGGCTTCCCATCCTCTTGTAAATTATTCTAGATATGATATTTGAAGCATGAGTAATCAGACTGATTGTACGGTAATCTTCACATCTGTCAGCTCCCACTTTCTTTGGTATAGGGATAATAACATTCTTCTTGAAATCAGGGGTACCTCAACTGTCTCATAAATCCTACACACCAAGTGAAATAACCTGATCAGACCTTCATCTCCTATGCAGCGTAGCAACTCAATCGGTATATCATCTATGCCTGGTGCTTTGTTCCTGCTTAAGTCTTCCAATGCCCTGTCAAATTCTGATCTCAATATTAAATCTCCCTTTGCATCCTCATCAATTTCCTCCTCCCCTTCCATTACATGATTCTCAATCTCCTTTCCCTTATACAAACACTCTATGTAAGCTTTCCATCTCTCAACCTTTTCTTCCCTATCTGTTAGAGGCTTTCCATTTGTGCCCTTAATATTACAGCATGTAGTCTTCTTTCCCCCAAAAGTATTCTTAATCCTTCGATAAGCTGTGTCTACTTTTCCTAATTTCAGACAATTTTCTATACCTGCGCATTTCTCTTTCAACAATTCTTCTTTCGCTTCCTTGCACTTCTTGTTAACCTCATTTCTCAGACCAATGTATTCTGCTTTCCCCTTTTCATCTCTTACATTCTTGTGTTTCCACCTTTCATCCATCAATTCTAGTATATCCTGAGTGATCCACGGTTTTCTACCTATTCTTGCTTTCCTACCAATGTTTTCTTCAGCGGAGTTTGTTATTTCATTCATTGTATGTTTGTTTATTTTTTATATTATGTTTGTTTGATGTTTGCTTATGTAATTGCAATTGCAAATTTTACCTATTGGGATTTTTTTAAATATTGTGCTCGTTACATTATGGCTTAGTTTACTGAAGTTTTGATTTCTTTTTCAGGTGAGTTGCTGCTTGGAATGATGACTTAAACAGAGTGAGTAGGCACGAGTATTCTCTTTCTCTCTCTTTGGGGCGTGGTGGCACAGCGGTCAAGCTGTTGGGCTCTCACCACGGTGGACCAGGTTCGATTCCCGGTCAATGCATATGAGATTTTCAATATGAAATGCCATGTCCTGTGGTACGGATTCCACGTAAATAGGAGGTCCCGTGGCTTATGATCACGAGATTAACGGTAACGTAAAATCTTCCTTTTCTTTTTTCTCTCTCGCTCTCTCTCTCTCTTTGTCTATCATTTATGACTTTCTGCCTTTTGTCAATGAAATGTGTTACTAAATGTAGGCTTTTAATAATTCATGCAATAGGGTGATGTAAGTGTAAAGAAAAATCAATGGAATGCAGTCGAAAGAAATCAGAGACCCCTGTTGACGTCAATCTGGCAGGTGAAAAGGTAAAGGAAATAGGAGACTTCTGCGACTTAGGGAGAAAAAAATAACCAGTGATGGACGAAGCAAAGAGGATATGAAAAACAAGATGTTCAGTAAAGAACACATAGCCTACTTTCTCATAAATGCATGGGTATTGTTATAACTCTTTGTCCTTTTCAAGGAGTATAATTGAATGTTGGTTGTAGTAGCTTGTTGAAATACAACGTGCTATAGGGATATTAAACATGAATATGAGGTGCCCTTTGCTAGTGCTACCTCTGTAAAAAAAATCATCCAATTCGGTTTCACCGTGTTTGAATTGATCTGGGGAATGGATTTGCACACATACATGGACGCTATTTGCAAACTATTGGGCTGATGACCTTGTAGTCAGTCATAAGATGCTTTCCACAAAAAGGCATGTTGTTGCAAAATCCGCTAGAGATCAAATTATTAGGGTGGTCGAAATTTGATTTAAGCTTTTAACATTTGGGTGGCCGTCATTCCGTTTCCGTCAAGATGGCGGCGATATAAAACATGACACTGAGGTGCCTTTTGCTAGTGCTACCAGTGTACCAAATTTCGTTCAATTCGGTTTCACCGTGTTTGAATTGATAGGGGGAATCGATTTGCACACATACTTGGCCACCATCTGCAAACTATTGGGCTGATGATCTAGCAGTTTGGTCAGAATATGCTTTCCACATAAAGATTTGTTGTTGCAAAATTTGGTAGAGACAAGATTATTAGGTTGGTCGTAATTACATTTTAGCCTTTAACATTTGGGTGGCCGCGATTACGTTTCCGTCAAGATGGTGGTGATATAAAACATGACACTGAGGTGGCCTTTTCTAGTGCTACCTCTGTACCAAATTTCGTTCCATTCGGTTTCACCGTGTTCGAATTAATAGGGGGAATCGATTTTCACACAAAGATGGCCGCCATCCGCAAAATATTAGGCCAATGACCTATTAGTTCGCTCAAAGGATAATCCCTCCATAATGGTATGTTGATGCAAAATTTGGTAGAGATCGGATGATTAGGTTAATCGTAATTTGATTTAAGCTTTGAATATTTGTGTGGCCGCCATTACGTTTCCGTCAAGATGGCGGCGATATAAGAAATGACACTGAGGTGCCCTTTGCTAGTGCTACCTCTGTACCATATTTCATTCCATTCGGTTTCACCGTGTTCGAATTAATAGGGGTAATCGATTTTGACAAAAAGATGGCCGCCATCCGCAAACTATTAGGCTAATGACCTATTAGATTTGTCAAAGGATGCTTTCTCCATAAAGGTATGTTGTTGCAAAATTTGGTAGAGATCAGATGATTAGGTTAGTCGTAATTTGATTTAAGCTTTGAACATTTGTGTGGCCGCCATTACGTTTCCGTCAAGATGACGGCGATATAAAACATGACACTGAGGTGCCCTTTGCTAGTGCTACCTCTGTACCAAATTTCATTCCATTCGGTTTCACCGTGTTCGAATTAATAGGGGTAATCGATTTTGACAAAAAGATGGCCGCCATCCGCAAACTATTAGGCTAATGACCTATTAGATTTGTCAAAGGATGCTTCCTCCATAAAGGTATGTTGTTGCAAAATTTGGTAGAGATCGGATGATTAGGTTAGTCGTAATTTGATTTAAGCTTTGAACATTTGTGTGGCCCCCATTACGTTTCCGTCAAGATGGCGGTGATATAAAACATGACACTGAGGTGCCCTTTGCTAGTGCTACCTCTGTACCAAATTTCATTCCATTCGGTTTCACCGTGTTCGAATTAATAGGGGTAATCGATTTTGACACAAAGATGGCCGCCATCCGCAAACTATTAGGCTAATGACCTATTGGATTTGTCAAAGGATGCTCGCTTCACAAAGGTATGTTGTTGCAAAATTTGGTAGAGATCGGATGATTAGGTTAGTCGTAATTTGATTTAAGCTTTGAACATTTGGGTGGCCGCCATTACGTTTCCGTCAAGATGGCGGCGATATAAAACATGACACTGGGGTGCCCTTTGCTAGTGCTACCTCTGTACCAAATTTCATTCCATTCGGTTTCACCATGTTCGAATTAATAGGGGTAATCGATTTTGACACAAAGATGGCCGCCAGCCGCAAACTATTAGGCTAATGACCTATTAGTTTGGTCAAAGGATGCTGCCCCCATAAAGGTATGTTGTTGAAAAATTTGGTAGAGAACGGAGGATTAGGTTAGTCGTAATTTGATTTAAGCTTTGAACATTTGTGTGGTCGCCATTACGATTCCGTCAAGATGGCGGCGATATAAAACATGACACTGAGGTGTCCTTTGCTAGTGCTACCTTTGTACCAAATTTCGTTCAATTTGCGCTCACCGTGTTCGAATTGATAGGGGGGGACAGACATTCAGAGTACACACACTCACACACACACACACACACACACAGACTCACACACATACACCCACACAGACAGACACACTTTTTTTCGCCCTGTAGTGATCTCATAAGTCTACTTTCATTTTTTGCAAAAATCGAAAGTAGGCTAATAGGATGGCTCAGACAAGGAAAGCATTTCTACAGAAAAGGAATCTGTTGACATCGAATATAGATTTAGGTATTAGGAAGGCATTTTTTAAAGCCTTTGGCTGGAACGTCGCGCTCTATGGAAGTGAAACTTGGGACTGATGGTGTAGCAGAAAAGAGGGCAATAGAAGTACTGTATTTGACATGTGGTGTTACAGGAGAATGATGATGATCAGATGGGTAGATATAGTAACAAATTAAGAGATATTGACTCGAGTTGTCGAGGAGAGATGCTTCTGTTAATAAAGAGAAGATATAGTTTGGTAGGACACATACTAAGGCATCCAGGAATAGAAAACTCGGTTATGGAAGGAAGGGTTGAGGGGCATGAACTGTAGGGGTAGACCAAGGTTAGAATATGTTAAACAGATTGCCTCGGATGTAGGGTGTGGCAGCTATGTCGAGATGAAACAATAAACTCAGGACAGGGAGGGATATTCTAAACTTGGTTTTCCCCTACAATTTTTGTCCTCGACCCTTGAAATTGAACCAGGGATTTTTTAAAATATAATTTTAAAATATATTTTAAGACAATTTTTCTTGATCTTCATTTTTTCAGAATGTTTTGCACGAATTTCTTATTGTTTTAATTCTTCTGTCAACGGTTTCACTGTAACATTAATTCAGGTTGTAGAACACTATGAAATGAGGTACAGTACATTGTTTCATGCTGATATCTTCAAACCAATACATATTTAACCCTTTATAAAGCAGAACAATTTTTTTTGTGGATTTACATTTTAATTTATTTTAATTATTATAATTATTAATAATGCTATTTTTCCCCTAATTCTAATGTTAGACTATATATTTATTTTTAATTTTTAATTTATGCTCTTATAGATTTAATTTTGATATTTTTATTGAATTAATTAATTAATTAATTTAGAATTGATTTTTACAATTAGCCGATTTTCATTTTTTATAGTTATGTATATTATTTTCATTTTTATGTTTCTTTTATTATTGTAATTTTATTTTTATGATTTTTATTTATATATTTATATTTTATTTTTACACTTAAATGTTGTTAATGTTTTTATTTTTTATTTTATCCAAGACATTACGGCAAGTAGATACGTATATAATATTTGATTTTCAGAAATACTATAACTTCGGCATGAAAATTCTCTGAAATTTGGCTTAATGATTCAACTATCAGCATCTATGATAGCGAAAACTGTCCTTATGACAGGTGGTTAATATAGAGACCACTATCCCATAGAGGGTTAAAGGTAAGCCGTTTTAAAACAATGCAAAACGCTTTTTATTAAGTACAGATTGTAAATGATATATCTAGGTCACAGGAAGGAAAGCGTATAAAAAACATTAAAAAGAGACGATTTGTAACTAACACAGTTGGCAAGGAAGAGCTTGTCCCCTTCCCCCCGTACACCGTGTTCCCTTCGCATGCTTCCTTGGTTTTTTGTTAAATGTCACTTCTTTCTCTCCCTCCTTTACACTTCGCTTACTCTCCCTTTTACTGCTTCATTTACCACTCTGACTGTCATTTCTTCCCTCAAATTAACTCAAACATTTGTCTCTTGTACACTTCACTGCATTTATAAAGTTTTCTTTTTTACATCAGGATTATTCATGTTGTAAATTTTGCCTGGTGTGTTTTCATGCGTAAAAAAAAAACAAAAAAAAAAAGAATGGTCGATATTGTATTGTATCAACATTCATTTTTCATTATTTTGTCTTTGACAAAAATATTCAACAATTGTAACTTTACACTCAAATCGCGATTATCCGAAACTCGATTAATCCTTTATAGGGCAGAATATTATTGATATTTTATTTGTATTTATATTAATTTAATTTTAATTATTTTACCATAATATTAATTATTATTATTAATGTAATGTTTTGTTTTGTTTAACATTTTAATATTCTTAACATTATAATTATAAAAGAATAGAATTTGTTTATTTTTAATTCTAGTTTTATTATCATTTTTAACGTCTTAATTTTAATTGTTTCATCCTAATATTAGTTTTATTTTTTGTTTACTTTAACATTTTAATGTTCTTAAAATTAAGATTATAAAAGTATTATAATTATAACAAGATGTTCAGTAAAGAACATATAGCCTACTTTCTCCTAAATGTATGAGTATAGTTATAACTCGTTGTTATTATCAAAGAGTATAATAGAACTATTCTTTGTTGAAGACCTTAGAAACGATTTACCTCTACCAAACGCCACGACCTAGATAAAAACTGCTACCATCATTGAAGAAAGAAAGAAAGAAAGAAAGATAAGAAGTATATCAAGAATGTTATGGATCTGGAGACATAATCGACCGGACTGGCGGCGTGGCTCAGCGGTAACGTTCTCGCTTGCTGGGCCCTAGGTTGCAGGTTCGTATCCTGGCGCAGTCAGCTGGCATTTGAGGGTGCACAAATGCGAGGGAGCCGTGTCAGTACATTTACTGGCACGTTAAAGATCCCCTTCGGGCCAAAATTCCGGCACCCCGGTGTCTCTAAAAGCAGCAGTAGTTAAAAGGGATGTAAAACCAATAACATTATTATTATTATTATTACGACCTGCCGTGGGCAACATCCAACTTTGAGTTGAGGCATGTCTTTACACGTCTGGTTGTGCATGGCTTTCACAACCCTAATTGAATTAACAAATCTTTCCATGACCCTACAGAGACGTGTGTATACAAACTATGTGGATATTTTCGATAATATAATCCTAACAGCGAGTGCATTCTAGCGGCCAGAATAAGAAACTTTTCATTAAAATCTGGAAGTTACCTTTTTGGCAGCTAGATGTCTCAAGTAAATCTGCTGGCGAATTATGTTTTAATTAAATATATATTTTACACCATAATGTGGACAATATAACGCTTAATAACATTTTCAAGTAACGCAAAATAGGCTGTTACAAACCCTTTAAAATAAAAAGTTAAAATGTATCGTAGTATCAACTTGTCATTCTTCAAATTCGATGCGCATAGAATGATAATGGTATAGTAATCAATGGATCCCCACGTAGACTAGTCGGGACATCTAGTGGTGAAATATCGAACAATATAATCCTAACAGAGCGAGTGCATTCTAGCGGCCAGAAGAAGAAACTTTTCAATAAAATCTGGAAGTTACCTTTTTGGCAGCTAGATGTCTCGAGTAAATCTGCTGGCGAATTATGTTTTAATTAAATATATATTTTACACCATAATTTGCACAATATAACGCTTAATTTTAAAACATCTGAGTCATTACAAAACAATAAACATATAACATTTCAAGCAAAAAAACTAGGTCTGATCGGGTTTGAACCATAGGAATCTGAGCGACAGGCCATCGCTCTACCACTGAGCTAATTGTGTCAACGAATATCGTTCTATTTAAAATGACTTACATAGAACTTGTTAGCAAATAATGATTTATACTAAACGATTTCATCACTGGAGTATATTATTTATATATAAAGCATTTCATACAAAGTTTATTTATTTTTTATCAGTACGCTATATTGCATTCAATACTCAAATTAGTGAAATATAAGTCAGGCACAAGATATCCGCTGCCATCTTGTCTTATTAATGAATCAGCTGAGCTTTTTAAAATCACGTCTGCACTATAGTATTACAAAATAAACTTTTAATTTCGTACGTGCCTCTTCCTTTAGAACAGTTAAAACGATTCTCGGCTCGATAATCGGAACTGGTGGGTCCCATGATATGGATTATAAAGTTTGCATAATTCGCACGGCCGCCATCCTGAAATGGTATGGCGGACGACCTTGTAGTTTGGTCACAAGACGCATCCTATACGAAGGTATGTTGTTACCAAATTTGGTAGAGATTGGATGATTTGGTTAGTCGTTATTTGATTTTACGTTTTGAACGTTTGAGTGGCCGCCATTCAGTTTTAGTAAAGATGGCGGCGATATAAAACATGACACTGAGGTGTCCTTTGCTAGTGCTACCTTTGTACCAAATTTCGTTCAATTCGCATTCACCGTGTTCGAATTGATAGGGGGGGACAGACATTCAGAGTACACACACTCACACACACACACACAGACTCACACACACACATACACACACACAGACTCACACACACACATACACACACACAGACAGACACACTTTTTTCGCCCTGTGTTGATCTCATAAGTCTACTTTCATTTTTTGCAAAAATCGAAAGTAGGCTAATAAAATACAAGTTTTTCGGGCTTGTAGGCCGTGGTCCAGACAGGATATTTCCCGACGTTTCACCGGAAACTGCGTCCGGCATTATCAAGGGTTCCGCTCCTTTCCTTGGTCAGCAGTGGAATGAGGAAGAGGCTTGAAATAATGGGTAACGGATTGTAGTGGAGTATTGTTGTTTGAATATGACTGTTGGTTGGGTGGATCTTGGCGATGAACTAACGGCTGGAAGGTAGTTTGGATCTTCAAATTAGCATGGTGAGCTCTTCGCATTCCGGCTGGATCGTCCGATCTCACGTACTTGTTGCGGGGTGCGGTGCGTGCTCCGGCTTCGGCGGCAGAGCTGATGAGGGTCAGGTGTTCCCTGCGCGACTGCCGGGCTGTAGCGGGAAGGTTCTTCAGGTTGACGTGTGAGTGATTTCTTGGCCTTGGTGTTCCTAAGAGCCGGGATCCATGTATTACGCACACGTTCAATTTCTTCCTTCCGATTGAAATTGTCGGGGGTGTTTGAAGATTTCTATGGCTTCCCGTTTCAGCCTGGCGTGGCAGTGTGTGGTCGTGGAGAGTATCTCCGTGTCCCCGTACTGTACATCGTGCCCGGGCAAGAGAGAATGCTCAGCGACTGACGATTTCTCAGTTTGACCCAGGCGGCTGTGTCTGTTATGTTCCTTGAGTCTGGTGGTCACGCTCCTCTTCGTCGTTCCTATGTACACCTTCCCACAGGAACACGGGATTCTGTAGACACCTGCAGTGGGGTGTGGGTGGCGCTTGTCTTTAGCGGATCGCAGCAAGTCCCGGATTTTGGCGGTGGGTTTATAAACCGTCTTCACCCCATAGGTCTTCAGTAATTTGCCTATCCTGTCCGTCACCTTCTTCGCGTACGGCAGGAATGCGGTGGCCACCGGAGTTTCCTCAGAATCTTTGCCCGTGCTCCGGCGCCTGGGATGAGAGGCTCGCTCAATCTCCTTATTGCTGAATCCGTTGGCGCATAGGGCCCTCTTTATATGTTTCAGCTCTTGGTTGAGGTTGGATGGCTCACAGATTCTCCTAGCACGGTCTACCAATGTTTTAATAACTCCGTGTTTCTGTCGGGGGTGGTGATTGGATGTCTTGTGTAGATACCGGTCGGTGTGTGTGGGTTTCCGGTACACGGTGTGCCCCAAGCGCAGGTCATTAGTCCTGGTGATCAGCACGTCAAGAAAGGCCAGGCAGTTGTCTTTCTCCTTCTCCATAGTAAATTTTATGCTGGTGTTGAGGCTGTTAAGGTGGTCCAGGAAACGTTCCAGCTCTTCCTCTCCGTGGCTCCAGACTACGAAGGTATCGTCAACATAAAGTAACCATACTTTCGGTTTGAGGGGTGCAGTCTCGATCGCCAACTGCTCGAACTTTTCCATGTAGAAGTTCGCAATCACAGGGCTTAGTGGGCTACCCATGGCAACTCCCTCTATTTGCTCGTAGAAGTTCTCGCGCCATAGGAAGTAGCTCGTGGCGAGGCAGTGGCGAAACAAGTCAGTGATGTCTTCCGTGTAGAGCTCGGCAATCTGGTTTATGGATTCTTTCATAGGCACCTTCGTGAAGAGGGATACTACGTCAAAGCTGACTAGGCGGTCTTCAGGTTCCAGACGTATGTTCTGAAATTTCTCAATAAAATGGCCTGAATCCCTGACGTAAGTCTCAGTGTTACCGATGTGCGTTTGTAGAATGCTGGAGAGATGCTTGGCGATGGTGTAGTTTGGAGAGCCGATAGCACTCACGATAGGTCTCAGTGGAATGTCAGTTTTGTGTACTTTGGGTAGACCGTACAGCCTGGGAGGTAGAGCTTCACTCTTGCATTTATCCTTCTTCACGTGGTCTGGTAGTGAAGAGGCCTTGATTAACCTGTGGGTCTCTCTAAGTATCCGTGTTGTGGGGTCTTTCGTGAGTTTTCGGTATGTCTAAGGTTCTAGTAGCGACGTCGGGAGATATCCTGTCTGGACCACGGCCTACAAGCCCGAAAAACTTGTATTTAATTATGAACGCCGGCCGTGAAAGCCTAAGCTGTTATATTATAATTTTAGTTTTTATAAATTTATTTATTTTTAATTATAATTTTATTAGGCCTACCATTTTTTTAACTTTTTAATATTAATTGTTTTTATTGAAAAAATTGTTTCATGTACTATAGGTCAAGGAGATAGAGAGATAATATTTTGTTTTCATTAATATTAACACTTCCAAAAGAAAATGTGTTGGTATATGGTTGAAAGATTCAACCATAAGTATCATTGGCAATATAAATTGTCCTTATTGGTGGTTAATATATAGACCACTAACCCATAAAGGGTTAACTGAACGTACGGAATAACTGAACGTCCGGATTAACGAAAATATGAGATTAACCGAAAGACTGGATTAACCAACCGTCCGGATTAAGCGAACGACTGTATAAACCGAACGATTTGTTTATCCTAACGTCCGGATTAACCAAACGACTGGATTAACCGAACGATGTGATTATCCTAACGTCCGGATTAACCAAACGACTGGGTTAACCGAACAATGTGTTTATCTTAACGTCCGGATTAATCAAACAACTGGATTAACCGAACGATTTTTTTATCCTAACGTCCGGATTAACCGAACGATTTGTTTTATTCTAACGTCCGGATTAACCAAACAAGTAGATTAACCGAACGATTTGTTTATCCTAACGTCCGGACTAACCAAACGACTGGATTAACTGAACGATTTGTTTATCGTAACGTCCGGATTAACCAAACGACTGGATTAACTGAACGATTTGTTTATCCTAACGTCAGAATTAACCAAACGACTGGATTAACCGAACGATTTGTTTATCCTAACGTCCGGATTAACCAAACGACTGGATAAACTGAACGATTTGTTTATCCTAACGTCCGGATTAACCAAACGACTGGATTAACTGAACGATTTGTTTATCCTAACGTCCGGATTAACCAGACGACTGGATTACCCGAATAAATAGACTAGCCGAATAGAAAATCGAAAAAGAGAAAATCTTGTTGTTATTTCATTTCAACGGCTTCGACATTGTTGTCATTTATCCCTGTGTACTTGGGTGTGTTTAGAATATGTCTGAAACCCTGTATTGTGAGTTTTGTAGTCTACTTCTACTTCAGCGTTTGCTCCGCGTCGCTGCGGGGTAACTCATCTGTATTTGTGTTTGTATGCGTATTTAAGTTAAATAAGAATTTACTAACTGATCGTTAACAAAGAGCTGGTGAAATGATATACAGTTCACTGAGTTCGAACATAGGAATTATTCGTCTCATTTAGAAGTTGAAAATGTCAATACGCCTTGTAAATCTGAAGCCACCCACCCATCTTGCCAGTCTCCTGTTGCCAAAAGATTCTCGAAAAGAAACGGGATGTTCCTCCTATAACTTTCTTAATTTTATTAAAACTTTTATCAACTCTTGTGAATGAACGAAAAAGTAAGAACTTTTCTCTAGTATTTAATCATGTTCTGGATATTTTTAACGTCGGAAAGTCTCCTAACAAAGTGGGCGAAAGCAAATTTGAATGCTTTTCTTGGTGTTACCCAGACAGATGTTACGTAGAAGTTGCTCTCAGGTAATTAATATCTATTTATCTATCCGGATAGGGTTTGTTTCCCGGTCAATGCATGTGAGATATTCTAAGTGAAATATTACGTCCTGTAGTTCGGATTCTACGTTAAAAATGTAGATCCCGTGGTTCATAATCACGAGATTATCAGTCACGTAAAATTATAAGCTATCTTACATTGTATTTATATAACTATCTATTCACTTAGTTATCTCTTTATCCATCTGTTCGCTTATCTATAATCTTATGTATACACTTATCTACTTATATTTCTGTCCACATATCTATCCTCTTATATTTATATTTATCCATCTATGTATTCGCTTAGCTATCTATTTTCCATCTATATGTTCACTTATCTATGTAACTTACCTATCATTATAACCGTCTATTCACTGATCTATTATCTTATTTATCTATCTAACCGACAGCAGTGGCAGCGCTCGCTAAAGCGCAGCGTTAGGTCATTGAGCCAAACTCTCTGCTGACTCGGTACATGGAGGGTTCGAGTCCCACCTTCGGCCGTCCTTGAAATGGTTTTCCGTGGTTTCCTATTTTCAACACCAGTCAAATGCTGGAACGGTACCGTCTGACAGGCCACGGCCGCTTCCTTCCACATCCTTGCCCTGTTGCATTGATCTTAATCCTTTCCATCTCTCATCCCGACGCGCAGGTCGCCGACGTGCGTCGACTAAAAAGACCTGCACTCGGCCTCTCAGGAGGCCACACGACAAAAAAGAATCTATCCGCTTATCTATCTATATTTCTATCCACTTATCTATCCTCTTATCCTTCTGTTTATTCATCTATTTGCTTATCTATTTTTCATCTATCTATCCGCTTATCTGTCTATCCGATTATCTATCTATCCGCATATATATATTACTATCCTCTTGTCCTCTTTTCTTACTACCCTCTTATTTATCTATGTAACGCTTATCTATCTATATTTTATCTATCTTTTGATATATCTATCCACCTCATCTATATATCCCATTATCTATCTATCCACTTATCTGTCCATTTATTTATTCGATATTCTATCCATTCATCCATCAATCTATCCACTTATATACCTATCCATTTATCTAAATGTGCCCTTATCTCTCTATCCGTTTATCCATCCCCTATCTCCTTGCTTGGCTATCGACCGTAATATCTGCATATCAATGTATCTAAACAGCATGATAAAATAGAAGAAACCAATATTTTAGGAGGTGATAGTATCCATGAAAACAGGAATGAAATGTCTGAGAGACATGGGTCTGCAGCGCCAACTTTCTGAGATCTTAACTCTTGTTTACAGGAGGCACAGGTCACCAGGTAATCACAGTTGACATCTCTTTCATAGAATACTGATACGTCACAAGGAATAATGAACACAATAGTCTGGTTGTGAATATGAGCAGAGTCATTGTCCTGGATCCAGTGTAGGGTACTCTTAACTGTAAGTACGTCATCATGATGATCATCATCATCATCATCATGCTTTTCCGTCTCCAGTTTCCCGGGTGCGGTAGACAAGCGCTCGCCACTGCTTTCTGGCATTGTACAACATTCGTTCTACAACTTCTTCCCATCTCAGCCCTTTTTTTTCTCCACTTATGATTTCACGGTCTCAATCCATCGTTTTCAGGGTCTTCCTCTGGGTCTTTTCCATTTCAGTTCTCTATTGAAGTAGCCCCTTGCTGTTCTAGTGTTATTCATTCGCATCATATGTCCATACCACTGGAGTCGACGCTTCCCCATAACATTTGCAACAGTTTCCTGTATCCCTGCTTCTTTACTATTTGTTTAGTTTCTGATCTTGTCTTTTCTGGTCTTTTGATTCATGGTTCTGATGTATTTCAATTCTGTTGCTTGGATTTTGTTAAGTTCTATATCCAGTAAAGTACATGTCTCCAGTCCATACACCAGAATTGGCACAAAGTAAATATTGAACATGGTTAATTATTCTTTCAGGGGTATGTTGCTGTCCCATAGTAGGTTTCTCACTTAACTGTAAAAATGTGACGCTTTCTGTGTCCTGTTGAGTAGGCCTACTTCTTGCTGAGCAGTGCTATCCTTTGAGATGGTGCTTCCGAGATATTTGAAGTTGAAGACAGAGTCTAATTTAGTTCCTTCCAAAAAGATGTTAGAATTGGTACCGTCTCTGTTGATAGTCATTTCTACAGTCTTGGTTTTGCTGATGTTTAGCTGGAACTGCTTAAACTTGTTGTTCCAGGAATTTAGCTACTTTTTGGGTACGTATCGTGGTGTATTACACACTTTGAAGGACAGAGAGATGGACATCACACTGAACATGTCCACTTCTCTACGTATCCCACAGGGGGAACAAAATTAGACATCCATTTTAGCCCCTTATTTATGTGAGAGGCGATATATCTCTACATAGTAAAAAACTAAGTCACCAATTCGTAGATGTAACGGGTAATCCCAAGAACTACTGGATTGATTATGGTGCGGTTTTCACCATTCTGTAAAGGATTTCTCGAGGAAGGTTTCTGTAGAAAAACATTCATTTATGACTAAAGGAAGCCGAGCAGTAACGATTTTAGTGAATCGAGTCGAAGAGAAACCTGCTATCCGTGCTCCTTTTAAGCTTACGCTGGGTAAACAGTTAAAGATACCGGGCGAAGCCGGGGTGGGTTGCTAGTTAAGTGTAATTAATTAACACATATAAGTCCAAATCCTTCTCATATCAGATCAAGTACAGTCATTATTGCATAGTAGTGAAGCCAGAGTGCCACTATGCGGCAGAAACCTTATCAAGCATGAAACCAAGAAGCTACCTGGAGATGGATTCAAATTTCAACTGAGGTCAAACCAAGAACTCTATGACAAGATTGAAGGGATTTCTGTCAGCATGAGAAAGAGGAGATTAATGTTCAATGGACATATTAGACGATTGGGGACTGAGAGATTGGCTAACAGAATTCTCATCCTTCAGAAGAAATGGGAGGTGCAACCTCCATGGCTTCAGGATGTCCATCAGGAATTGAAAAGGGCAAACATTGGACCGGCTGAAGTCTGGGACAGGACAGGAGTCAGAACCAAAACAAGATGTTCAGGAAAGAACATAATTGCCTACTTTCTCCAACATGTAGTGAACCCTTCAGTATTGCAGTGTTTATAAACAAGAATCAAAATCAAGGGGTCGCGCTCAGTTCATAGTGTGATGTTTACGTTCTCCAAACAACATGCTCTACTGAGGCAAGGGTCATAGGATTAGAACTATAATTAAGAAAGAAGTGACAAGACGTAAAATAATAACATAATTTAATGACTATTTGTGCAAAATGAAATGAATATAAACAATAACAATAATAATATTCCTCCCTGAATCTTCCCATGACAAAAATATCAATCAATGTTGAGGAGTCAGACGGATCTCCCCCTTATAAAAATGTGGATCCAAGTTCCACTAACTTGCATTGGGATTTTATGTACGCGTAATGACTAACTACGAGGAATGAGTACTAGGATGACTGTTCGTTTACATCGGGTAACAGCCACGATGCTTACGATCAATCATCTCGTAAATCAACGTTTACGGATATGGGACACAACACTAATAAAAACCCTTAAAAATTAATGCTGACACACAATCTAAAATCTAATATTTACAGGAATCTCCCTCGAGACCCTCCTTCAGTGCGATGACGCATCTGACAAATGAGCTGCCAACCCGGCATATTGCTCAATACACAAACAAGGAAAGGACAGCATCGCACGTGACTACACGGGTCACAAATATGAAACATAAACATGGAATTAAACCAACAACAACAAAAGTCTCAACGGCTGAGATTACCTTATATGAACAAACATGCACGTTAAGCTAACGCTTCGGAGATTATAGTGATTCGTAGGCAACTCCCATTTATTTAAACAATTTTTACCATTGATCAGTTCTTATTCTGTATTTCAAGTAACTTTACGGAGCTAACAAGCACTCCTCTAATGACCTCGATGCAATCTTTTCAGCCCGCCTTGTGAAACAGCTTCCCCCTACCACAACTCTTGTCATCGTCCAGCTACAGTGTATAAAAATAACCTGACCACCTGTCCCGTTATCTCTTAGAATCAACAGCAACAAATCTCAACCACATAAACATATGGTAAGACATTAATCGTAATAGCCACATATGTCCTCGCAAGGTAACGATATGGGCTTGGCATCAAGCTGACAGAAATCAGTCTAAGCTGAAATTCCCGCTTGTAATGACCAATAAAATACACACACACACACTGCTGGGAAAGACGTAACACTTTTCACACAGGTCGGTTGAATAAGATGCTCACAAACTAATTAAGAAAATATTAAAACCTACGAGAGAGCTGACTGCTCCTCGCCACAATTTACATTGCTCCAACGGCAATAAACTCACTGAATCTGATCAATAATAAACATTACAAAGATTAGTTTACCCTCCAATCTACTGCATGATTATACTGCTTCGGTCCTACTTCTGAAACACAACATATCTCCGAGAGACGCTTCTTATCCGCATTACGTAAACATATGCGAACACGGTCGTCCACATAGTCACGTTAGTTAAAAAAAGAAAAGAAATTACAACTAAATAAAATTGTGCGAGCTGTTTCCATGCAAAAGGTGTGTCAGACCAAAACTAAATACACTACGTTAATCAACACAAGCAAGATATTTACAAAAAATATTTGTCCCATATACCATAAGTTAATTGTCAGATAATAAGAATATTATTAAGTACTCATCCTCGGCCAATCACCGTCAGCGAACATCTGCTGCCATCTCCCTATTTAATGCTGCTTAGCTCGTCTCAAACATCTCGATGGAGTGTTGACAGTTCCAAACTTCTTCCAGGATATGCGATGCCATCTCTCGTGCTGATGCAGAAAGTCTGACTCGATATCTGACTGCTAAATTCACCGTTTCAGGTACTTATTTCCCCAGAACAGTCTGTTGGCGAATTGTCGAAGATACTGTCCCTACAAAATAGTACTATGACCATCTATCACACTGATTTTAACACACATTAGTATTAATAAAAATCTGTGTCCTCATGACACGCAAAGTACAAGTGCCTACGTCCTCGGACGCGCGAAATGTAGTTATAACCCGTGTCTTCCGACACACACAATGTAGAAGTAGAAATCGATGTCTTGGCTCTTCACGCCACTTATAAATGAACTGGCCCTAGGTATCGATGGGGGGGGGAATTATATAAAAATTTCTCAAAATAATAGTGGTACAGGAATGAAACAAATATCACTGAACTCGTAAAATTGCGCAGGTCAAGAATATGCCCATTAATTCAAGAATCGATCGTAGAGATGTTGTCTAGCCGATCTCCCGCGTTAATGCTAGATATCGCGTGCCCAAGCTAGACTTGGCGCGTTCGTAAGCATTCATCTCTCATTGGTTTAACTTTTTCTGTTAACTTCGCGGTTTTTATCCGACCTCGGCCTCGTAGGAGTGTCCAGTAGTACCATCAACCACTCACGTTACTGCATTATATTTTTTTTCTAGGCGCGAATAGTACAATGAACATACCATAAGCGTGTCTCACCACGCGTCCCTTCTATTTTGAGGTGGCCACCACCTGTCTTTCTGAATCATTGCTATGCTCTTTCTTTCCACAATCCTTAAGTATTTAGCCTTTTGTCAAACTGCTGCAGGTATGTCCCAACTGTCTCCAACAAATGATTGAAGTTTCCTCATCTTCGTCTGGCTATTTGAAGACGCTGGTGGAAATATTAATTAATTGAAGAAATAAAACATCGAATCATTTATCCATCAGAGGATAAAGGGTTCACAACTCCTCCACTCACAAAATTTCGAACTTAGGATAAAGTCGATAATTTTTAAAAGACTTCCGTAGGCCAATTCGTCTTATTTCAGAATCACCCCTTTTCTATTACTTCGTCTAGCCGCTCCTGTCTTGAATGGCATTTACTCGTTTTATTTCCTGCTAGGACCTCACCTTGCTTGCGTGACGCGCTGATGCCTTAGGCAACACTCTGCTCGTCTCGTTAATGTTTGTCAACACCATCTCCACTTCCTTCTTCACGTGCCGTACTCAACTGCCCCCCGTCCACTTGGTTGATATAGGACGTCCATATATTTAAACTGCATCATTATTTCGGCGCTCCCATGGTTCGCTTCTTCGATATGTTTTTAAGTTGGCTGCATTGTAGACTGACATTGTTCCTGTGCTTAACTCTTTCACTATGTATGCATTATTTCCTAGGTTTCCTACAATAGAATAGGGTCCTATGAACTTTTCACAGAATTTGCTGAAGATCTTCTTCTCTGGATCCGATGTAGCGGGTCGTTTCACCAAAACGAGCTGGTTGATTTCTAGATCACGGTGAAATCTCTTATTTCCCAGTCGCCGTAATCTGCGATCTGCTTGTTTTCTCATGTATGCTCACATTCTCTCTATTCGCAGGTCAGGTGCTATCATGGGATCTTGTAGGCAGTTAATGATGCTTTTCCACGCTCTCACTGGATACTCGTTTTTGTGTAAGACCATCGGGATCTGTCCTGTGGACTCGTGCCTGGTAGAATTCATACATGTCTCTACATCCTTAATTTTATCCACCCACATATGATGTTCTTTGGGAATGAAGATTCTCAAGTATGATGTTACACATTTTATTGCTCGTTCACTTGGATTAGCTTGGGCATGTCGGATACTGCTTAAAACGTGTTTTATACCCATGTCCTCCATACCTTTCTTGAATTCGGCGCTTGTAAAATAGCTGCCATGATCAGACAATATAAATTCTGGTTTTCCAAGGATTAGAATAACTCTATTTCGAATACGACTGAGTACTTGTTTCGATGTAGTTTTCTGAATGGGGCATAATACGGCAAACTTAGAAAACACATCAATGCACACTAGCAAGTGACGGCAACCTCGCCTACCTTTCGGAATTGGGCCGAAACAGTCCTGGGCCAGAAGCTCGCAGGGTTTCTGAGGTAGCAATGGTCTAGGATACTGCCTAATTAAATAGTTATTGGGCTTTGTCCTCTGACAAGGATCACAAGTCGTAATGACGTCACATATAGTTGTTCTCATACGTGGCCATGTAAATGTCTCTCCTATTGTCGCTTCGCACTTGTCTACTCCGACGTGTCCGTAACTTTCGTGAGTATGCCATGCCAATCCTCGCTGTAAAGATGCAGGTACAAGTATGCGTAACTTGGTGTGGTCATTATCTACCCATTTGTGCAGCAAATTGTTGACATAAACATATCTTCCTTCTTTTGCTTTTGCTTCTCTAAATGCAGGTGTTCCTGTAGGTAGTTGCTTTCTGAAGTATTGAATTAATAGCATCATCCATGGTTCCGCTTCTTGTTCTCGCTGTATCTCACGTAACTCCTCCAAGAATTCCCGGTCCTTCGGTGTTAACTCCAAGTGTTGTACCATCGCTGTTTCTTCAACATCAGGCTCTGGGTTCCTGCTGAGTGCATCCGGAATCACGTTCATCTTCCCTGGACAATGTTCAATCTCAATGCTAAACTGCTGAATATATATAGACCAACGTGTCACACGTTCGCTTGCCATCGACGTCTTAAACAAGAATGTTAGTGCTTTGTGATCAGTCCTGACAACAATGGGGTAACCATAAATTATTCGTTTCCATTGTTGAAGCGCATGAAGGATGGCCAACAGCTCTAGCTCCATTACAGTATAATTGCGCTCGTGCTTACGCAATTTTCGGCTGACAAATGCCAAATATGTTTTATGTTGCAGGTTAGCTGGATCTTCTTGGTAGAGCATGGCACCTATACCAATTAGTGAAGCATCCGCTTGGATTATAAATTTGTGCTTGAAATCTGGATATCCTAACTTAATGCAGTTTTCCAGTAGCTGTTTTGTTGCTTGGAACGCCTTCTCACATTCCGCATTCCACAACCATTTATTATTCTTTCTTAGCATTTCCTGCATTGGAGCTACAGTCTCCGTGTAACCTGGACAGTTTTCTTTAAAGAATCCCGTTACGCCTAAGAAAGCCCGAATGTGCTTGACTCTCGTTGGTGTAGGGAAATTCTTTATCGCTTCGATCTTAGCTGGGTTTGGCGTCACTCCCTCCATGTCAATGATGTGACCCAAATATAAGATCTCGCTCTTGAAGAAATGCGATTTCTTCAGGTTTACTTTGAAATTTGATGCATTAAGGTTGCCTAATACTTTATCTAAATCTTCCATGTGAATTTCAATGTTGTCGGATGCCAGCAGAATGTCATCAATGTAGCGCACCGTCATCTCCTTAACTTCCTCGGTTAGATTTCGATCCAGGGCTCGGATTAAAGCACAGCCCGCTGTTTTGACTCCGAAGGGCATTCGGACGAAACAAAACGTTTGGTTATCGAATAAGAAGCCAGTTAGAAGCTGTGACTTCTCATCCAATTCAATATGGTGGAAACTGGACGTCAAATCAACTGATGAATAGATGCTCTTGTTCTTAAAGCCTTTTAGTACGTCTCTGATAATTGGCGCTCTGTCATACTCAGGAAAAATGAGTCTCATGTTGAGATTTCTGGCATCTAAACAAAGTCTAATAGATCCATTTGGTTTTGTGACTGCCAAAATCGCATTTAGATAAGGTGTAGGTGTCTTCCTTATCACTCCAGCTTGTAACATCTCATCAATAATGACCTTGACTTGACCACGATATTTTTCCGGAATTGGGTACAATCTGCTTTTGTAAGGTGACCAATCCTCGACTTGCATTGAATATTTGAAATTTAATATTTCCCCAGGTACTGTATTGAATACTGCTTTGTGTTTCCTCAAAATCTCTTCCAATTGTTTTCTATGTTCACCCCCAAGTTGAATGTCATTGAGCCGCTCCTGTAGTAACTCTTCAAATTGTGCAACACTGTCATCTCCTTCTGTTAATAAAGACCATATCTCCTGGGATTCACTCTCCTCATCTAGTTCCACAACAGCTCTTTCTATGATGTTATCTTCTGCCTTTCGTATCTCCTCTTCCGTCTCTTCTGATATTGCTTCCAATGCCCAAGAATTTACATCTCTTCCGGTAGTGATTTCATCCATATGCAATCCTACGTTCTTCAGTTGATCATACTCTCAAAAACTGACTGTATTCTTGTGCAAATCTATCACTGCTTGATAGTCACAAATGAAATTTGCACCAAGAATTATATTAAAATTCATCTTTGCCATGATAATGAATGTTTGCCCAAAAGTGTGTTCCAATATGTTCAGCTCTAAGTATGCCTGACGTTTACAAGTGACGGTGCGTTCAGGAATAACAGCCCTCACTTTGAGTTGTGGTACGGGAATCACAGGAATATTCTGACTCCGTCCCAACTCTCGAACCAAGGCCTCCGATACCAGACTAATCTGCGACCCCGTATCCAATAAACATCTTATATTAATTCCACCAATCCTCGCGTAAATAATGGGTAACTGCCTAATTTCATCGTTCCGTGGTTTCACCGTCTCCTCCAGGCAATCTTCTGGCAAAGCAATCCATTCTTGTATGTTCCCTACTATCCATCCATCTTCAACTTCCGACTGTTGCGTTTGTAGACTGTCTCCTTTATCCAAATTTAGCATTTTTTTAGCTCCGCTGCGACTCCCATCATCATTTTGTCGCCCACGCCCCTGACATTCCTCTTGTCTCAGTAGACTTCCAGCTTCCTCAGTATGTGTGTCTGGATTCTTCATGTTCCCAATGGCTTTCTCCCATCGTCCGTGCTCTCCACCTTGACTAGCGTGTAATTCCTCTAGGTAATTTTGCGATTGAGCGTGCCAATCATCCCAGTCATTTCGATAATTACGTGCCTCTTCTTGATTTTGATCTCTCCTTCCGTTCCATCTTTGATTCCCATTGTAATTACCTTCTTCTGTGGTGTTCAATCCGAAGATTGGTTTGTAGCAGCTTTCCATGAACTCCGGTCTGTGGCTAGTCTCTTCAAGTCCAAGTAATTATCACAACCTTTGTCGTGAATGATTTGTTTTATGTATCCCAGCCGTGGTCTACCTCTACAGTTCATTCCTTCCACATTGCCCTCCAGTATTGTGTGCAGAAGACATTCATGCCTCAAGATATGTCCAATCCAATTGTCTCTTCGGTGAGTAAGCATATTCCATAAACATGGCTTCTCTCCAATCCTCTTCAGCGTTTCTTCATTACTGATTTTGTCCACCCATGGAATTTTTAGTATTTTCCTGTAGCACCACATTTCAAAGGCTACTATTCGTTTCTTATCAGCCAAGCTAAGAGTCCAGGTTTCACTGCCATATAACAGTACGCTCCACACATATATCTTCACAAGACGTTTCCTGAGGCTCATACTAATGTTTCTGCACGTAAAGAGCTTTCCTTTCTTGTTGAATGCTATTTTGGCTTGGTTGATGCGGCTGACTATTTCTCTTCTACTTCTTCCATCTGCTGTTATTTTGCTACCAAGGTAAGTGAACTCCTGTACATTTGTCAGCTGTTCTCCATTTAAAGTACAACGAGGAGGTTCATACTGCCGGCTACAGAGAAGAACTTTGGTTTTCATTTTGTTGATCTTCATGTTATATTTGTTAAAGGTGGATTCCATTTCTGCTAATGCATAAATCAGATCATCTTCGTTTTCTGCCAGGACTGCGATATCATCCGCAAAGCGAAGCATGGTAATTCTTTCTCCTTGAATCTTGAGACCTCCAGTCATTGGCAAATTATCATTTACTTCATCTATTGCTTTTTGGATGTATGCATTAAAAAGAATTGGTGAAAGTGAACAACCTTGCCGAACTCCTTGCTTAATGTTGGCCTCTGTTGTGGAATCTCCACATCGTATAACGGCTATCTCGTCTTCATACAATTTCCAAATTGTCCTCCTGTCCTTGTACTTAACACCCAGTTCTTTCAACACCATGAATAGTCTATTCCACTCAACCGTATCAAATGCCTTCTCCAGGTCTACGAAAGCAATGAATGTATCCATATCTTTCCTTAGTGATAGTCGTTCCTCTGTAATCATTCTTAAAGCTAGGATTGCTTCTCGAGTCCCTCTACCCTTCCTGAATCCAAATTGATCTTCTGTCAACTCCAATTCTACCTTTCCTTCAATGCGTTTCAAGATAATGCTGGTGAGTATTTTAGAAGCATGGGTTACAAGGCTTAATGTGCGATATTGGTCACATCTATTAGCAGATGATTTCTTTGGAATGGGCACTATGACACATTTCCTAAAGTCCGATGGGATATGTCCCATGTTATACATTTCACAAATCAGATCAAATAGGGCTTTCTTCACATTGTCTCCAGTGGCTTTTATCAGCTCTGCTGGTATATCATCAACCCCAGATGCCTTTCCGTTTTTCAGCCTTTCCATTGCTTGATTAAATTCATCCAGGAGTATTTCATCTCCCTCTTCTTCTTTATCTACTAGCTCTTCATTTTCTAGTATTTCACAAGGTGTATGTTTTCCTCCATATACATTCTCAATGTATTCTTTCCATTTTGAGCCAATTTCAGAATCTTCATACACCAGTTCTCCATCTTCTGTCTTCAGTACATTGCACCTAATCCTCTTGTCCCCGAAGAACCTTTTGACTACTTTAAACGCTGTCTCGAATTTGTGATTCTTAACTACAGAGGTGGCCAAATTATTAGACTAAAGGTCTGAAAATGCATTATTCAATTTTGCTGAGTACACATTTATTTGTGCTTCTATGGGAACTGACACTGGGGATGTTACAATGATATAGGGACATTTGGATAATGATTTTAAGATTTTCTGTCTCATAGTTTGGCAAAACTGTTACAATTGACTGTCTGCTGTCTCGAGGAACTATTTATTTATGTGCACATGTTATTGGTTGTTTGGCATTTACCAAGAATTTAGTGATTGTTTAGTTAATATCTTCACTTAATTCCATCAGCAGAGCTCTGGTGCTTTATGCTGACATATTTAAACCTATATTTGCGACGTAATTAGAAGGCAGTGCATAACATTGACCTATCAAGGGAATTTTATGTTTATGGGGAGGAAAAGTGATATGTCCCCAAGGAAAATTGGGATAACAAGAACATTGCTTACTGAAGGACACTACACACAGCTGGAGATAGCAACAAGACTTAATATTGCACAAAAATCAGTAAGTAGAATTAAGAAATTGAAAGAAAACGGTGAGGTTTCCCAGTCACAACGAAAAGAAAAATGTGGTAGAAAAAGTAAATTAAGCCCTAGAGGTGTACGAAAACTGATGGCAATTTAATGAAACCATCGCTCAGCTACTAGCAATGAACTAAGAAATAATTTGAATAGTAGTGGCATGGATGTATCTGCAAGTACTGTAAGAAGAACATTGTACAATAGCGGATTAAAATCTTGACTACCCAGAAGAAAAGCAGCGATTACTCCAGTTTTGGCAAAAAAGAGATTGGAAAGGGCAAAGGGCCTTGAAGATTGCTCTACAGACGACTGGAAGGTACATGTGACATCAAAATAATAGTTTTACAAACATTAACTACTCTTATCATAGATTCAACAATGTTCACTGGAAACTTTAAAAAATTGATATTATTATTGTTCCTTTATTGATTGTAATAATGCCGCCAATGCACTACTAAAAATGAAAATTTGACCCTAGGTTTGCTTCAGTGATGAATCTATATTTGAAGTAAGTGAAAAAACAAGTCAGTACGTTCGTAGGAGGCCAGAAGAAGAGTTTCATCACCAGTGCATACAACAGACAGTAAAATATCCAATAAAAGTTATGGTCTGGAGTACGATGTCTGTGTATGGAACCGGAAGATTATGTATTTTAAAGGGTACCATGATGCAGGAACAGTATATAAAAGTCCCTGAGAAGCGTCTCGTACCTCAGATAAGAGATTGGATTGGGAAAAATCCTTGCGGCTTCATGCATGACGGCGCACCCTGTCATGCGGCCAAGAAGTGGCTCAATTCATCAGTAATAAAAACATTTCTGTGCTTCCGTGGCCAGGAAATAGTTTGGACATGAACCCCATTGAAAATTTGTGGGCTATTGTCAAGAAGAAAATCCAGAAAACCACTGTTAAAACAAAAATTGGGCAGATTGAAACTTTGGTACGGATTTGGCATCATGACAATGACATCAAAAACAATTGCCAACACTCATTAAAAGTATGCTCAAAAGGATGAAAATACTTATTTCCAACAAAGGAATGCATACAAAGTATTGAGACACATGCATGTTTAATTTTTATTTGTAAGGCTAGCCAAGAAAATGAAATATGTTATTTTCCAAGCTTTAGTCTAATAATTTGGCCACCTCTGTAGTTCTTCTACTTCCATGCATTGCAATTCCAGAAATTTTTCTCTGGCTGCCTTCGCCTCTCGATTTATTTCGTTTCTCAATTTCCTGTATAGTTGTTGTCCTTCTTCAGTCGCAGAGTTCTTAAACTTTCTTCTTGTGTCTATCTTCTCAATGATTTCATTTGTTATCCAGGCTTTCCTGTTCTGTGCTTTTGGCTTTCCCACAATATCTGTTGCTGCTGTTAGAACACTTCCCTTCCAAGCATTCCACTTATTCTTCATACTTCCTAAGTCTATTGCTGATATGTCTGCCAGAAGTTCATCTGTCTTCTTCTTAAAATCTATAGCAAGGTTTTGATCTCTGAGAGCTTCGGTATTCCATTTTCGACTGTTCTTCCTTTTCAGTTTCTTCAGTTTTAGTTGGCATTCGCTCAAAACCATGTTGTGGTCACTACCAATATCTGGGCCAGGGCAGCTTCTACAGTCCTTCAGCTGTGTCTTAAATCTCTGCTTAACTAAAATGTAATCAATTTGAAATCTATTCCCACCGCCTGGCATTGTCCAAGTATAACGTCTTCGTGCATGGTGTTGAAATAATGTATTTGCAACCACCAGCTGATTGTAAGCACAGAATTCCAATAAACGGTTTCCTCGATCGTTCCGTGTGCCAAGCCCAAATTGGCCCACAGCCACTCCATCTTTACCCTCTCCAATAACAGCATTCCAGTCTCCAAGGATTATCAGATTCTCATCTCCTTTAACACCTTTGATTAATTCTGTCAGATCATCGTACACTCTTTCCACTTCTTCATCTTCGTGGGCAGTGGTTGGCATGTAGACTTGAATGATCACGGTGTCCCTTGGTTTAGTATCTAATTTCACTAAAATCAGTCTTCCACTCTGCTGAACGTATCCTTTAACTCGGTGACCCATTTCCTTTGTCAGCACCACTCCTACTCCTCCCTCTCCAGGTTTGTCCATAATAGTCCCCGTGTGGATTATCCTGTAATCTCCACTCCAAAAATCTCCATTATCAGGCCACCTCACTTCGGCTATTCCTTCCAATCTCAAGCTTTAGGTTTTCCAGCTTTCCACATTGTAAAAGTGATCGAACATTCCATGTTGCAATGCGTCTCCTACATTGAGCACTTGTACAAGCACACCCCGCCCGGAGATTCGATCGCGGGGCTAATCCGGAACATTTTACGAGTACAGGTTTCATGACATGAGCCACTATTCCTTGGGATATCCAGAGGGTCCTTAATGCAGTGGTTTCCCGTTGCCTTCTGCATTCTATGCCGTTGACGATTCCGTGTTCGTTCATCCGCCTTTAGGGGTGATTTCTCACCCCAAGGACAAGAGAGTGCCCTTTACCTCCTCCACGCTTGAACGAGGGAGACTACTTATACCGATGGTCACTCGGTCGGACGCAGTTTAACGTCATACCCGTATCTTCCATAAGGCCTCTCATTTCTTCGATTTTCACGCCATTGTTGATACCCTCTCTGTTGATATCTATTGTTGCCTTGATATGACCTATTGTTGTAATTATTTTCGTTACGCTGGTACGGTCTGTTTTCTACCTCTTCCGGGTTTCGCCTAGGTGTGGATGTGCTTGTATTTGTACCCTGCGTTTTGGTTTCGCCTGTTTTGGTTTTATGACCTCTGTCGTATTTACTAACTCCAGTTGTCTTCCTCCTCTATAATGATTATGAGATGTAGTCTCATCTATCTGGCGTAATATCTGCTCTGCATGTAAGGCCGTACTAGCGTTCGCTGCGACTAGTTCTTGTTGTACGTTGACTGGTAATTGCCGCGCTATAGTCATCACCAGATCCGCTTCATTTAAAGGGTAATCAAGGTCGCGAAATGTTAGCATTTGCATGTTAAAGAAATCTGAGTATTTCGTTTGCTGGGTAGTTTGGTATTTCCTAGAGTAAAGCTCCATTCTTAGACTCTGTTGTAATGCCGGCGACCAGTACTTGCGCAGAAAGGCGATTTTAAAATCCGTCATAGTTCCAAATGTATATTTGAAGCTTAAAAACCATGTAAGGACATTTCCTGATAAAAATCTCTCCATCATCCTTAACCTACGTGCTTCAGGTACCCCAGTGTCATTATAACGATCTTCAATTTCTTTAATGAAGGCTTTAGGTGTCACCCCTGAATTCTCCGTGTATTTCTGCGGTTTATAATCGTTCGAGCGAATTACTTGGATAAGTTGTGTGGGCTGATGACCGTCCTGTGGCGTGGAACTCCTTTCAATATTCTTGCGAAACCCCTCCGTGTTTGTCAATAATGGGCTCTCCGTCTGAGTCGGACTCCCTGCTGTGCTCGTCCCGTCCGGGCTATTTGAGTCGTCCTGATTGTCTTTCATGGTTCCCGATTTAAATATCGAGGATTGTTCTATTGACCTCAGTTCAGCTTTAATGATCCTGTCTGTTTGTTCTTTAAGTTTACTCTTTATTTCTTGTTCTAATGCTTGAATACGAGTATGATTTTCGCCTACTGTCTTAAGGATGGTTGATCTTTCCTCTTTTGAATCGATATTCATTTTTCGCCAATCTTTTCTTATTTGCTCCTTAATTGTGCTTATTTTCTCCTCAATTTGGTTTTTAGTGTCATCCTGATTGCTTTCTATCTGGCTTTTCCATTCTTCCAATCCCGCGCTATTTTCGTCGATGGTACTCTTTAATTGATCCTGATCCGCTTCTAGGCCTTTCCATTGCTCCGCTGATTTTATTTCGAGACGGTCCATATCTTTAATTATGCCGGATATATTTTCATCTACCGCTGATAATTGTTGCTGAATGACCTTGCCGCTTTTTTCCATTTCCTTAAATCGTCCTTCCAACTTATCCTGAGCTATCTTGACCTCGCTCGTACTCATAGTGTATGCTAGTTCTATTTGCTCTAATTTACCTAACTCCGTTTCATCCAGAATGCTAAGTTTTTGATCAAAAATAATTTCCATTTTCTTAATCTGATCTAATTGTTTTTCATTGTTTTTACTAACATCTAGGGCCAGCAATACCATCTGTTGATTAGTGTGATCCTTCATCTCTGCGGTTAACGAAGCTAATTGGTTCGTGTTTTTAACATTCTGCACCTCTAACTGCGAATTTATAGTGTCATTGATTTCACTTTTTAATAATCTAGCTTGTTCCGCCTGATATTCATTTTGTTCAATCCTACTGTTGTTTAATTGTGTCCGCAATGAATCACTTTGTTCAGATAGTTTTGTGTTTAGTGATTCACTTTGTTCGGATAGTTTAGTTTTTAGTGATTCACTCTGCTCAGACAATTTGTTTATAGACTCACTTTGTTCTAACATAGTATTGTTTAGTGATTCACTTTGTTCGGATAATTTCGCGTTTAATGCTTCACTTTGTTGTGATAGTTTACTGTGTAATGATTCACTCTGTTCTAACATACTATTATTTATTTGTTCAGATAATTTCGCGTTTAATGATTCGCTCTGTTCTGATAGTTTAATGTTTAATGATTCACTCTGTTCAGATAGTTTAGTGTTTAATGATTCACTCTGTTCCGCCAATTTAGTGTCCAACAATTCCTGTGTCCTCCTAGCCGCGTTTTCAATGATTTCTTGAATCTGTTCTACTGTTGCCATGTTATACACTTTATATGAGACATTAGGGAAATTGCATAAAGCAATGCCCCCTGACACATACATACAATCCCCATGCACACTTAATTTATTTACCCTACTCAGTTCATTTATAATTTACATTTAATCCCACTAGTCGATTGCATCTCTGAGTGGTTCTAATTTTACTCAATTTAATTTAAACCCAAACATATATTCAGTCATTAAATTGTTATCCTGATCTGATATTAACACTGACTAATTAACAAAGTATTAATTGTCATTTAAGGCTACCAGCCTCCTAACATTTTCATGAGTTTGACTTTCTAAACAAATCTAGTTTTAACTTTAATCATTGGGCGCCCGGTATCACGTATATTACTTTTTACTTTAATTCAATAGACCAAAAACGTAAACCGTATTTTACATTGCAAACTCCTGATTTTAATTTATATTTCACACAGTTGGCGGTATCCTCTTCGCCTCAATTACTTTTAATAAAATATCACTTTCCGGTGATTAAATACTGTCATATCTGCCTGCACTTGTGGCATGTCAGTTTCATTCAAATACGCCAACTAAATGTGTTCCAGCAGCGAACCAGCAACAAAAATACACCTTCATTGTTGCGTCTGTTTGTAATCCCAACTAAGCTTACATTGACATGTGCAATTTCTTTGCCGTTACACCACAGTGAACCGCCCCACGCTTGGACGCGCCAGTTTACCTCCTATGAACCCTTCAGTATTGCAGTGTTTATAAACAAGAATCAAAATCAAGGGGTCGTGCTCAGTTCATAGTGTGATGTTTACGTTCGCCAAACAACATGCTCTACTGAGGCAAGGGTCATAGGATTAAAACTATAATCAAGAAAGAAGTGACAAAACGTAAAATAATAACATAATTTAATGACTATTTGTGCAAAAATGAAATGAATATAAACAACAACAATAAAAATATTCCTCCCTGAATCTTCCCATGACAAAAATATCTATCAATGTTGAGGAGTCAGACGGATCTCCCCCTCATAACATTGTGGATTCAAGTTCCACTAACTTGCATTGGGATTTTATGTACGCGTAATGACTAACTACGAGGAATGAGTACTAAGATGATTGTTCGTTTACATCGGGTAACAGCCACGATGCTTACGATCAATCATCTCGTAAATCAACGTTTACGGATATGGGACACAACAGTAATAAAAACCCTTAAAAATTAATGCTGACACACAATCTAAAATCTAATATTTACAGGAATCTCCCTCGAGACCCTCCTTCAGTGCGATGACGCATCTGACAAATGAGCTGCCAACCCGGCCAATTGCTCAATACACAAACAAGGAAAGGACAGCATCGCACGTAACTACACGGGTCACAAATATGAAACATAAACATGGAATTAAACCAACAACTACAAAAGTATCAACGGCTGAGATTACCTTATATGAACAAACATGCACATTAAGCTAACGCTTCGGAGATTATAGTGATTCGTAGGCAACTCCCATTTATTTAAACAATTTTTACCATTGATCAGTTCTTATTCTGTATTTCAAGTAACTTTACGGAGCTAACAAGCACTCCTCTAATGACCTTGATGCAATCTTTTCAGCCCGCCTTGTGAAACAGCTTCCCCCTACCACAACTCTTGTCATCGTCCAGCTACAGTGTATAAAAATAACCTGACCACCTGTCCCGTTATCTCTTAGAATCAACAGCAACAAATCTCAACCACATAAACATATGGTAAGACATTAATCGAAATAGCCACATATGTCCTCGCAAGGTAACGATATGGGCTTGGCATCAAGCTGACAGAAATCAGTCTAAGCTGAAATTCCCGCTTGTAATGACCAATAAAATACACACACACACACTGCTGGGAATGACATAACACTTTTCACACAGGTCGGTTGAATAAGATGCTCACAAACTAATTAAGAAAATATTAAAACCTACGAGAGAGCTGACTGCTCCTCGCCACAATTTACATTGCTCCAACGGCAATAAACTCACTGAATCTGATCAATAATAAACATTACAAAGATTAATTTACCCTCCAATCTACTGCATGATTATACTGCTTCGGTCCTACTTCTGAAACACAACATATCTCCGAGAGACGCTTCTTATCCGCATTACGTAAACATATGCGAACACGGTCGTCCACATTGTCACGTTAGTTTAAAAAAAACAAGAAATTACAACTAAATAAAATTGTGCGAGCTGTTTCCATGCAAAAGGTGTGTCAGACCAAAACTAAATACACTACGTTAATCAACACAAGCAAGATATTTACAAAAAATATTTGTCCCATATACCATAAGTTAATTTGTCAGATAATAAGAATATTATTCAGTACTCATACTCGGCTAATCACCGTCAGCGAACATCTGCTGCCATCTCCCTATTTAATGCTGCTTAGCTCGTCTCAAACATCTCCATGGAGTGTTGACAGTTCCAAACTTCTTCCAGGATATGCGATGTCATCTCTCGTGCTGATGCAGAAAGTTATATATTATTACACACTCGATATCTGACTGCTAAATTCACCGTTTCAGGTACTTATTTCCCCAGAACAGTCTGTTGGCGAATTGTCGAAGATACTGTCCCTACAAAATAGTACTATGACCATCTATCACACTGATTTTAACACACATTAGTATTAATAAAAATCTGTGACCTCATGACACGCAAAGTCCAAGTGCCTACGTCCTCGGACGCGCGAAATGTAGTTATAACCCGTGTCTTCCGACACACACAATGTAGAAGTAGAAATCGATGTCTTGGCTCTTCACGCCACTTATAAATGAACTGGCCCTAGGTATCGATGGGGGGGGGGGGGAATTATATAAAAATTTCTCAAAATAATAGTGGTACAGGAATGAAACAAATATCACTGAACTCGTAAAATTGCGCAGGTCAAGAATATGCCCATTAATTCAAGAATCGATCGTAGAGATGTTGTCTAGCCGATATCCCGCGTTAATGCTAGATATCGCGTGCCCAAGCTAGCCTTGGCGCGTTCGTAAGCATTCATCTCTCATTGGTTTAACTTTTTCTGTTAACTTCGCGGTTTTTATCAGACCTCGGCCTCGTAGGAGTGTCCAGTAGTACCATCAACCACTCACGTTACTGCATTATATTTTTTCTAGGCGCGAATAGTACAATGAACTTACCATAAGCGTGTCTCACCACGCGTCCCTTCTATTTTGAGGTGGCCACCACCTGTCCTTCTGAATCATTGCTATGCTCTTTCTTTCCACAATCCTTAAGTATTTAGCCTTTTGTCAAACTGCTGCAGGTATGTCAAAACTGTCTCCAACAAATGCTTGAAGTTTCCTCATCTTCGTCTGGCTATTTCAAGACGCTGGTGGAAATATTAATTAATTGAAGAAATAAAACATCGAATCATTTATCCATCAGAGGATAAAGGGTTCAGTAGGGATATAGTAATAACCCTTTGTCCTTATCACCTCCTATCTTCTTCCTATTCGAAATGCAAATTGGCACACTGGATTTGTAGCTGCGGCGTTCAAACCATAGTTTATAATTTACCCCAGTATTTTGCAATTTCATCCGCAAACACTCCAAACAACCTAGGAATTCAGTATATTAACACCAACAACTAACAATAATTGAAACTTCGTTGGTCTAAATGTATCAATAGGAGAAACACATTTAATATACCCACTGCACATCTAATTTTTAATCGCGCCTATACTTGCCAGTGCGCTCTATTGGCAAAAAGCGGCCATTTTCAATAACACCGCTGGCATGGGTTCACTAACTGGCCGTAATAGAGCGCAGCTCGCATCTAGTAGGCAGTGGATAGCTCCCGCATACCGTAGTTCAACTAGTTGCTGGTAGATGTAATTCATGCAGATCCATTGGAGAACTTTGTTTTAATTAAATATATATTTCCATTGCAAAATGCAGAATATAACGCTCAATTGTATAACGCCTCAGTACTCAAAAAACAATAAACTCTGTTAGGATTAGAACCCCAGCCGGCCGGGTGAGAGACCAACGCTGTAACAACAGACCTAGTTATGTCCTCCCAAGTTCAATGTTATCACTCGATTAAGATACAACGTCTTAGCAAATAATGACTTTGACTAAACGATTTATTCACTGGAGTATATTTCTAACAAACTTCATTTCATACAAAGTTCCAATTATTTATATCTGTAGGCTATATTGCATGCAACATAGTCAAATTAGTGAAATCTAGGTCAGAACGAGAGATCAACTGCCATCTTGTCTGTAACCGAGACGGTTCAGCTTTTTAAAGCCACTTCTGCAGTATAATTTTACAATATAAACGTTTAATTTCGAACGGGTACGTCCTTTAGAACAGTTAAACCAATACTCGGTTCGATAATCGGAACTGGTGAGTCCCATGTTATGGATTATAAAGTTTGCATAATTCACATGGCTGCCATATTGAAATAGTACGGCTGACGACCTTGCCGTTTGGCCACAAGAAGCGTCCCATATGACGGTATGTCTTTACCAAATTTGGTGAAGCTCCGATGATTAGTATGGTCGTAATTTAATTTTAAGTTTTGACCATTTGAGTGGCTGCCATTACGTTTTGGTAAAGATGGCGTCAATATAAAACATGGCACTGAGGTGCCCTTTGCTACTGCTACCCCTGTGCCAAATTTCGTTCAATTCAGATTCACCTTGTTTGAATTGATAGGGGTGGGGGCCGACATGCAGAGTACACACACTCACACAGACAGACAAACAATTGTTGGCCCTGTGTAGATCTCATAAGTCTACTTTCATTTTTTGCAAAAATCGAAAGTAGGCTAATTGCAGGTGTGAAGGATCCCCCCAAAGAAAGACCCACGCTTTCAGCCGAAGTACGATTGAGAAGGAATCAGTGGCTGAAATATCTTTGGCAGGAAGCAAAACAAGAATTTTAAGAAGAAAAGAAGAAAACCTGAGCGGTTGTTGTGTATTTGTAATCCATAGGTGGCAGTATCAATAATAATCACGAGCCTTACAGTAGTCGCTTATGATGTTAACATGTGACATGTTATCCTACTATTGTGTCTGCCGGGAAGGCAAATCCCTTGTTTACAGTGAACTCTGTTGGTCATTGAAATAACTACTTGTAAAACTCCCGTGTCAAATCCTTTCAGCAAATGTGATATAATTAATATTTTCACACCAAAGAACGACAACTTGAAGATGATTTATTGTAGGAATATCTTTAATGGGGCCTTCAAGCCTTGAAGTAAACCGTATGCGATATACATTCTACATAGTGCTGTAGTTTGGCCGACAGTACCTCGAGTGCTTACATTAAATAAGAATACAGCAAAAGTATGAAGACTTAATAAATCATATAGTTTTCATCAAATATGATGTAATGAATATTTTCCCACCAAAGAACGACAATTTGAGGATGATTTATTGTTGGAATATCTTTAATGTCAAAAAAAACCAGCCCATGACGGGCTAAGGCCGACCAAGCGACCGCTGCCCAGCCATTTGGCCTGCAGATATTGGGGTGACGCGTGATCAGCGCGTCGGGTCCCCTCGGCCGTTAATCTTGGTATTCGTGATCGGGGCGCTGTCTCACTGTCAGACAGCTACTCAATTGTCCTCACGAGGCTGAGTGCACCCCGTTCCAACCCTCACGTCAGTTTTAAAATCCCTGACGGAGCCGGGGATCGAACCCGGGGCCTCCGGGTGAGAGGCAGGCGCGCTACCGCAACACCACGGGGCCGGCTTATATCTTTAATGAGGCCACCAAACCTCGAAGTAAACCGTATGCGATATACATTCCACATAGACAGATGGCCGACAGTACGTCGTGGAACCAATCTCCGCCACCGCGCGCGCTCATTGTTTCCGTCCCATTTCCATTTCATTTCTTCAAAATAACTCCCACAAAAATATACAGCAACCGAGTGTAAAGATGTTACACATTAATAATAATAATAATTGAAATGAAAATCCACAGCCTGCTTCCAGTCTCCAACCGGGTTAGGAATGGAATGAATGAAGCCCCTATCTAGCGGCGAGGATATGAACTGTGCCGGCTGCCGAGGCCTGACGCACTCCTCTGGGGCAATGATTAAATGAATGACAGATGAAATGAAATGATAGTGGAGAGTGTTGCTGGAATGAAATTTTGACAGGGAAAACCGGAGTACCCGGAGAAAAACCTGTCTGCCTCCGTTCTGTCCAGCACAGATCTCACATGGAGTGACCGGGATTTGAACCACGGACCCAGCGGTGAGAGGCCGGCGTGCTGCCGCCTAAGCCACGGAGGCTTCAATAATAATAATAATAATTAATGTAATTTATTTCAGACACAAGGAAGTTAATTGTGACACCCCTGCCAATCTAATATGGTACACTCGTGTTGACCGACTGAAAAGCTTCCAATAATAAATTACTGAAAAATTGTTTCTAATATTTCAATACTTTCCCACGAGCCGTGTTGCAGTTTGCCACATCCGTCTTCCATGCGTTAAAAGAGTAATATGATTAAAATCTGGAGAGTCAAGTTCCTTTTTTACTTTCTCACAGGAGTTGATAAAAGTTTTAATAAGATGACGAAAAGTTACAGTAGAGTGGGACCATCCATTTCTCCCCGAGAACCTTCTGGGAACAGGACGACTTGACATTTAGACGGCGTATTGACACTCGTAACTCCCAAGTGTACGCCATAATTCCCATCCTTGTGCGCCTTCAGCAAGCCCAGAGGTAATTCAGTCAGTGGTAGCGGCTAGGAATAACCGAAGATTGAATTTGAGTATAGTAGTTACACTGAAAACCATCGAATTATGCGTGTATTGTTATTATTATTATTACTGTTGTAAATCATATGCCAATATTCTGAAGGAGATCTGCCAAAAATCAAACCCTAATGATACAGGAACTGAAGTCCGGTCCATTCGACAAACTAAAGTGGGAGACGTCCTTGTCGAGTTGGGACCAAATTCCAGGGACAAAACAACTGTTGGTAATTCTCTACGGAATGTTCTGGGGTCTAATGCTACAGTCCGTAGGCTTCAAGCGAAGGCAACTGTTGAAATCAGAGTCCTTGATGCTCTAACTACTTCCGAAGAGGTCATGGTAGCTATCCAGAAAATTATACCAGAGCTCTCTCCAGATACTAAGGTAGGGGAAGTCCGTGTAATATGGACCGGCGTGTAATTTGGACTGATGTTACTTTTGGAATTTGCAAGTTTGGCCACTGTATTTCTCAGACAAGGTCAGCAAGACAGTTGAGGGTTCCTTTCGCACTGCGAGTTGTTTTAATCTTGGACTCTAGGTTGAGGGGGGATTAGGAAAATAAATTTGCCACCACATTCCTTGTAAGATTATACGACCATGAGGAAGTATGCTGTGAAGTAATTATTTCAAAAAAGAGTGTGTGTGGCTTTCACAAGTACTGCTCTAACATACCTTTATTCACCAAATTTTAAATAGATTTCAAATTATTTCAATTCTGATTAAATACAGGGTGCGGCAGAAATAACTGACGAATTTCAAACGTAAATAACACAGCAACGCAACACGATATTCACAAATTTATTGCGCAGTTAAAAAGAGCAATGTTTGCCATTTGCATCATATACACATACACACTAGGTTTTGAAAATAATGTTATCCAAATGTCACCCGCCCTTTCGATGCATTTCTGAAGCCTCTCCCTGAAATTCCGCATGACCCTCCTAGTCATGGCTAGTCGTATTGCCTCGATTTCCTCACAGATAGCAACTTTCAGGTCGTCTAGTGTTCGTGGCTTACATTGGAAGACGCGAGCCTTCAGGTATCCCCAGAGAAAGAAATCGCAAGAGGGCGAGATCAGGGGAGCGGGCTGGCCATGGAACGTCACCCCGTAAGGAGATTGAACGTTCTGGAAACATCTCTCTGAGGAGATTGCGTAAAGGCATGTCTCACTGCTCGGATATTCTCTGGTGTTCTAACGCTACGAGGCCTACCAGGCGGTTTCGTTTTAACACTTGAACCAGTTCCTCTCAAATTATTCACCCATACCAGAATGGTATTGCTGCTTGGACCTTGCGCATGTCTATGTAACCTAAAGTGTCTACGAAATAAACGCTGTGTTGTGGTAACAGAGTCAGCATTCTTGAAGTATAGGCTACGTTTCAATCACGAAACCTCGCTTCTCACTACTCCACGCCATACTAGCCCTGACAAGGCGATGCACGTGTTCTCCCAGGTCGCGCGCACATCGACAATAACACCTGCTTAAGCGCTGTGGCCAATACAGGTGTTAGATCTGCCGCTCCAATCTACGTAACAAAAATAGCAAACACTGCTCTTTTAAACTGGGCAATACATTTGTGAATATCGTGTTGCATTGCTGTATTATTTACGTTTGAATTTCGTCAGTTATTTCTGCCGCAGCCTGTATATGCATGCCGTGTAATTTGGACTGCCCGAGAGTGTGTAATTTGGTGCGTTGAAACAAATTTAATCATTACGTTTATTCATAGTGACAATCTCGTGGTGTATCGGCTAGTGTTCTTGGCTGTCGCCCCGGAGTACCGGGTTCGATTCCTGGCTCTGCCAAGAAATATTAATTCAGGTGGGAGAACTAGAACGGGGTTCGATTCCCACTTAAGCTATCCTGAAAGTGGTTTTCCGTGGTTTCCCAGTTTTACACAAGGCAAATGCCTGGATCGGTCCTAATATAGAGCCACGGGCACCTCCTTCCCAATCTTATCCCCAATTTAGTAATACATATACTAGTACAGGCATCATAATAACACAGGTTATCACTGAAACTCCAGACTCACACAAGTATACGGGGCTACATGTCCACGATGTTACAAAGCCCCTGAAATAAGCAACAACAACAACTTTCTTCTTAGTTTTATTTCTGATTCTCTATGAAAGTGCTTTATAATCTGAAAGGGCTTTGTTGTTGTTGCTTATTTTAGTGGCTGTGGCATCGTGGTCATATAGCCCCATGTATATAGGTGCGTGTATATGGAATGTGTGTGACAACTCATGTTATTGTGATGGCTGTACAAGTGTCTGGGTATTTGTAAACTGGGTATAAGATTGGTAAGGAGGCGGCCGTGGCCCTTAGTTAGAATCCATCCCAGCATTATCCAGGAGTAGAAGTGGGGAAACCACGGAAAACCACCTCCAGGACGGCCGAAGTGGGAATCAAACCCTCCTCTTCCCAGTTTTGCCTCACAAGATTGAGTGTACCCCGTTCCAGTGCTCTCACTAGAACTAAAATTTCTTGGCAGAGCCGGGAATCAAACCCGGACCTCCGGGGCTACATGCCTTAAGTGACAATCAGAATTCGCAGTATTGTATTCGCTTACGCTCGTTTTATAAACATACTCGTGTCTTAATTATTGTCATTATAGGCTCGTTGCATAATGTACTATTAAAAATTGTAATAAATACAAATGTGTTAACTATATATGGCATATTACATATCAATGTATTCAGGAAAAATTAGAGAATGTGTGGGACAACTCATGTTATTGTGATGGCTGTACAAGTGTCTGGGTATTTGTAAACTGGGTATAAGATTGGTAAGGAGGCGGCCGTGGCCCTTAGTTAGAATCCATCCCAGCATTATCCTGGAGTAGAAGTGGGGAAACCACGGAAAACCACCTCCAGGACGGCCGAAGTGGGAATCAAACCCTCCTCTTCCCAGTTTTGCCTCACAAGGTTGAGTGTACCCCGTTCCAGTGCTCTCACTAGAACTAAAATTTCTTGGCAGAGCCGGGAATCAAACCCGGACCTCCGGGGCTACATGCCTTAAGTGACAATCAGAATTCGCTGTATTGTATTCGCTTACGCTCGTTTTATAAACATACTCGTGTCTTAATTATTGTATTATAGACTCGTTGCATAATGTACTATTAAAAATTGTAATAAATACAAATGTGTTAACTATATATGGCATATTACATATCAATGTATTCAGGAAAAATTAGAGAATAAGATAATAGTGTGTTTTTTTTTACTTACAAGTATCCAGTATAAGTATAATGGATGATTAGTCAGATTTAAAAAAAATCAATAGATATTCCAATTTTAAAGGTTGGTCACAAGCACTGCTTTTTCTGAAATAAAATTCGAAGATATATAAAATGTGCCAAATTTCATTACAAGCGCAATGATATATAATAATAGAAACGTTCATGAATAATGAATAATAAAAATGTCATCGGAAAAAAGGCTAACCATATCAGTTTTCACAGAAATTCAATGACATATATGTAAGTAGAAAGTCGTCAATTTTCTTTCAGAAGATCAAAATCCAAATTGCATTGCCTACCAGATAGAGAAATTCATTTCACAGCGAGACTATTCGTAAAATCGCTTGCTCATGGCATTTGTAGACTTAGAACGTTGATTGGACTAAATTGTTTTACATTTTGAAAACGATCTGAATAAAGTACAGGAATAGGAGGGTGATCTATAATCTATACAGAAACCAGACAGCAGTCATTCGAGCTGAAGGACATGAGGGAGAAGCTGGTATTCCGAAAGCTGTAAGGCAATGCTGCAACTTATCACCCATACTTTTCAAGCAATGAAAGAAATTGTAGAAAATTTAAGTTGGAGTGAAGATTCAAGGAGAAATAATTTCAACTCTGAGATTTTCCGATGATCTAGTCGTCTTGGCCGACATGCCTGAGGATTTGAATGAGTTTTTGAGTGGTATGGACTCCGTCTTGAGGAAAGAATTCATGATGAAAATTAATAAATGTAAAACAAAAATACTGGAATGCAGCCGAAATAAATCAGATACCCCTATTGACATCAAATTGGCAGGTGAAAAACTAAAGGAAGTAGGAGACTGTTACTTAGGAAGCAAAATAACCAGTGATGGACGAAGCAAAGAGGATATAGAAAGTTGGTTAGCTCAGGCAAGGAAAGCATTTCAACAGAAAAGGAATCTGTTGACATCGAATATAGATTTAGGTGTTAGGAAGTCATTTTTGAAGGCCTTTGTCTGGAGCGTGGTGCTCTATGGAAGTGAAATATAGACAATTGGTGCAGCAAAAAAGAGGAGAATTGAAGCGTTTGAAATGTGGTGTTACAGGGGAATGATGAAGATCTGATGGGTAGATAGGGTTACAAACGAAGAGGTATTAAGACTAGTGGGAAAGGAGAGATGTTTCTGGCGACTGCTAATGAAGAGAAGAGATAGGTTGGTAGGACACATACTAAGACACCCAGGAATAGCAAGCTTAGTTATGGGAGGAAGGGTCGAGGACAAGAACTGTAGGGGTAGACCAAGGTTAGAATATGTTAAACAGATTGCCTCGGACGTAGGGTGTGGTAGCTGTGTAGAGATGAAACGATTGGCTTAGGACAGGGAGGCATGGAGCGCTGCATCAAACCAGTCAAAATACTGAAGACTCAATCAACAACAAACGATTTGTTATATCGATTTTACGAACAGTCCCACTGCGAGACGATAGCACTTAGAGGGTTAAATTGATGACCCGGCAGTAGTGAGCATTGTAATTGGTGCTACCTGTAATGTTCACAACAACATAAATAAATAAACGCATTTCAAATAAGTTACTGTACAAACATTTACAACACGTGAAAATTTCGCACGTGTCTGCTGGTAGAATAACTATTTTAATCAAAACGTGACAGAATTGCTTATGGAATTGGTTTGGGATGGAATGGATTGTGAAATACTGCAGAGTTTTCTATATATATCGCACGTGCCTCAGCTGTCGTGGGCGGCTGACGCAGCAAAAATATTTCTTTTTTATCCCTCCATTATATTTGCGGTGACTGTATTGGAGACGAACTGACGTGGGCGTTATTATGTCCCAAGATGTATGTATCAGAAACATATGCGTAGTATTGTCAAGTCAGCGAGCTAGTGTTAGATAAAAACCCTGGAGGAGGGGGAAATAGAAATAAATCTGTAGAAAACATTACAGATCTGCATGACAGTAATAATAATAACCCCGTGGCAGTACAGCCCATGAAGGGCCTAGGCCTACCAAACGGCCGCTGCCCAGCCATTTGGCCTGCAGTTATTGGGGTGACGCGTGATCTGCGCATCGGATCCTCTCGGCCGTTAATCTTGGTTTTCGTGATCGGGGCGCTGCCTCACTGTCAGACAGCTACTCAATTGTCCTCACGAGGCTGAGTGCACCCCGTTCCTGCCCTCACGTCAGTTTCTAAAATCTCTGACGGAGCTCGGAATCGAACCCGGGGCCTCCGTGTGAGAGCCAGGTGCGCTACCCCAAAACCACGGGGCCGGCTCTGAATGTCAATAGTCAGTGCTTTTACGAGGGCAGATCAAAAAATAAGTTGCTCTTCCCAGTTATGGCCATTTATTACACCACCTATACAACAGCAACACGCCTATAACGACAAACAATGTAACGTGACTTTTCCACATAGTTTCCAAGAGACTCCAAACATTTCTGCGAACGCACAACCAACTTGTCGATGCCGGATGCATAGAAAGTTCATCCAGCGTTCTGCCACCACACGGAGACAGTGGCCTTCACCTCCTCGTCGGTCTGGAAACATCAACCATCGAACTCCATTTTGAGCTTACCGAACAGATGACGCTAGGTCGGGACTGTAGGGTGGATGTTGCCAGACCTCCCACTTGAAACTCTGCAGCAGTTCGCTCGTTTGGTGGACCTAAGGCCATGTGACTTTCATCTGTTCGGTAAGCTCAAAACGGAGCTCGGTGGTCGACGTTTCCAGACCGATGAGGAGGTGAAGGCCGCTGCACAGTGGGCCAAAATCGAAATCTAGGGGGATAAAATTATTTTTACGTTTTAATCATGAATTTAGAGTGAAAGGAACGTATATAATTTGTTTACTTCATAATAAACATCAGTTAAGACCTTTTTAAGCTACGTCTACACATGCAAAAAATTGTCTATGACTAGGAGTTGGATAGAGCATTCAGTTATCTCTTCAGAACAATTTTCTATCCCTAATTTACTTTTAACAAGGTCACAAAGGTCAACTTTTGACATAATCGTCGATCCCAGTGCTTCAAACAGTTGTAAACGTGTGAGAACTGGTTGCGCGGCATCTTCTAAAACGTAAAATAACTAAGTAAGTTGCAAAAAGATGCAAAAAATCTTATAACAGGCGTAAACTACAAGACTTTATCTACATTTTAACATTAAGTAGAAAGTGATGCAGAGTGACGCGACATACTAAAAATCTAAGTGAAAATATAATTTTAAAAATAATAGTTAAATATTATATAATGCAAATATAGCTAAAAAAAATACGTAACAATTACGCCCATTAATGACTGAAACACGTTACAAAGATCTTACCTTCAGCTGCATGTTCCATCTTGAAGCATCACACTTACCACAAAGACAATCAAACCACAGCCACTTACATTCCTCCAATTCAGACTGCTTAAACAGTGGTGACAGATTTGCACTAAGATGCGTTTATATCCCAGAATAGTGAGCGGCATATGAGAATGCAGTAGAAGTAATCAATTTTGATTTTTTAATTATGAAAATAAATAATTTTGTCCTCCTAAATTTCGATTTTGACCCACTGTGCGCTGTCTCCGTGTGGTTGCAGAACGCTGGAGGAACTTTCTATGCATTTGGCATCGACAAGTTGGTTGTGCGTTCACAGAAATGTTTGGAGTCTCTTGTAAACTATGTGCAAAAGTGACGTCATATTGTATGTCGTTATGGGCGTGTTGCTGTTGTATAGGTGGTGTAATAATGGCCATAACTGGGAAGTGCAACTTATTTTTTGATCCACCTTCGTAAGTGCTGGCTACATTCGGCCTATGAACTTGAGTAATACGTAATTCGGAAGGTTTGCTTTATAATCCATGCATACATACTTGTTTATTTTATAGTTATTTCATTTTGTTATGGTGGTCATCAGGCACATACGTATGAATTAATAATATAATAATAATAATAATAATAATAATAATAAAAACAGGATGTCTCTTTGCCAGTGAATGACTTTCGATGAACTATAGCCTCGAAAAACTAGAAGAAATGTTGATGTCATTTCTTCGTAGAATATTGCTAATCCTGTCCGTGAAAGATTGCACGTATGACAAAAAGCAAATCAAAGCCAACTCCGTACAGGCCTTGGAGGCCCTGGGAGTTGTGGAAGGTAGAGGCTTCACCCTTTACAACATGGGCGCTAGAAGGGATGGAGTTGTCAGCACTACGCCCGGCCGTCTTTGCTCCTAGGGATTACCCTATTACTCATTTCTGGTGTAGGCTCAGTGAACGCCAATGCTATTTGCGTTTCCGAAAGTGGTAGTTTTGTTTCTAGAATCCACTACCTGGGTGGGGATCGAACCCACTCCCTTTCAGTTAGAAGCTCAGCGCCTCTACCGAGCGCGCCACGCAGCCCCTGCTCGTATGGCAGATAGGCTAATTTCGCAGGAGTGTGATTCTACGATAATCTGGTTTTCGGTTTAGGATGTAGCACTTCGTTAATCTATCTCATCGAGTAGCCATTCTTCTGGAAAGTATCGGCCAGGAACACAAGTTCACCGTCTAACTTATCCGTTTCACACACCGTCCTTGCTCTGTTAACAAGAGTGCTAAGGGCAGCCCGTTTCTGACAAGGATGGTGGTGAGAGGACCCATTTGTATGGGTGGGTATTTAACATTTCCACTCTGCCTAATAGCCCCTAAGCTATGTAATGGATATAAGTTAATTGGTCGAGAAAGTTTACGTAACAGTAAAATCAAAATTAAATTAAATTATTATTATTATTATTATTATTATTATTATTATTACTAGCGGACCCGTGCGAGAACTCTCACATGTGTATAATCCACCCGGCTGGCTTTACTGTTGTGCGGGCTTTGTGTATAAACCACCCACCTGGCTTTACTGTTATGCGGGCTTCAATATGTTTATTTGTTTAAACGCACTTTTTAAAAGCTGTCAATATTTATAAAATCAGAGAACAATTCGTGGCGTAGTTGGTAGCATGCTGATCTTCTATGCCCAAGATCGCGGGTTCAAACCCGGCCGAAGTCGTCGGATTTTTTAGGAGCGTTAAAATCCCTCAGTATGTCTTCCTTCGGAGGGGAAGTAAAGCCGACGGTCCCATGTCATAGATGTATGGTATGTTAAAGAACCTTCCACTAACTACCTCTGTGTGAAGCTAAATTATATATAGGTTAAACTTTCGACAAACGCTCTTAGGTTCCGACGTTCGTCGCCAGGACCCGACTGCGGTGGCATCTGGTAATCAAGTTCTGAACTAGTAGTCGTTGACGGTGGCGTTTGGCGGCAAAAGTAGGAACTACTTGAAAAAATTCAATGTCAGCAGTCCTTACTTGAATTGAAAACAGATAACACACACTAATACAGCCATTACAATTAACACCGGTTATCAGACAGATTCTACACACACCCAAAGTACAGGGGGCTACATGACCGCGTTGTCGCAGCCCCTAAACTGAGGAACCAACCAACACCAGAGAGCAATCATCACTGCTGCTGGTTACACAATGGGTTGTGTGCGCCCCATATCTACAGGCTTCAGTGCTATGAAGCTGTACGCGACACAGTTCTGCCAAGGCCTATCGTCTTGTTTGTTTGTTTGCTTGTTTGTTTAAAAGCACTTTATAAACAAATACATATATTTCAGTGACTTTTCAAGAAATGCAAGATATTTCGTGTGCTATTGAGACGATTTGGAAGATTTTGGTACAAACCACACCTTCTAACTCCCTCTGGTTTAGGATCTTGACTTTTGTGAAACATATATCTTAGCGTATCTCTACTTAGTATAAAACAAAGTCCCCAATTTGTGTTTGTTACGGGTAAACTCGAGAACCACTGGATGGATCTTGATGCGATTTCCACCATTCTGTAAAGGACATCTCGAGGATTAATTCTGTTGAAAATACATTATTTACGATCAAAGGAAGCCGAGCATTAACGATTTCAGTGGAAAAGTCGAAAAAAAAACTGGCGTCCGAGAGCTTTGTAAGCTTACGCTGGGCAAACCGTTAAAAATATCTCAATACTATGAGTGTAAGAATTGTTCAGCATGAAAAGTTCTACAGAAAAGTCCGCGAGAGAATATGTCTATCTTCAATACATCGCCCACTATGAGTGTTTTACGTTTTAATTTCTTCCAAACATGTCCATTCAACTACTGAGGCGACAGTACGAGCTAGCTAAGGGCGAGTCTAACAGCTCTGGTACAGCCTAGCTAGCGGGCGAACCTATTTCCCCAGATAGAGGCCAGCAGCAAAACGTCCAGTCGTGTTGAGTTAATACTCCTGAGAAGGGTGGTTGTGTTTGGAGTTTCCCTGGAAGTGCAACTCGGGTTTTCTTCATTTCGCCTGTGAACTTTTCGTTCCGCAAAATTCACAGTCAAGTTAAGATTGGATGAAAGGGGGATTTGTGTCTCATGCACGTCGCCGTTCTTAAATTACTTCTGACAAGAATTTGTTGCACATGCATCTCCATGATAATATAACTAATAGTCCAGTCAGTGATTTTAACCCATCATGCCAAGACGTAAAACGGATATTGGTCGTTGTTCATTGGCACTGGAGAAAAAAGAGCGCTTATCACGTAATGCATTCTCCCGGGTGAAGCCGGGTCGGGTTGCTAGTTATATATATATACAGTCTATTATTATTATTATTATTATTATTACATCTCTGATCGTAAAAGTGTTCTTATGGTCATGAATGTCAAGTAGTCATTATTTTCTGAGACTGGGAATGACTCTAAAACACCACGATAACAACAGCGAAGTTAATTAGCACACATTATGACGAGCTGGCTCTCAGAGCGTGTTTTGTCATGGACTCGCTTGTCTCCATTAACTGTAACAAGCAAGGACGTGACTTTAAATCTCACGATCGTAAGACACTGGAGCTGGCAAGAAGGAGTTTTCCTCATCCTCTCACGCTTTCCTTTAATTAAATTGCTCCCCTTAATAGTCCGCGTTTTAACTTGTGTCCTGTGCACGGAAACTGTGTCTCTCAAGGTGTGGTCTTCATAAAGAAAGAAAACACTCGCTGGAATCTCACCAGCTCTTGTTATTTGTTTATCTGTCTGTCTAGTTAGTTAGTAAGTTAGTTAGGTAGGTAGTTCGTTGCACTCGACAGTACGAGGACACATGTACTATATCGGACATACTTTCACTCGTATAGAAACAGACCTAAAACCATTCACAATTAAGCAAAAGGGAGGGAACATGATATAAAAAAGACATAGATATCCACTTGGCTAAGGTAAACTACCCATCCAACTTAATCAAACACATATTTGTGAAGCAACATAACGAACGCTGTCAGGCTAAGAGAAATAAAGAAGGAAACCAATGATAACGGGGAATATGCCAAATGGAAAAGATGTACGTTGTACCATATTCTCAATAAACCAAGGCCTAATTTAGACAGTTTTATAGAGTCCAAAATCGACGATCAGTTACATGAGTGACGAACGTTAGAGATTGGTTTATAAGGTCCGGAACCATTGAAAAGTAAGTTGTAGGCCTACAATGTAAAACGGATGCCGTTAGTATCGCCCTGTATAGTTCAAGGTACAGCGTCAGATAGCACCAGCAACCAACGCTTAGGAACAACGGGATTAGACACCCCAATCCACAGTGGGAAGTGAGTTTTTTTTTTTTTTTCGTATGGATTTTTTTTAGTGCCGGGAGTGTCCGAGGACATGTTCGGCTCGCCAGTTTTGTAGCTGCTTCGAGACGGACACCCAATGGGTGAGCTACAAGTACCGTTGGGGAGGGAAGTTAGAATGGAAGGACAAGGAGTTGGAAGGTAGCGGCTGTGGACTATAGTTAGGGACCAACCCCGGCATTTGCCTGGAAGGAAGATGGGAAACCACAGAAGACCATCTTCAAGGTTGCCGGCGGGGGGGATTCGAACCTCCTCGCCTCCCGTATGTGAGCGACTGCCAGCAATCATGCCGTAACGACCACGGCTAACTCACCCGGAAGAAGTGAGGTAAGTAGACATCACTAGAGGAACATCTGAAATCACCTATGTCTACAAAACCGCCTTGTCTACTCAGTTACAAATCCGCCTTGTCAAACAAATTGGGATTCGGCAGAATTATCTCCAGGGTTGGATGACTTCATCTTTCTGAAATTGTATGCTCGGTTCCGTATCATTAGCCTATACCTGGTTGGAAGAAACAACCCATAGCTCTCACCAGTGACGTCCTAGACTGTCCATTAAGGTAGATTTATATTAACTTGAAATCTTGTTCTTTTATGTATTTGCTAATTTCTTTGTGAACTTTCATTTATTTACATTTTTTTTATTATTATTATTTAGTCAATTTACCCTCTAGGTTGGTGGTTCCCACGGACTCAGCGAGGGAACTCACCACTACCGCCTCTATGGGCAGTGTCCTGGAGCTTGGAACATCTGGTTGGGAGGGATACAACTGGGGAGGTGTGATCAGCACTTCGCCCAGGCGGCCTCACCTGCAAAGCGAACAGGGGCCTCATGAGGGATGGAAAATTGGGATGGATAGGCTAGGAAGAGGGAAGGAGGCGGCCGTGGCCTTACAGTAGGTACTGTCCCCGATAATCCGGATAGTAGGCTGTCAGATATCCGCCCCCTCAATCGGATTGCCAATAATCAATCGCACCGGCACAGCTACATCAATGAAAATGGCACTGACAGATACTACCGAGATTAGAGCACAGTAGTTAACAAGAAATTATTGTGGAACACACCAAAATATACGGGGGTTCATACTTACCTTTTACTTACCTATTCAAATTAATCTCGGGTCTGGGTTGCCAACTGGATCACTTAAAAGTATGCCCTCACAATAACCTCCACCATGATATTTAAAATGAACCAAGACGAAACAAGAAACTTTAAACTGCACAATAATTTATTTCCCATAAGGGAATTAATTTAACAAAAATATAATTTAAAAAAATACGTGGCAATCAGAAGCCATTGTCAATATAACCATGTCCTCCTGTAGGACTTGTAGACTTTACATACAAAATTTCAGCTTTCTAGCTCAAAAGAACGTAATAATAATAATACACTTGGAATGGATAAGGGAGTTGGGACGAGACATATAGCAATTGTTTTCCTTTTTCATAAACATCACAATTTATTTATAACCGCAAGGCTGCTATGTAGGCGACCTTGGCCTCTGTCATACAGTTGTCTGGCCAGCTGCGATACACCCTACACCATGTCGCATGCTTGCATCGTCAAATGGACTCACCTGTCCAGCCAACGTTAGCATATGCTAGTTACATCAGAGCCTAGTTCCTTTTCAAAACACTTTAAATGTCCACATCTCCACTCAAATATTATCACGCAAATCTTTTAAATGCTCCATTCAAATATCAATTGATTACTCTAATAATCCCAAAACTTGTTTAATTGTATAATCCAATTGTTTAATTAGCGTTGTTTAGAGTATAATAACAAAACGCTTAATGTTTATAACAAAATGCTCATTAATTATGTATAACAATTTTAAATTGTTTATAACATTGTCAAACGACAATTGAAAAATTTATACACGCCTCCATTAATCCCTTTCGTTTCAAATTATTATTAAAGATATTTACATAATTATTTACAATATTAATATTATTTATTTTAGAAATACATTAAACCACACGTTTATCCGGTTGATAATAACTTAAATCGTGGTGATATAATCGACCAATGAAGGTTAGTTATATTTAAATTTTAGATTCAGGTTTAATAAGGTTTAATAATTATTATTATTATTTGTGACGGTAACCTCCATTCAAAATCGTTATCTCAAATTATTTAAACACTCTTGTTAATTTTAACAGTAACTTCACATGATTAATTTTCAAAGGACCTGGACAATACACTCAGCGGAAAAATACCTCGCTCAAAACGCACAAAATTGCACAAAAATAGGCCCAGAATTCATCATATATCTCAATACATATGACATCAAAATCTTCCACAATACATACAAAAAACCTCCACTTATAAATTCATCAACTTCATTAATATTACTGTGGGAACCTCCTTCACTTATTCAAGGGCATTATTCATCAGCGACTTTTACACGTCCACTGAACTAGCGATTATACATCCATAGTTCCTCTTAAAAAATTCTTATATTCAACAATTGTATCAAAAACTGTTATTATATTTAACCTTCGTGGGTTTCATTCATGAATCGATATGAAGAAAAAATTTGCCAATCACAAATAAATTTAATAGCAAATACGATTAGACACGCCTCCCTGGTCTATCAAAATTGAGATTAATATCTTCAAAGTATCGCAGTATAAAAATACTATCTTCAATCAAAGTTCTTCTAAATTGCATAAATAATCGAATAGAATCCAATTAGACTGTGGAATGCAACCATTATTGTTCCAATCTAGAATTGAGAAAAACTCCTATCACATGTTCATTACTATAGTGTACTCAATAAATCGTACTCAAAGTTCATATTTCATAAAATTGTCTATAATGCAATGGTATTTCAGAACTGACGATAAATGTCTATGTTGCAATCATGTTCATAAAACGACTAGTATTTCCAAGATCGTCGACAAAGTAATAGATTTTAACGCTCTAAAATCTTTTAATCATTCTTCTTTCTTGAGGATGACAGAAAATTGGTCAAAGTAATTTACTGAATAGAATTACTTTAATAAAGTGACACGCTGTCTGAATTCAAATTTGCCATCGAAAATCGTTAACTTGACAGTAAAATCGTGACTACAAAAATATGCAAATTACTGAAAGAATATAGAATATCAGTCTCAACTGATCCAAAATTATTTAAATATGCCAATGACATAACAATGTCTCAATAAATCGTAGAAAAAGGCATAAATCATCAAAGTGTACTGAGTACAGAAATATCAAGCAAGAATATGGGGCAAAAATACGGGACAGAAAATATGGGAAAAATGGTTGCTCAGATATCGCTAAATGGCTCAAATAAAACAAGAAACGTTCACGACTACCTTATCTGTTGATTGAAGTTCTAGAGGAAAATTTCCAAAGAAGACTGCTGATAGTTCCATTTCACCAACGTAAAGATGTGCTCCGACCTCGAACCTGGAACCTGCGCCCTCGGAGAATAGAACTGCTTCCTCCTCCGGAAATTGCACTGCTCCGTGTAGACGATAGACATCCTTCTGGCAAAACTCTTCTTTGTGAGCCGGGTCCTCCCTGGCCTCTCTTGATAGTTCCCTGAAGTTCTGGTAGAAATTCGCCATGAAGTTTATTGCAGTTATTTCCGCAGTAATGTTCATAATTGTAGGGTATGAAGATATTTCCACTGCCATTTGATATAATTCAGCGTTGGACTACGATGCATGAGTGTAGTTGGATGTTCACTACATGCTCGCTTTTGTAGAATGATGATTAGCGAAGTTCCATGCTGCTATTTCACTCCATTGATATATGTCCCAATTCCATTAAAGATTTAGCCTTCCATCTCCACTTCCGTTGTAATAATAGTTGAAAGTACTGCCAGATTATATTGTTCCATTGTAGAATGTAGCGTTATATCACCAAACGTAATCTTCTGTATCACGGTTGCGATACACGTGCCAGCCGTAGTGTAGAATGTGGTATTATAAAAGTGCTTCTCAGGTGGCGAGAAAAACACTTTTGTCTGCAGTCTTAAAATGCGAATATCTTCCAAATTATAATCGTGAAAATGTTCAACTTTCCTACACACCTCAATACTGTAATGCACAATTGAATTAGCATAAAGGCATTAGTCAACTCTTGATAGAAAATCTTGTAGACTCGTGTATGTGTGCGCTTCAACTTCGCCTAGTTTCATTGACCGTAAAATGGTACTGCTGCACGCTCCGTGCTTGTTCGATGCGGTGGGCTCTACCACACGTGCTAAAGACGACTTGCTTCACTGAATCACTCGAATTCTGAAAATGTGAGAATCAGAAAAACCACTATGAGACACGAGAAAATGAGATATGAGAGCTCCTCTCTGCTGTGCAAGACCTTTTATCAACTTCTTAAGGGGCGTATCCATCCCTTCCATAGCTTGTTCCTCCGTCATTGCTAGAAGTTCTAACGTTGGCTGTACTTGACGGATTTTCAAATTTCAAAAACTCAAAATTAATTTCTTCAAAATTCCCAATCAAAGCCATAACTGAAAATAGTTTTCCACAATTCTGCCTTCCTAAAGTAATTAAATATGGTAGTTTCAGTAATCTCCGTCTCCCTCCAAACTATCATTCATTGGTTCGAGCCTTTCCTCCAATAGCGTAACTTCTTCCTGAGCGAAATTCTTCGTTTCCCTGCGACTGCGTCGTAAATCTCAGATCTTTCTCGAACAAAATCATGACGTCACCAAGAATCTCAACTCAACCAGCCTACTTGCATAAAGTCTGCGTCATCCGTGCTTACGTCATGAATATACACGTCACAACTATGACAGCCATAACTTTATTCATATTTGCCAATACAGCCATCCTGGTCTCAATATAATTCAATTTACGGGGGCAGGGACGTGTATATTCATGACGTAGGCACGGATGACGCAGATTTCATGCAAGTAGGCTGATTGAGCTGAGATTCTTGGTGACGTCATGATTTTGTTCGAGAAAGATCTTAGATTTACGACGCAGTCGCAGGAAACAAGGTATTGTGCTAAGGAAGAAGCTACGCTATTGGAGGAGAGACTCGAACCAATGAACGATAGTTTGGAAGGAAGACGGAGATTGCTGAAACTACGATATTTGATTACTTTTGGCATGCAGATTTGTGGAAATCTATTTTCAGTTATGGCATTGATTTGGAATTTTGAAGAAATTAATTTTGAGTTTTTGAAATTTGAAAATCCGTCAAGTATAGCCAAAGTTAAAACTTCTAGCAATGACGCAGCAACAGGCTATGGAAGGGATGGATACGCCCCTTAAGAAGTTAATAAAAGGTCGTGCACAGGATAGAGGAGCTCTCATATCTCTCAGATCTCAGATCTCATATGTCAGATCGCATATATATTTCAGATGTCATAGTTATTTTCAAGTGATTCAGTGAAGTAAGTTGTCTTTAGCGTGGTTAAAGCCCGGCGCATCGAACGAACTCGGAGCAGTTCCATTTTACGCTGCTCGAAACTAGGTGAAGTTGAAACGCTCACATTAACGTTTCCACCAGTTAAGATATCAAGCGCTAACTTCAGCCTGTATTATAATTCTATTGGGCAGTACACCATTGAGGTGTGTAGAAGATTTGAACAATTTCACAGATATACTTCGAAAGATATTGGAACTTTTAGGCTGCCAACAAAAGTGATTTTCTCGCCACATGAGAAACACTTATAAAATTCCACATTATACACTACGGCTGACACGTGGAGAGCAACAGTGATATTGGAGAATACGTTTGGTATTACAACGATACATTCGACTATGGAACATTATAATCTTACAATGCTTTCGATGATTATAACAGTAATTCAGATGGAAGGCTAAGGCTTAAATGCAATTGGGACATATATCGCTTGGAGTGAAATAACAGCATGGAACTTCGTTAATCGTCTTTCTACAAAAGCGAGCATGTAGTGAACATCCAATTACACTCATGCATCGTGAATCCATCGCTGAATTATACCAGATAACAGTGGAAATATTTTCATACTCCACAACTATGAATATTTCTGCGGAAATAACTACAATAAACTTCATGGCGAATTCCTGCAAGAACTTCAGGGAACTTTCAAGAGAGGCCAGGGTTCTCCCGGCGCACAAACAAGAGTTTTGCCAGAAGGATGTTTTTCGTATACACGGAGCAGTGCAATTTCGGAGGAGGAAGCAGTTCGATTCTCCGAGGACGCTGATTCCAGGTTCGAGGACGGAGCACATCTTTACGCTGGTGAAATGGAACCAATAGCAGTTTTCTTTGAAAACTTTCCTCTAGAACTTCAATCAACAGATAAGGTAGTCGTGAACGTTTCTTGTATTATTTGAGTCTTGTAGCGATATCTGAGCAACCATTTTCCCATATTTTCTGTCCTATATTTGCCCCATTTTCTTGATTGATATTTCTGTACTCAGTACACTTCGATGATTTATGCCTTTTTCTTCGATTTGTTGAGACATTGCTATGTCATTGGCATACTTAATAATTTTGGATCAGTTGAGACTGATATTAAATTCTTTCAGTAATTTGCATATTTTTGTAGTCACGATTTGACTGTAAAGTTAACGATTTGCTATGGCAGATTTGAATTCAGACAGCGTGTCATTTTATTGAAGTAATTTTATTCAGTAAATTACTTTGACCAATTTTCTGTCATCCTCAAGAAAGAAGAATAATTAAATGATTTTAGAGCGTTAAAATCTATTACGATATCGACGATCTTTGAAATACTAGTCGTCTTATGAACATGATTGCAACATAGACATTTATCATTGCATTACAGACAATTTTATGAAATATGAACGTTGATTACAATTTATTGAATACACTATAGTAATGAACATTTGATAGGAGTTTTTCTCAATTATAGATTGGAACAATAATGTTTGCATTCCACAATCTAATTGTATTCTATTCGACTATTCATGCAGTTTAGATGAACTTTGTTTGAAGATAGTATTTTTATACTGCGTTACTTTGAAGATAGTAAACTCAATTTTGATAGACCAGGCAGGAGTGTCTAATCGTATTTGCTATTAAATTTATTTGTGATTGGCAAATTTTTACTTCATATCGATTCATGAATGAAACCCACGAAGGTTAAATAATAACAGTCATTATTACAATTGATGAATATAAGAATTTTTAAAGAGGAACAATGGATGTATAATCGTTAGTTCAGTGGACGTGTAAAAGTCGCTGTTGAGTAATGCCCTTGAGTAATGAAGGAGGTTCCCACAATAATGGATGAAGTTGATGAATTTATAAGTGGAGGATTTTTGTGTGTAGTTTGGAAGATTTTTATGCCATATATATGAAGATATATGATGAATTTTGGGCCAATTGTTATGTAATTTTTGTGCGTCTTGAGCGAAGTATTTTCCCGCTGATTGTATTGTTCTTGTTCTTTGAAAGTTATTCATATGAAAATACTGTTAAAATTAACAAGAGTGTTAAATAATTTGAGATAAAGATTTTGAATGGAGGTTACCGTCACAAATATTAATAATTATTATTAAACCTTATTAAACCTGAATTTGACAGTTAAATATAACTAACCTTCATTGGTCGATTATATCAACACGATTTGAGTAATTATCAACCGGATAAACGTGTGGTTTAATGTATTTCTTGTATAAATAATATAAACAATATAATATTGTAAAATAATTTTGTAAATATCTTTGGTAATAATTTGAAATGATAGTGATTAATAGAGGCGTGTATAAAATTTTCAATTGTCATTTGACATTGTGATAAACAATTTATTATTGTTATAAATAATTAATGAACTTTTGTTATTAACATTTAGAGTTTTGTTTTTATACTCTAAATAACGCTAATTAAACAAGTGGTTTGAACAATTAAACATGATTTGGGATTGTTGGAGTAATCCACTGGTGTTTGAATGAAGCATGTAAGACATTTGCGTGATAATATTTCAGTTGAGATGTGAACATTTACGCGTTTGAAAAGGAGAGCCAAGCTCTGAGGTAACTCGCTTATGCTAGGGTTGAACGAACGGGAGTCCGCTTTGACGATGCAGGTGCATTGCAGCTGGCCCGGACAACTGTGTTACAGAGGCCAAGGACGTTCCTTAATAGCCTTGTGGCTATAAATAAAATGTGAAGTATATAAACACGCAAAACAATTGATATATGCGTCTTGTCCCAAATCCCGTTTCCATTCCCAGTGCATTATTATTTTACGTTGCTATGAGCTTGAGAAAGCTGAAACATTATATGTAGAGAATACAGGTCCTACAGGAGGACCTGGTTATGTGGTCGATGGCTTCTGATTGCCACGTTGATTTTGTTGTTTATTTTGTTAAAATCATTCTTTATGTGAAATAAATTATTGTGCAGTTTAAAGTTTCTCGTCTTCGTTCTGGTTCATTTTAAATATCATGGTGGAGGTTATTGTGTGGGCATACTTTAAGTGATCCAGTTGACAACCCAGTCCCCGAGATAAATTTAAGAGGTAAGTAAAGGTAAGTATGAACCCCCGTATATTTTGGTGTGTTCCACAATAATTTCTTGTTAACTATTGTGCTCTAATCTCGATAGTATCTGTCAGTGCCATTTTCATTGATGTAGCTGTGCCGGTGCGTTTGATTATTGGCAATCCGATTGAGGGGGCGGATATCTGACAGCCTACTATCCGGATATCGGGTACAGTAGGATTGGCGACCCTAAAACGTGGGGCTTGTTCTACAAAACTGGATTACCAAGTAGGATTGGCGACCCTAAAACGTGGGGCTTGTTCTACAAAACTGGATTACCAAGTAGGATTGGCGCAATCAACGTGTGGGGCTCGATTGTCTCGATTGGCACGTTCGACTGAATAACATTGGATTACCAAGTTATTGCAGTGGAATTGACACCGCAATTTTTGTGGAGTGTTCGAATAACATTGGATTACCAAGTTATCGATGTCAAAGGGATTGTGAAGACTCAAATAAAGAGGTTGATTCTTTGTTAGATGTCTTGGCCAATTGTAGAATTTGAGAGTGTGATTATATAGGAATAAATGTTGTATTGTATTAGGAAAATTACACTCAGAAAAGATCAGATCTTATACAACTTGAGAGAGGTTAAATAGGCTGGAAACTTAGAAAAATCGCCTATGATTTGGAATCTTATTTTATTTGACCGGCTTATGACATGTATAGTCATATTAAAGATAAAATTAAACTATTTGGATAGTAAATGTAAATTATTTGTGTTAGGATATTTTAAAATGAACCAAAGAAACTTGAACATGTGCTTGAGTTTATTTCAACATGAAGTGTCTATGAAAGTTAATTATAAGGTAATTATAAGTTAGATTTAAGACAGAAAATTGCTCAAAACTTATATATGGTGAAAAATGTTGCTCAGATGTTGTTATTTTGCTCTGTTTGATGTATGTCCCTAAAGCAGTTTATTATTGAAATATTATTGAAATGGCAGATGAAAGTATTAAGAAAATGTTGGAGGAGATGTCCAACAATATGAGGGAGATGGAAGCTAGGAATATTAGTCGAATGGAGGAGAATTCTAGTAGTTTGTCAGCTAATTTGTCTATTAGGCTGGATGAAAGTGCGAGGGAGATGAAAGCTAGCATGAATGAAAGTTTGAAAGTTCTTCAGACCAGTTCTGCAAACCTAGAAAATAATGTGTCGCGTTTACAGATCAGTACCCAGGGAATCGAGAATGCTGTAAGTGACATTCATAAAGATGTGTCTGATGTTAAAAATGATGTGTCTAAGGTACAGAAAGATCTTACCATGTTGAATCTTGATGTTGCTAATGTCCGGGGTGATATTTCCTGTGCTAGAGCTGAAGTAATTGTTGTAAGGAATGATGTTGCTACTGTACAAGACAAAGTAGAAGAAGTTCAAAGAGAGGTTAGTAATGTTCGAACTGATGTGTCAAATGTTCAAGTAGACATCAATAATATTCATTCAGATATTAACGATATGCAAAGCGATATCAATAAAATACAAGTAGAAGTCAATACTGTTTTTGTAGACATTGCTAAAGTTCAGACTGATGTTAACAAGGTTAGGGAGGAAATTGAAACTTCAAAAATGCTTTGTACTCGTAACATTAGTGCATTAACAACTCGGTTAGTTGACGAGTCTGTTAGGACAACGGCTTCTTTAGCTGGTTTAAAATACGATGTAGAGGCCATGAGAACCCAAGTATTAGATCACAATCGTTTACTTAAGGAGGACATCGAAGTAGATATTGCAGAAATGTTAACTGCAAATGTAACAGTGTGGAAAGATGAATGGAACAGGTCAAGTGGGGAACATGTAGATCAGATTCAGGAACGAATTGAAAGAAAACTTGCCAGTACACAAGTAGACATTAATAACGAAGTAGTTCAGATTAGGAAAGACTTGAATGTAAGGATGGATTCGCTATCCGAAAAGCAGGTAGAGGATAGAACTCAGATAGGTCAGGACGTGCAAGCATTAAAAACTGCGTTAGAGGAACAGATTCATAAGGTTGTCTCTGATGTTAATGAAACTACGAGCAAGCTGCAGAATTTGAAACTTGGAGAAGCTATCATGATGGAAACCTATAAGGAAGAATTGATTAGGAAAGTCATCACGGAAATCACAGGCAAGGATACCGAAGGATTGACTGGTGAAGAGGAGAGAAATTACGTGAGAAGAGGTAACCTTACTACAGAAGAGAGAGATATTAGTCCTGAGGAACGTATATCCAGATTCAGAGAAGAAGAAGAGGATCGGAATATTGAACCCGAATGGAAGTATCGTGATAGTGGGAGGAATTATATGGATTCATATCCGAGAAATGTGACAGTCATCCGGAATTTTGAAGACAAACCTCAAAAATTTAGCAACACTGATAGTCTCACACCGATCGAATATATCAGGAATCTTAAAGACTATTTCATAGAAGCCCACAATCCTAGAGAGAGAGAGATGAGAATCGTAGAAAGATTTCTAGCTGGAGGACCCCTCGAATGGTTTAGAGCATTTCGGTATACTTTCAGCAATTTTGACGAATTTGCAGAAGCACTGATTAAACGATTCTGGTCAATAGAAGCTCAGAATTCACTAAGAGCTGAGGTATACTCGAGGAAGTATTCAGGTACTCTTCCAACACGGTACGCTGATTTCTTCACGAGCCAACTTTCACGCTTGAGATTTTTGCAACCCCCATTGTCAACAGAGCAATTGATAGATGCGATTTCACGTATGCTGCCTGTGGAGGTAAGAAGACTGATCATATCGTCAAACATTAGAGATTTGACAAGTATGGAGGAATTGTTGAGAAGGCTTGACTACACGAGTCCAATGCCAAATTTGGTACAAAAAGGTCAGAGGCACGAATTCAAAGACGTTAATACGGTCTACATGGATCAAGTGCAGCAAACTGATAAGCCTGAGGAAGGAAAAACTGAAAATGTAGGTCCTCACAGGAATAATTATTTCCACAACCACAGATCCCAAGGTTACCGTCCATATCAGCAAAGACGAGGCTGGAATAATAATAGAGGGAATTACAACAACGGAAGAGGTGGATACTACAACAATGGTTATAATAGAAATTATAACAGAAATAACCAGCATCAGAATCAGAATTCTCAAGGTCAGGTTATGACACCCGACAAGTATCAAGAAAGAGGGAAAGAAAGTCAGCAGTATCTGAAGGAATTACGAGAAAAAGAAGCTGAAAATCAAAAGAAAAGACAGGATGTAGTGATCGATCCTGGTCCTTCTACAAGTCAGCAGAATTCGGAAAACAGAAATTCAGGACAGAAGAGACGGTAGAAAGGAGAGAATGCATTAGCCACACACAAACCAGAAAAGAAGAGACTTATGATTAAGGAATATAAAAGAAATATCATACAAGAGTAAGCCAATAATAATTCAATTTCGTGTTCAAGTGAATAGAGATATTTATAACACAGAGTTTAAAAACAATTTGCAACTGTTTTTAAAACGTGGTGAAGGGAGAATGCCCCCGGAAATTGAATTATATTGAGACCACGATGGCTGTATTGGCAAATATGAGTAAAGTTATGAATGTCATAGTTATGACGTGGATATTCATGACGTAGGCACGGATGACGCAGATTTCATGCAAGTAGGCTGATTGAGCTGAGATTCTTGGTGACGTCATGATTTTGTTCGAGAAAGATCTTAGATTTACGACGCAGTCGCAGGAAACAAGGTATTGTGCTAAGGAAGAAGCTACGCTATTGGAGGAGAGACTCGAACCAATGAACGATAGTTTGGAAGGAAGACGGAGATTGCTGAAACTACGATATTTGATTACTTTTGGCATGCAGATTTGTGGAAATCTATTTTCAGTTATGGCATTGATTTGGAATTTTGAAGAAATTAATTTTGAGTTTTTGAAATTTGAAAATCCGTCAAGTATAGCCAAAGTTAAAACTTCTAGCAATGACGCAGCAACAGGCTATGGAAGGGATGGATACGCCCCTTAAGAAGTTAATAAAAGGTCGTGCACAGGATAGAGGAGCTCTCATATCTCTCAGATCTCAGATCTCATATGTCAGATCGCATATATATTTCAGATGTCATAGTTATTTTCAAGTGATTCAGTGAAGTAAGTTGTCTTTAGCGTGGTTAAAGCCCGGCGCATCGAACGAACTCGGAGCAGTTCCATTTTACGCTGCTCGAAACTAGGTGAAGTTGAAACGCTCACATTAACGTTTCCACCAGTTAAGATATCAAGCGCTAACTTCAGCCTGTATTATAATTCTATTGGGCAGTACACCATTGAGGTGTGTAGAAGATTTGAACAATTTCACAGATATACTTCGAAAGATATTGGAACTTTTAGGCTGCCAACAAAAGTGATTTTCTCGCCACATGAGAAACACTTATAAAATTCCACATTATACACTACGGCTGACACGTGGAGTGCAACAGTGATATTGGAGAATACGTTTGGTATTACAACGATACATTCGACTATGGAACATTATAATCTTACAATGCTTTCGATGATTATAACAGTAATTCAGATGGAAGGCTAAGGCTTCAATGCAATTGGGACATATATCGCTTGGAGTGAAATAACAGCATGGAACTTCGTTAATCGTCTTTCTACAAAAGCGAGCATGTAGTGAACATCCAACTACACTCATGCATCGTGAATCCATCGCTGAATTATACCAGATAACAGTGGAAATATTTTCATACTCCACAACTATGAATATTTCTGCGGAAATAACTACAATAAACTTCATGGCGAATTCCTGCAATAACTTCAGGGAACTTTCAAGAGAGGCCAGGGTTGTCCCGGCGCACAAAGAAGAGTTTTGCCAGAAGGATGTTTTTCGTATACACGGAGCAGTGCAATTTCGGAGGAGGAAGCAGTTCGATTCTCCGAGGACGCTGATTCCAGGTTCGAGGACGGAGCACATCTTTACGCTGGTGAAATGGAACCAACAGCAGTTTTCTTTGAAAACTTTCCTCTAGAACTTCAATCAACTGATAAGGTAGTCGTGAACGTTTCTTGTATTATTTGAGTCTTGTAGCGATATCTGAGCAACCATTTTCCCATATTTTCTGTCCTATATTTGCCCCATTTTCTTGATTGATATTTCTGTACTCAGTACACTTCGATGATTTATGCCTTTTTCTTCGATTTGTTGAGACATTGCTATGTCATTGGCATACTTAATAATTTTGGATCAGTTGAGACTGATATTAAATTCTTTCAGTAATTTGCATATTTTTGTAGTCACGATTTGACTGTTAAGTTAACGATTTGCTATGGCAGATTTGAATTCAGACAGCGTGTCATTTTATTGAAGTAATTTTATTCAGTAAATTACTTTGACCAATTTTCTGTCATCCTCAAGAAAGAAGAATAATTAAATGATTTTAGAGCGTTAAAATCTATTTCGATATCGACGATCTTTGAAATACTAGTCGTCTTATGAACATGATTGCAACATAGACATTTATCATTGCATTACAGACAATTTTATGAAATATGAACGTTGATTACAATTTATTGAATACACTATAGTAATGAACATTTGATAGGAGTTTTTCTCAATTATAGATTGGAACAATAATGTTTGCATTCCACAATCTAATTGTATTCTATTCGACTATTCATGCAGTTTAGATGAACTTTGTTTGAAGATAGTATTTTTATACTGCGTTACTTTGAAGATAGTAAACTCAATTTTGATAGACCAGGCAGGAGTGTCTAATCGTATTTGCTATTAAATTTATTTGTGATTGGCAAATTTTTACTTCATATCGATTCATGAATGAAACCCACGAAGGTTAAATAATAACAGTCATTATTACAATTGATGAATATAAGAATTTTTAAAGAGGAACAATGGATGTATAATCGTTAGTTCAGTGGACGTGTAAAAGTCGCTGTTGAGTAATGCCCTTGAGTAATGAAGGAGGTTCCCACAATAATGGATGAAGTTGATGAATTTATAAGTGGAGGATTTTTGTGTGTAGTTTGGAAGATTTTTATGCCATATATATGAAGATATATGATGAATTTTGGGCCAATTGTTATGTAATTTTTGTGCGTCTTGAGCGAAGTATTTTCCCGCTGATTGTATTGTTCTTGTTCTTTGAAAGTTATTCATATGAAAATACTGTTAAAATTAACAAGAGTGTTAAATAATTTGAGATAAAGATTTTGAATGGAGGTTACCGTCACAAATATTAATAATTATTATTAAACCTTATTAAACCTGAATTTGACAGTTAAATATAACTAACCTTCATTGGTCGATTATATCAACACGATTTGAGTAATTATCAACCGGATAAACGTGTGGTTTAATGTATTTCTTGTATAAATAATATAAACAATATAATATTGTAAAATAATTTTGTAAATATCTTTGGTAATAATTTGAAATGATAGTGATTAATAGAGGCGTGTATAAAATTTTCAATTGTCATTTGACATTGTGATAAACAATTTATTATTGTTATAAATAATTAATGATCTTTTGTTATTAACATTTAGAGTTTTGTTTTTATACTCTAAATAACGCTAATTAAACAAGTGGTTTGAACAATTAAACATGATTTGGGATTGTTGGAGTAATCCACTGGTGTTTGAATGAAGCATGTAAGACATTTGCGTGATAATATTTCAGTTGAGATGTGAACATTTACGCGTTTGAAAAGGAGAGCCAAGCTCTGAGGTAACTTGCTTATGCTAGGGTTGAACGAACGGGAGTCCGCTTTGACGATGCAGGTGCATTGCAGCTGGCCCGGACAACTGTGTTACAGAGGCCAAGGACGTTCCTTAATAGCCTTGTGGCTATAAATAAAATGTGAAGTATATAAACACGCAAAACAATTGATATATGCGTCTTGTCCCAAATCCCGTTTCCATTCCCAGTGCATTATTATTTTACGTTGCTATGAGCTTGAGAAAGCTGAAACATTATATGTAGAGAATACAGGTCCTACAGGAGGACATGGTTATGTGGTCGATGGCTTCTGATTGCCACGTTGATTTTGTTGTTTATTTTGTTAAAATCATTCTTTATGTGAAATAAATTATTGTGCAGTTTAAAGTTTCTCGTCTTCGTTCTGGTTCATTTTAAATATCATGGTGGAGGTTATTGTGTGGGCATACTTTAAGTGATCCAGTTGACAACCCAGTCCCCGAGATAAATTTAAGAGGTAAGTAAAGGTAAGTATGAACCCCCGTATATTTTGGTGTGTTCCACAATAATTTCTTGTTAACTATTGTGCTCTAATCTCGATAGTATCTGTCAGTGCCATTTTCATTGATGTAGCTGTGCCGGTGCGTTTGATTATTGGCAATCCGATTGAGGGGGCGGATATCTGACAGCCTACTATCCGAATATCGGGTACAGTACCATCCCGGCATTTGCCCGAAGACGAAGTGGGAAACCACGGAAAACCACTTCGAGGATGGCTGAGGTGGGAATCGAACCCCCTCTACTCATTTGGGCCACCCGAGGCTGAGTAGACCCCGTTCCAGTCCTCATACCACTTTTCAAATTTCGTGGCAGAGCCGGGAATCGAACCCAGGACCTCCGGGGCGGCAGCTAACTATGCTGACCGCTACGCTACGGAGGCGACTATTTATTTACATTCTAATGCTTTTGTAAGAATATCCATTTTCTCTTTGTATTTGTTAACATAAGGTTTTAAGATTCTTTTTATTTAATCTACGCTGATGAAGGTATCATTGTTATACCGAAACATGTAGGCAACGTTTTAATTGAATTATTATTATTATTATTATTATTAAACTTCTTAGTGTTTGACAAGGCGGATTTTATAATTGAGTCGTCCAGTTGCAAAACTCGTTTAATCCACTTGTGAATAAGAATAATTTTCTTGAGAAATGTTTCTCTGGACTTTGCCTCACGTGTCTTTTGTGCTCGTTAATTTCTACTTGTTGCTTTGTGTTTTTGGTTTTTGGTCTTGTGTTTGTTTTGTGCTTGTGCTTTTGAATTTTACTTTTTGCTTTTCTTTCTTGGTTTTGTGTTTGTTTTCTGCTTTTTTTGGATTTTACTTTTTGCTAAATGTGTATCTTGTTTTTTGTTTTATGCATTTGTTTTTGAATTTTGCTTCGTGTTTTCAGTTTTGGGTTTTGTGTTTCTTATCTGGAAAATCCATATAAAACAAAACAAAATGAATTGAAATAAAACAAAACAATATCAAAATTAAACAAAACAAGATAAATTTTAGAAACAAAAAATAAAAATGTAAAATAAAACAAAACAAAAGATTAAACAAAACATTTCAAAACAAAATAAAACGAAACAAATTAAAACAAAACAAAATAATAATAATAAAAATTACGACATGATCCTTATTCACAAGTGCATTAAACGAGTTTTGCAACTGGGCCACTCAATTGGAGATTAATATCAGTCAACACGGAAAATATTTAATACCATGTTCATAATGGTTAATGTCTGTGCATTTTACTCCGTTACATTCAAGTGTTCGTTTAAGTAACTAACATTACTAGTTAACAACAAATTCTCATTACATAAATAAGAAATTTGAATAGTAATGGTTACTATCAAAACAGTTTAGGATACAATCATTTCGAAAGTTCGCTACGGTAGAAGTTAAACGTTCAAATAGGTTTTCATATTTACACATAAAAAGAAGTAACATAAAACGCATAATTTATAGAAGTGTGATAGACGAAGGGAATGAAATATAATTGGTTTAAAAATCTGCCTCGTTACCAACTTAAATTAAAAATGTATGTAGCCTAATAATTGTAATTTGTGTGGCTTCGGTGGCGTAGTTGGTAGCATGCTGAACTGCTGTGCCCAAGATCACGGGTTCAAACCTGGCCGAAGTCATCGAATTTTTTAAGAGCGTTGAAATCCTCCAGTATGCCTCCTTCGGAGGGGAAGTAAAGCCGGCGGTCCCATGTCATAGATTTATGGCATGCAAAAGATCCTTCCACTAATTAAACTTATGTGAAGCTAAATTTCTAGGTTAGATTTCATTGTAACGCTCTATCAAAGTTCCAGCGTTTACCACCAGGTACCAGTGACATCTGGTAGCGAAAGTTGGAACTACTTGAATTTGAACGGAACTTGTAGTTCACCCCATGGGTGTCCGCTAGATGCAGCTACAGCCTCTGGCGAGCCGAACATGTCCTCGGACACTCCCGGCACTACAAGCCATACTAAAAATACATAAATAGATTACTTAGACAACACTCAAAATTACCTTCTATTATTTCAATATGGCCGACCCCGTGGTGTTGGGGTAGTGCGGCTGCCTGTCACCCAGAGGCCCCGGGTTCGATTCCCGGCTCCGTCAGGGATTTTAGAAACTGACGTGAGGGCTGGAAAGGGGTGCACTCAGCCTCGTGAGAACAATTGATTAGCTGTTTGACAGTGAGACAGCGCCCTGATCACGAAAACTAAGATTAACGGCAGAGGGAACTCGATGTGCTGACCACGCGTCACCCCAATATCTGCAGGCCAAAAGGCTAGGCAACGGTCACTTGGTAGGCCAAGGCCCTTCATGGGCGATAGTGCCACGGAGTTATTTCGATATGAATAACAGGCTGACAACGTGTGTAACTAAAAAATATTAAATTTTCTAACGCCAGACACTGGTAGTAAAGAAATCACAGTTTTAGCCCTTCAGACTAATGTTGAAAACATGACTTGGGAATTATGATTTTAAGATAACAAAGAATAGGCAAAATAACCAAACTATAATTTTATTTAAATGTGTAAAACAAGTTTTTATAAACCCTTTAAGGCGCAAAACTTTTTTTTTGTATTTATTTTCGCCTTATTGCTTTATAAGTACTATTATTATGTTTATTGACTGTTGGTACCAATAATTTAACCACAAAAATATTTTGCAATATAAATATTATGAATTTTAGGGTGGTTCCCTGAGGGACCACTATCCATGTAGGCACCCTGCATGTACCTGTCTTGATAGTGGTCCCTAAAAGAACCACTTATTTTTATTAATGATATTCACATATTTGGATTAAATTTAAATTTATTCACTAATTATGAAGGGGTGCATAATGACCTACATTGATATTTGTATTGATAAAATAACATCTGAACACAATACTTTGGCATAAAAATTCACAAGAAATATTAAAATTATCCCAAGGGTGCCTACATGGATAGTGGTCCCTCAGGGAACCACCCCAAAATTCATAATATTTATATTGCAAAATATGTTTGTGGTTAAATTATTGGTACCTACAGTCAATAAACATAATAATAGTACTTATAAAACAATAAAGCGAAAATAAATACAAAAAAGAAGTTTTGTGCCTTAGCCTAAGTCTGTCAGACATTTACACTCCTAACCTCAATTATTCAGCATGCTCGTATTTCACACGCAGGGCACTTATCTGCCTAATAACATATTTGCGCCAAATGCAAATATGTGTTCTAGGTAAGAAAATTAAACGTCAAGGATGACAGAATGAAGATATTAGACTTAGAAATACTGCATTAAAAAAAACAGCCATGTGCAAATGTATTTACAAATGTAGTGCGGTGCATACAAGTACACTTACCTCAATTTATTTGCAATTTGCAGTCTCCTAGGCCACTACTTGACAGCTAAGTCGTGTCAAAAACATTCCACAGACAAACTACTGTAGTACAGTAATAATGAATATGCCACACAGAGCCTCACTAACAAAACAACTGCTCAAAACCATAGATCTGTTCACTAGTTCATTGCTCAAAGCGTTAGTGGTCCCTTGAGTAACCACTTAGAACAAAAGCGCAGCGATTTCATCGCTGCCAACCTCTACAACAAATAGTGGCTCCGTGAGTAACCACTAACCGCTCCAGGAACCCGATCAAGCACATAAGGGTCATTTTCAACATAGACTGAGTACGAATCCGATCTTAAGAACCGGTGGTTCCTTAAAGAACCACCAAAACTTAAAGGGTTAAAAAACAAGTGTTTGCGGACTCGTTCTAGGTTTGTTTAATTTTAATTTTTAATTGTTAAGTTAGATTCTTTTCTGGAGCGGGACCGGCGCGGGCGGCCGGCTGCCGGGCGCGCGCGCCTGCTGCCATCTAACCGTGCTCGGGTCGCGGGGTTGCGCGAGGCTGAGGCGAGCTAACCAGGCTCATTAAAGTCCATTGAGTCACTAAACTTTCATCAACGAGGGTGTTTAGTGTCAGCGCGCAGATAAGAAGGTAACATAAACAACAGCTGCAAGATTTAATTAAAGAAGCACAGATGTTCTTTTATTTCTTGGGAATCTGGATGACCTCACGTCACCAGTTAAAGGTTAGAACTTATCTTTTCACAGAAGATACTGAAAATGTTCTCCTTCAGCTGACAGACAGACAGACATCGTTACATTATGTCGCTACTCCTCCCCCCTCCCCTTCCCCTCTCCTCACTCCGCTGCGTGTTTACAGTAATTAATCGAAGCACGGCCCTAAACCCGTTTGTTGTTCAATTGTGGGTTAATAATATAACATTCAAAGTGTGGAGAACAATATACGGCAGCAGATATCCCTCACAACAAAGGGAATTACAACGTGTAAACGCTAATTTATTTACACGGCACAACGCCTGTATGTCAGTTGAAGGAGAACATTTTCAGTATCTTCTGTGAAAAGGTAAGTTCTTTAGTCATGACCTACTGGTGAATTTACCATTAATTAATGTACTTTGTTACGGTTTCTACCTGCGCACAAACCGCGGTGCGAGCTCGGTTGGCTGGCGGAAGGCGCGCTCGTCCGGAAGCAGGTTGCCCGTCCCGCTCCAGCAAAAGAATCACCCTGTATTATCCCACTTATTAAAGAATGTTTTGATGGAAAAAAGATGTATGCTTAGGAGGGAAAAGATTTGAGTGTATTCGTTTTGCAGATGGTATGGAGGTTATGTGTGGGAGTGAAAGACAAGCAACACAAATGTTGAAAGACCTAGATAAAATTTGTAAAATATATGACATGAAAATAAATCAGGAAAGAACAAAATGTATGGTCATAGGTGAGAAAGGTGAAACAATTGCAATAAAATTAGAAGATGAAATTGAACAAGTACATGCAGGGTGTCTCAAAAAAAATGTACTAACACTTTGAATGATTATAAAATTATTTATGAACATAGAGACAAGATTAAGGGCTTCAATTATAGAGGAGACATGTAGTTAAATACTCATATTCGCAAATGTTCAAATTGATGACTGCCAGTGTCCATACAAAGCTGATAACGCGAAGCAATTGATTCGCATACGTTACGACAAAGTACATTTGGAATTTTGTGACATTGTCTGTCAATTTCCTATTTCGTGTTGGAATGTAGGATTTCCAGCGCAGACGCTTCATGATGCGATGGACGCTATCTTTTGAGATGTGTGTCTCTCGAGCCGTTTGTCGTAGTGATTTTGGTGGGAATCGAGTGAGGGCTTCCTGTACCTGTTCTCATTTTCTAGGACTGGTGGATGTCCGTGGTCATCCAGAACGTTTCTTGTTGACGTTATGAACGGTTCCATCTGCTTCAAATTGATCTCTGATGCGAGCAATGGTCCGGTGCGTTGGTGGCGGTTTGTCGAACTGCTGGACACTGACGGTGATCAATTAGAACATTTGCGAACATGAGTCTTTAATTACATGACTCTTCTATAATTGAAGCCCTTAAACCTGTCTCTATGTTCATAAATCATCATTTTATAGTCATTCAAAGTGTTGGTACATTTTTTGAGACACCCTGTGGTATTAAATACCTAGGAAGTTGGGTTACACAAGAAATAATATGCACTGAAGAAATAAAAACAAGGATTGCAATAGTAAAAGAAGACTTCAGTAAGAAAAGAAAATTATTTTGTGGAGCAATGAAAGTAAGCCTAAGGAAGAGATTAGTGAAATGTTTTGTTTGGAGTGTAGCAATGTATGGAGGGGAAACTTGGACGCTTAGGAAAGAAGACGAAGGAGGAATAGAGGCTTTCGAAATGTGGCTGTGGAGAAGAATGGGGAGAATAAGTTGGAAGGGCAAAGTGAGAAATGAGGAAGTATTAAAGAAAGTAGGAGAAGAAAGAAGGATGCTAAAGAGGCTAAGGAAAGAGAATAAGGAAAAGAAAAATGAAGTGGATTGGACACTGCATAAGGGGAGATGGTTTGGTGTAAAGTGCTTTAGAAGGGACAGTCCAAGGGAAAATCCGAAGAGGAAGAAGATGGTTTCAGATGCTGGATTCCATCAAGATTGATAAATCGTATGAGCTGATGAAACGTGCTGCTAAAAACAGGATAAGGTGGAGAGACCGACCATGAGGTAACCTGCCATAAGGCCGATAAACTGATGATGATTCCACTTATGAATGTATTAACCAGACGTCCCTTACTGTACTAAACTGACAAGTCATGGACACCAAGCGTTAGACCCCATCCTATGTCGTATATAGATCACTAATGTATCACTAGTGTTGACCCATATACGGTCAAATCAAAATCAAAATATCTACTCCCTTTTTGACTGACAATTCATGCACACTAACTGTTAGACCACATCCTTTGTGGCCTAAATCTATGACTACGAGCGCTATTGTCGACACTTTTATGGTCAAATAAAAATCGAAATGTCTACTTTCAGTTTGAGAAATTCAAAAATCTGCTTTCCACAAATTGAGGATAGAGAATCAAAGAATAGATTTAAACAAACAAACTTTAATGTCTTTTAAATCTGTAGAACAAGTTCCATTTTCAAAACAAGCGTTTTTTGATTTTTTTAATATTATATAAACCGGAAGTAATTTTCAAAATGTTATAAGTTAAACCACGCATTTTGACACTTTTGCGAATCTTCTAGCTTTTCAACTTTTGGCACAATTGTCAATTTGGCACAATTTACGTTTTTGTTAAGCTTGACCCCTCTAGTCTGAGTGCTTTTAGTGTCATTCAAAAAATGATTTCTACATTAAAAATTGTTATAATATCCACTTATAATCACCATTAATATCTGGTAATACTCGTTCAGGAAGACAGAGGACACGCTAGGCTGACACATTCAAGAAATTGGCCGGATCACAACGGACAAGAAGAGCAAGAGAGAGACAGAGTGGAAGACCCTAGAAAAGCTCCTTTTCAAAACGTAGTATATGCTAGGATAAGAAAGGAGCTACTCAGTGCAACATAGTGAACCCTAAATACAAAAGTGATAGTGCACTGATGACAGTTAAAAACTCTACTAAAATAAACTGAACATGTGATAGAAACATTAGCAATTTTGCAAATATTAGATATAAGAACAAGAATAAATAACATAGAGAATACTGTAACTAGGTTAGGAATAGATATATCAATAGCTACAAGAAACATTCAAGAACAGAGACTAACATGCCAAGAAAAGTGCACCACTAGGTGCCTCGCTACTCTTTAGGACTGCTCACCTAATGAGTGTAATGGAGCAAAATCCGTGCCTACTGTCGACCAAAATATTATGTGCACTCGAGTTTGAAGGTTGTTTGTGAAGTAACCAATAGACCTACATAAAATCCAATAACATCATCATTTTCGTCGTTCAATTGTACGTTAGTTCATGTAGGTTTGGAATTTTTAATTTATATTTTAATATTTTTTTATCGCAGTTGGAACACAAAAAGCGCTCGTTTTTAAGCGTGTTTCAACCATGCGTCACATTTAAGAATTATCTCACAAACCCGACATACAGCGTTGCCAAGATGGAGCCTATCACGCGTCATGGTGGCGCGTCTCGCACTGAAGTGATGGGCTCCATCTCAGCATCACTGTACAACATTCCCCGGAGCGGCTAGCTGGTGAACCATCTCTTATTTCCCCGTACAAATACAAACCGATATAAAATAACTGAATTAATTTACGTATTTCACAATCATACAGCATAACTTTTTGATGTATAAGAATTACAACGCGACCAAGAACTACATTTTCCTACGACCCCGAGCCGAGAAAAAGTTACCTTATAAAAATGATAACAACTTTGTTTCTTGGACACGCAGAATTTTGAAATTAATAAACCAATTATGCAACATTCCAACGTATATTATGTTAAAATTTAAATTCGATCTGATCACGGATTTGTGAGATAATAATTCTTAAATGTGACGCATGGTTGAAACACGCTTAAAAACGGGCATTTTTTGTGTTCCAACTGCGATAAAAAAATATTAAAATATAAACTAAAAATTCCAAACCTTCATGAACTAACGTAAAATAGAACGACGAAAATTATGATGTTATTGTATTTTATGTAGGTATATCGGTTACTTCACAAACAACCTTCAAACTCGAGTTCACATAATATTTTGGTCGACAGTAGGCAAGAGGCCGTTGCCCTTAGGGGATTAAAGTGCTGTATTTTTTAATGCTCATATGTTATAATTGGCTTTCTATGTTTTGAATGTCGGGTTTTCACTCATGAATATTCTCAACAGATTTTGTGCTGGAGTTTCTCGTAAGTTTATTTTATCCTCATGAGTTGTAGTGGAATCAAACGGTCAGTTTGTTACACATCTCTCGGCATAAATCAAATTTCATGTCGACAATAGCACGTAGAAAAAAGCATTCAGTATAACAGTACGGGGCGTTCGAATGGAATTCATGAATGCTATCATGAACCGTAAAAAAAAAACAAAGAGAGAATGTGAACATCAGAGAGACCTGAATGGGGGACAGCAAAATGGTCACTGTGCTCTGTCAGGCGGACAAGAGCAAACATTAAAAAAAATGGGGAGAGGGGATATCAAAGGGCATGCGCTTCTGTTCATTAAAAATGGATGAAAGTTCTATTATATGCCACGTCAGTTTACTACTTTCGACGTCATCGAACCGAGTGTGTTTGAAAGATATAAGGTACTAACCTATGTTAAGACGTGAATGGTAGAAGCTTGTGTAACCGTAATAATAATAATAATTTTATTTATTTATTTATTCGTGTCAAAAGCACTTACAATGTTTGAAGTTAAATGCATAATATTTTACATGAACATATTTACATATTTACATTAGTTGATAGTTCATTTACACTGCCGCTCAGAAGTTAGCAACCTCTATTGCATTTGGTGCCCCTCAGGGGCTCACGTCTTGTGGCGATCACGGGGCCCCAGCTGAGTCTGCGAAAAATTGGACTAATTTATACATTGTTCATGCTTTTCCTTGATAATCTTTACAAAACTTCACATTTCTGGAAGATGATTGTTTTAAAATGTTAATAGTGCTTGTGGTAACAATGTGAAATAACATATTTTGCCTATCTTTTGAAATAATATTTTTTCTCCCTTTTTTATAAGTGTAGATTTTTAGCCTACTTTCGATTTTTTCAAAAAATGAAAGTAGACTCATGAGATCAACACAGGGCGAAAAATTGTGTGTCTGTCTGTGTGTGTGTGTATGTGTGTGTGTGAGTCTGTGTGTGTGTGTGTGTGTGTGTGTGTGTGTGTGAGTGTGTGTACTCTGAATGTCTGTCCCCCCCCCCTATCAATTCGAACACGGTGAAACCGAATCGAACGAAATTTGGTACAGAGGTAGCTCTAGCATAGGGCACCTCAGTGTCATACTTTATATCGCCGCCATCTTTACCAAAACTGAATGGCGGCCACTCAAACGTTCAAAACGTAAACTCAAATTACGGCTAAACTAATCATCCGATCTCTAGCAAATTTGGTGACAACACACCTTTATATAGGACGCGTCTTTCACTCAAACTTCAAGGTCATCGGCCTTGCCATTTCAGGATGGCGGCCGTGTGAATTATGCAACCATTATAATCAATAGCTTAAGTCCCACGAATTCAGATTAACAAGCCTAGGGTGGTTTAAGCTATCCTGAAGGTCGTGATCCGTTATTTATTATAATTTAATATTATAATAGTATTCTGTATGAATGGCTTAAAAGAGCTGAGCCGTATCTGCCACACGACAAGATGGCAGATGTCCTCATGAGCCTGTCTTATATTTCAGTAGTTTTAGTATGTTGTATGTGATATACCCTACTGATACAATAATATAAACTTTGTATGAAATGATCTATAATGAAGATGTACTGCAGTGAAGAAATAGTTTATTTCAAGTCATTATTTGCCAACAGGTTGTATCTAATATATCAGTTAAAATCGCCATGTTGTTAAGGATATGGTTAGCTCTGGGCTAGCGTGTTAGTCTGTCACGCAGTTGACTGTGGATCGAATACTGCTACAGTTAACTTTTTTTTTCTTGAATTCTTTTACAAATGATGTGCACAAGCTCTTTCCACAGATACTGAATAAAATGTAATTTAGCTCAAAGGGGAGGCTAATGTGTACACTCGTTTATTAATAAAATCACAGTCCCTGCATTGCACATAAACAGAAGACATTAGGAAAAGGAGAATAGAAGAACTAGATACACGTTGTTATCAACCACAGCCTTCTTAATGTCTCTGTACGGTGCTATCCTCTTGTGGGTTATGTGGGTAATATTGTTCCAAACATACCGCTGTGTAAATACCTGGCCTCCTGAAGTATAGCAATTTTGTAATACTGGTAGTTCAACTATTAGCCACGATCGCGCTCCGATTAACTTTAAACACTGCCAGCTGGATCGCCTCCCTCCTGGCTACTTTAAGCTGCCTGCTCGTTGAACATCCAGAGGCGTACAAGATAAATATTAATTCACTGCTAGGTCTCAACACCAAACTACTGTGATCGGTGCGGATTTTTAAAGGGGAAGGTACCCAGAACGAAAGATTCTTAACTTTGCAGGCTGGCTTAATATAGAGATTAACGGACGTGAATGCATTACAATAAGTTAGTAGTTTTGTTATTCAATCATCATAAAGTATATAATATTGATTTTGACACTTACTGGCTAATTTTCAATATAAAAGAAAACAAACAATACATGGTGGTAGAGGTGGTTTTAGGGATGAGGACAAAGAGTTATAAATATACCCATACATTTAGGAGAAAGTAGGCTATATGTTCTTTGCTGAACATCTTGTGTTTACATTTTAGTGAGGCATGTTCACTCAGAAAATACAAAAAAAAACAATTGTTGGAGTAATGGTTCTAGTTCACATTCTTAAGACACAGAATATACATATGAATACAAAATTTCATCAGAATATCTCAGAAACTGTTCGAGTTATGAAGGAAAGCAAAAGAATAAAATTAACGTTTGAGGAACGAGCGTTTAATTTACTAATGGGAGGAAAAGTTTTTGAGATATTTTGATGAAGTTTTGTATTCATATATTGTATCTTTTGTGTCTTAAGAATGTGAACTAGAATCATTGCTGTAACATTGCTTTGAACGTGGCATGATCATCGGCGCATGGCGCTTAGGTCATAGCATTTCGAAGATTACATGCGAATTCGGGTTTTCGAGGTTAACAGTGTCGAGAGTGGATCTTCAATATCGCAGAGATAATGTTACCATCCGCGTTAACCGCCGCACGGGACGACCACAGGTGTTTAACGAACGGACACCACGTCGCCTAAGCAGAACAATACGGGGCGATCGAAAGGCTACTGTGAGTCAGATCACCGCCCAGTTGAATGTTGGGAGTCAGGAACCCATTTCTTGTCGAGTCGATGCCTCGCCGTATTGCTGCCGTTTTGAGGGCTCGGGGAGGGGCAACTCGTTATTAACATCATATTCCGTGCCTTCCCATGACTTTTGTCCACCACGAAGTGTATGTATATCTTGGTTGAGAGTCCCTCCTCTCTTATTAAATGCTCCTTAGGCCAAACTAAGCAGGCAGATGAGCTCCCGTGCTCTTCCTACTCCTGCGGGAGCGCTCTGGTGTGCAGCTCACTATACCCTGTATTTCGAAAGTAAGAACCTGAAGCATTTGGCGGGAACGATATAAAAACTGGCCCCCGCGGGCTTCTATTGGATGGATTTTGACAACTAGTGCCAAATGTTGCCAGCGCAGGGTTCATTCATCCAGTCGTTTGTTAACCACTGTCTGTGTCGGAGTTCATTTCATTGCCATCATTACTTTTAGCATCGAGTTTTAATATTTTTGTTTCCATTTTTACTTTTTTATTTCTTTTATAGTACGTCAATAAGTTGTAAATAGTACCGAAGGAAGAACGAGGGAAAACGCGGGGGATATGGCCGGAGACCGTGCGCGCCATCCAGTAACAGCCGGCTATCGTTCATTTGCTCATTTCGACTTCAAACTTTGAATAATATGTTCATGGTTAGCCTTGTTTTTCAATTCAAATTTAAATATAATTCATTTAGAACACCTGCGTGACGTACAAAATAGGCTATGTACATTTAGTTTTAATGTTTACGTATCCAGTAATGTTTCATTGCAAATATTGAAAACAAATAGCCTACATAGATTGGGCTATAGGTGTTTCTCGGCGATGACTCAAGGTTGACATTTGCATTATATTGCACATAATAGTATCGAAATAATGCCCGAAGTGTAGCCCTGTGTATTTTTTCAATCAGCTGATCTACATCAACAATAAAAACTTGGCAACGCAGCTCAGCTGTTCCAAGCTCCTGCCATTTCCTTCACGTTCTTTCTTTCGAAATACAGACAAGTACGGTATTACTGGGCAGTGTATTTACATCACCGCTCTATCATTCTTCCCGGGGATCCACTAGCATCGGCCAGGGGCCTCTTCCACGAATAAACTTTGCAACTTATCACTTTTCACTTTGCACTTTTCAATTCTTGCAAAGTGCAAAGTCTTTCTTTTCCACCATGATCTATGTATTACTTTTCAATTCCTTTGCAAAGTGAAAAGTCTTTGCATAGGAATGATCCGATCATGTTTATTCCATGAACAAACTGTATATTTATTCCATGATTTAATGCTTTATTTTTCATGGTGAAACATGTCCCACTAATGACCACACAGTGATCTTAATTAATAAAAGTATTGATCAAGGTGGAACTTTTAACCTGTCTATACTAAAGTGAGGTTATGAAAATTCATCTTGTCTTTGTACGACTTCTTGTTGGATTCTTCATCACTATCCTCACTTGATGATTAAAAAAAGCTCCTGCGTAACATATTTATAACACTAAACCAAATTCTGCGCCGAGAAACTAGTGTAGAGACTTGTTCATTAACAGCTGAAAAGGGAATCGTCTCTTTGCAAAGATTTCTGAAAACTTTTCAATCTTTCCTTTGCACTTTGCATTTCTGCACCAATGGAGGAACATAACAGTCTTCTAAAGTGAAGAGATTCCTAACTTTTCACTTTTCACTTTGCAAGACAAATCTGAAAAGTGATGGTGGAACAAAATCTGAACTGAAAAGTGCAAAGTGAAAAGTTGCAAAGTTCATTCGTGGAACAGGCCCCTGGTAATAACTTTTGTTTTGCTTTTGAATGAATCCTCTGTTGCTCTCGAGTCAAGAACCATGCCTGGTTTTCACGTCCCAAGCATTCAACACAGAATGTAATCTCATTTCTAGGGCTTGCAAGCAGGGTGACACAGACACAAGTAGAATGGGTTTCGATATTGGGGTCGTTGATGCGAGATAATGGAATCATATCAGATTCAAGACTTGCTTGTTACCAGGGAATGAGTTCACATCGCTTTAGGCGGGGTTTCTATGGCGGATAATTTGAATGTCATCGATAAATTGCTATTGAATGCTTTTGAAAGCTATTGTGTTCGTAACTATCATCGACATTGCATGATATCAAAAGTTACTGCAGCTAGGTTGGCTAACAAATTGAAGGAAAAACAAGTAGTTCCAGCCTATTTTCATATATTCTACTTACGTTAATTGCCTCTATCAACATACAAAATTTCAGTTTGATTACTCTAATAGATTCGTAGATATTGAAACCCAATTAATATTGCGGATGGTCGCCATGTTGGATTTTTATATATGTAGGTCTTAGAGTTATGTACTGTTACATGATGATTATTGTGTACGTGTAATATTCAAACTTCAATCACATGATTAGGACATAAGAAGTATAAACGAGATTTTAAAATTTCGCACATCTGCCATCTTGTGGTTATAGAAACAATGGAAATAAATTAGATGCCAGTGGATTAACATTTGTATAAGGATTTAATGTACCTAGTGTCACTGCACTCGGATGGTTAAATTGCGAGAAACGACCATGTGAATATTTATACATCGCGTCGCCGCCATGTTAGATTTGTGATCACCAGGTTATTGAAAGTCCTGTAGGTGAAATTATGTTCATAGCCCCTATGAACATTAAAACATTCAGTTTGATTGCTGTAATATATTCGTAGATATTTAGGTCCATCTAAATATTTCGGATGGTCGCCATGTTGGATTGTTATATGTATGGGCCATAGAGGCATGTACCATTAAAGGAATATTATTGCGTAGGATCATTATTCAAACTTTCACTTCGATCGCATAATTACGACACAAGAAATAAGAACTTAATTTTAAAATTCGCACAGCCGCCTTCTTGAGGTTATGTAAACAATTGAACTAAATTAGATACCAGTGCATTACAATGTGTATAAACATTTCTTGTACCAAGTTTCATTGCGATTGGATCATTAAATCGCGAGCAAGGGCTATTTAAAATTTTCAACTTGACTTGGCCGCCATATTCGTTTTGTAGTTAACCGGTTTTTGAAAATCTCATAAATGAACTTTCAGTAGTGTCATTTATCTCCGTACAAAATGTTAGGGTGATACCGGTAATAGTTTCAGAGATATAGAATGCCGGTGAAATAATTCGCACAGCCACCATCTTGAGGTTATGTAAACAATTGAACGAAGTTAGATGTCGGTATATTACAATGTGTATAAACTTATACTGTACCAAGTTTTATTAAGTTTGGTTGGTAATATCACGAGAAACGTCTATTTGAAAGTCGCAAATTCGCTTGGCCACCATGTTGGTTTTGTAGTTACCAGGTTTCTAGTAGTTCCCTTTATCATCGTAAAATATTCCAGGGTGATATCGGTAATAGTTTCAGAGATATTGAATGCTGGTGAAATATTTCCCACAGCCGCCATGTTGGGTTGGTGAGACGTAACAAAATTTGAAGGGGTGGTCCGAAATAGTGCTATGAACTTACCGAGTTTCATTGAAATCACTCGAGCCATTTAGAAGTTATTAGGGGGGCACACACCATATCACACACACACAGAGACAGACACACGGACAAAAGGTGATCTCATAAGCCTATTTTTTCATAAATGAAAATAGGCTTAAAAAGAACAATATAAAAGGAACAATGACCAAAACGAAATAAACCAATAGGGAAACTGGAAAAAACAACAAAATGACATAAAGAAAAAAGAATACAACGAAACAAACCAAATAGTAACAAGTGGTTCCGTAAAAGACTAAATAGCCTCTTTTCATATATCCTATTGGTCTCTTCTATTGAACGCTCCCCCGGCCATTTAAAGGATTTTCCATGTAACGTTGACTTCGATTGCATGATTAGGACACAAGAAATAAAATCTTAATGTAAAAATTTCGCACACCGCCATCTTGAGGTTATGAAAACAATTGAAATAAATTATACGTCAGTGAATTAAGATTTGTAAAAGCATTCACCGTGCCAAATTTCATGGTGCTCGGATGATTAAATCGCGAGTAAATTCCATTTAAATGTTTAAACTTCGCTTGGCCAACATGTTGGTTTTGTGATCACCAGATTATTGAAGTCCTCTATCAACGTACAAACTTTCAGTTTGATTATTGTAATAGATGCGTAGATATTGAGAACCGTCTAAATATTTGGATGTCCGGCATGTTGGATTGTTCTATGTGTAGACCTTAGAGTTATGTACCATTAGACGAAGACTATTGCGTAGAGCCATTATTCAAACTTTCACTTGGATGGCTTGATTAGGACACAAGAAATAAAAACTTAATTTTAAAATTCCGCACAGCCGCCATCTTGAGCTTATGTAAGCAGTTGAACTAAATTAAATGACAGTGCATTACAACGTGTAAAAACATTTGTTGTAACAAGTTTCACTGCACTCAGATGGTTGAATGGCGAGAAAAGTCGATATAGATGTTTCAACTTCGCTTGGCTGCCATGTTCGTTTTGTACTTAACAGGTTTATGAAAGTCACATAGATGAATTTCTAATAGTAATCGTTATCACAGTACAAAGTTTGAGGGTGATATCCGTTACTGTTTCGGAGATATAGAATGCCGTTGAATTATTTCACGCGGCCATCATGTTGGATGGGTAAAAAGTATTAAAATTTGAAACCCACGGTGGTGGTTGGACGAGATAGTAGTATGCACTTATCGATTTTCATTGAAATCGGTTCGGCCGTTTAGATTTTATTAGCGGAGGACACACATACGCACATACACATTCACGGACTAAAGGCGATATCATAAGCCTATTTTAGCCCACTTTCGATTTTTTCGAAAAATGAAAGTAGACTTATGAGATCTACACGGGCCAATGGTTGTCTGTCTGTGTGTGAGTGTGTATATCTGCCCCCTATCAATTCAAACATGACGAAACCGAATTGAACCAAATTTGGTACATAGGTAGCACTTTCAAAAAACACCTCAGTGTTATGTTTCATATCACCGCCATCTTGACGGAAACGGAATAGCGGCTACTCAAATCTTCAAAGCTTAAATCAAATTACGACTACCTAATCGTCTGATCTCTACCAAAGTTTGCAACAATATATCTTCATGTAGGAAGCGTCTTTTGCCTAAACTACAAGGTCATCATCCAAATAGTTAAAGATGGGGGTCGTATATGTGTGCAAACCGATCCCCCTATCAATTCAAACACAACGAAACCAAATCGAACCAACTTTGGTACTGAGGTAGGACTAGCAAAGTAAAACTCAGTGTCATGTTGTATATCGCCACCATCATAACGAAAAAGAAATGACACCCACCTAGATATTGTTAGTTTAAATCAAATTACGACTAATCTAATCATCCGATCTGTACAAAATTTTGCAACAATATACCTTAATGTGGGAAGCGTCTTTTGGCCAAGCTACAAGGTCATCAGCCAAACAGTTTCAAGATGGCGGATGTATGAATCGTGCAATTATTATAGCCTATGCATAACATACGATTCAACAAGGTCCTGGCTCACTAAATCCGCTTATCGTACAGAGCGTGGTTTGAACTGTCCTCAAGGAGGTAATCTGTAGGATATTAACATTTCAATAACAGAATATTATTCCGCAGTATTGACTAATAGTTCAGGCTTACCGTGCCGTATCGTGCCGTCCCGTTGCGTCAAAATGGAGGCTATTGCTTGCTTATTCCATATTTAAGTAGATTGATATCCTTTTAGGAATGTAATGAACAAAATAATACAAATTTAGTATAAAATGGTTTATAAAACGCCAGAAAACGCTAATGAAATCGTTCTTTTGAAGACAAAATATGGAAATACTAGCGGACCCGTGCGAGAAATCTCGCATGTTCATAAACCACACTTTCCCCAATAGGTTTATAATGAGACACTTAAGGAGAAAGGTTGTTATGTTTTTATTTGAACCAAATGATTATAGAACACTATTTACATTTCAGGATAAAGGAAAGACCTCAGAATGCTAATATGACATGAAACAGGCGTCACAGCGGCCCTGGACAGCTATTATGGAGCGTATTTTCCTACATCAACGGTGTTTGCAAATCGCACACTTCGTACATATTTTTAAAGTCATTTTTAAAAGAAATTATAGATATTTATGAAATTATAGTGCAATTCGTCACTGCTAATGTCTATTCTCTTTCATTTGAATGCTCATTGTCACGATCGGTCGCTTGTGAGCGCCGCAGGAGGGATCTATACTACTGAAATAATATATATGATGGTACACAGTTATACTAAACCAGTTGTTAACGCATGACCTAGCATTGGCCATGTTTAGCAGTGAGCTAGCGTCTTTGACTCTCAACCTCGAGGTTCGTGGATAGAATCCAAGCGGGTTCAAATTTTTGTACCTGATTATTCTTGTATTTATTGATTTATAACTACTCACACGTTATAATGTTATGCATATATACTGTAGTGTGTATTTGCAATTGAAAATCATATACACCCTCTTGTCTGAAAAGTTCGGTGAATGGGCTATATTACGAACGGATTGTTGGCTTACCTGAAACAGCCGTTACTATCCTTCGAGTAATCTCCGTGGATGGTTATGCACTTCATAGAACGAAGGAACAAGTCCTGGCATAGTCTTCCTGACGGATAGCCTTCAGTTGGATCGTCACATTACGTTCGATGTCCGAAATGTCCAAAAACCTCTAGCCCTTCAGGGCTTTTCGGCCACCCTGGACCCAGATACTCCATACTTTGACGCCTGCCTTCGAGGTCGTACCTCAGGCATCAGGTCTCGTCACCCATGACGATGGTCTTCAGGTCCATACCATTCCACGGAACATTTACCATTCTTATAGCCACCCGTCGAACATGTGTGCACGTTAGGTTTCATAAATTCACCCTTCTCACTGCGGCCCATCAGGTGTGCAAGGCTGGTTGCATAAATTCACGCTTCTCTCTTGCTTTCAATTTAGAGTTTTGACGACCCAAACTGAAGGCTATTCCTAAAAAAGACTCTGCCAGGAATTTCCAGGACTTGTTCAGTCGTTCTCAGAGGTGCATAATCATGCACGGGGATTACTTCGAAGGACAGTAATGGCTGTTTCAGGTAAGTCAACAATCCGTTCAAAATATAGACCCATTCATCGATCATTTCAGACAGAGGGTGTACAGAGAGTTTGTTTTATATGCGACGGGAACCCTCGCTTGCCCGCTCCCCCGCGTTGCGCGTCTGTCTCCCGTCAGGCACTTTGCCGGTATGCGGCGCTCGCGCCGCACTGAGTCATTGAGTATAGGAATTTGTACTTAAATGTGTACTTCAATGTGATCCTTGCCCAATTTTTTGACGAACTGGCTTACGGAGAGCAATTGTCAACTTATTTTCAACAAGATTATGTTACTGGTCACACTGCCGAAGCATCCATGATAGAATTGCGTCGCATTTTCGGTACTAAGATTATAAGTCGGAACGTGTGGCCCCCGCGAAGCCCAGACTTATCACCGTTTGACTTTTATATGTGGGGCACGCTTAAAATAGTGTATGCGAGAAACCCTCACACTATAAATGAGCTTAAAGGCCATATTACAGCTGAAATACAGTCAATCGTTGCTGAGGATCTTCAGAAAGTAAATGACAATTTCATTAAGAGGTGCCAGCGATGTGTAGCAGTGAATGGCGAACATTTTCAGTACCAGCTGTGAACTAGGAAAGTACAAATTCCTCTACTCAATGACTCAGTGCCGCGCGAGCGCCGCATAACGGCAAAGTGCCTGGCGGGAGACAGACGCGCAACGCGGGCGAGGGGGCAAGCGCGGGGCCCCGTCGCTTATAAAACTCTCTGTATGTATACTTATAACATCACATATTTCACCGACAGTAGTGGCTACGCTCGCTAAAGCACAGCGTTAGGTCATGGGGCCAAGCTCTCTGCTGACTCGGTAGACGCGTGGGTTCGAGCCCCACCGTCGGCCATCCTTGAAATGGTTTTCCGTGGTTTCCCATTTTCAACACCCGGCAAATGCTGGGACGGTACCTTCCGATAGGCCACGGCCGCTTCCTTCCACATCCTTGCCCAGTTTCATTGATCTTCATCCATTCCATCTCTCATCCCGACGCCCAGGTCACCCACGGACATCAACTAGAAAGATCTGCACTCGGCCTCTCCGGAGGCCACACAACCAAAAAATATATATTTCAACCCTCGACTACAGCGATTAAAATTCGTTGTCCTTGATCCGTGGTACACACTGTTTTTGTTGTTGATTCTTTAGGGGCTTTGCGGCATAATGGTCATGTAGTCCCGTGTACTTGGGTGTGTGTAGAAGTTGTCTGATAACCTGTGTCATTGTGATGTCTGCACTTGTGTGTGTACTTTTATAGGAGGAAGGATTTGGGTAGGAAGCTGTTGTTGTTGTTGTTGTTGTTTCAATTGAGAGGCTTGGACATCATGGTTATTTAGCCAAGTGTACTTAGGTGAGTGTTGATTTTTTCTGATAACCTGTGTTATTTTTATGGCTGTATTAGTGTGTGTATTTATAATTCAGGAGAGGATACAACCAATCAACGTGAAATAGAGGACGTTATATTTCAACAAGCTACTACAACCAACATTCAATCGTACTCCTTGGAAAGGACTAAGAGTTATAACTATACCCATGCATTTGGGAGAAAGTAGGCTATATGTTCTTTACTGAGCATCTTGTTTCATAAATGAAAATAGGCTAAAAACGAGGTGGGCATGAACCTGGATCAACCTGGTGACAGTCAAATCCCCTACCGATCGTCCTACACTAGTGATGTCTTCTTCTGTGGTGTTCAATCCGAAGATTGGTTAGTAGCAGCTTTCCGTGAACTCCGGTCTGTGGCTAGTCTCTTCATGTCCAAGTAATTATCACAACCTTTGTCGTGAATGATTTGTTTTATGTATCCCAGCCGTGGTCTACCTCTACAGTTCTTTCCTTCCACATTTCCCTCCAGTATTGTGTGCAGAAGACTTTCATGCCTCAAGATATGTCCAATCCAATTGTCTCTTCGGTGAGTAAGCATATTCCATAAACAAGGCTTCTCTCCAATCCTCTTCAGTGTTTCTTCAATACTGATTTTGTCCACCCATGGAATTTTTAGTATTTTCCTGTAGCACCACATTTCGTTTCTTATCAGCCAAGCTAAGAGTCCAGGTTTCACTACCATACAACAGTACGCTCCACACATATATCTTCACAAGACGTTTCCTGAGGCTCATACTAATGTTTCTGCACGTAAAGAGCTTTCCTTTCTTGTTGAATGCTATTTTGGCTTGGTTGATGCGGCTGACTATTTCTCTTCTACTTCTTCCATCTGCTGTTATTTTGCTACCAAGGTAAATGAACTCCTGTACATTTGTCAGCTGTTCTCCATTTAAAGTACAACGAGGAGGTTCATACTGCCGGCTACAGAGAAGAACTTTGGTTTTCATTTTGTTGATCTTCATGTTATATTTGTTAAAGGTGGATTCCATTTCTGCTAATGCATAATTCAGATCATCTTCGTTTTCTGCCAGGACTGCAATATCATCCTCAAAGCGAAGCATGGTAATTCTTTCTCCTTGAATCTTGAGACCTCCAGTCATTGGCAAATTATCATTTACTTCATCTATTGCTTTTTGGATGTATGCATTAAAAAGAATTGGTGAGAGCGAACAACCTTGCCGAACTCCTTGCTTAATGTTGGCCTCTGTTGTGGAATTTCCACATCGTATAACGGCTATCTCGTCTTCATACAATTTCCAAATTGTCCTCCTGTCCTTGTACTTAACACCCAGTTCTTTCAACACCATGAATAGTCTATCCCACTCAACCTTATCAAATGCCTTCTCCAGGTCTACGAAAGCAATGAATGTTTCAAGATCTTTTCTTAGTCGTTTCTCTATAATCATTCTTAAAGCTAGGATTGCTTCTCGAGTCCCTCTACCCTTCCTGAATCCAAATTGATCTTCTGTCAACGCCACCTTTCCTTCAATACGTTCCAAGATAATGCTGGTGAGTATTTTAGAAGCATGGGTTACAAGGCTTAATGTGCGATATTGGTCACATCTATCAGCAGATGATTTCTTTGGAATGGGCACTATGACACATTTCCTAAATTCCGATGGGATATGTCCCGTGTTATACATTTCACAAATCAGATCAAATAGGGCTTTCTTCACATTGTCTCCAGTGGCTTTTATCAGCTCTGCTGGTATATCATCAACCCCGGATGCCTTTCCGTTTTTGTGCCTTTCCATTCATCCAGGAGTATTTCATCTCCCTCTTCTTCTTTATCTACTAGCTCTTCATTTTCTAGTATTTCACAAGATGTATGTTTTCCTCCATATAAATTCTCAATGTATTCTTTCCATTTTGAGCCAATTTCAGAATCTTCATACACCAGTTCTCCATCATCTGTCTTCAGTACATTGCACCTAATCCTCTTGTCTCCGAATAACCTTTTGGCTACTTTAAACGCTGTCTCAAATTTGTGATTCTTAACTAGTTCTTCTACTTCCATGCATTGCAATTCCAGAAATTTTTCTCTGGCTGCCTTCGCCTCTCGATGTATTTCGTTTCTCAATGTCCTGTATAGTTGTTGTCCTTCTTCAGTCGCAGTGTTCTTAAACTTTCTTCTTGTGTCTATCTTCTCAATAATAATAATAATAATAATAATATCGTATGGCCTCGGTGCCGGGTGCAAGCTTTGTAATTTGACACCCAGAGGGTAGCTTGCATGTCTAATTTCGTTGTTCCTTGAATCATTATGAAAGTCAAGGAGGTTAGATATCTAATCTCCTTGAACACCATAGCGCTTTCTAATAGAGAAATGAGGAACTTTGCGTTGGCGGAAACTCCTGAGATTAATTTTGTCATTTTGAACACGTCCTACTGAATTCAAATGGGTTCTTTGACATGCCAACATCGTATGACATGCGTATCGTATTTTTGCCGCCTTTCAAAAAAATCACTTACCACGGCCAGGAGCGAACCTGCAATCTTGGGGTTAGTAGACCGACACGCTATCCACTCACCCACCGTGGCAAGCTATCTTCTCAATGATTTCATTAGTTATTCAGGCTTTCCTGTTCTGTGCTTTCGGCTTTCCCACAACATCTGTTGCTGCTGTTAGAACACTTCCCTTCCAAGCATTCCACTTATTCTCCATACTTCCTAAGTCTATTGCTGATATGTCTGCCAGAAGTTCATCTGTCTTCTTCTTAAAATCTATAGCAAGGTTTTGATCTCTGAGAGCTTCGGTATTCCATTTTTGACTGTTCTTCCTTTTCAGTTTCTTCAGTTTTAGTTGGCATTCGCTCAAAACCATGTTGTGGTCACTGCCAATATCTGGGCCAGGGCAGCTTCTACAGTCCTTCAGCTGTGTCTTAAATCTCTGCTTAACTAAAATGTAATCAATTTGAAATCGATTCCCATCACCTGGCATTGTCCAAGTATAACGTCTTCGTGCATGGTGTTGAAATAATGTATTTGCAACCACCAGCTGATTGTAAGCACAGAATTCCAAAAACGGTTTCCTCGATGTGGCCCACAGCCACTCCATCTTTACCCTCTCCAATAACAGCATTCCAGTCTCCAAGGATTATCAGATTCTCATCTCCTTTAACACCTTTGATTAATTCTGTCAGATCATCGTACACTCTTTCCACTTCTTCATCTTCGTGGGCAGTGGTTGGCACGTAGACTTGAATGATCACAGTGTCCCTGGGATTAGTATCTAATTTCACTAAAATCAGTCTTCCACTCTGCTGAAAGTATCCTTTAACTCGGTGACCCATTTCCTTTGTCAGCACCACTCCTACTCCTCCCTCTCCAGGTTTGTCCATGATAGTCCCCGTGTGGATTATCCTGTAATCTCCACTCCAAAAATCTCCATTATCCGGCCACCTTCCTTCGGCTATTCCTAACACATCTACATTCATCCTTCCAATCTCAAGCTTTAGGTTTTCCAGCTTTCCACATTGTAGAAGTCATCGAACATTCCATGTTGCAATGCGTCTCCTACATTGAGCACTTGTACAAGCACACCCCGCCCGGAGATCCGATCGCGGGGCTAATCCGGAACATTTTACGAGTACAGGTTTCATGACATGAGCCGCTATCCCTTGGGATATCCAGAGGATCCTTAATGCAGTGGTTTCCCGTTGCCTTCTGCATTCTATGCAGTTGACGATTCCGTGTTCGTTCATCCGCCTTTAGGGGTGATTTCTCACCCCAAGGACAAGAGAGTGCCCTTTACATCCTCCACGCTTGAACGAGGGAGACCACTTATACCGGTGGTCACTCTGTCGGACGCAGTTTAACGTCATACCCGGGACTAGTGATGAGGGCCGGGCAAATGCCCACTGGGCAGGACATCTATAAATGGGCATTTGCCCGGGCATTTGCCCAAAGCTGTTTTAAGCACACAAAATCTGGGCATTTAAGAAAACTTCTTTTTTTTTTTACTTTTTACTATTGTGATTGTTACTAGAGCATCTAAAACATAATAAAAACCATTAATCAAAGGTACATTTCATGGATAAACTAGTAATTCCTGAATATTGCTAATAATAACGTAATTATCCTGTGTCAATGTCGTCAATAACATCTAAATGAGAATTATGTATATCTGGTTTGAATAAAACATTGTATTACTGAGTTAGGCCTGCAGGCCTACTCATTTATATTTAGGAAAATTAGGTAGGAGTTTGATTATGGTGTGAATAGTGCCTTTGGGAGGAGGGTGGATGGGCTGGGCAGCCATTGTGCTATGACCTTGGAACGGGGGTAGGGTGGTTGTGGCCTTGAGTTTGGCAAACCATTCTACCACCAGCAGCCTAGCCCAGTTACGTAGTTGTGAAGTAGAGCTGTCTGATGAGTGGTTGCGTCTGAGATAACCTCACTTCTTTCTTAGGCTATTTATATTAGCCTACTTTCGATTTTTGCAAAAAATTAAAGTAGACTTATGAGATCAACACAGGGCGAAAAATTGTGTGTGTGAGTCTGTGTGTGTGTGTGAGTGTGTGTACTCTGAATGTCTGTCCCCCTCAATCAATTCGAACACAGTGAACCCGAATTGAACGAAATTTGGTACAGAGGTAGTACTAGCAAAGGGCACCTCAGAGTCATGTTTTATATCGCCGCCATCTTGACGGAAACGTAATGGCGGCCACCCAAATGTTCAACGCTTAAATCATATTACGACTAACCTAATCATCCGATCTCTAACAAATTTTGCAACAACATACCTATATGGGGGGAGCATCCTTTGACCAAACTAATAGGTCATCAGCTTAATAGTTTGCGGATGGCGGCCATCTTTGTGTGAACATCGATTCCCCCTATTAATTCGAACACGGTGAAACCGAATGGAACGAAATTTGGTACAGAGGTAGCACTAGCAAAGGACACATCAGTGTCATGTCTTATATCGCCGCCATCTTGACGGAAACGTAATGGCGGCCACACAAATATTCAAAGCTTAAATCAAATTACGACTAACATAATCATCCAATCTCTACCAAATTTTGCAACAACATACCTTTATGGAGGGAGCATCCTTTGACTAAACAAATTGGTCATTAGCCTAATAGTTTGCGGATGGCGGCCATCTTTGTGTGAAAATCGATTCCCCCTATTAATTCAAACACGATAAAACCGAATGGAACGAAAATTGGTACAGAGGTAGCACTAGCAAAGGGTACCTCAGTGTCATGTTTTATATCGCCGCCATCTTGACGGAAACGTAATCGCGGCCACCCAAATGTTTAAAGCTTAAATCTAATTACGACCAACCTAATAATCTAGTCTCTACCAAATTTTGCAACAACATACCTTTATGTGGGAAGCATATTCTGACCAAACTGCAAGATCATCAGCCCAATAGTTTGCAGATGGTGGCCAATTATGTGTGCAAATCGATTCCCCCTATCAATTCAAACACGGTGAAACCGAATTGAATGAAATTTGGTACAGAGGTAGCACTAGCAAAGGGCACCTCAGTGTCATGTTTTATATCGCCGCCATCTTGACGGAAACGGAATGACGGCCACACAAATGTTAAAAGCTTAAATCAAATTACGACCATCCTAATCGTTTGATCTCTTCCAGATTTTGCAACAACATGCCTTTTTGTGGAAAGCATCTTATGACTGACTACAAGGTCATCAGCCCAATAGTTTGCAAATAGCGGCCATGTATGTGTGCAAATCCATTCCCCCAATAATTAAGACACCAGTGTGTTTATAAAACGAGCGTATGCGAGTTTTATAATTCCCATACTCGTGTCTTAATTACCATTATAGGCGAGTTGCATACGACTGTTTATGTTCGACGATAATTATTATAACTATTTTATGTTCAAGCATAAATATTCATAAATATCTGTCGAGATTTCGCCAGTTTTATGTACTGAACAGAGCGCATGAGACGCAGAGAATGCCTTGTATTTGACCATGGCCTCCTCGATTACCCCACTATGACACTAGGCAACGCAGTGAAATTTACATTAGAAGGCCGTGAATCTCAGCGCATCTAATTATTTAATTGGTCAAACAACTGTTTCTTGAGCTCTGATTGGTGGGAAAAACAGTTTCATAATGAAAAATAGTGTTATAATGAGCCTCATTATAGTACAGTTCTCTAACATATAATAGTCAGGGTCGAACATAATAGCAACGAGCCTATAATGGCTATAATTAAGACACGAGTATGTTTATAAAACGAGCTTTAGCGAGTTTTATAATTTCCATACGAGTGTCTTAATTACCATTATAGGCGAGTTCCATACGACTGTTTATGTTCGACGATAATTATAACTTTATTATATGTTTTAACGTAAATATTCATAAATATCTGTTCAGTAACTAGAATTTTGTGATCCGGTGGTGCGCTAGGTAGCATATCTCCGTGTTCCAAGTTCTCTGGCCCACCGACGCATGCGCTCTGTGTGCTTCAATGCCATATGTGCAGATCGTGAACCATTCAGTAAAACTGTCACCGTAGTCGTTTGAAATCAACGCGCTGTGTAGAAATTGGATTTGGGTATATTAAGGTACAGTGCTATTTCTTGTCTCATATTCGCCAGTTTATTTACGCAAACATATGGACGGGGCACTTACGGTAATTTATATGTACATGTTGGATTTTGAGCGCATGCGCGAAGGTATCCTTATCTAATTGGTCAAACAACTGTTTCTTGAGCTGTGATCGGTGGGAGAAACTGTTTCATAATGAAAAATAATGTTATAATGACCATCATTATGATACAGTTTTCCGACACATAATAGTCAGGGTCGAACATAAAGAATATTCCCTACTAGTCGTATCTGGTACTACGTAAAAGAACTACGCAGACATATAAATATTTTTGGGTATTTCATCTGCCAACTTCGTTAGCTATCACGATTTAAACTCAAGTGCTGTATAATAAGACGGCTTTATATGAAGATGTCATGTCTTCGAAGTTTTGTGTTTCTTTTCCTGTTATGTTATAAGCAATGAATGCTATTTTGCGATATCAAAAGAGCAAAGAGGTCTGACGTAGACTCGACTACGCCACTTCTCTCATGATATTCAATAATTCAGCCTTGGAACGGCAAGGGAACGGTATAAAACATCCGTTCTCTTTGAAGTGATGCTGACCTGACCAGCGCAGCGAGGCTGTCCTGTTTGGTTCGTGTTCCTGTCAAGTAAAGCGCAAGTAGTTAATACAGGATGTTTCAAAAATAGAGGAGAACGTGAGGTCAATGTCTGTCGTGTCATGGATTTCGATTTATTTTTTGTCCTTTCTTTTTAACACAAGTAGGCTATAATCATCCTTCTCTTGTCTTGCTTTGGTTTTCGATTTTATATTTGCTATTTTTCACCCAATTAGGCCTACATCTTGTCTATTTTTTGTGTTTGTTATTTTATTTTATAGGTTTTGTTTTGTTCTTGTTTTATTTTCGAACAACTACACCTTATCTTGTTTTGTTTTTTGTTTATTTGGCTTTCTTCACCCAAAAAGTTCTTGTCTTGTTTTTTGTTTTCGTATTTTTCTTCTTTTGTTGTTGTTGTTTTTTTCTTTTGCTTTTTCACCCAAGTACATCTTGTCTTGTATTTTTGCTTTTTCACCCAAGTAGGCCTAAATCATGTCTTGTTCTTTTGTTTTTCGTTTTTTTTTTTGTTTTATATTTTTGCTTTTTCACTCAAGTAGTCTTGTTTTTTTTGTTTGTTTGTATTTTTGCTTTTTCACCCAAGTAGTCTTATTTTTGTTTTTTATTATTTTTATTTGCTTCCTTTTTCACCTAAGTACATCTTGTATTGTGTTTTTTTTTTTCATTTTTTTTTCTCTTTACCCAAGTACATATTGTCTTTTTTTTTCTCTTTCACTCAAGTACATCTTGTCTTTTGTTTTTGCTTTTTCACCCAAATATATCCAGTTTTGTTTTTTGCTTCCGATTTTGTTGTTATTTTTTTTTGTTTTTATTCTTTTGCTTTTTCACCCAAGTAGCTTATATCTTGTCTTGTTTTTTGTTTGTTTCTTTTTTTTTTTTGCTTTTTCACCCAAGTACATTGTCTTGATTTCTTGTTATTGTTGTTTTGTTTTTTTTCGATTTTTTTGCTTTTTTCATCCAAGTACATCCGGTCTTGTTTTTTGTTTTTGTCTTTTTGTTTCTTGTGTTAGTTCTTATTTCTTTTTTTTTTCACCCATGTAATCCTTGTCTTGTCATGGTTTTTGTTTCTGTTTTCTTCACCCAAGTACACAGGACTAAATGACTACGATGTGCAAGCTCCTGAAATGAAACAACAACAAATAAACTGTATCAATCATAAACTCAGCAATTGTTCTAGGTTTATGTCGTGTCTTGTGTGGGGTTTCACGTAGGAACACCAAGCTGGCACATCAGCGGGCTCTTGGTGTACGTGACCGGACCCCCACAGGAGTAGCGAACTGTGCACTCCTTTCTTATGAAGCGCACGTGCGCCTCTTTACTGCGAGAGCTAAAGGCTCAAGCAACCTTTCACCGCCCTATAAAGGCTTCCAAAAAGATGCTATATTGGCTTTGACGTCCAAGGAATTAAACTTAGCAATGTTTCATATTCAATCATATTCCGAGGAGCATTCCGAAAACAAGTTTAATAATTTTAACAAGTTTAAGTTTAATAATGTACCATCTGCTCCAATTCACTTCCTCCTACCTGGCATTCTATATTTTTGTGCTTCTTCGCTACGGACATAGCCTTCGTCTTTGAGATGCTGATCTTCATACCATACTCCCTACAAGTCTGTTAAGTTCTAAAATGTTGGCTTGTAAGCTTGTTATTATCTTATTATATAATACGCTAAGGTGTATGTTTCCCGAACTCAAGCTCCTAAACAAGAGGGAGTTAGAAGGTGTGGTTTGTGCCAATATCATCCAAATCGTCTCAATAGTACAGGAAATATCTTTCATTTCTTGAAAAGTCAACGGAAATATAATTTTTTGTTTATAAAGTGCTTCTAAACAAATAAACAAGGCGATAGCCCTTGGCAGAACTGTGTCGCGTAAGGCCCGCATAGCACTATAGCCGGGCGGGTAGGCTGTACACATGGGGCGCATGCAGACCATTGTGCGAGAGTTCTCGCACGGGTCCGCTAGTAATTATTATAATACCGTAACAAACGCGAAACAGAATGCATGATCCAGATTATATGGGTAGGAGAGATCACGAATACAAAATTAGGCCCATCATTCAAAAATCAAACTTAGCTAAGTATTCTTTTATAAACAGGGGTATTCAAACATGGAATGAGTTACCTGAAGAAGTCTTAGAACCTTTTCCTAACAGTTTAAAAGCTTTCAAGAAGAAATTAAATGTTGCATTCAGGGAACCCAGAGACATTATGGAGAGAAATTGAGTTACAAGCAACAAGTAAATATCTTGTTACCACCAGATTTTGCCTAACTGTAACAGTACCTATTAATAAATAAATAAAATAACAAATATATGAAATACAGAAATCATAAATCACAAAATTACAACCTCGACTTTACCTTTGGTCAAATCTAGTACGTTCTTAACTACAGACTATCCCGGAATACTGTACTTAATTCGGCGCCCGTGCTAATCATATCAATTCTCTCTTTGAAACGTTAGGAATTATCCCTATGATACCGGGTAAGTTAGCCGTGGTCGTTACGGCGTGGCTGCAGGCAGTCTCTCACATCCGGGAGGTGAGTAGGTTCGAATCCCCCCGCCGGCAACCTTGAAGATAGTCTTCTGTGGTTTCCCATCTTCCTTCCAGGCAAATTCCGGGGTTGGTCCCCAACTATAAGGCCACAGCCGCTACCTTCCAATTCCTCGTCCTTCCATTCACACTTTCCTCCCCAGACGTTATTCCACACGCGACGGTACTTGTAGCTGACCCCATGGAAGCAGCTTCAAACTCTGGCAAGCCGAACATGTCACGGTCACTCCCGGAACTAGAAGCCATACGCTATTAAAAATAATAATAAATAAAAATAAAAAAAAATCTCAGAAGTCAAGGATAGCTGGATGAATCAAGAGAGGACCTGCAAGAGTTGAACATCGGAGAAAATATTCTGAGAAACCGCAAAGTCTTCAGGACCGCAGTAACAAAGCACAAGTTTAGGGTGAAAACTAGTGGCAGGACTGGTACCATGTGGACAGAAGAACGGAAGGAGCAGCACAGTGACTTCATGAAGAGATTTTGGGAAGATAGGAAGGCGAATATCATCAAGCCGAGAAACAAGTTCAAGCGCGCTCTATAATGGGCAAAATGCAAAAAGAAGAAGAAGAAAATAAAAAATCTATATGATTATCATTACTCTCAGGGGCAGATGACCTTTTAGTTCCACACCCTAATACAACAATAACTAACATCATTACTCTAGTCTAACTCAAGGGGCTGCAATCTAATCCACAAGCGATGTTTATGATTGCTAAAACAATTAAGGACCTAGGTGATTTTATATCGAAGACCACTTGGCTGGTAGCGTAGAGTAAAACCCCACAATGAACGGTGCATTATAAATAAATGGTGGATTTTAATTGCAGAGAGGATTAAGGTGCAGCGTGCAGTGGCGTACAAGAGAGAGGGGGAGATGAAGTCATTAAAACCTCGTGCTCCAGTGCACCTGTTAATTGCACCATAGACCTTTTGATCTCACTCACTGTGGAAATACTGTACAGCCCGTTTATCCTTTTGACAGATATTTCCAAGAGCACAGAGCATCTAGGATAGATATCAGCAGTGGCGTGTCGAGGATTTTATTCTAGGACGTTAATTAATAATTGCGCAATATTTAATTAATTAATTAATTAATTATTTTATTTAGCGTATGGCTTTTAGTGCCGGGAGTGTCCGAGGACATGTTTGGCTCGCAAGAGGCTGTAGCTGCTTCAATGCGGACACTCATGGGGAGAGCTACACGTTCCGTTGAATTTCAAGTTGTTCCAACTTTCATTGCCAGATTCACTGACACCTAGTGGTCATCGTTGTAACTTTGATAGAATCGTTTGAACGAAATCTAACCTGCAAATTTAGCTTCACACAAGTTTAATTAGTGGAAGGTTCTTTTACATGCCATAAATCTATGAGATGGGACCGCCGTGCTGGCTTTACTTCCCCTCCGAAGGAGTGTAAGAAAATAAAAAAGTTTTATTATAAAAAATAAAGGACATAGAGACCGTTCGTTTGAGTCATGGCACAACTTTCTATCATGTTTGGTTTTCAAACTATCACCTACTTTCGAAAACAATTTTTTTTTTCCAAAATGTAACGAGTGGTCCATAGGAAAGAGGACGTCAGCTCGAGTCCAAAGACACCTCATTTGTCAACATCCGACCATGGGTTCGCGAGATATTGGCTTGGACTCACGCGGCGGCCATGACACTATTTAGAACCCCTCATACCCCCCCCCCCTACTATCATCATTTTCGTCGTTCTATTTTACGTTAGTTCAAGTAGGTTGGGAACTTTTAATTTATATTTTAATATTTTTTATCGCGGTTGGAACAAAAAGTGCCAGTTTTTATGCGTGTTTCAACCATGCGTCACGTTTAAGAATGGTTCTCTCAAAAATCCGTCATCAGATCGAATCCAAATTTTAACACAATATGCATTGGAATGTTATATAACTGGTTTATTAATTTCAAAATTGTGTGTGTCCAAGAAACAAAGTTGTTATCATTTTTGTTAGGTAACTTTTTCTCGGCTCGGGTTGGTTGGAAAATGTAGTTCTTGGTCGCGTTGAAATCTTTATACAACAAAAAGTTATGCTGTATGACTGTGAAATATATAAATTAATTCACTTATTTTATATTGGTTTGTATTTGTACCTGGAAATAAGACATGGTTCACCAGCTAGCCGCTCCGGGGAAAGCTGTACAACGTTGCTGAGATGGAGCCCATCACTCCGAGCGAAGCGCGTCAATGACGCGTTATGGGCTACATATACCAGAAAAAGTTACCTTACAAAAATGATAACAACTTTATTTATTGGACACACATAATTTTGAAATTAATAAACCAGTTATACAACATTCCAATGTATAATGTGTTAAAATTTGGATTCGATCTGATGTCGCGTTTTTGAGATAATAATTCTTAAATGAGACGCATGGTTGAAACACGCTTAAAAACGGGCACTTTTAGTGTTCCAACTGCAATAAAAATATTAAAATATAAATTTAAAATTCCAAACGTACGTGAACTAACGTAAAATAGAACGACAAAAGTGATGATGTTATTGGGTTTTATGTAGGTCTATTTGTTACTTCACAAACAACCTTCAAACTCGAGTACACATAATATTTTGGTCGACAGTAGTTTTGTGAGGTAGACAATGATTTTGCAAGACATTATGGAACGTGATCTTTTGAAGGAAAAGCTTGGAGCACACCACCAATTGCAAGAAAAAGCGAAATTAAAAAACCGGCAAGAAGTGGTCTGATGAAAGAAAGGAGTTTTACAGGCAGCAAATGCGTGAACATTGGGCTAAGATCAAGGCCCAAAGACGGTAGCAGTTGAAATGACGGGGTCCATAGCTGGGCTAAACGAAGAAAGAAGAATCGCATGACCTCGGGTGCCGGGTGCAAGCTTTTTTTATTTGACGCCCAGAGATCAGCTTGCATGTCGAAATTTGTCGTTCCGTGGAGCGCTATGAAAGTCAAGGAGGTTACATATCTAAGCTCCTTGACACTATAGCGCTTTCTAGTTGAGAAAGGAGGAACTTTGTTTTGGCGGAAAATCCCGAGATTAATTTTGCCATTATGAACACGGCCTACTGAATTCAAATGGGTTCTTTAACGTGCCAACAACGTATGACATGCGTGCCGAGATTTTTGTCGTTTTTCAAAAAATCACTTATCACGGCCAGGAGCGAACCTGCAAGCTTGGGGTTGGTAGTCCGACACGATAAGCATTTACTTATTTATTTAATTAAGTAATTAATTAATATTGTAACTTTCAGTCGGTCAACACACTATAATTCAAATTGAAATGAAAATCCACAGCCTGCTTCCAGTCTCCGACCGGGTCAGGAATGGAATGAATGAAGCCCCCATCTAGCGGCGAGGATATGAACTGTGCCGGCTGCCGAGGCCTGACGCACTCCTCTGGGGCAATGATTAAATGAATGACAGATGAAATGAAATGATAGTGGAGAGTGTTGCTGGAATGAAATTTTTGACAGGGAAAACCGGAGTACCCGGAGAAAAACCTGTCTGCCTCCGTTTTGTCCAGCACAGATCTCACATGGAGTGACCGGGATTTGAACCACGGACCCAGCGGTGAGAGGCCGGCGTGCTGCCGCCTAAGCCACGGAGGCTCTACTATAATTCAAATTACTTTTCTTAAAATGTAAGACTCATACCAAATAATCGTTGTTGTTGTTGTTTGAGTCATCAGTCTTTTGACTGGTTTGATGCAGCTCTCCATTCCTCCCTGTCCTGAGCTAATCGTTTCATCTCTACATAGCTACAACACCCTACATCTGAGGCAAACTGTTTAACATATTCTAACCTTGGTCTACCCCTACAGTTCTTGCCCTCGACCCTTCCTTCCAAAACTAAGCTTGCTATTCCTGGGTGTGTTAGTATGTGTCCTACCAACCTATCTCTTCTCTTCATTAGCAGTCGCCAGAAACATCCCTCCTCTCCCACTCGTCTTAATACCGCTTCGTTTGTAACCCTATCTACCCATCTGATCTTCATCATTCTTCTGTAACACCACATTTCAAATATTTTAATTCTCCTCTTTTCTGCTGCACCAATAGTCCAAGTTTCACTTCCATAGAGTGCCACGCTCCAGACAAAGGCCTTCAAAAATGACTTCTTTATACATAAATCTATATTCGATGTCAACAGATTCCTTTTCTGTAGAAATGCTTTCCTTCCCTGAGCTAACCTACATTTTTATCCTCTTTGCTTCGTCCATCACTGGTTATTTTGCTTCCTAAGTAACAGTTTTTCACCTGCCAATTTGATGTCCATAGAGGTTTCTGATTTATTTCGGCTGCATTCCAATATTTTTGTTTTACATTTATTAATTTTCATCATGAATCTTTCCTCAAGATGGAGTCCATACCATTCAAAAACTCATTCAAATCCTCAGGTGTGTCGGCCAAATAATCAACATACCAGAAATGAAACGTTCTATTGAATCTATCACCACGCGTGAAATCATGTTGGCAACAGTGTCATGAATGTGTTGCTTCGAATTAATTTGAAATATTATGATCTAGTATTGTCCAATATTAGATAAAATCCATTTGTTAACATAGAACTTACAAGTATTTAAAGAATTGGACATATCGGCAGGCTCAGAATCATGTTGACAGCACTGACATAAATCTGTTATTCCAAATTAATCTAGAATGCCAGGTAGGCCTAGTATACGTATGCAAAATTTAGAGCTGTTGGCTTGCATACTTTATGATATATTGGAATTAAGATTTTTTTTAAATAGAGAGAGCACTTATTAACAGTTGGCGGCCCTGATGACTCTTACGAATATCTGTATTCATATGTGTTATGGTACACAAAGCACATACGATACTTGGTTGAAATCGATTTGTTAGTAAAGAAGTTACGTGCATTTAAAATCAGCAGGCTTAGAATCGACGTATAGTCTATCAGTTACTCCAAATTAATCTAGGATGTCAGGTAGCCTATACGTGTGCAGAGTTCAAAGCTGTTAGCTTGCATACTTTCTGATATGTTGGTATTAAAATTAAAATAAAAGAGCATTTATTAACACTTGACAGATTTGCCAAGAATATCCATAGTCATATCTGTTATGGTACACAAAGCACGTACGAAATTTGTTTGAAATCCAAAAGTTATACGCATTTAAATGTTGGACATATCAGCAGGCTTAGAATCATGTTGGCAACACTGTCAAATATGGGCTTCTAAAAATTTATCTAGTATGTCATTATCTCTGTATGTGCCAATTTTCGAACAGCTCGCATGTATAACTTCTGAGATATTCAACATATACCTCAAATTTCAATTGTGATTTTTCAGCTGATGGTAGCACTGATGTCATTTTCAAATATGGCCGTGAGATATTCAGGTATATATCTTTACTCATACCGAATTTTGTATTATTAGCTGCAGCCGTTTGGGAGTTGATAGGGGGGGGGACACACATAGACAGACAGACAGACTGGAGGACAGACAGACACACATTTGCCCGGATCGAACCCATAAGTATACTTTTTCCTCATTTTAGCCCATTTTTAGGTAGATTTCATTAGAAAGCTAACTATTGCAATGGGTACCATGTTTCGACTTCCGGAAAATTTCGCGTTTCACATCCCCCAGACCCCAAAACCACCGTCAGTTCAAAAGTTTATATATAATGTATGAGTATGTATATATATCAGTTTCTTGTGAACACGATAATATGTATATCAGTTTCTTGTGAACACGATAACTGCCGTAATTTTGCACCAATCACTTTGATTTTTTTACCGAATATGTATACCTATAAAATCTCCGTCGAGTTCGTTACTGGGCTAAATCGGTCGAAGGGGGTGAAAATGGGGGGGGGGGCTTTTTTCGAAAATGTGAAATACTGTTATAACTAGAGACGGGAATTTGCCTATTTGCCTATTTTATTCCTGTGTTAAGAAACGTAGGCTTTCGTGATATAAATCCGTTTAGGTTCTTTTAGGCTAGATTTCGTTGGTTTGATTGTGCCTATAAATGCCTATTTCAAGGGTTTGTGCCTATTTGTAGTATAATTGCCTATTTGATGCCTTTTGACAGTATTTTAAAGTGCATTATATTGCGGCTGGTTTGCTCGACAGAATTATATTCTCATTTCTCAATATGTGTTTACCCCACGAACAAGAATGGGAATTCTCGAAAGTCACCAGAAATAGCGCCTGGGATCTCGATATTAAGCCTCCAAACTTAACAACCCTTCGTTTTGTATTTCGCTTTTCTTTATATTGAAAATTTACCCGTTAGTATGTGTGCTGCTTTCCGTTGTCCCTAACATGGGGCTATAATGGCGTCCATCTTTGGGCACCTTCTATATGTTCTTCGTTGCTTTCTCTTAGCAACATTGTCGTATTCCAGATTATTCCTGACGATGAAAGACATGGTTTCTTTCGAAACGCGTCGAATTGCAATATAATAAAACACGGCATAAGCCCAAAATTCAACATTATGAATAATAACACGGGCCGTGAAAGTCTAAATGACAATAATATCATAAACTTTATGCTGATTGAATAACAAAAGAACTCACTTAGTGCCATGTTTTCGCGTTCTTTCAATCTCGATATTAGGCCTCCAAATTTAAAACCCTTCGTTTCAGGTATCGTCCCCTTCAAAAGCCACGTTAGGTTGGCGCTGCAACCTAACAGTGAATTTATATACAGTATATCCTGTACGCGTCTGAGTGTTGAATGGGCAGGCAGTTAAAAGCAGCCAGGAGGGATGCGATCCAGCTGGGAGTGAAAATGCAGCCGCGATCAGTGCGTTGGTGCTGTAACCTATCTTGTGTTGAATGGACAGGCAGTTTAAAGCAGCCAGGAAGGATGCGGTCCAGTTGGGAGTGAAAATGCAGCGGTGATCAGTGCGTTGGTGCTGTAACCTATCTTGTGTTGAATGGACAGACAGTTTAAAGCAGCTTGGAGGCATGCGATCTAGCTGGCAGTGGGTGTAGCATGGCCTCTTGCCAAGATATATGGAAATTTGGTGGTCCTGTCTCGAGCTACTGTTGCTATGGAGATGGCCGGCCTTGCTATTACTTACATCAGTTTATTTTCTGCTTTTATTACCCTTTGCTTGAGTGCAAAAAGGCCGAAATCAGAAGAATGAGAAAGACTATCGAAAATTCATGTAGCCAGCCGTTCCTTCTGGGTCCTAAACTATGTGTGTGCAAAATTTGGTTGAGATTGGTGGAACGGTGTAGATTTGTATACGGAACAAATCCACCCACCCACATACATACGTACATACATACATACATACATACATACAGACAGACTTGCACTTTTATGTATAAGACAAGCTGTACCCGGCATGCGTTGCAATGCCAATCAAAGAAAGTGTTGGCGTTGAAATTCTGTTTCATGAAGTGCTTTTGGATACACAACATGTTAACTGCCTCTAAGCTATCGTAAAATGGATTTTCTAATTTAGAACCATTCGTGGGAGCGTGCACAACAACTTTCAAAAGTTTCATCGCTGTCACTCATTTGTTGAATCTACTCGTACGCTAGCTATTGTGAAATGTATTACTAAGTCGAAGCCCTTCCCTGGCGTGTACACAATAACTCATCAAGGTTTCATCGCAATCGAAGAATGTTATATGAACGCAATAGGGGATTCTGTTGAAACGCTTCGTGCGTCGTCACCCATTTGTTGCATCTACTCTTGCGCTACTTAGTGTGAAATGGATTTACTAAGTACCCTTCCCTGGCGGGTACACAATAACTGATCAATGTTTCATAGTATATGAACGCATACCTGATTTTGTTTAAACGATTCGTGCTCCGCCACTCATTTGTTGAATCTACTCGTGCGCTACCTACTGTAAGATGTATTTACTAAGTTAGAAACCGTCACGTAAGTGTCCACAACATCTCACCCAAGTTTCTTCGCTATCGGACTAATGGGATATGAAGACATAGGGGACTATTGAAACGCTCCGCGTGTCGTCGTTCATTTGTCGAATCTACTCGTGTGCTACATACTGTGAAATGTATTTAATAAGCCAGAAACCTTCCTTGGAGTGTCCACCATATTTCACCCAAGTTTCACCGCTAACGGCAGAATGGTATATGACTTTATACGGGACTTTGTTGAAACGCTTCGCGCGTCGTCCCTCAATTCTTGAATCAACTTATGCGCTGCATATTGTATAGTGGATTTACTAAGCCAGAAATATTCCATGACGTGTACACAACATCTCACCCAAGTTTCATAGCTACGGACGAATGGTACATGAATGCATACGGGACTTGGTTGAAACGCTTCGCGTGTCGTCGCTCATTTGTTGATTCTACTCTTGCGCAACATATTATAATATGGATGTACTCAGCCAGAAACCTTCCCTGGAGTGTACACAACATCTCACCCAAGTTTCATCGCAATCGGATGAATGATATGTGAACGTATACGGGACGTTGTCGAAACGCTTCGCGCGTAGTCACTCATTTGTGCGTTGCCTATTGTAAAGTGGATGTACTATGCCAGAAAATTTCCCTGCAGTGTACACAACATTTTACGCAAGTTTCATAGCTATCGGACGAATGGTATATGAATGCATACGGGACTTTGTTGAAACGCTTTGCGTGTCGTCGCTCATTTGTTGAATCTACTCGTGCGCTATCTACTGTGAAATGTATTCACTAATTTAGAAACCTTCACGTAAGTGTACACAACATCTCACCCAAGTTTCATCGCTATCGGACGAATGGTATATGAACACATACGGGACTTTGTTGAAATGCTTCGCGCATCGTCGCTCATTTGTTGAATCTATGCGTGCGCTACCTATTGTAAAATGGACTTACTAAGTCAGAAACCTTCCTTGGAGTGTACTCAACATCTCACCAAAGTTTCATCGCAATCGGACGAATGGTATATGAACGCATAAGAGACATACCCACAGACAGACAAACTATCACGTAACATTGATTTTTAGCCTATTTTCAATTTTGAAAAAATAGGCTTATGAGATCACCTTTTGTCCGTGTGTGTGTGCGTGTGCGTGTGTGTGTGTGTGTGTGTGTGATTCGTGTGTGTGTCCCCCCCCCCTAATAAAATCTAAACGGCAGGAGTGATTTCAATGAAACTCGGAAAGTTCATAGCACTATTCCCGGCGACCTCGACCGTGCCCTTCAAATTTTGTTACGACTCACCAATCCAACATGGCGGCTGTGCGAAATATTTCCCCAGCATTCAATATCTCCGAAACTATTACCGATATTACCCTGACATTTTCTAATGTGATAGAGGGAACTACTATAAGTTCACTTATGTGACTTTTGAAAACCTGGTAACTACAAAACCAACATGGAGGCCAAGCGAATTTGCGACTTTTAAATAGACGTTTCTCGCGAATTTACCAACCAAACGCAATGAAACTTGGTACAGTATATGTTTATATACATTGTAATGCACCGACATCTAACTTCGTTCAATTGTTCACATAATCACAAGATGGCAGATGTGCGAAATATTTCACCGGCATTCTATATCTCTGAAATTACTAGCGGTATCTCCCTAAAATTTTGTACGGAGATAAAGGGTACTACAGGAAGTCCATCTATAAGATTTTCAAAAACCGGTTAACTACAAAACGAACATGGCGGCCAAGCGAATTTGAAAATTTTAAATAGACCTTTCTCGCGATTTAATGTTCCAAGCGCACTGAAACCTGGTACAGGAAATATTTATACACTTTGTAATCCACTGGTATCTAATTTAGTTCAATTGTTTACATAACCTCAAAATGGCGGCAGTGCGAATTTTAAAATTAAGTTTTTATTTCTTGTGATGTAGTCATGCGATCGAAGTGAAAGTTTGAATAATGAACCTACGCAATAATTTTCCTTTAATGGTACATGACTCTATGGCCTATACATTTAACAATCCAACATGGCGACCATCCGAAATATTTAGACGATACTGAATATCTACGAATCTATTTTAGCAATCAAACTGCATTTTTTAATGTTCATAGGGGCTATGAACTTAAGTTCACCTATAGGACTTTAAATAACCTGGTGATCACAAATCCAACATGGCGGTGATGCGAATTATAAATATTCACATGGACGTTTCTCACAATTTAACCATCCGCATGCAGTGAAACTTGGTACAGTAAATCCTTATACGAATGTTAATCCACTGGCATCTAATTTATTTCAATTGTTTCCATAACCTCAAGATGGCAGCTGTGCAAAATTTTAAAATCTCCTTGTTTTTTCTTGTGTCCTAATTATGCGATTGAAGTTTGAATACTACACGTTCACAATAATATGCATGTAACAGTGCATAACTCTAGGACCTACATATATAAAATCCAACATGGCGACCGTCCGAAATATTTAGTCGGTTCTCAATATCTACGAATCTATTACTACAATCAAACAGAAATTGTGTATGTTGACAGTGGCAATTAACATAAGTAGGATGTATGAAAATAGGCTGTATAGTTCTTCACGGAACTACTTGTTATATATATAGACAAGCTGTACCCGGCATGCGTTGCAATGCCAATCAAAGAAAGTGTTGGCGTTGAAATTCTGTTTCTTGAAGTGCTTTTGGATACACAACATGTTAACTGCCTCTAAGCTATCGTAAAATGGATTTTCTAATTTAGAACCATTCGTGGGAGCGTGCACAACAACTTTCAAACGTTTCATCGCTGTCACTCATTTGTTGAATCAACTCGTACGTTACCTACTGTGAAATGGATTTACTAAGTCGAAACCCTTCCCTGGCGTGTACACAATAACTCATCAATGATTCATCGCAATCGGATGAATGGTATATGCACGTATACGGGGTTTTGTTTAAACGATTCGTGCGCTGTCACTCATTTGTTGAATCTACTCGTGCGCTACCTATTGAGAAATGTATTACTAAGTCGAAGCCCTTCCCTGGCGTGTACACAATAACTCATCAAGGTTTCATCGCAATCGAAGAATGTTATATGAACGCAATAAGGGATTTTGTTGAAACGCTTCGCGCGTCGTCACCCATTTGTTGCATCTACTCTTGCGCTACTTATTGTGAAATGGATTTACTAAGTCCATTTCCCTGGCGGGTACACAATAACTGATCAATGTTTCATCGCAATCGGATGAATAGTATATGAACGCATACCTGATTTTGTTTAAACGATTCGCGCTCCGTCACTCATTTGTTGAATCTACTCGTGCGCTACCTACTGTAAAATGTATTTACTAAGTTAGAAACCGTCACGTAAGTGTCCACAACATCTCACCCAAGTTTCATCGCTATCGGACTAATGGGATATGAAGACATAGTGGACTGTATTGAAACGCTCCGCGTGTCGTCGTTCATTTGTCGAATCTACTCGTGTGCTACCTACTGTGAAATGTATTTACTAAGCCAGAAACCTTCCTTGGAGTGTCCACCATATTTCACCCAAGTTTCACCGCTAACGGCAGAATGGTATATGACCTTATACGGGACTTTGTTGAAACGTTTCGCGCGTCGTCCCTCATTTGTTGAATCAACTTTTGCGCTGCATATTGTATAGGGGATTTACTAAGCCAGAAATTTTCCATGACGTGTACACAACATCTCACCCAAGTTTCATAGCTACGGACGAATGGTACATGTATTCATACGGGACTTGGTTGAAACGCTTCGCGTGTCGTCGCTCATTTGTTGATTCTACTCTTGCGCTACATATTGTAATATGGATGTACTCAGCCAGAAACCTTCCCTGGAGTGTACACAACATCTCACCCAAGTTTCATCGCAATCGGATGAATGGTATGCGAACGTATACGGGACGTTGTCGAAACTCATTTGTTGAACATAAACGTGTGCTTCGTATTGTAAAATGGATTTACTTAGCCAGAAACCTTTCCTGGAGTGTACACAACAATTCACCAAACATTTATCACTATCAGACGAATGGTATATGACTTTATACGGGACTATTGAAACGCTTAGCGTGTCATCGCTCATTTGTTGAATCTACTGGTGCGATACCTATTGTAAAATGTATGTACTAAGCCAGAAACCTTCCCTGGAGTGTACACAGCATCTCACCCAAGTTTCATCGCTATCGGATGAATGGTATATGAAATTATATGGGACTTTGTTGAAACGCTTCGCGCGTCGTCGCTCATTTGTTGATTCTACTCGTGCTCTACCTATTTTTAAAGGGATTTACTTAGGTGGAAACCTTCCCTGGAGTGCACACAAAATCTCAGCCTAGTTTCATCGCTATCGGACGAATGGTATATGAACGCAAACGTGACTTTGTTGAAATGCTTCGCGCGTCGTAGCTCATTTGTTGAATCTACTCGTGCGCTGCCTATTGTAAAGTGGATGTACTAAGCCAGAAAATTTCCCTGCAGTGTACACAACATTTTACGCAAGTTTCATAGCTATAGGACGAATGGTATATGAATGCATACGGGACTTTGTTGAAACGCTGTGCGTGTCGTCGCTCTTTTGTTGAATCTACTCGTGCGCTATCTACTGTGAAATGTATTCACTAATTTTGAAACCTTCACGTAAGTGTACACAACATCTCACCCAAGTTTCATCGCTATCGGACGAATGGTATATGAACACATACGGGACTTTGTTGAAATGCTTCGCGCATCGTCGCTCATTTGTTGAATCTACGCGTGCGCTACCTATTGTAAAATGGATTTACTAAGTAAGAAACCTTCCTTGGAGTGTACTCAACATCTCACCCAAGTTTCATCGCAATCGGACGAATGGTATATGAACGCATAGGAGACATACCCACAGACAGACAAACTATCACGTAACATTGATTTTTATATATATACAAGCTGTACCCGGCATGCGTTGCAATGCCAATCAAAGAAAGTGTTGGCGTTGAAATTCTGTTTCTTGAAGTGCTTTTGGATACACAACATGTTAACTGCCTCTAAGCTATCATAAAATGGATTTTCTAATTTAGAACCATTCGTGGAAGCGTGCACAACAACTTTCAAAAGTTTCATCGCTGTCACTCATTTGTTGAATCTACTCGTACGCTACCTGTTGTGAAATGGATTTACTAAGTCGAAACCCTTCCCTGGCGTGTACACAATAACTCATCAATGATTCATCGCAATCGGATGAATTGTATATGCACGTATACGGGGTTTTGTTTAAATGATTCGTGCGCTGTCACTCATTTGTTGAATCTACTCGTGCGCTACCTATTGAGAAATGTATTACAAAGTCGAAGCCCTTCCCTGGCGTGTACACAATAACTCATCAAGGTTTCATCGCAATCGAAGAATGTTATATGAACGCAATAGGGGATTTTGTTGAAACGCTTCGCGCGTCGTCACCCATTTGTTGCATCTACTCTTGCGCTACTTATTGTGAAATGGATTTACTAAGTCCCCTTCCCTGGCGGGTACACAATAACTGATCAATGTTTCATCGCAATCGGATGAATAGTATATGATCGCATACCTGATTTTGTTTAAACGATTCGCGCTCCGTCACTCATTTGTTGAATCTACTCGTGCGCTACCTACTGTAAAATGTATTTACTAAGTTTGAAACCGTCACGTAAGTGTCCACAACATCTCACCCAAGTTTCATCGCTATCGGACTAATGGGATATGAAGACATAGGGGACTGTATTGAAACGCTCCGCATGTCGTCGTTCATTTGTCGAATCTACTCGTGTGCTACCTACTGTGAAATGTATTTACTAAGCCAGAAACCTTCCTTGGAGTGTCCACCATATTTCACCCAAGTTTCACCGCTAACGGCAGAATGGTATATGACCTTATACGGGACTTTGTTGAAACGCTTCGCGCGTCGTCCCTCATTTGTTGAATCAACTTGTGCGCTGCATATTGTATAGTGGATTTACTAAGCCAGAAATTTTCCATGACGTGTACACAACATCTCACCTAAGTTTCATAACTACGGACGAATGGCACATGAATGCATACGGGACTTGGTTGAAACGCTTCGCGTGTCGGCGCTCATTTGTTGATTCTATTCTTGCGCTACATATTGTATGGATGTACTCAGCCAGAAACCTTCCCTGGAGTGTACACAACATCTCACCCAAGTTTCATCGCAATCGGATGAATGGTATGTGAACGTATACGGGACGTTGTCGAAACGCTTCGCGCGTAGTCACTCATTTGTTGAATATAAACGTGCGTTTCGTATTGTAAAATGGATTTACTTAGCCAGAAACCTTTCCTGGAGTGTACACAACAATTCACCAAACATTTATCACTATCAGACGACTGGTATATGACTTTATACGGGACTTTGTTGAAACGCTTCGCGTGTCATCGCTCATTTGTTGAATCTACTGGTGCGATACCTATTGTAAAATGTATGTACTAAGCCAGAAACCTTCCGTGGAGTGTACACAACATCTCACCCAAGTTTCATCGCTATCGGATGAATGGTATATGAAATTATATGGGACTTGGTTGAAATGCTTCGCTCGTCGTCGCTCATTTGTTGATTCTATTCGTGCTCTACCTATTTTTAAAGGAATTTACTAAGCTAGAAACCTTCCCTGGAGTGCACACAAAATCTCAGCCTAGTTTCATCGCTATCGGACGAATGGTATATGAACGCAAACGTGACTTTGTTGAAATGCTTCGCGCGTCGTAGCTCATTTGTTGAATCTACTCGTGCGCTGCCTATTGTAAAGTGGATGTACTAAGCCAGAAAATTTCCCTGCAGTGTACACAACATTTTACGCAAGTTTCATAGCTATAGGACGAATGGTATATGAATGCATACGGGACTTTGTTGAAACGCGTTGCGTGTCGTCGCTCATTTGTTGAATCTACTCGTGCGCTACCTACTGTAAAATGTATTTACTAAGTTAGAAACCGTCACGTAAGTGTCCACAACATCTCACCCAAGTTTCATCGCTATCGTCGTTCATTTGTCGAATCTACTCGTGTGCTACCTACTGTGAAATGTATTTACTAAGCCAGAAACCTTCCTTGGAGTGTCAACCATATTTCACCCAAGTTTCACCGCTAACGGCAGAATGGTATATGACCTTATACGGGACTTTTTTGAAACGCTTTGCGCGTCGTCCCTCATTTGTTGAATCAACTTGTGCGCTGCATATTGTATAGGGGATTTACTAAGCCAGAAATTTTCCATGACGTGTACACAATATCTCACCCAAGTTTCATAGGTACGGACGAATGGTACATGTATGCATACGGGACTTGGTTGAAACGCTTCGCGTGTCGTCGCTCATTTGTTGATTCTACTCTTGCGCTACATATTGTAATATGGATGTACTCAGCCAGAAACCTTCCCTGGAGTGTACACAACATCTCACCCAAGTTTCATCGCAATCGGATGAATGGTATGTGAACGTATACGTGACGTTGTCGAAACGCTTCGCGCGTAGTCACTCATTTGTTGAACATAAACGTGCGCTTCGTATTGTAAAATGGATTTACTTAGCCAGAAACCTTTCCTGGAGTGTACACAACAATTCACCAAACATTTATCACTATCAGACGAATGGTATATGACTTTATACGGGACTTTGTTGAAACGCTTCGCGTGTCATCGCTCATTTGTTGAATCTACTGGTGCGCTACCTATTGTAAAATGTATGTACTAAGCCAGAAACCTTCCCTGGAGTGTACACAGCATCTCACCCAAGTTTCATCGCTATCGGATGAATGGTATATGAAATTAAATGGGACTTTGTTGAAACGCTTCGCGCGCCGTTGCTCATTTGTTGATTCTACTCGTGCTCTACCTATTTTTAAAGGGATTTACTAAGCTAGAAACCTTCCCTGGAGTGCACACAAAATCTCAGCCTAGTTTCATCGCTATCGGACGAATGGTATATGAACGCAAACGTGACTTTGTTGAAATGCTTCGCGCGTCGTAGCTCATTTGTTGAATCTACTCGTGCGCTGCCTATTGTAAAGTGGATGTACTAAGCCAGAAAATTTCCCTGCAGTGTACACAACATTTTACGCAAGTTTCATAGCTATCGGACGAATGGTATATGAATGCATACGGGACTTCGTTGAAACGCGTTGCGTGTCGTCGCTCATTTGTTGAATCTACTCGTGCGCTATCTACTGTGAAATGTATTCACTAATTTTGAAACCTTCACGTAAGTGTACACAACATCTCACCCAAGTTTCATCGCTATCGGACGAATGGTATATGAACACATACGGGACTTGGTTGAAATGCTTCGCGCATCGTCGCTCATTTGTTGAATCTACGCGTGCGCTACCTATTGTAAAATGGATATACTAAGTCAGAAACCTTCCTTGGAGTGTACTCAACATCTCACCCAAGTTTCATCGCAATCGGTTGAGTGGTATATGAATGCATAGGAGACATACACACACACCCACAGACAAACTATCACGTAAGATTGATTTTTATATATATAGATAGATAAGTACGTTATTAAATTAAAAGTTGCTTATTGTTAATTATTTTTATAGTAATTAAATATGTTATTAAATTACAAGTAATTTTTTCATGCCTATTTTGTTGCCTATTTTACACGTTAGTGCCTATTTACATGCCTATTTTGGCAATTTTAAGAGCCTATATGCCTGCCTATTTTAAGTGTTTTAAGTGCCTATAATTCTCGTCTCTAGTTATAACTCTCTTAATATGTGAAATATCGAATCCGTTCAAAGTTCATGCTATGTGTCGGATAGAGCCCAAAAATTTATGTTTGAAGAGTTTTTTATGTTCGACCCTCACTATGTGTCAGAAAACTGTATCATAATGATGGTCATTATAACACTGTTTTTCATTATGATACAGTTTCTCCAGCCAATCAGAGCTCGTTCATTGACCAATTACGTAATGATACCATCACGCATGCGCTCAAATTCCAACATGTCGGACATAAACACAACATCGAACTCTAATAAATTTCCGACATGGGATACGCACCGTCCATATGTCCACGTAAATAAACTGGCGAATATGAGACAAGAAATAGCACTGCACCTTAATATCACCAACACTAATTTCTACACAGTGCATTCATTGCCTTCAAACGACTCCGGTGACAATATTACTGAGGGACGGCAGATGTAAACATATGGCCTGCATATGGCATTGCAAGCACACAGAGCGCATGCGTCGGTCGTTCAGAGATCTTGAAAGACAGAGATATACCCAGCGCTCGCTCTTCGATCACAAAATTCAAGTGGCTGACTCTCAACAGATATTTATGAATATTTATGTTAAAACATATATTAAAGTTATAATTATCGTCGAACATAAACAGTCGTATGCAACTCGCCTATAATGGTAATTAAGACACTCGTATGGAAATTATAAAACTCGTGTCTTAATTATAGCCATTATAGGCTCGTTGCATAATGTACTATTATAGATCCAACCATTGACCAAAGGGGTGGGAAAAAGTGGGTTTTTCGGGAAACATTAATCATATCTCTCTTAATAGGCACAATATCAAAACCGTACAAAATGGACAATATTCCCCTAATAATTACCTAAAACTTTTGTCTAAAAGAATTTTTGATATGACCCACCATTACGCCAAGGGATGAGAAAAATGATTTCGGAATTATAAGAAAATGCCAAGAGCTATCAGAGGGTGCCATGGCAACACTACAAATTGATGAGGGATGAGCCATCAGACGTTTCCATGACAACGCACTTGCACGAGATCAGATTCAGATTTCCGTCTGACTAAGTGTGAAGCGGCTTCGGTGACGTAACTGGTAGCATGCTGAACTTCTATGCCCAAGGTCGCGGGTTCAAAGCCGGTCAAAGTCGTCGGATTTTCTAAGAGCGCTGAAAATTCCTCAGTATGCTTTCCATTGGAGGGGAAGTTCCAACGTTCGTTGCGAGTTGCTGGTTGCGGTGGCTTCTAGTAGCCAAGTTCACAGCTAGGTGTCGTTGATGGTAGTATCTGGTAGCAGCATTAGGAACTACTGCTTGAAATTGACAGTCTGCAGTCCTTACCTGAATTACAGACTAATACAGCCATCACAATTCACACCGTTTATCAGACAGATTCTACACTCACCCAAAGTACACGGGGTTACATGACCGCGTTGTCGCAGGCCCTAAACTGAGGAACCAACCAAAATCTCTGCGGGAGATATAATTTTGCGTGAAGAAGCAACAGACCGTTACATAGTTACACATCAGTGTCGAAACCTTGCATAAGGACAGTGTGACCACAAGTATAACAAGTAGTTCCGTGAAGAACTATACAGCCTATTTTCATATATCCTACTTATGTTAATTGCCACTATCAACATACACAATTTCAGTTTGATTGCTGTAATAGATTCGTAGATATTGAGAACCGACTAAATATTTCGGATGGTCGCCATGTTGGATTTTATATATGTAGGTCCTAGAGTTATGTACTGTTACATGCAGATTATTGTGAACGTGTAGTATTCAAACTTCAATCGCATAATTAGGACACAAGAAAAAACAAGGAGAATTAAAAATTTTCACAGCTGCCATCTTGAGGTTATGGAAACAATTGAAATAAATTAGATGCCAGTGGATTAACATTCGGATAAAGATTTACTGTACCAAGTTTCACTGCACGCGGATGGTTAAATTGCGAGAAACGTCCATGTGAATATTTATAATTCGCGTCACCACCATGTTGGATTTGTGATCACCAGGTTATTTAAAGTCCTATAGGTGAACTTAAGTTCATAGCCCCTATGAACATTAAAAAATGCAGTTTGATTGCTAAAATAGATTCGTAGATATTCAGTATCGTCTAAATATTTCGGATGGTCGCCATGTTGGATTGTTAAATGTATAGGCCATAGAGTCATGTACCATTAAAGGAAAATTATTGCGTAGGTTCATTATTCAAACTTTCACTTCGATCGCATGACTACATCACAAGAAATAAAAACTTAATTTTAAAATTCGCACTGCCGCCATCTTGAGGTTATGTAAACAATTGAACTAAATTAGATACCAGTGGATTACAATGTGTATAAATATTTACTGTACCAGGTTTCAGTGCGCTTGGAACATTAAATCGCGTGAAAGGTCTATTTAAAATTTTCAAATTCGCTTGACCGCCATGTTCGTTTTGTAGTTTAGCGGTTTTTGAAAGTCTTATAGATGGACTTCCAGTAGTGCCCTTTATCTCCTTACAAAATTTTAGGGAGATACGGCTAATAGTTTCAGAGATATAGAATGCCGGTGAAATATTTCGCACATCCACCATCTTGTGATTATGTAAACAATTGAACGAAGTTAGATGTCTGTGCATTAAAATGTATATAAACATATACTGTACCAAGTTTCATTGCGTTTGGTTGGCCAAATCGCGAGAAACGTCTATTTAAAAGTCGCAAATTCGCTTGGCCGCCATGTTGATTTTGTAGTTACCAGGTTTTCAAAGGTCACATAAGTGAACTTATAGTAGTTCCCTCTATCACCATGGAAAATGTCAGGTTAATATCGGTAATAGTTTCGGAGATATTGAAGGCTGGTGAAATATTTCGCACAGCCGCCATGTTGGATTGGGGAGTCGTAACAAAATTTGAAGGGCACGGTCGAGGTCGCCGGGAATAGTGCTATAAACTTTCCGAGTTTCATTGAAATCGCTCCTGCCGTTTAGATTTTATTAGGGGGACACACACACACGAATCACACACACACGCACACACACCCACGGACAAAAGGTGATCTCATAAGCCTATTTTTTCAAAATTGAAAATAGGCTAAAAATGGACCCCAAATGACAAGAAGGTTACCGTCCCCATAAGACAATAAAATGTTTAAAATATGCATAAAATGATGAAAAACAAAGTTAATTAAGCTCCAATTATAAAATACTTTCTCGCAATAAATGAGGTCTGATCCTTCTACGAAAACCTGCATATTCTGCCTATTTTCGCCTATCCCCAAGTTTATCCGGTGAAATCTACCTCCGCCTTCCGGCGTGCCGAGAGGACTTTATTTCATTTATGAAAGAATAGGCTTATGAAATCACCTTTCCTCCGTGTGTGTGTATGCGTGTGTGTGTGTGTCCCCACGCCCCGTAATAACTTCTAAACGGCTGGAGCGATTTCAATGAAACTTGGTAAGGTCATAGTACTATCCCAATCAACCCTGACCGTGCCCTTCAAATCTTATTACGTTCCACCAATCCAACATGGCGGCTGTGCGAAATATTTCACCGGCATTGTATATCTCCGAAACTATTGCTTATATCACCTTAAAATTTTGTACGGTGATAAAGGGTACTTCTGGACGTTCACCTATGAGACTTTCAAAAACCTGTCAACTATGGCAGCCATGCAAAGTTGAAGCTTTTAAATAGACTTTTCTCGCGATTTAACCATCTAAACGCAATGAAACTTGGTACAGCAAATGTTTATACACAGTGTAATGCATTGGCATCTAATTTTGTTCAATTTTTTACATGACCCCAAGATGGCGGCTGTGCGAAATATTTCACCGGCATTCTATATCTCCGAAACTATTACTAATATCACCCTGAAACTGTGTACAGTCATAAAGGGTATTACTAGAAGTTCAACTATGAGAATTCTAAAAACTTGTAAAACACAAAACGAACATGGCGGCCAAGCGAAGGTGAATTTTTTTTTTAATTTATTTTTTAATAGACACCATCTGAGCGCAGTACAGGAAATGTTTGTACAGATTGTAATGCACTGGCATCTAATTTAGTTCAATTGTTCACATACCGGTAACCTAAAGATTGTGGCTGTGCGTAATTTGATATTTAACTTTTTATTTCTTGTGTATTACTCATGCGTTCGAAGTGAACGTTTGAATAATGAACTTACGCAAAATTCATCATCTAATGGTACAGAACTCTATTGCCTACATATATCAAAGTCCAACATGGTGAACATCCGAAATATTTAGATGGTTCTCAATATCTACGAATCTATTACAGAAATCAAAGTGAAATTTTGTATGTTGATAGAGGCAACTAACATAAGTAGGATATATGAAAATAAGCTGTGTAGTTCTTCACGGAACTACTTGTTTTGTATTAATTATATTGAAAAATTGTTTTTGTTAGTCTTATTATTATTATTATATATTAATAATAATAATAATAATAATAATAATATCACATTATTCGATATATCGTTCCTATAAATGTCACTTAAGGTTAATGTTTTCCCCAGATAACACCCGTAGAGCTCCTCTAGAGAATGTATTGGTAAATTGGGCCCCTTCATGATAATACCTATGATAAAGAATAATTCAAAAAGCTCGTCTTTGTCGGAATACTTGTAAGTTTTGCAATGTGTTGGACATGTTCTGTTTTCTTGGGAACTCTGCCAGGAATAAGGACGCAACATACTCTCCTAGAGGATAAAGTAATTTCTGAATGGAACGCTGTAATCTGATTTAGAATAAAGAACATTACACGCTACCTCACAGCTGTCGGGCGTAGGCGATGATGTTATTAGGACGTTTTAGCGGCAGAGTGCCTTCAGCGACACTCACTCCACCCTTCTGTCTTCTTGGCGTTTCCATCAGAACTTCCATTTCGTTCTCCCGGTGATACACTTTAAGGTCGAAGATAGATCTTATACAAACCGTTTCAAAAACGTGCGTTCATCAATACAGTATGTTAAGAGAATATCCAATATTTTAGGAGGAATCTTCCCGGCATTTGCCTGGGGGTGAATTGGGAAACCACGGAAAACGATTTTCAGTGTGGCTGAGGTGGGGTTCGAACCCAAGCTCTCCCGATACCAGCGAGGGAGGAGATAGCACAGCCGGTTATGTAGAAAAATACGAACATTGTTGACCAAACATCGAAAACAACACTTCAAATACACACATCAAAAAAAGTTTTGCATCACCTCGGTTCCAAGAGTTCCGGAACCTTTAAATACAAAGGGAATAGAGATCAACACAAACAACATTTCAGCTCGTTTTATTGCTCATGAGACCCACACATTGCATGTTGTACCATCATACAGCTAGACTTTCAGCATTTGTGGTCCAGATTGCAGTACACACCACTACCTCTAATACCCAGTAGCACGTCCTCTTGCATTGATGCATGCCTGTATTCGTCGTGGCATACTATCCACAAGTTCATCAAGACACTGTTGGTCCAAATTGTCCCACTCCTCAACGACAATTCGGCGTAAATCTCTCAGAGTGGTTGGTGGGTCAAGACGTCCATAAACAGCCCTTTTCAACATATCCCAGGCATGTTCGATAGGGTTCATGTCTGGCGAACATGCTGGCCACTGTAGTCGAGCGATGTCGTTATCTTGAAGGAACGCATTCACAAGATGTGCACGATGAGGTCGAGAATTGTCGTCCATGAAGACAAATGCCTCTCCAATATTCTGCCGATATGGGTGCACTATGGGTCGGAGGATGTCATTCAGGTATCGTAAAGCCGTTTCGGAGCCTTCCATGACCACCAGTGGCGTACGTCGGCCCCACATAATGCCACCCCAAAACATCAGGGAACCACCACCTTGCTGCACTCGCTGGACAGTGTGTCTAAGACGTTCAGCCTGACCAGGGTGCCTCCAAACACGTCTCCGACGATTGTCTGGTTGAAGGCATATGCGACACTCATCGGTGAAGAGAACGTGATGCCAATTCTGTGGGGTCCATTCAGCATGTTGTTGGGCCCATCTGTACCGCGCTGCATGGTGTCGGGGTTGCAAAGCTGGACCTCGCCATGGACGTCGGGAGTGAAGTTGCGCATCATGCAGCCTATTGCGCACAGTTTGAGTTGAAACACGACGTCCTGTGGCTGAACGAAACGCATTATTCAACATGGTGGCATTGCTGTCAGGGTTCCTCCGAGCGGCAATCCGTAAGTAGCGGTCATCCACTACAGTAGTAGCCCTTGGGCGGCCTGAGCGAGGCCTGTCATCGACAGTTCCTGTATCTCTGTACCTCCTCCATGTCCGAACAACATCGCTTTGGTTCACTCTGAGACGCCTGGAAACTTCCCTTGTTGAGAGCCCTTCTTGACACAAAGTAACAATGCGGACGCGATCGAACTGCGGTATTGACCTTCTAGGCATGGTAGAACTACAGACAACATGAGCAGCGTACCTTCGTCCTGGTGGAATGACTGGAACTGATCGGCTGTCGTACCCCCTCCGTCTAATAGGCCCTGCTCATGCATGGTTGTTTACATCTTTGAGCAGTTTTAGTGACATCTATGAACAGTCAAAGGGACTGTATCTTTGATACAATATACACAGTCAACGTCTATATGCCGGAGATCTGGGAACCGAGGTGATGCAAAACTTTTTTTGATGTGTGTATGAGCATAGATGTTATAATTCCTGAGCGTAGTATTGATTTTTAAATAATCTTTTGAAAGACTTTCAGAATAATAATAATAACAACAATAATATATATATACACTGTAGACAGGCCAACAAGGACCAGGCAAATATCACTTCTTTATAGGTCTAGTTTCCATCTTTCTCTTCCAGAAGTCTTTCATCCTGGTCGACTGCGCAGCTCTTCTTTCAGCAGTCCATTCTCCTCTGTTGAGATTCTTCTTCTCCCCGACAAGAATTTTGAGGCCAAAAATGTTTTTTTTCTGTACTCTATTCGATTGAGACAATCTTCTTCAGTAATTTTTATTTTTTGAAGTTCTTCTTTCATTTGTTTTACATAGCCTCCTTGCCCTTTATAGTTCCAGATTTTATCAAAAATTTGTTTGTTTAACCTTGAGAAACCCATGCGGACCATATGTCCGTAGAACTGAAGTCGCCGTTTTCTGATCATCACTTCAAAGTTGTCGATTTTACTATACATTTCTGTATTGCTTCTCAGTCTATAACCTTCCTGTGTTTTCCTAGGACCATAAATCCTTCTTAAAATTCTTCTTTCTATCTTGAGCAAATTCTCTATTCCGGTTATATTTATAGTTTTCATGCCGTACAAGATGACTGGTCTAACAACTGTATTAAAATGTCGTAATTTTGCATTGATAGGTTCTTTTTATTGTATATATGAAAATGAAAATCCACAGCCTGCTTCCAGTCTCCGACCGGGTCAGGAATGGAATGAATGAAGCCCTCATCTAGCGGCGAGGATATGAACTGTGCCGGCTGCCGAGGCCTGACGCACTCCTCTGGGGCAATGATTAAATGAATGACATATGAAATGAAATGAAATGATAGTGGAGAGTGTTGCTGGAATGAAATTCTGACAGGGAAAACCGGAGTACCCGGAGAAAAACCTGTCTGCCTCCGTTTTGTCCAGCACAGATCTCACATGGAGTGACCGGGATTTGAACCACGGACCCAGCTGTGAGAGGCCGGCGTGCTGCCGCCTAAGCCACGGAGGCTTCTTTATTGTATATATAATATTAATAAATAATTAGGCATATAACCGACAGTAGTGGCTACGCTGGCTAAAGCGCAGCATTTGGTCATGGGGCCAAGCTCTCTGCTGACTCGGTAGACGCGTGGGTTCGAGCCCCACCGTCGGCCGTCCTTGAAATGGTTTTCCGTGGTTTCCGCATTTTGAACACCAAGCAAATGCTGGGACGGTACCTTCTTACAGGCCACGGCCGCTTCCTTCCACATCCTTGCCCAGTTTCATTCACCATCATCCATTTCATCTCTCATTAACTCCTCTCATGAGGTTGGCGTCAGGAAGGGCATCCGGCCGTAAAAACCATCGCCACAAAGACTTCCATCGCATCTCATCCCCGACCCCGTTGGAAAACGGGAATAATAAGGGGTAGACATAAAATTAGGCATATAGAATCACAGATACAACAAAAAATCAATATGGTATCAACGCAAAATTAAGACATTACACCAAAGATGTATTAGCTTTTACGGCCAGTGAATTAAACTCAGCAATTTTTCTAGGTTTGTGCCGTATCTTATGTGGGGAGTTTCACCTAGCACACCAAACTGGCTCATCAACTGGTTCTTGGTGGCCTCGCCCGGACCCCTACAGCAGTAGCGAACGGCGCGCTACCTCTCTTTTTATGAAGCCCACCTGCGCCTCTTCACTGTGAGAGCTAAAAGCTCAAGCAGTCCTCACCTTCCTATGAAGGCTTCCAAAAACATGGTATATTGGCTTTCAAGGCCAAAAAATTAAAACTCAGAATGTTTTCTATGTTTGTGCGCAGGGGCGCTTCATAAAAAGGGAGGTAGCGCTTGGTGTCCTAGGCGAAACCCCAAACAAGGCATGCCACGAACATTGAAAAATTGCTGAGTTTTACATTACACCACAGCGATCAAACGAGAAGCACTATATGCCTCGGAAACCCTGACCATTGGAGGCAGATCTCTTATTAAAGAAGTAGAGAAACAAGAAAGAAATTAAAACTCAGCAATTCTTCTAGGATTGTGCCGTGTCTTGTGTGGGGTTTCGCCTAGGACACCAAGCTGGCTCATCAGCGGGCACTTGGTATCCCCGCCCGGACCCCCACAGGAGTAACGAACTGCGCGCTACCTCCCTTTATGAAGAGTGCAACTGCACTCCTTGACTGCGAGAACTAAAAGCTCAAGCGGCCATAACCTTCCTATGAAGGCTTCCAGAAAGATGGTATATTGGCTTTCACGGCCGGTGAATTAAAACTCAGCAATTCTTCTAGGTGTGTGCCGTGTCTTGTGTGGGGTTTCGCCTAGGACACCAAGCTAGGCTCATCGGCGGGCTCTTGGTGTCCCCGCCCGGACCCCCACAGGAGTAACGAACTGCGCGCTACCTCCCTTTATATAGGGTGCAACTGCACTCCTTGACTGCGAGAACTAAAAGCTCAAGCAGCCTTAACCTCCCTATGAAGGCTTCCAAAAAGATGGTATATTGGCTTTCACGGCCGGTGAATTAAAACTCAGCAATTCTTCTAGGTGTGTGCCGTGTCTTGTGTGGGGTTTCGCCTAGGACACCAAGCTAGGCTCATCGGCGGGCTCTTGGTGTCCCCGCCCGGACCCCCACAGGAGTAACGATCTGCGCGCTACCTCCCTTTATGTAGAGTGCAACTGCACTCCTTGACTGCGAGAACTAAAAGCTCAAGCAGCCTTAACCTCCCTATGAAGGCTTCCAAAAAGATGGTATATTGGCTTTCACGGCCGGTGAATTAAAACTCAGCAATTCTTCTAGGTTTGTGCCGTGTCTTGTGTGGGGTTTCGCCTAGGACACCAAGCTGGCTCATCAGGGGTATATAGGCTACTCCTGTGGGGGTCCGGGCGGGGACACTAAGAACCTAGAAGAATTGCTGAGTTTTAATTCACCGGCCGTGAAAGCCAATATACAATTTCTTTAAGAAAGGAAACTATTGAGGGAAATCCTTGATCCATTGTATTTTGCAGCCTTTCAGTCGGTTGGAAACACTGAAATGGAATGACTTCAAATCTCTACTACTCGGTCCAGTCTGCTCAGAAGGAATCTGTATGAAACAGAAGTCTCAGGAGCTTTATCAGCAAGCTGAAAAGATCACTGACACCTTCAGGAAAAGGCGATTGAAGTTGTACGGCCACATTCTCAGAATGAACAATGATAGGCTCACCAAAAGGATTCTCAAGCTTGCTCTCTCAAAGGAAGTCAAGGACAATTGGCTTAGTGAAATAGAAAAAAGACCTTTAAGAAATTGCATTTCAGAGGAAATTATACAAAAAACAACTCCAGTTAAGAGCATTAATCAATAACTATCATTTCTCTGAGAAAAATTACTACCAGGGCCAATGGATTGAAGAACGGAGAAGGATGTTTAGTGTCCACTAATTGCACCTGTGTGAAGCTAAATTGGATAGGTTAAGAATGTAAACAACGCTCCTAGATTTCTACGTTCGTTGCCAAGAGCCGACTGTGGTGGTGTCTAGTAGCTAAGTTCTGAACTTGGCCTAGTGGTCGTTGACGGTGGCGCTTGGCGGCAAAAGTAGGAACTATTTGAAAAATTCTAAGTTGCAGTACTTAAATTAAAAAACAGATAACACACAATATTACAGTCATCACAATTAACACCGGTTATCAGACAGATTCTACACTCACCCAAAGTACACGGGGCTACATGACCGCGTTGTCGCAGTCCCTAAACTTAAGAACCAACCAACCAACCAAGAGATTTTGGGAGAAGAAACAAACATCATTAGCAAAATAAGTTCCATCGTGCTCCACAGATGGGCACAACGTTGTAAAATAATAATAATAATAATAATAATAATAATAATAATAATAATTTACTATGGTGTTCGGAGCCATTTTCTGTTTATTTATTTATTTATTTATTTATCGTATGGCTTTTAGTGCCGAGAGTGCCTGAGCACATGTTAGGCTCACCAGAGGCTGTACCTGCTTCAAGCGAACACCCATAGGGTAAGCTACAAGTTCCGCTTAATTTCAAGTAGATCCAACTTTCGCTACCAGATGTCACTGATACCTAGCGGTGAACGTTGGAACTATCATAAGGCATTCCAATGAATTTTAACCAAGAAATTTAGCCTCACACAAGTTTAGTCTGTGGAAGGATCTTTTACATGCCATAAATCTTTGACATGGGACCGCCGGCTTTACTTGCCCTCCGAAGAAAGGCATACTGAAGGATTTTTAAAAAATCTGACGACTTCGGCCGGGTTTGAACCCGCTATCTTGGGAACAGCAGCTCGGCATGCTACCGACTACGCCACCGAAGCCGCTGCCATTTTCAGTGTTGCCTTAGTAAACGAATGTTTGGTGCTTTTCAGTCGGTGAACACGATTTATTTAATAATCTGAATGTATTTTTTTTCTTCAGCATTAGGGACTAACTTATCTCTTTTGGGAAAAATCGTGTTGACCGACTGAAAAGCACCAATTTTTCGTTTAATAATAATAATAATAATAATAACATATCTATGACCTTAATTATTGGTGTCGGATCTTTAACCAAAGACACAGAGAAACAAGAAAGGAACATTTGAAGAAAAAATGTTGGTCCAGTTTGTATAGAGAGAATATGGAGGAAAAGTCATCCCAGGAAATATAATATTGTCATTTTAAGAAAAACTCTCACACTTGGACAAAAGACGATTGAAATTTTATGGACACATTATCAGAATTAACAGTAAAAGACTAACTCAAAGAAATCTCTACCTGCCCCCCCCCCCCCAGAGGCTCAAAACTTGTGGGTCGTGCGTGAATTGGCGACCACGGGAGCCCAGCGGAGTCCTGCATTGCTTCCTCTTACTTTTACTGGGCTCATCTCCGTCTTTTTTCCTGTCGATCTCTCTTGGTCAACTCTTGTTCTCTTCCGACCCCGACGGTATTAGGGTATCCGAGGCCTAGGGAGTCTCTACCTTTCCCGCCATAATTGGCCCTTCTCTCATTTTTCCTGAACCCTTATTCTTCTAAGTTTCACTTTGTCAATTTTTTTCTCTAACCTGCATTTTGTGCGTAGATTTAATCTAAATTACTTTTGTGAGTATTTTCCATCTAAATTCCATTTTGTCAGCGTTTCCAATCTAAGTTACATTTACATTTCGTGTGTATTTTCAATCTCCTTTATTTTTCGTTATTGTCATTTTTGCTATCACCCAGACCATTAGGGGCCGATAACCAAGATGTTAGGCCCCTAAAATCAACAATTTTCATCATCATCAATCTTTCATTAAAAACCAAGAACAGCTGGCTGGCTTCGTGAAATTGAAACAGATCTCCAGGATATCAACAACTCAGAAGACATCGTACGGGACAGATGTAAATTCAGAACCAAAATCGACAACAACTAATTTGGAGACAAACCCAACACCAGAGCCACTATAAATTGGGCAGAAGAATGCAGGAAGCAGCTCAGCGAGAGGATGAAGAGATTTGGGGAGGAAACAAGGGCCAACACATCAGCTATGTGTTCAATCATGATCTTGAGTAGGGCATGACGATGTAAAGAAAGAACATATCCATTATTCGGTGTCTCTCGTTGTAGCAGTGGAACAGTATTTTTTTTTATAATAGTGCTCCCCATCGCGTGCTCAATGCTGAATAATAACAGTAAATCGTAAAAATAATAGTTCTAAAAGCCACCATTATCCCATTACAGTCGCCACTTCACGTCCCAAATTACATGTAATGCACCCCCACTGAATCTCTAATCGATAATACAGAGTCGATATAACATTTTACTGATAAACGTTTGATAGAGAATATAGGCCTACACCACGTTAGTGGAAGAGAATGTCGGACATACGCACTTAAGTACCAATACAGGGTGTCGTAAAAAAAGAAGTGCTTCGTGTTCGAATCCAGAAAAAGTGTTTTTTCCCGATTTGTCTTTTTTTCCTTTGTATGACAGATCTTATTGCGCATTAATCACAGTAACCTGGTTAATGCTGGGTCTCATTTTCAATTTTTGAAATTAAATAAGCTCTTTATTCTTTGTATATTCGCTCGCCGCGATGAATTCTACTTTGTCTTATATTCATTTTGTCCTTAGTATGAAGTAATTTTATTTAAATCGTTTTTCAAGTGATTATTTCATTTCTAATTAAGCGGCCATTACCGGAGCACACTGAACGGAGCCAGCGCCTTGCCCATTGAGCTACGAGAAGCACACTCAGGTCAGCTGCTCAGCTCGAAACACATTGCGCGACGTTGCCAAGTTTCCTCGTAATTACAAATTCTCACAGGGGCTTAACGGTTGGTTTGCGCCCACAGGTATCTTATCTCATATTGCTTCCCAGACCCACCCCCATGCATGGTTTGATTTTCTACCACTTATTTTCCGACACCCTGTATATGATACACCTCGTGGAGTAGTGGCTAACATGCTTGGCTGTTGCTGGCTTTGTCAAGATATTTACTTCTGGTCTGAGATATGGAGTAGGGTTTACTCGACCTCAGCCTTCCTAGAAGTGGTTTTCTGTGGTTTACCCAGCTCAGGCCACAGCAGTCAACTCGTTCAAAATCCTTCTCTTAGTTACAAATTCACCCACTAGTACAGTCATCATATGACAAGTGATCCGACATATTACACACACACCCAAGTACACGCGGCTTCATAAATACGGTGTTCTAAAGCCCTTATTCCTCTTGCTCATCTCCTGCTCTCTTTCCTTCTCCTACATTATCCAACAACATAATATAAGTGGTGAGTGGTTAACGTGTCGGTCTACCAACCCCAAGCTTGCTGGTTCGGTCCTGGCCGTGGTAAGTGATTTCCTGAAAGGCGGCAAAAATGACGACACCCATGTCATACGATGTTGGCATGTCAAAGAACCCGTTTGAATTCAGTAGGCCGTGTCCATAATGGCAAAATTAATGTCGGGATTTTCCACCAACACAAAGTTCCTCATTTCTCTACTAGAAGACGCTATAGTGTTCAAGGAGCTTAGATATCTAACCTCCTTGACTTTCATAGTGCTTCAAGAAACAACAAAATTCGACATGCAAGCTACCCTCTGGCTGTCAAATAACAAAGCTTGCACGCGGCATCCGAGGCCATACGATATTATTATTATTATTATTATTGTGGTGTTTGAAGCCATATTTTCAGTGTTGCCTTAGTAAACAAGAGTTTAGTGCTTTTCAGTCGGTCAACACGAATGTACCCAAAAGAGATGGGTTATGCCCTAATCCTGAAATAAATTTTATTAATCTTATGTAATTTATTTCAGGATTAGGGCATAACCGATCTCTTTTGGGTACATTCGTGTTGACCGACTGAAAAGCACTAAACTCTTGATTATTATTATTATTATTATTATTATTATTATTATTATTATTATTATTATTATTATTATTATTATTATTATTATTATTATATAAGTAAAGCCCTGTTTTCAGTTTTCACCATGGCTGTGTGGATAGCGAATAAGCTGCGGATAATGTTTGGAGTAAATTTGCGGATAGTTTTTAGAATATAATCCGACCTTATTTAATATCATCATTAGGACACGGAGAGCCTCCGTGGCTTAGGCGGCAGCACGCCGGCCTCTCACCGCTGAGTCCATGGTTCAAATCCCGGTCACTCCATGTGAGATCTGTGCTGGACAGAACGGAGGCAGACAGGTTTTTCTCCGGGTACTCCGGTTTTCCAGCAACACTCTCCACTATCATTTCCTTTCATCTGTCATTCATTTAATCATTGCCCCAGAGGAGTGCGTCAGGCCTCGGCAGCCGGCACAGTTCATATCCTCGCCGCTAGATGGGGGCTTCATTCATTCCATTCCTGACCCGGTCGGAGACTGGAAGCAGGCTGTGGATTTTCATTTCATATAACATGACATATTTTTCCGTTATGTTATTTCCATGACAAATGTAAGATGAGGGTTTAAGCTAATCCCATTCAAATTACGTCATTAAGCATAATTAACACTGAAAAGGGTTGCAATTCTGGCTGTGTAACATTCATTTTAAACACAGCATAGGGGAACGACTTTCTCCTCAAATATCTAAATGTGTTGGTTTAACACTTTATGCTTTATCTAATAAATTAAAAATAATATTGAAATATCAGCGGATTTGGATAAAAGTCATGCGGATGCGGGGCGGATGCGGATAACAGTCGTGCGGATGCGGGGCGGATGCGGATAACAGTTGTGCGGTTGCGGGGCGGATGCGGGGCGGATGCGGGTAACGTTTTGTTTATCCGCGCAGGGCTCTAACTAGAGGCCACAGCCGCTACCTTCCAATTCCTCGTCCTTCCATTCACACTTTCCTCCCCAGACGTTATTCCACACGCGACGGTACTTGTAGCTTACCCCATGGGTGTCCGCATAGAAGCAGCTTCAAACTCTGGCAAGCCGAACATGTCACGGTCACTCCCGGAACTAGAAGCCATACGCTATTAAAAATAATAATAAATAAAAAAAATAAAAAATCTATATGATTATCATTACTCTCAGGGGCAGATGACCTTTTAGTTCCACACCTTAATACAACAATAACTAACATCATTACTCTAGTCTAACATAGCACATGACGTATAAAGCCCAAGGGAGCGACCTTTTCCTTAAATGTCTAAATATGTTGCTTTAGTCATTTCTAATTGAAAATATTATTGTAATGCTAGTAGATTCGGATAACAAACGTGCGAATGCGGAAAAAGTATGGCGGATGCGGGGTGGATGCGGATATCAGTCGTGCGGATGCGGGACGGATGCGGGGCGGATGCGGGGTGGATGCGGATAACAGTCGTGCGGATGCGGGGCGAATGCGGGGCGGATACGGATATCAGTCGTGCGGATGCGGGGCGAATGCGGGGCGGATACGGATATCAGTCGTGCGGATGCGGGACGGATGCGGGGCGGATGCGGGGTGGATGCGGATAACAGTCGTGCGGATGCGGGGCGAATGCGGGGCGGATACGGATATCAGTCGTGCGGATGCGGGGCGGATCCGGGGTGGATGCGGATATCAGTCGTGCGGATGCGGGGCGGATGCGGGGTGGATGCGGATAACAGTCGTGCGGATGCGGGGCGAATGCGGGGCGGATACGGATATCAGTCGTGCGGATGCGGGGCGGATCCGGGGTGGATGCGGATATCAGTCGTGCGGATGCGGGGCGGATGCGGGGTGGATGCGGATAACAGTCGTGCGGATGCGGGGCGAATGCGGGGCGGATACGGATATCAGTCGTGCGGATGCGGGGCGAATGCGGGGCGGATACGGATAACAGTCGTGCGGATGCGGGGCGGATCCGGGGTGGATGTGGATATCAGTCGTGCGGATGCGGGGCGGATGCGGATAACAGTCGTGCGGATGCGGGGCGGATGCGGGTATCAGTCGTGCGGACGCGGGGCGGATGCGGGGCGGATGCGGATAACAGTCGTGCGGATGCGGGGTGGATGCGGATAACAGTCGTGCGGATGCGGATAACAGTCGTGCGGATGCGGGGCGGATTCGGATATCAGTCGTGCGGATGCGGGACGGATGCGGGGCGGATACGGATATCAGTCGTGCGGATGCGGGGCGGATGCGGGGTGGATGCGGATATCAGTCGTGCGGATGCGGGGCGGATGTGGGGTGGATGTGGATATCAGTCGTGCGGATGCGGGGCGGATGCGGGGTGGATGCGGATATCAGTCGTGCGGATGCGGGGCGGATGCGCATATTTTTATGATTTTTATTTTATATTTATATTTTATTTTTACACATTAATTGTTAATGTTTTTAGTTTTATTTTGTTTTAAATTTTATCCAACACATTACGTCAAGTAGATACGTATATAATATTTGATTTTTAGAAATACTAGCACTTCCGCATGAAAATTCTCCGAAATGTGGCTTAAAGATTCAACTATCAGCATCTTTGAAAGCATAAACTGTCCTTATGACAGGTGGTTAATATAGAGTAGAGACCACTATCCCATCAAGGGATAAACTTTACTTCATGTGTGTATTTCTTTGGAAATGTAGATAATTGTTGTACAAGATTTATGTCAGGTACAGTTATAATATTAGTATCATTATTGTTTTTGCTCCTTAAGCTGTATGTCCCCTATTTTAATGGCCTGAGAATACCAAGCATCTGCTGCACAGCCATTTGGCATACAGAATGCGGGATGACGTGAGGTTACAACTGATACTATTAAAACTTCCAAGCAGTGGATCCTCCCTTTTCGTAACTTTTCACTAGGTAGATTATTGAATATATATCATTTATGATTTACATACCTTTCTGGGAGTCCTTAAGAGTTCATTTCAATTTCAATTGCCACTGCCTGCACCGGAAATAATTACTTTTTACGTAAATAAAGCATGTTTGAGCGTGTTCATTCGCCATGTTACATTGACGTTTGACATTACGTCATACCCCATGTGACACGTTACCAACATGTCCGATACAAAATTCACCACACGACACGTGAATGATGAAATAAAAGGCAAAACCATTGGCCTGGATAAAGATTATTGATGCGTGATTACCCCCACTGTGCGTTAAAACCAGGGGTGTTATCTATGAGCTAACGCGGCCTGCGTTACCTAACCACCATTGGTCTGGACGAAAATATTGGTCCAGGCAAAACCATTGGTCTACCGGATGCGTTATAGTACCAAATGCGTGGGGTTGGCATTATTGACTCCTTCACAAAGATGGCTGTCAGAGCTGCAATGTCAACTATATAAGTCGTGCTCCTATTAGGGCGGGTTGGTGGGTCTATGACAGCGGAGGAGTGAACATCTAATACTAAATATTCTCCAGATATTCTCCCGACTATTAATTCAGGTAATTTCAGTAGGCATACCTAAACATTTTTATAGAAAGGATCCACTACTTGCAAGTGCCACCCTAATAATTTGTACAGACAACTCTGTAAAAATGGCTTCATGATTAAACCAGCCGCCAGGCTGATAGCGTAACATACAGGTCACTTGTCCGAGGTAAAGCTAAGCGGGTATTGTCTATCGTGACAATGGAGTTCCTCACTGATCGCTGGACGGGACAGGTCAGCCTCTGTTTACACCCAGCTGATGAGAGAAGATATCTCGCTTCCAGGGTAAACACTCTCCACTCTGTCTCTAGCTAACAAGCAGAGTGTAACACATACATACAGTGCAGTAAGTTGGGATGCCTATAATAACAGGAGCTTCGTGTATTTTAATCCCCTCCATGTTGGCAACTTCTCCACTTCAGCTGTGCAGTGGAACGATCAAGTGACTGAATCTGCACCTTTCATTTGTAATACGAGGCACGTCCAGAAAGTAAGCTCCGTTTGGTAATAAAATTAAATTGTGTACAGATACAGAAAAAATATTTATTGCACAACATTCTACACCTCTTAAACTACTTATCCACATAACTGCCGAACTTTTGCAGGCATTTGTCATAGCGTGGCACAAGTTTTTGGATACCTTCTTCATAGAAGTTTGCCGCCGACCCGTAAACGAGAGTGAAGACTCCCCTGTAAGATATCCTACCGTTCGGCTACTACTGTTAGGCAAATTGCGTGCTTACCAGGAGAACTGCGTATGTTTAGGAGTTCTCCTGACCACATACGCAATTTGTCTAACAGTGGTGGCCGAATGGTGGGATATCCTACAGGGGCGTCTTCACTCTCGTTTACGGGTCGGCGGCAAACTTCTATGAAGAAGATATCCAAAAACTTGTGCCACGCTATGACAAATGCCTGCAAAAGTTCGTCAGTTATGTGGATAAGTAGTTTAAGAGGTGTAGAATGTTGTGCAATAAATATTTTTTCTGTATCTGTACACAATTTAATTTTATTACCAAACGGAGCTTACTTTCTGGACGTGCCTCGTATATACCGCCTTGCTATACACTTGAAGTAGAGAGGTTCCCGACACATCAAGGGTTTAGACCACATGGTTCTTTTCTTAAGGCCACGGCCGCTTCCTTCCCAAGTCTCACCTGATTTTCAACGACACACACACTTATTGAGATGTCACAATAACATAGGTTATCAGGGTAATTCTACTCATACCCAACTACATGGGACTGATGACCAAGATGGCCCAAGTCACTAAATTGAATTATTTACAACAACAATAACATATAACCTCACCGGACGGAAATTTAGTAAGACCCTTAAAGAAACGTCGGCCAAAGTATTATGTGCACTCGAGTTTGAACGATATTTTTGAAGTAACCAATAGACCTACATTAAATCCAATAACATCACCTTTTTCGTCGTTCTATTTTACGTTAGCTCATGTAGGTTTGGAATTCTTAATTTATATTTTAATATTTTTTATCGCAGTTGGAACACAAAAAAGTGCCCGTTTTTAAGCGTGTTTCAACCATGCGTCACATTTAAGAATTATTATCTCAAAAACCCGTCATCAGATCGAATCCACATTTTAACACAATATAAATTGGAATGTTGTATAACAGGTTTCTTAATTTCAGAATTTTGTGTGTCGAAGAAACAAAGTTGTTATTATTTTTTAAGTTAACTTTTTCTCGGCTCGGAGTAGTTGGAAAATGTAGTTCTTGGTCGCGTTGTAATCCTTATACATCAAGACGTTATGTTGTATGACTGTGAAATACGTAAATTAATTCACTTATTTTATATCGGTTTGTATTTGTACAGGGAAATAACATGGTTCACTAGCTAGCCGCTCCGGGGAAAGCTGTACAGCGTTACCGAAATGGAGCTCATCGCATCATGGCGCGCCTCGCTCGGAAGTGATGGGCTCCATCTCAGCAACGCTGTACAGCTTTGCCCGGAGTGGCTAGCTGGTGAACCATGTCTTATTTCACTGTACAAATACAAACCGATATTAAATAAGTGAATTAAATTACGTATTTCACAGTACTAAAACATAACTTCTTGATGTATAAAGATTATAGCGCGACCAAGGATTACATTTTCCTACCACCCCGAGCCGAGAAAAAGTTACCTTAAAAAATGACAACAACCTTGTTTCTTGGACACACAAAATGTTGAAATTAAAAATCTGTTATACAACATTCCAATGTACATTGTGTTAAAATTTGGATTCGATCTGTTGACGGGTTTTTGAGATAATAATTCTTAAATGTGACGCATAATAATGACCATGTGCGTGAGCCTCAACCTGTCGCGATTTTACCTGCCTTGAAATAACACAAATTTGACTTCCAATTGGCAGGTGAAAAGCCTAATGAAGTAGCAGACTTAGGAAGCAAAATAACTAGTGATGGACGAAGCAAAGAGAATATAAGAAATAGGTTGGCTCAGGCAAGGAAAGCATTTGTATAGAAAAAAAAATTCTTAACATTAATCAATACTCCCAGATTTTATGATTCTTTATCTTCAATTTGTGGGAAGCAAATTTTTGAATTTTTCAAAACTGAAATAGATATTTCATTTTAGATTTCACCATGTATGGGTCAACATTAACGCTCGTAGTGATAGATTTAGTGAACTACATACGACGAAGGATGTGGCCTAACGTTTGGTGCCCATGACTAGTCAGTTTAGTGTGTGTCAGCATGCCACCATGTACAAGTACCCCCATTTTTAGCCTATTTTCATTTTACGGAAAATTAGGCTTATGAGATCACCTTTTGTCCGCGCGCGCGCGCGCGCGTGTGTGTGTGTGTGTGTGTGTGTGTGTGTGTGATGGTGTGGGTGTCCCCTAATAACTTCTAAACGGCTGGAGCGATTAGAATGAAACTCGCTAAGATCATAGCACCATTATGGCCGACCCCGACCGTGCCCTTCAAATTGTATTGTGTCACACCAATCCAACATGGCGGCTGTGCGAAATATTTCACCAGCATTCAGTATCTCCGAAACTATTATCGATATCGCCCTGAAATTGTGTACGGTGATAAAGGGCACTACTAGAAGTTCACTTATGAGACTTTCAAAAACCTGGTGGCTACAAAACCAACATGGCGGCCAACCGAAGTTGAGACTTTTAAATAGACTTTTCTCGCGATTTAACTATCCAAACGTAATGAAACTTGGTGCAGCAAATGTTTATACACATTGTAATGCACTGGAGTCTAATTTAGTTCAGTTGTTTACATAACCTAAAAATGGCGGCTGTGCGAAATATTTCACTGACATTCTATATCTCCGAAACTATTACAGATAACTACCTAAACTTTTGTACGGTGATGAAGGGTACTGATACAAGTTTATCTATGTAACTTTCATAAACCTGTAAAGTGCAAAACGAACATGGCGGTCAAGCAAATTTGAAACATTTTAACAGACTTTTCTAGTGATTTAACTCTCCGAGCGCAGAGAAATGTGGTACAGTAAATAATTGTACATATTATAATACACTGGCATCTAATTTAGTTCAATTGTTTACATAACCTCAAGACGGTGGCTGTGCGAAATTTTAAAATTAAGTTTTATTTCTTGTGTCGTAATCATGCGATCGAAGTGAAAGTTTGAATAATGATCCTAGGCAATAATTGTCCTTGAATGGTACATAACTCTATGGCCTATACATATAACAATCCAAAATGGCGAGCTTCCGATTTATTTAGACATTTCTCAATATCTATGAATCTTTTACAGCAATCAAACTGAAATGTTTTATGTTCATAGAGGGTATGAACATATATTCACCTATAGGACTTTCAGTAACCTGGTGAGCACAAATCCAACATGGCGGCGACGCGAAGTATAAATATTTAAATGGACGTTTCTCGCGAATTATCTATTCGAGTGCAGTGAAACGTTGCACGTTAAATGCTTATACAAATGTTAATCCACTTGCATCTATTTATTTCAATTGTTTGCATAATCACAAGATGGCAGCTGTGCGAAATTTTAAAATCTCGTTTTCACTTCTTGTGTTCTAATCATGCGATTGAAGTTTGAATACCACACGTACACAATAATCTTAATGTAATAGTACAAAAATAAAAATCCAACCTGGCGACCATCTGAAATATTTAGACGGTTCTCAATATCTACGAATCTATCACAGCCTTCAAACTGAAATTTTGTATGTTGATGGAGGCAATTAACATGAAGAGGATATATGAAAATAGGCTGCATAGTTCTTCACGGAACTACTTGTTGTACATAAAAGCGTGTTGTCTTGTGATAAATATCGTATGTAGTGTTTACATGTTAGAGCATATAAATACTTGTTTCCCCACCTAACGTAATTGGGCACAAACATTTGTGTTGACCGACTGAAAAGCTTCCTTTATTAGAACTAAGTACCACTGAAAGATGGCTTCTATCACTTCAATGGAAGAGATATGTAGGGAAATATGAACATTGTTGACCATACATCGAATACACCACTTGAAATATTAGCATAAAAATGTTCTCATTCCTGAGCGTAACTTTGATTAAAAAAATACTCGTTTTGGAAGGCTAACATAAATAATAATAATAAGAAGAAGAAGAATTAACATAATTGACTAACTGAATCTATTATCATATATATTATTTCAGTAGTATAGATCCCTCCTGCGGCGATCACAAGTGACCGAACGTGACAAATGAGCCTTGAAATAAAAGTGACTAGAATTTAGCAGTGAGGCATTGAACTCTAATTTTTTAAATATCTATAATTTCTTTAAATATGGATTTTAAAAAATGTACGAGGTGTGTGATTTGCAGATACTGTTGCTGTAGGAAAATACGCTCCATAATTGCTGTCCACTTCACATTTTGGCCGCTGTGATGCCTGTTTCATGTCATTTTAACATTCTGAGACCTTGCCATTATCATTTTGCATGGATTTCAGTAACAGTAAATCAAAGGAATGATCACTCAAATCGTATAATTTCATAATGGAATAACCGGTGAGTGTTATGATGATCCAATTTTCAGTGATTGCCTTCTTAAGTTAGGGAACGTAGAACTTGGAATTCTAACTGAAATGTAAATAGTGTTCTATAATCATTTGGTTGAAATGAAAACATAACAACCTTTCTCCTTAAGTGTCTCATTATAAACCTGTTGGGGAAAGTGTGGTTTATGAACATACGAGATTTCTCGCGCGGGTCCGCTAGTACTGTATAATACGCTAAGTTCATCTGACAAAAAACTCAAGCTCCTGAATCAAAAGGAGTTAGAAGGTGCGTTTTGTGCCAAAATCTTTCTAATAGTCTCAATAGTACAGGGAAAAACTTGCATTTCTAAAAAAAAACACGGTAATATATTTATTTGTTAAAATAGTGTGTTTAAACAAATAATCAAGACGATAGTCCCTGGCAGAACTGTGTTGCGTACAGCCTGCATAACAGTAAAGCCGGGTGGGTGGTTAATGAATATGCGAGATTTCCGAACAGGTCTCCTAGTAATAGATTAATCTGCTAACCGAAGAATCAATTCATTGATTAGTATTTTTATTATTTATCGTATGGCTTTCAGTGCCGGGATTCCGAGGACATGTTCAGCTCGCCAGAGGCTGTAGCTGCTTCTAGCGGACACCCATAGGGTGAGCTACAAGTTCCGTTCAATTTCAAGTAGTTCCAACGTTCGCCACCAGTTGTCAATGATACCTAGTGGTGAACGTTGGAACTTTGATAGAGGGTTCCAACGAAATCTAACCTAGAAATTTAGCTTCACACAAGTTTAGTCTGTGGAAGGATCTTTTACATGCCATAAATCTATGACATGGGACCGCCGGCTTTACTTCCCCTCCGAAGGAAGGCATACTGAAGGATTTTAATTGATTGGTAAATACGAGATAAGAAAAGAAGTTTAAATGAGAGCTCGTGGCTTATTTTCGGAATGATGAAATGTATAAAAGTTACTTTTTGCCTAAATATACAAAGTGACCTTCTTTGTTTATGTTAACAATAACCAAATAAGAGTCACTGACAACGGAAGGACAAACATAATATCAAATTGGGAAGGGTTTCAGAAAAAGAAAACGAAGAGAATTCAGCAAAGATTTTGAATTCTTGTCAAATTTACAAATACTGCCTAACTCTCTCTCCCTTGTTCTCCGTAATGATGTGGCGTCAGTAGATCTCGTCATCCGGTTCATGAGGGAGAGTGGTTAATTTTGTAAGTTTTAATGTAATTTAAGACTTTTAATTCAGGTTTAGTCTGTTTTATTTATTGCGTTCATCTCTCGTATTGTTCACTCTGCCTTATTTGTTTTATTGTTTTTATACCATCCCCCTTTTACTATTTTTATTCAAATAATGCATTATTGTTGGGGCTCACTGTCTGTTTTATATACACCATTTACGTTTCATCTGCGGCAGTGGGCTACTTTTATCTTCATCCTTTCATTTCATACCATTTTAATTCATTAGGGTCCAATAACCTAGATGTTAGGCCCCTTAAAACGAGAATTAACATCGTCATCATCAATGTTTACAATTGAGTCGTCAAGTTACAACACTCGTTTACTCCACTTGTGAATAAGAATCATTTTCATGAGAAACGTTTCTCTGACTTTGCCTCACGTATCTTTTGTGTTTGTTGTTTTCTACTTTTTGCTTTGTGTTTTTGGTTTTGTGTTTGCTTTGTGCTTTTGTTTTTGAATTTTACTTTTTGCTTTTCTTTCTTGGTTTTCAGTTTGTTTTCTGCTTTTGCTTTTTTAAATTTTGCTTTTTGCAGCATGGTTCTTGTTTTTTTCTGCTTTTGCTTTTGATTTAGAATTTTGCTTTTCGCTTCTTGTTTTTGGTTTTGTGTTTGTTTTCTGGAAAATCAAAATAAAACAAAACAAAATAAAACAAAATAAACAAACAAAAACAAAACAAAATAAAATAACACAAAATAAACAAAATAAAAACTTAAACAAAATAAAACAAAACAAAAAATAAAACAAAACAAATTAAAACAATATAAAACGAAATAAAGTAAAACAAAGCATAATCCAAAAAATTAATCAAAACGAAATAAAATAAAATAATTAAATAAATAGTTTTACGACATGATCCTTATTCACAAGTGCATTAAACGAGTTTTGCAACTGGACGACTCAATTTAGGACAGGAACATTTTTGTTTTAATATGTTTTAGCCTAGTTTTCACAAAGAAGGTAGGCTACATTATTTTAAAATATATGATACAATATATTTGAATTAATTAAATGTCTGTATTGCTTCTGTCAGAGCGTAGGGAAAGGATTAATCGATTAATCGATAAAACAATTAATCAATTATTCGACCAGTAGATTAATTGATTAAACGTACAATCGATTAATCGTGCTTTTTGTAGCAATTAATCGATTTTTCTTCATATATTAATCGATTGTTCGATAACTGAAATTAATCGATTAAAAGTAATTGACTGTTGTTGTTTGAGTCTTCAGTCTTTTGACTGGTTTGATGCAACTCTCCATACCTCCCTGTCCTAAGCTAATCGTTTCATCTCTACATAGCTACCACACCCTACGTCCGAGGCAATCTGTTTAACATATTCTAACCTTGGCCTACCCCTACATTTCTTGTTTGCGACCCTTCCTTCCATGACTAAGCTTGCTATTCCTGGTTGTCTTAGTATGTGTCCTACCAACCTATCTCTTCTCTTCATTATCAATCGCCAGAAACATCTCTCCTCTCCCACTAGTCTTAATACCTCTTCGTTTGTAACCCTATCCACTCATCTGATCTTCATCATTCTCCTGTAACACGACATTTCAAACGCTTCAATTCTCCTCTTTTCTGCTGCACCAATAGTCCAAGTTTCACTTCCATAGAGCGCCACGCTCCAGACAAAGACCTTCAGAAATGACTTCCTAACACCTAAATCTATATTTGATGTCAACAGATTCCTTTTCTGTAGAAATGCTTTCCTTGCCTGAGCTAACCTACTTTTTATATCCTCTTTGCTTCGTCCATCACTGGTTATTTTGCTTCCTAAGTAACAGAAGTCTCCTTCTTCCTTTAGTTTCTCATCTGCCAATTTGATGTCCATAGAGGATTTTGATTTATTTCGGTTGCATTCCAATATTTTTGTTTTACATTTATCAATTTTCATCATGAATTCTTTCCTCAAGACTGAGTCCATACCATAATTGACTAAGCGTATTAAAAGATATTTTGTTCTATGAAAAGATTTGTCTGCCTTGTTTTGAACACATAGGCTATGTTTTGTCTCACCTCCGCCCACACGGCCTATAGAGACTGAATCTGTCCTTGTCTGCCTCGCTACGTCTCGAGAGGCTTCAAAAACTCTTTTCAACAAGTTCGTTGAAAGACGCACGCTCATTCCAGTAAATCAGCTTTTCCTACTTGAAGGGGAGACTGCGCTGTACCTGAGTCTTAAAGTCTCTTTCAGGGCGATAGCATCTTGAGAGCGTCTCCGTAGGGAATGCATTAACTTTAGTTTGCAACCGTCAAATGAAACACGAGTCACTATCCCTGTCTCTCTCACTCTATCTCTGTCTGTCTCTATCTCTCTCTGTCTCTATCCCTCTCTATCTGTCCCTCTATCTCTGTCTCTCTCTATTTCTGTCTGTCTCTATCTCTCTCTGTCCCTCTATCTCTCTCTCTCTCTATCTCCGTCTGTCTCTATCTCTCTCTATCTGTCCCTCTATCTCTCTATCTCTCTCTATGTCTGTCTCTCTCTATCTCTGTCTCCCTCTGTCTATCTCTCACTATCTGTCCCTCTATCTCTGTCTGTCTATCTCTCTCTATCTGTCCCTCTATCTCTGTCTCTCTATCTCTCTCTATCTCTATCTCTCTCTATGTCTGTCTGTCTTTCTCTATCTCTCTCTATCTCTGTCTCTCTCTCTATCTATCTATCTATCTCTCTATCTCTGTCAGATTCTTTCTGTCTGTCTAACTCTTTGTCTGTCTGTCTGTCTGTCTGTCTGTCTGTCTGTCTCTCTCACCATATATATCTCTCTCTTTCTGTATATATATATATCTGTCTGTCTCTGTCTCTCTCTATATCTCTCTGTCTCTGTCAGTCTCTGTCTGTCTGTCTGTCTGTCTGTCTGTCTGTCTGTCTCTCTCCATATATATTGTATCTCTATATCCCTCTATATGCCTCTCCCTGACTCTCCCTATCTCTCTCTTTATGTTTGTATATCTCTCTGTCTGTCAGTCTATCTCTTTGTATGTCTGTCTGTCTATCTCTGTCTGTCTTTCTGTCTGTCCATCTATCTCTCTCTCTGTCTGTTTGCCTCTCCCTCTGTCTCTCTCTATCTCCCTCTGGGCTTAGTGGGCGTGGTGGCGCAGCGGTCAAGCTGTTGGCCTCTCACCAAGGTGGACTGGGTTCGAATCCCAGTCAATGCATGTGAGATTTTTGAAGTGAAATGTAATGTCCTGTGGTTCGGAAATCCCGTGAAAAGGAGGTCCCGTGGCTCATAATCAGAAGATTCACGGTCACATAAAACTACAATCTTCCTTCTTCTTTTCTCACTGTAGGTCCACTATGCTCTCCGATTCATAAAAACTATGTTTCTAATGAATTTCGAAATACTGTATTTAATCACATGTAATTGTTTTATGTTGTTTTCTTGCATTGTATTGTTTTGTGTTGACCGTCTGATAGATTGGATACGGTGACCATATTTTTGACTGTCAAAATCGGGACAGCCTTGTTGGGGGTGGGGGGTTTGGAGGATAGAGAGATTATATTTTGACTCTAACATTTTTATTTTTTTATTTAGTCAATTTACCCTCTAGGTTGGTGGTTTCCACGGACTCAGCGAGGGAACTCACCACTACCGCCTCTATGGGCAGTGTCCTGGAGCTTGGAACATCTGGTTGGGATGGATACAACTGGGGAGGTGTGATCAGCACTTCGCCCAGGCGGCCTCACCTGCAAAGCGAACAGGGGCCTCATGAGGGAGGGGAAGGGATGGAAGATAGGGATGGATAGGCTAGGAAGAGGGAAGGAGGCGGCCGTGGCCTTACTGACTCTAACATATAGAGTTTTTTTAAGTTATGGCCTTTTACATAATTTAATTTTAAGAAGTTCCACAAAAATGGATCCACCAAAAATCCTATATAGAAGGATAAATAAATACAAAGTTTATTTTAGAGTTTTTTTATTTATGCAAGTACTGTACCTTACAAGTTTTGTGACAAATAAAAAGGTTGGGGCTGCGACAACGCAGTCATGTAGCCCCGTGTACTTTGGGTATGTGTAGAATCTGTCTGATAACCGGTGTTAATTGTGATGACTGTATTAGTGTGTGTTATCTATTTTTAATTCAAGTAAGGACTGCAGACCTTTGATTTTCAAGTAGTTCCAACGTTTGCTACCAAACGCCACCGTCAACGACCAACTAGTTCTGAACTTTGTTTTTGGAGCCACCGCAGTCGGTTCCTGGCAATGAACGTTGGAACCTAAGTGCGTTAGTCAAAGATAACCTATAATTTACCTTCACACAAGTGTAATTAGTGGAGGTCGGCATGGGACCGTCGCCTTTACTTCCCCTCCGAAGGAAGGCAAACTGAAGGATTCTTAACGCTCTTAAAAAATCCGACGACTTCGGCCGAGTTTGAACCCGCGACTTTGGGCATAGAAGCTCAGCATGCTACCAACTACGCCACAGAATCCGCCCCTAAATAAAACAGAAGTAAGTTTATTTTTAAGTTTCTTACTTATATCTTATGATTACAATAACAAACAAGCGCCTGAAATATTTACGAACTAGAACCAGGTCGTGTATATTTCAAAACAAAACGTAATTTTCGTTTAATTAAGCAAATTTTTCAGAGTTTTTTTTTTTTTTTTCAAACTTTTGTCGTTCTACCCTCCAGGGTTGGCTTTTCCCACGGACTAAGCGAGAGATCCCACCTCTACCGCCACTGAGGGCAGTGTCCTGGAGCTTGTGACTCTGAGTTGAGTATACAACTGGGGTGTGTGACCAGCACTACGCCCAGTCGGCCTCACCTGCAAAGCGAACAGGGTCCTGATGGAGGTATGGGAAGTGTGGGAGGGTTAGGCAAGGAAGTGGGAAGGGAGGCGGCCGTGGCCTTCCGGTAGATACCATCCCGGCATTTGCCCGAAGACGAAGTGGGAAACCACGGAAAACCACTTCGAGGAGGGCTGAGGTGGGAATCGAACCCGCGTGACTCATTTGGACCACCCGAATCGGACTGTGGACCTCCGGGGTGGCAGCTAATCACACTGACCAACACGCAACGGAGGCGACCACCGTAAGGTTGCAATACCAAATCAGCAACACATTTACAGTGGTAGCAGAATCCTCTGAGAGCCACACACTTGTGCTATTGGAAGCTCGACTGGCTGGTCACACACAATCTGGACAGAGCGACTCATTGTTATGCTGCAAGCGTTCAAGAAGCTGTCTCAAGCACGTATATTCCACAGCTCTCTTGTGTTCGGGTCACTGTCCGCTCTCACAGCTGGAGAAACTCGCTTTCGTAGGCAACGTTCTGCAGTCCACAAACTGATACATATGGAAGAAGCAAGATGATTGTAAAGGAGCCAGGGCATAGCTCACAAGGGAACGATCATGCAGTATCTAGAATGTAATACGTGGTACACTCAGCCTCGTGAGGAAAATCTGAGAAGCAGTGGGTTCAATTCCCATCTCAGACAACGTGAAAGTGGTTTTCAGTGGTTTCCCACTTTGTTTATCTTATTTCCTTTATTATGTCCTTTTCTTCTTCTCCCCCCAGGGGCTCACATCTAGTGGGACGTGGGTTGGCGACCACGGGACCCCAGCCGAGTCCGGCATTGCTTTCACTTACTTGTGCCGGGCTCCTCTCCGTCTTCTTTCCTGTCCCTTGGTCAACTCTTGTTCTTTTCCGACCTCGACGGTATTAGGGTATCCGAGGCCTAGGAAGTCTTTCACTTTCCCGCCTTAATTGGCTCTCGTTTCATCTTTCCTGACCCCTCATTCTTCGAGGGGTCAGACCTCTTCTGTTCTCTTCCTATCTCCTGCCTTCTGCTCAAGGCTCTGAAGGAGGCAGGGTGTGTGTTGCCACACCAATTCTGGTGCACCCTGGATAGTGCTACACCCTCAAGGGCTCACAGCTGGTGAGTTCGGGAGTTGGCAACCCCGAGGGATTCCTGAGCTGGGTCTGGTTTTTTTTTCCTTTTTCCAGTGCCTCTGGGTCGGACCCTCTCCTCTCTCCCTTTCCTATCTGCTTCTTCTGGTTCTCCTTCCTTCCAAGTCCCTAAATCCTCATTCTTCGAGGGTTAAGGGCATTTCTTTTCCTCCTGTCCAGTGCTTGTCTTATTCTTTATTTGTTTACCATTTCTTCTTCTAGTTTGTAAGACAGTAGTTAGTTTTCATTACATTCTCATCTCATCCTTCACTATCACCCAAACCATTAGGGGCCGATAACCTAGATGTTAGGCCCCTTAAAACAACAATCATCATCTTCATCTTCATCTTCGTCTTCGTCTTCGTCTTCGTCTTCTAATACATATCGCCCACCTCCTCATGTAACGACTAGCGTACTTGGCTGTCGCCCAGGAGATCCAGGTTCGATTCCCACCTCAGCTATTCTGGAAGTGGTTTACCGTCTCCTTTCCAATCTTCACCTGAATTACAAATACAAACACTGCTGTAGACACCACAACAACTCAGGTTATCAGACAAATTTTACATACACACAAATACACGGTACTAAATGACCTCGATGTCCAAGCTCCTCATATGAAACAACAACAGCAAGCAATCGTAAAACAACAAGTTCATCATTAACATTATTATTGACCGACGCTTGCTAACACACAGCGCTAGGTCATGGGGCCAAGCTCTCTGGGGACCCGGTAGACGTGGGTTCGAGCACCACCGTCGTCCGTCCTTGGAATGGTTTTCCGTGGTTTCCCCATTTTCAACTCCAGGCATATGCTGGGATGGTATCTTCTGGCAGGCCACGCTCGCTTCCTTCCACATTCTTGCCCAGTTTCATACATCTTTTATTCATTTCATATCTCATTAACTCATCTCATGAAAGGCCGTAAAACCACCCACCACATAGCCTTTCATTGCAACTCATCCCCGACCTTGTTGAAAACGAGAATGATTTGGGGTAGATTTTTATAATAAAGACAATTATTATTAATATTAATATTATTTATGTTCGTCTTGGCTTTCTATGGACCACGCTTTACATTCTGTTTTGCCTTCTCTGCCTTGACTCTTCTCATTCTGTCTCCTACTTTCGTCTTCTGTTCATCTGTGAAGGTTCTTTTCTCTGCCACTGGCTCCTCCCCCTTCTCCTGGAAACCTCTGTACTCCTTAATTAGTCGTCTAAATGTCTCTCTATCTGCTATGTCTTCTTGTGCCCCTATCTTGGCTAGGTCCGTTCTCACTTTTCGAAACCATTTGAGCTCTGTCTTTCTCTTAATGAAAAATTCCAAAATAATAATAAATATTATTATTATTATTGTTGAAAGGATTCATATTTTAGGGATATTGCCGTGTTAAAATAAGAAACTAAAATTTCCTAGACGTTTCACGACTGACCTTGCATCCTTTTTCAATAGAATTAAATCAATGTGTCAAAATTAGAAAGTTACAATACTGGGTCATATTATACACATTCCTGTAATAACGACACTCAGGACAACCATGTCCACGGGAACACCAATGAAGACACAAATGATACAAAGGATGTTGGAGCCACAAATACTTGAGGAGAATATTGGTAAGTTTCCACGCATACTCCATGATATTGATGAACCCCCTTAGTGCCAAGCCATTTCCTGAAATACTTGCCAGGAACGCCAAGCCATTTTCAATGGTCATGCAGACTATTCGAAAAAAAAAATCATAAATACCACATTTTCTACGATAGAATCATTATTAGCCTACTTTCGATTTTTGCAAAAAATGAAAGTAGACTTATGAGATCAACACAGGGCGAAAAAAGTGTGTGTCTGTGTGTGTGTATGTGTGTGTGTGAGTCTGTGTGTGTGAGTCTGTGTGTGTGTGTGTGTGTGTGTGTCTGTGTGTGTGTGTGAGTGTGTGTACTCTGAATGTCTGTCCCCCCCTATCAATTCGAACACGGTGAATGCGAATTGAACGAAATGTGGTACAAAGGTAGCACATGCAAAGGACACCTCAGTGCCATGTTTTATATTGCCGCCATCTTGACGGAAACGTAATGGCGGCCACACAAATGTTCAAAGCTTAAATCAAATTACGACTAACCTAATCATCCGATCTCTACCAAATTTTGCAACAACATACCTTTATGGGGGGAGCATCCATTGACCAAACCAATAGGTCATCAGCGTAATAGTTTGCGGATGGCGGCCAACTTTGTGTGAAAATCTCCCCCTATTAATTTGAACACGGTGCAACCGAATGGAACAAAATTTGGTACAGAGGTAGTACTAACAAAAGGCACCTCAGTGTCATGTTTTATATCGCCGCCATCTTGACAGAAACGTAATGGCGGCCACACAAATGTTCAAAACTTAAATCAAATTACGACTAACCTAATCATCCGATCTCTACCAAATTTTGCAACAACATACCTTTATGGAGGGAGCATCCTTTGACCAAATTAATAGGTCATTAGCGTAATAGTTTGCGGATGGCGGCCATCTTTGTGTGAAAATCGATTCCCCCTATTAATTCGAACACGGTGGAACCGAATGGAACGAAATTTGGTACAGAGGTAGTACTAACAAAAGGCACCTCAGTGTCATGTTTTATATCGCCGCCATCTTGACGGAAACGTAATGGCGGCCACACAAATGTTAAAAGCTTAAATCAAATTACGATTAACCTAATCATCCGATCTCTACTAAATTTTGCAACCACATACCCTCATAGAGGAAGCATCCTTCGACCAAATGAATAGGTCATTAGCCTAATAGTTTGCGGATGGCGGCCATCTTTGTGTGAAAATCAATTCCCCCTATTAATTCAAACACGGTGAAACCGAATGGAACTAAATTTGGTACAGAGGTAGCACTAGCAAAGGGCACCTCAGTGTCATGTTTTATATCGCCGCCATATTGACAGAAATGTAATGGCGGCCACACAAATGTTCAAAGCATAAGTTAAATTACGACTAACATAACCATCCGATCTCAACCAAACTTTGCAACAACATACCTTTATCGAGGGAGCATCCTTTGACCTATCTAATAGGTTATTAGCCTAATAGTTTGCGGATGGCGGCCATCTTTATGTCAAAATTGATCCCCCCTATTAATTCGAACACGGTGGAACCGAATGGAACGAAATTTGGTACAGAGGTAGCACTAGCAAAGGGCACCTCTGTGTCATGTTTTATATCGCCGCCATCTTGACTGAAACGTAATGGCGGCCACACGAATGTTCAAAGCTTAAATCAAATTACGATTAACCTAATCATCCGATCTCTACCAAATTTTGCAACTACATACCTTTATGGAGGGAGCATCCTTTGACCAATCTAATAGGTCATCAGCGTAATAGTTTTCGGATGGCGGCCATCTTTGTGTGAAAATCAATTCCCCCTATTAATTCAAACACGGTGAAACTGAATGGAACGAAATTTGGTACAGAGGTAGCACTTGCAAAGGGCACCTCAGTGTCATGTTTTATATCGCCGCCATCTTGACTGAAACGTAATGGCGGCCACACGAATGTTCAAAGCTTAAATCAATTTACGATTTACCTAATCATCCGATCTCTACCAAATTTTGCAACTACATACCTTTATGGAGGGAGCATCCTTTGACCAATCTAATAGGTCATTCGCCTAATAGTTTGCGGATGGCGGCCATCTTTGTGTCAGAATCGATTCCCCCTATTAATTCAAGCACGGTGAAACCGAATGGAACGAAATTTGGTACAGAGATAGCACTAGCAAAGGGCATCTCAGTGTCAGGTTTTATATCGCCGCCATCTTGACAGAAATGTAATGGCGGCCACACAAATGTTTAAAGCTTAAATCAAATTACGACTTACATAACCATCCGATCTCTACCAAACTTTGCAACAACATACCTTTATGGAAGGAGCATCCTTTGACCAATCTAATAGGTCATTAGTCTAATAGTTAGCGGATGGCGGCCATCCTTATGTCAAAATTGATTCCCCCTATTAATTCGAACACAGTGGAACCGAATGACCGAAATTTGGTACAGAGGTAGCACTAGCAAAGGGCACCTCAGTGTCATGTTTTATATCACCGCTATCTTGACGGAAACGTAATCGCGGCCACCCAAATGTTAAAAGCTAAAATGTAATTACGACCAACCTAATAATCTAGTCTGTACCAAATTTTGCAACACCATATCTTTATGTGGGAAACATATTCTGACCAAACTGCAAGAACATCAGCCCAATAGTTTGCATATGGTGGCCAAGTATGAGTGCAAATCGATTCCCCCTATCAATTCAAACACGGTGAAACCGAATTAAACGAAATTTGGTACAGAGGTAGCACTAGCAAAGGGCACCTCATATTCATGTTTAATATCCCTATAGCACGTGGTATTTCAACAAGCTACTACAACCAACATTCAATCATACTCCTTGAAAAGGACAAAGAGTTATAACAATGCCCATGCATTTAGGAGAAAGTAGGCTATATGTTCTTTACTGAACATCTTGTTTTTGCTTTGCATTATAACCAATACCTCATTCTTTCATACATTATGTTCATAAAAGTAAATACGGCATCAAAACGTTTTTAATTGAGGTTATTTTGCTAATTGTTCAATGTTATTTTAAATCAGTTTTGAGCCTAAATTAAGGACACCTAAGAGTCATATTCGAAGAAAAACTACGTTTTCAGCTGTAGAAAGTTCTTAGATACATCTGTAGGCAGAACACTTCAACAAGAAGAAAAAACTGCACCGCAATTTTGGCGGGAACGCGCGTGATTGGGGGAGCGTAAAGGGAGGGCGTGAATACAAACTCAATCCAATCGCGTAACGGACATTGAAGGGAAAAAGTAAACATCGCACAGGCAAGCTTGAAACCTCACCTTTCCAACAGTATGAAATAATCACGGACATATGCCTACAGAAATCTACAAATACAAGATAAACAGCACGCCGAATGAATCGGCTTTGGCACTTTTGGCGCAAGCAGCGAGAGCCGATCTAATCGGTGCGTGGCACTGAGAGGGTGAAGGGCAGCTGGAAGAGGCCATGGCGGGAATAAAACAATTCATCGAGGAAGGAAACACAGCAATGGAGAGCATCAGGAAAGCTAAAAAATGACAACTATATAAACGAAAAGAAGCTTTTCATTTTTAAGATATTCTTTTCTTGTATGGCCATTGGCTGCGATCAATAAATATATTATAATGAGAGGAGACTGGTATCGTCTTCTGCAAGAAATTATTCAAGGGAAGGTTGAGGACAGAAGGAGTCGAGGAAGAAGAAGGATCTCTTGGTTGGAGAACCTAAAAAAATGGTTCGAGTGTAGTTCCAGTGAACTTTTTAGTGCTGCTAGATCCAAAAACCGGATTGCTATGATGATCGCCAACCTTCATAGAGGAGACGGCCCATGAAGAAGACGAAGACGAAGAAGCAGAAGAAGAAGGAAGACGAAGAATAAAGTGAAGTTAGTTAGTTATTGTTGTTTTAAGGGGCGGAACTACGAGGGCATCTGCCCCGTGAAGAAGAAAAAGACGACGACGACGACGACGACGACGACGACGACGAAGAAGAAGAAGAAGAAGAAGAAGAAGAAGAAGAAGAAGAAGAAGGCCAAATAATGTGCGTCAATGGTCCATACAGTAGTTTCTGGCTGCTATCTGGTGACGAACAGAGCAATTTCTCTACCTTTTCTTTCTTATTTTTTGTAAGCTCGTTGACACATTCTTTGGCCACATTGTAATCCCCTTAGCGTGTACGGCGCAACGGTGCGCCCACTAGCCTGCTACGTTCACAGCGTGTACGGCGCAAGGGTGCGCCCACTAGCCTGCTACGTTCACAGCGTGTACGGCGCAACGGTGCGCCCACTAGCCTGCTACGTTCACAGCGTGTACGGCGCAACGGTGCGCCCACTAGCCTGCTACGTTCACAGCGTGTACGGCGCAAGGGTGCGCCCACTAGCCTGCTACGTTCACAGCGTGTACGGCGCAAGGGTGCGCCCACTAGCCTGCTACGTTCACAGCGTGTACGGCGCAAGGGTGCGCCCACTAGCCTGCTACGTTCACAGCGTGTACGGCGCAAGGGTGCGCCCACTAGCCTGCTACGTTCACAGCGTGTACGGCGCAAGGGTGCGCCCACTAGCCTGCTACGTTCACAGCGTGTACGGCGCAAGGGTGCGCCCACTAGCCTGCTACGTTCACAGCGTGTACGGCGCAAGGGTGCGCCCACTAGCCTGCTACGTTCACAGCGTGTACGGCGCAACGGTGCGCCCACTAGCCTGCTACGTTCACAGCGTGTACGGCGCAAGGGTGCGCCCACTAGCCTGCTACGTTCACAGCGTGTACGGCGCAAGGGTGCGCCCACTAGCCTGCTACGTTCACAGCGTGTACGGCGCAAGGGTGCGCCCACTAGCCTGCTACGTTCACAGCGTGTACGGCGCAAGGGTGCGCCCACTAGCCTGCTACGTTCACAGCGTGTACGGCGCAAGGGTGCGCCCACTAGCCTGCTACGTTCACAGCGTGTACGGCGCAACGGTGCGCCCACTAGCCTGCTACGTTCACAGCGTGTACGGCGCAAGGGTGCGCCCACTAGCCTGCTACGTTCACAGCGTGTACGGCGCAAGGGTGCGCCCACTAGCCTGCTACGTTCACAGCGTGTACGGCGCAAGGGTGCGCCCACTAGCCTGCTACGTTCACAGCGTGTACGGCGCAAGGGTGCGCCCACTAGCCTGCTACGTTCACAGCGTGTACGGCGCAACGGTGCGCCCACTAGCCTGCTACGTTCACAGCGTGTACGGCGCAAGGGTGCGCCCACTAGCCTGCTACGTTCACAGCGTGTACGGCGCAAGGGTGCGCCCACTAGCCTGCTACGTTCACAGCGTGTACGGCGCAAGGGTGCGCCCACTAGCCTGCTACGTTCACAGCGTGTACGGCGCAAGGGTGCGCCCACTAGCCTGCTACGTTCACAGCGTGTACGGCGCAAGGGTGCGCCCACTAGCCTGCTACGTTCACAGCGTGTACGGCGCAAGGGTGCGCCCACTAGCCTGCTACGTTCACAGCGTGTACGGCGCAAGGGTGCGCCCACTAGCCTGCTACGTTCACAGCGTGTACGGCGCAAGGGTGCGCCCACTAGCCTGCTACGTTCACAGCGTGTACGGCGCAACGGTGCGCCCACTAGCCTGCTACGTTCACAGCGTGTACGGCGCAACGGTGCGCCCACTAGCCTGCTACGTTCACAGCGTGTACGGCGCAAGGGTGCGCCCACTAGCCTGCTACGTTCACAGCGTGTACGGCGCAAGGGTGCGCCCACTAGCCTGCTACGTTCACAGCGTGTACGGCGCAAGGGTGCGCCGTCGAATTTGAAACGCCCGCTACGTGGACTTCGTAATAGTAATTTATTTCGTCGTAAGATGGCAGGAAGAGGCAACTTTTGGCTACACTTCGAGCTACTTATTATTGCCAGGAGGTGTCGCATATCTTCACAGTCATTTATTTTTCAGATCTCTGCACACGTGTTCCCGCTTTTGCGGACCGTGAGTTTGCTTGTAAACATGGCAGGTCGTGGCACAGTTATTGATGACAAAGAAATAGCTAATTTGCTCGATGTTAGTGCCAACGAAAGTGATTCAGAGTGTGACAGCGATATAGAGGATGAGTTCGCTATAACTTCCAGTGAAGATAGTGACGCTGACGATGTAATTCGTGATAGAACGCCAAGAAATACGAACACATTAGGCGACTGTGATATTGTCCCAGTATTGACGTGCCGCTGACCAGGGATAACCAGGTTATCAATAGTTTAGAATATTATGTTATATGTTTTCTTATTGTGTGTGTTTTTTGAAAACTTTTGCCAGTGCGTTTGGAAATTATAGCGAAATGCATATGACACCGCGCTTACCATTGGGAGTAGGCTAGAAATAATGCACGTTGTGGGTGCAGCCCAGAGTTTCACAATATCACGCTTGAGGGGTTCTATTGAAAAAGAAGACAAGGTCCCCCGCGAAACGTTACACGGTAATATCCCAAAAAGGAGAAATAAATTTAATCGTTTCCCGGGCCGTGAAAGCCTTAATATACACGTAATAATAATAATAATAATAATAATAATAATAATAATAATAATATTAATAATAATAATAATAATTCATCCATTCATTATTATTATTATTATTATTATTATTATTATTATTATTATTATTATTATTATTATTATTATTATTATGAAATACAGAATAATAATGTGTTGCCACTTACAATACCGACACTTGTAAAAGAAATAAAAAATTAATTTGCAGCTAAAAATCGAACAATCAGACAGATACGCGATACCCTTTGATTCAGGCGGCTTTGTCTAATAACTTGTCGCTAGAGTGCGCTGTTTTGGACATCACAATGCTCGACAATTTCATTAATACCATGTCTGAATGTGCACAAACACAATGTCATGTGACATCGCTGACAACAAATTAGATTTAATAACCGCGTTGACAAATACAGTTGCAAATAAAAACCTCATCCCCGATGTGGAATAGCCAGCAAAGTTTTTAGAGGGTTGGAATACTAGTGATATTTAATGGAACCAGCACACAGGTTTCATTTATAGTATATCCTCGCTGACAAAAGTAAAATGGCGCATTACGAAAGGATTATGGGAATTGCATGAAACTTAATATGGATGATGTAATAGGGCTGATAATAATCTATGTTCGGTCAATCGATTAAACTTGAAACTAATAGAAAACGGAAGAATCGATCACCGATTTATTTATTTATTTATTTATTTATTTATTCATCGTATGGCTTTTAGTGCCGGGAGTGTCCGAGGACATGTTTGGCTCGTCAGAGGCTGTAGCTGCTTCAAGCGGACACCCATAGGGTGAGCTACAAGTTCCGTTCAATTTCAAGTAGTTCCAACTTTCGCTACCAGATGTCACTGATACCTAATGGTGAACGTTGGAACTTTGATAGAGCGTTACAACGAAATCTAACCTAGAAATGTTTAGCTTCAAACAAGTTTAGTCTGTGAAAGGATCTTTTACATGTCATAAATCTATGACATGGGACCTCTGAAGGAAGGCATACTGAGGGATTTTAACGCTCTTAAAAAATCTTACGAATTCAGCCGGGTTTGAACCCACTATCTTGGGCACAGCAGATCAGCATGCTACGAACTACGCAACCGAACCGATGATTATTAGACACGAGATAAGAATAGCATTTTAAATGAGAGGTCATCGCTTACTTTTGGAATGTATAGAGATGTATAAATGTTACTTTTTGCCCAAATATACAAAGTGTCCTTCCTTGTTTATGTTAGCAATAACCAAAATAAGAGTCAGTGACAATGGAAGGACAAACATCAATCAAATTGGGAAGGGTTTCGAAAAAAGAAAACGAAGAGTTTTCTTCAATATTCTGAATTCTTGTTCAGTGTTTACAATTTAGGACAGGAACATTTTGGTTATACTTTGTTTTAGCCTAGTTATCACATTATTTAAAAACATATTTGAGTCGTCCAGTTGCAAAACTCGTTTAATACACTTGTGAATAAGAATCATTTTCATGAGAAACGTTTCTCTGGACTTTGCCTCGCGTATCTTTTGTGTTTGTTGTTTTCTACTTTTTGCTTTGTGTTTTTGGTTTTTGGTTTTGTGTTTGCTTTGTGCTTTTGCTTTTGAATTTTACTTTTTGTTGTTCTTTCTTGGTTTTGGTTTTGTGTTTGTTTTCTGTTTTTGCTTTTTATGAATTTTGCTTTTTGCTTTGTGTTTTTGGTTTTTGGTTTTGTGTTTGCTTTTTGCTTTTGCTTTTTATGAATTTTGCTTTTTGCTTTGTGTTTTTGGTTTTGGTTTTGTGTTTGTTTTCTGCTTTTGCTTTTTGTGAATTTTGCTTTTTGCTTTGTGTTTTTGGTTTTGGTTTTGTGTTTGTTTTCTGCTTTTGCTTTTTATGAATTTTGCTTTTTGCTTTGTGTTTTTGGTTTTGGTTTTGTGTGTGTTTTCTGCTTTTGCTTTTTATGAATTTTGCTTTTTGCTTTGTGTTCTTGGTTTTGGTTTTGTGTTTGTTTTCTGCTTTTGCTTTTTATGAATTTTGCTTTTTGCTTTGTGTTTTTGGTTTTGGTTTTGTGTTTGTTTTCTGCATTTGCTTTTTATGAATTTTGCTTTTTGCTTTGTGATTTTGGTTTTTGGTTTTGTGTTTGCTTTCTGCTTTTGCTTTTTATGAATTTTGCTTTTTGCTATGTATGTTAGTAACATGCTATTTTTGTTTTATTATATCGGCGTGTGGATCCAGTGCTTTGTCCCCTGTTAATAGATTAATTTCGGTTTTCGAATGCATAAGCATTCGTACGTGCCCTACTCCTACAGTAAGCTATATAACGGGTGAGAAAACAGGGGACATAGCACTGGATCCACATACGCGATTCGTTCTGTTCTATAAAAGGATTTTCCTTGCTCTTCAATGGTCCGGAGAATTGGCCCATAACGTTGCGTTGAAGAGAAATAGATCTCTCCATTTTACTTCTTAAGTATTTTTTGAAAGTCAAGCCGGACCACGGGAGATATGTTCACCCTGCGCCCTTAAACAGGTACTTAGTCATTGTTCACAACTTGTAAAAGTTACGATTTTACGCATAAACATATTTACACATTTTCAGTTGTCTGGTGTTCCAAGTACAACACATTTGTGTTAGCGAGTTCTAACTTTTGTGGTAGGCCTACGGTACGTACTGTAGTTAGTTAATAATCTGATTGAATCGCTCGTTGTTGAAAGGCACTAAGTACACATTTTTAGCCTATTTTCAATTTTGAAAAAATAGGCTTATGAGATCACCTTTTGTGCGTGTGTGAGTGTGTGTGTGTGAGGTGTGTGTGTGTGTGTGTGTGTGTGTGTGTGTCCCTAATAAATTCTAAACGGCTGGAGCGATTTCAATGAAACTCGGTAAGTTCATAGCAATATTCCGGGTGACCCCGACCGTGCCCTTGAAATTTTGTTACGTCTCACCAATCCAACATGGCGGCTGTGCGAAATATTACACCAGCATTGAATATCTCCGAAACTATTACCGATATCACCCTGGAATTTTTCACGGTGATAAAGTGAACTACTAGAAGTTCACCTAAGTGACTCTTGAAAAACTGGTAACTACAAAACCAACATGGCAGCCAAGCTTAGTTGCGACGTTTAAATAGACGTTTCTCGCGATTTAAACAACCAAACGCAATAAAAATTGGTACAGTATATGTTTATACGCATTGTAATGCACCGTTATCTAACTTGGTTCAATTGTTTACATAACCACAAGATGGCGGATGTGCGAAATATTTCACCGGCATTCTATATCTCTGAAACTATTAGCGGTATCACCCTGAAATTTTGTACGGAGATAAAGGGCACTACTGGAAGTTCATCTATAAGACTTTCAAAAACCGGTTAACTACAAAACGAACATGGCGGCCAAGGGAATTTGAAAATTTTAAATAGACCTTTCTCGCGATTTAATGTTCCAACCGCAATGAAATCGGGTACAGGAAATGTTTATACACATTGTAATACACTGGTATCTAATTTAGTTCAATTGTTTACATAACCTAAAATTGGCGGCTGTGCGAATTTTAAAATTAAGTTTTTATTTCTTGTGTCGTAATCATGCGATCGATGTGAAAGTTGGAATAATGAACCTACGCAATAATTTTCCTTTAATGGTACATGACTCTATGGCCTATACATTTAACAATCCAACATGGCGACCATCCGAAATATTTAGACGGCTCTGAAGATCTACGAATCTATTATAGCAATCAAACTGAATATTTTTATGTTCATAGGGGCTATGAACTTAAGTTCAACTATATGACTTTAAATAACCTGGTGATCACAAATCCAACATGGCAGCGACGCGAATTATAAATATCCACATGGACGTTTCTCGCAATTTAACCATCCGAGTGCAGTGAAACATGGTACAGTAAATCCTTATACGAATGTTAATCCACTGGCATGTAATTTATTTCAATTGTTTCCATAACCGCAAGATGGCAGCTATGCGAAATTTTAAAATCTCGTTGTTACTTCTTGTGTCCTAATCATGCGATTGAAGTTTGAATGCTACACGTACACAATAATCTTCATGTAACAGTACATAACTCTAGGACCTACATATATAAAGTCCAACATGGCGACCATCCGAAATATTTTGTCGGTTCTCAATATCTACGAATCTATTACAGCAATCAAACTGAAATTATGTACGTTGATAGTTGCAATTAACATAAGTAGGATATATGAAAATAGGCTGTATAGTTCTTCACGGAACTACTTGTTGAATAATCATTTTTACCGCGATTTTGCGTCCTAGGAAGCAAGATGCATGTTTTGATGTTGAACGGAACCATGTCCTTGCAGCGCTTGTGCTATTACCACAGCCGTCAAGTTAGTTGTTTCGTGTTGAAGGGAACTTCCAGCAGTTAGTGAGTTTCAACACGAAGAAAATAACAGTTATTACGAGCTCCTGTTCTCCTGAGTAGGCACGCAATTTGCCTGACAGTGGTGGCCAAAGGGCAGCATATCTTACAGGGGAATTTTCTCTGTTGTCTATGGGTCGGCGGGACTCGCGATCGACGATGCCTTTTCAAAAGGTTCTCAACACACCCACATATGAGCGACTGTTGCCGTAATGGCGTCTAAGCCTTACCAACAGATGCAGGTACACAGCGCACCTGCACGGAATGCCAACCGCAGCGCTCCAATGGCGTAATATCACAACGGGTATTACTTAAAAACGCCCCTCGTACATTCATGTTACCTTTTTTCAGGCTTCCGGATACATTATGTTAATTTAAAAATAAAGGAAATAAACTAAGAATGTGAATGATATTCTTCTGCTCGTTCTATGTTGAAATGGACGTATTTTGTCAATAAAATTGTTAGTAACATACGGACCAATGCTATTTTGGTTTTATTTTATCGGCGTTAATGTGCACTTTCAACATGCAAAAAAACTGTGTCTCATATTTCAGTACAAGAGCGAAAAAACAGTTTTTTTGTGTTTATCTCAAAAGTTTAAACATTGGACTTAGTGCCTTTCAACAACGAGCGATTCTATTGTATTCGACATGGAAATGAATGAAATGAAATTTTCATTAACAAATCAATTTTCTTCTATACTTCTGAACACAAAGTTATAATGAAGAAAATAGGGCCCTTTCAACCAAGATGATAGATAAATTTGCTTCATCCCAGCACAAATAAGGAGCCATGTGAGTGCATGAATTATTTATTAAATTTGTATCAAATGTTGTGTTGTGTGTCAAATGATGATAATGGCAATATTGGCAACTGTGAATGTCAAGTATATAACAACAATATTATAATTTGGCCCACCCTAAAATTATACCCAGGAACCACCGCTGGGGGGCACTACTCCTATTTTTGCAACCCTGTAAAGGCAGAGTAAACCACACTTCCACTACAGTTCCAGCTCCATATAAAGACAGAAATAAAACAGTAGGAAGTAATCTGTGCCGTGTGTTGCAGAGTGCACAAGCTGAACCCTTTGTAACTCTTAACTACTGTATTGGCCTGGTAGTAACTCGAAGCGAGAGACAATTCTATTTTCACAGGTCTCTTTACCCCTAATGGCAACTCTAGTGAGCAAGTCTTGCCAACTCATTACTACTACAGTCGACTCTTAATAATTTGACACTCATCAATTTGAATCTCTCGATAATTTGAAGCTCTTGCACGGTCCTTTGATCCCCCAGGGGCTCACATCTAGTGGGACGTGGGTTGGCGACCACGGGACCCCAGCTGTGTCCGGCATTGCTTCCACTTACTTGTGCTGGGCTCCTCTCCGTCTTCTTTCCTGTCGACCTCACTTGGTCAACTCACGTTCTTTTCCCACCCCGATGGCATTAGGGTATCCGAGTCCTAGGGAGTCTTTCACTTTCCCGCCTTCATTGGCCCTTGTCTCATCTTTCCTGATACCCTCAATCTTCGAGGGGTCAGCCTTCTCTTTCTTTTCAAGTTATCTCCTGCCTTCTGCCCAAGGCCCTCAAGGAGGCAGGGTGTATGTAGCCCCACCACTTCTGGTGCACCCTGGATTGTGCTACACCCTCAAGGGCTCATGGCTGGTGAGTTTGGGAGTTGGTGACCCAGAGGGATTCCTAAGCAGGGTCCGTGTATCCCCTTTTACCTCTGACCTTGGGGCGGGCCCTCTCCACTTTCACTTTCCTATCTGCCTTTCATGGCTCTCCTCCCTTCCAAGTCCCTCAATCCTCATTCTTGGAGGGTTGAGGGCATTTCTTTTCATCCGGTCCTATATTTGCCTTATTCTTTATTTGTTTACCATTTCTTCTTCTAGTATGTAAGTTTGTAGTTAGTATTAGTAATAGTTTTACATTCTCATCCCATCTTTCACTATCACACAAACCATTAGGGGCCGATAACCTAGATGTTAGGCCCCTTAAAACAACAATTATCATCATCATCATCATCATCACCACTGTCCTAAGAAATACTCGATAAATTGAAAAAGAAATCAATGTGGTGTGGTCCTCTCGGTAATTTAAAGTTGTAGCGTACATGCTATTTCTAAAGCCCTGCGCGGATGCGGATATCCGCAAAATTTTCGCCATGTGGACATAGTTTGCATGGATGAGCGGATAGCGTGTAAACTGCGGTTAATGTTTGGAGTAAATTAGCGGATTGTTTTTTGGATTACAATGCGAACTTGCTGAATATCATTAATGACACATATTTTTCCGTTTTTTTTTTTCATGACAAATGTAAGATTTAAGCTTATATCATTAAAATTATGTCATTAAGCATATTTAACACTCCAAACTGTTCGACGATAATTATAACTTTATTATTATTATTATTGATTTAAGCCCACTACGGAGCGCTTATGACTAGATCTTCGATGCTCTTTTCCGTTCCCAATATTTCTTGAGCCCTGCTGATAATTTCTCCTTTCTCTCCTGCGAAAGGGGCTTCCGTCATTTTGGGACTCTAGGTGGTGGGGTCCAAGATTCTACCATAGCACAAAATTTAGAACGATCTTCTACATCAAGGTCAGCAATTCCAGCCGAATCCAAGTCCTTTTGTACTTCATTAAGCCACAGGCTTCCAGTCTTGTAGCTTTTAACCAAGGAGAAGATCTTCTTGGTAAGCCTGTTGCTGTTCATTCGTTGTAGGTGCCCGTAGAACTTTAGCCTCCTACTTTATTATATATTCTAACAATAAATATCTGTCGAGTTTCTGTCGGCTGACTTCTTCTCCTTGGGAATTGTGTGGGCTCAGCATTTGATCTCTACCCAATAACGAATCCCAAAGCTATGAAACATTGTTTATCCTGAAGTAGCACCAACAGATAGCGCACAGGTACTATGTTGGATCAGTTTGTTATTTTGGTCAAATAACACAAAATAGGCTGTTACAAACGCTTTAAAATTAAAATGTATGGTATTATCAACTAGTTATTCTTCAAATTCGATGCGTATAGAATGTCAACGGACGTCAAACCAATTGAGTCCTAAATAGAACAGTTATGACATCTCACGGACAAGTTTCGCGTACGATTTCCATTTACTGAACAGAGAGCTGGATTATAATTTCCGTGGAACTAATGTCATATGCCTGCTTCCTCCTTGACGTTCTGGTGTGTTTATGTCAACAACAACATTCACTAAAATTGTCGGCGAAATCTTACGAATATGTAGAATTTGGAGTTGCGAATATTAAGGTGCAGTGCTATTTCTTTTGCAATATTGCCCAGTTTGTTAATGCATTGTAACTACAATGGTTGATTCAATATAGGCTACATTGTCCACTTTCAAATCATGTAATTCATGTCCGACATGTTGGATATTGAGTGCATGTCAGAAGCTATCATTTCCTAATTCGTCAAAGAATGAAAATATTCAGCTCTGATTGGTTGGAAAAACTGTGTTATAATGAAAAGTAGTACTTTAATGACCCCCATTATAATACAATTTTCTGATTTATAATATTTATATATCGACATCGTCGAACGTAAATATTATTGTAATGTCAGTAGATTCGGATAAAAAACGTGTGGATACAAATAAAAGTTTTGCGGATGCGGGGTGGATGCAGATAACGTTTTGTTTATCCGTGCAGGGTTTTAATATTTCTCGGTGTGGTTTCCGGCAGGAGATTTGTCACTTCTGTATCAGGTAGTCCATTATTCCCCCTTTGGATGTTGGCCTACAAACGAGAATGCCTCCTCACAAATGAGACATGTATGCGGAGTTCTTCCGAAATGACTGTCTGAATGCCGAATGACTAGTCAGCTCTATTATACGTACACACTTGAGATCATGTTTATAGTGACCTAAATTAGTATGCTCAAGTCATGGCATGAAGAACACTCCCAAAACATCACAGGATCACTTCCGGTCTGAACTCCAACCCCCACACACACTGCTACTTAAAATGCGTCGTTGCGTCAATACACCCGAAGTCTTGCATCATTTGAAAAAAAATGGAATTCGCTGGATTAAATGATATGGACTCCGTCTTAAAAAAAGATATTCATGATTAAAATCAATAAATATAAAACAAAATAATGGACTTTAGCCGAAATAAAACAGAAACCCCTATTGTCGTCAAATTGGCAGGTGAAAAGCTAAAGGAAATAGGAGACTTCTGTTACTTATGGAGCTAAATAACCACTGATGGGCGAAGCAAAGAGGATATAAAAAGTAGGTTGGCTAAAGCAACGAAAGCATTTCTACTGAAATGAAATCTGTTGACATCAAATATAGATTTAGGTATTAGAAAGTCATTTTTAAAAAGCTTTCGTCTAAAGCGTGCCACTCTAAGGAAGTGAAACTTTTGACTGTTGGCGAAGCAGAAAAGAAGGGACTAGAAGAATCTGAAATGTGGTGTTACAGGAGAATGATGAACATCATGTGGGTAGAGAGAGTAACAAATGAGGTATTAAAACGAGTGGGAGAGAAGAGATGCTCCTGGCGACTGCTAATGAAGAAAAGAAATTGGTTGGTCGTTCACATGTTAAGACATCCAGGAATAGCAAAGTTAGTTAGTTGTTGGTTGGCTCCCCAGATTAAGGGGCTGCGACAACGCGGTCATGTAGCCCCGTGTACTTTGGGTGTGTGTAGAATCCGTGTGATAACCGGTGTTAATTGTTATGGCTGTATTAGTGTGTGTTATCTGTTTTCAATTCAAGTAAGGACTGCCGACATTCGATTTTCAAGTAGTTCCAACTTTTGCTATCAAACGCCACCGTCAACGAACAACTAGTTCTTAACGTGGTTACTAGATGCCACTGCAGTCTGCTCCTGGCGACGAAAGTTGGAACCTAAGAGCGTTAGTCAAATATAACCTATAATTAAGCTTAGTGTATTTAGTGGAAGGTTCTTCATCATGCCATAAATCTATGACGTGGGACCGCCGGCTTTACTTCCCCTACGAAGGAAGGCACTCTGAGGGATTTTATCGCTCTTAAAAAGTCCGACGACTTCGGCCGGGTTTGAACCCGCGACCTTGAGCATAGAAGCTCACCATGCAACGCCACCGAAGCCGCCCAAAGTTAGTTATGGAAGGAAGAAACGAGGATAAGAAATGTAGAGTTAGAACAATGTAAGAATATGTTAAACAGATTGTCTCGGATGTAAGGTGTGGTAGCTATGGAATGATGAAACGATTAGCTCAGGACAGGGAGGCAAGGAGTGCTGCATCAAATCAGTCAAAAGACTGAAAACCCAAACAACCAAAATCCCAGTCAATATTGTTCATTTTTGGTATCCATTGAAAACTATCACAAGTATACCCTACTTTACTCCCATGGCCATAACGCCAGGGTCACATGACCACCTGGTACCAATAAAACGCTTGCGACGGCGGGTGAATGGTTATCGTGTTGGACTACCAACCCCAAGCTTGCAGGTTCGCTCCAGGTCGTGGTAAGTGATTTTTGAGAGGCTGGGGTACATTTGAATTCAGTAGGCCGTGGTCATAATGGCAAATTAATCTCGGGATTTTCCGCCAACACAAAGTTCCTCATTTTTCTACTAGAAAGCGCTATAGTGTCAAGGAGCTTAGATATCTAACCTCCTTGACTTTCATAGTGTTTCAAGGAACAACAACATTCGACATGCAAGCTGGCCTCAGGGTGTCAAATAACAAAGCTTGCATCCGGCACCCGAGGCCATACGATATCCCTCCCTATATTATTCTGCTAAGGTCCCATTCCAGTTTTGTACCGAAAGTAAGGTCCCATTAACACCAACCTACACATATGGGGTACCTACAGGCTCAGCATAACCCAATGCGTAAGCGAAACGCACTCACTTACTCTTTAAATGCCTCAAATTAAATAAATACCTTAAAACATGTATATTTACAATGAAATAATGCAAGAATGCAACACGGTAACCATGGTAACAGAATCTCACAGGTCCATCTATTTCTATAAGACGCAATGCAATTCCAATTATTACATTACTGTAAAAGTTTACAGACGGTTATAAGGTTATCACTGAACCAAATTAAGCTGTAAAATTCATCAATACATACAGTATAATGCGCTTAAGGGGGTCAAGGGACACTGTAGAATTTTTCACGCAATTTTCACGTGTGAGTGTGGTACGAAAAATCTTTTTCACCCGACTATAAAGGGTGTGTGGAAACCACATTTAAAGGCCCTTAAATTAACAGTGTCTGTGATATTCCCAGAAAAATAACTTCGCTCTGATATACCTATGAAGGAAGGAAAAACCCCTAACCATTACACCAGTAGCTGAATTGATAAAGTCTGATTATTCATACCAAGGATAAATCAGTCATAGCATTCATGATTGATATTTAGCTAAGTGTACTCTTTACAACTAGAATATTCGCGGGCGAAGCCGCGACGGGTATTGCTAGTTATTACTGTATTATTATACCAATACAACGCCATCTATAGTGCTACAAAGGAACTAGTGTGTTCTTTCAAGAGGGTATTTTTTATCCGGTGTACTGTTTTTTCTTTTTTATTCCTCGGCTAATTATACTCTGTATCCTTCTGTTTCAGGTACGATCTTGGATACTACCAAAGCATAATCTAGGACATTAAGGCAAGTGGTGTATTTATTTTTGTTCTAAGCTACTTTATGAAGAAGTTCATTGTTTCTCTTCAGTGGCCGAGTTGGTAGCATGCTGAGCTTCTATGCCCAAGATCGCGGGTTCAAATCCGGCCGAAGTTTTGAAGGTGTTAAAATCCGTCAGTATGCCTTCCTTCGGAGGGGAAGTAAAGCCGGTGGGCCCATGTCATAGATTTATGGCATGTAAAAAAAAACTACCACTGCAATTGGCGGTGTGTAGCAAAATTTGTAGGTTATATTTGGTTGGTTAGGAAACGCTTTATCAAGTTCCGGCGTTCGCCGCTAGTGCTAGTGACAGTAGCATCTGGTAGCCAAATTTGGAACTACTTCAAATTGAACTTTTTGGGAGTCCTCGGGCGTTCAATCAAATATACCCAGCTTATGGCCATTGGCTGCGATTCAATAAAAGAATAGACATTCTAGCAAGGGCACCCGCAGGACTCTTTTCAGGGAGGGGGGGGGGGAGAGTAATATTTTTTTCATTTCATTACCTAACTGTCACTAGGTGATGATGAGACGTAACTCCCCCCCTCAATCCCTCCCTTCCCCCTAACCACCCTCCCCCTTTCCCCCGAAATTTTCATTTCATTTCTTACTTGCTCTGAAACCGTTGGGTACATTATTTTTGCTGCATGAATGGGAGGAATAGGTTCTTTTAGTTCAGGGATTTGTCCATAGAAGTTCGCTTTTCTTTGTGAATCATCGTCAAATGTTCATTTCTTAAAAATAGGTAAACGTAGTTGTATCACCACGTATCGACAAAAATAAGAATGAATCAGTTCATTAAAAAGGTAATGTTAATCCTTTTCGCCGATTTTCTAAATAACTGGAGATGAAGTTATTTATTTATCGTATGGTTTCTAGTGCCGGGAGTGTCCGAGGATATGTTCGGCTCGCCAGAGGCTGTAGATGCTTCTAGCGTACACCCATAGGGTGAGCTACAAGTTCCTTTCAATTTCAAGTAGTTCCAACCTTCGCTACCAGATGTCAGTGATACTTAGGGGTGAACGTTCGAACTTTGATAGAGCGCTCTAACGAAATCTAACATAGAAATTTACCTTCACACAAGTTTAGTCTGTAGAACGATCTTTTACATGCCATAAAACTATGGCATGGGTCCACTGCCTTTACTTCCCCTCCGAAGGAAGGCATACTGAAGAATCTTAACGCTCTTAATAAATCCGACAACTTCGGCCGGGTTTGAACCCGCTATCTTGGCCACAGCAGTTCACCTTGCTACCAACTAGATACCGTATTTTCAAATAATCCAAAATTTCTAAGTTAAATAAAACTAGGGAATTATCCCTACATCTAAATCAGTTAACTATCAGTAACTTCAATTTATGAAATAAACTGTGTGACAATGAATTATTGAAATATTCTCAGGATTCCAGGAGGAGACCCTGGCCATTCCTCGCCACCGCCCTCCCCCTCACCCCCCCCCCCCCCCCAACTCTTCCTCCTCCAACCCCTACCTTGCGGGCGCCCATGCATTCTAGCCATTTTGACTAACGAAGATCTCCTGCATATATCTGAGATTCTAGAGACCAAAAACCACAGGATTTTACCACCGGTAATCTACGTGCCCGTGTCTGCTTTGATCAGAGGTGCCCATACAGCACGCCAGCGTGGTTCTGCTGCGGACGGCCTTGAAGCAATGGTACCCATGATTAAGGTTGCTGCAATGTCAGCTAAAACGTCGGGAAACAATCACCGATACACGACGCAGCTCCATCCTGTAAACCTAGATGATAAACTAGACACCACCGGTCTCAAAAGCCTACGTTCTAAATGGCTACCCTGCACATGTGCCTTACGTACACCCGGATGTTTCATATGCTTTGTGTAGTGCTGTAGAGATATCTGATCTCGCGGCCTGAACCTCATTTGTTCTGGCTGACACTTTAAATCCCTGAGCTCTCTCTCTCTGTGATCACTCAGCGTCACTCTGAATGATGACCGCCCAATTACCGATAACGTGCGCGGTTATTACGTTATATATGTCAGCTGCCTGGCCCTGGTTTAGAAATGCATGTTATTTTTCGCGTAAACAGCATTATAAGTTATTAAGTGCACGTTAATGAATAAAACGCTCAATTTAATATTATAAACATGGTCTATCTAGAATTAGCGTCACCAGTGGCGTAGCCAAGGGGGGGGGCTAGAAACCCCCCCCCCATTGGAAAATCGGCAGGTTGTGATTTGTGTCTCTGGTGATGTACTCTTGTCGCCTTTCGGCCCGGGTCCCCATTTGTGGCTACACACGTCTTCATGACAAGGTATAACCACAGTCTACCTACAGATCGCTCATATTTCTCTACCGCCAGCCAATAATGCTCTCAGGCAGCCAGCAAGAATGTGCCGACTGCGCTATGTTGGTGTATGTTAGTGTTGCTCGATTTACTGTATGTGAGCATTGTGTAAAGGTTATATCTTTAAATAGCATGTGCTTTACAAGAGGAGATGTGCAGTTCAATAAACAGATCTAATATTAGACGCAATATTTCAGTGTTGCTAAGTAACCTATATGATCGCTTTTCAGTCGTTCAACACGAGTGTACGGTACCCAATTATATTAGGTGGGCAGTGACAATTTATCTCCTAATGCCTGAAATAAAAATACATGAATCGTTTATACACTTAATAAAACACTTCTCACATAAAGGGGGGAGCGTTGTATGAGAAGCGTTTTATTAAATGTATAAATAATTATTGTATTATGAATTACACAGGGAAATTAATTGTTACTCCTCGACCAATCTAATTGGGTGTATTCGTGTTGACCGACTGGAAAGTCAGACTGTTCAAATAGCAAGACGACACCCGAGTCTCCAAAGGACCCTAAAAGGTAAGATTTGAGCTATGGATTTTAGGCTAGTATTATAAAGCTTTTCAAGGGAAGCGTAATGGTGCAGTGGCTTAGCTGCTCATCAATCACCCGGACAGCCGGAGTTCCAATCCCGGTGACAGTGGGGTGGAATTTTCACCTGAAAAATTACGTGGCGTCAGGAAGGACATCCGGCCTTCAATCCCCGGCCAAAACCAAAATGAGCCTGATTGGCTCCGGCGACCCCAATTAATTGGGATACGCAGTAGAAAGTACAATAAAGCTTTTCAATCAAACAACGGCACTAGGTCTTTAACTGGTTATAAATCAATAATAATGTTATTGGTTTTAGGTCCCTTTTAACTAATGTGGCTTTTAGAGACACCGGGGTGCCGAAGTTTTGCCCTGAAGGGGATCTTTAACGTGCCAGTAAATTTACAGACTCGGTTCCCTCGCATTTATGCACCCTTAAATGCCAGCTGACTGCGCCAGGATTAGATCCTGCAAACTTGGCCACAGCAGGCGAGAACGTTACCGCTGAGCCACGGAGCCAGTCGGTTATAAATCAGAAGCATGTATCGGTAGGATATCTATGCATGGCTTTGGTGGCGTAGTCGGTAGCATGCTGAACTGCTATGCCCATGTTTGCGGGTTCAAACCCAGTCGAAGTCGTCGGACCCATGTCATAGATTTATGGTACGTAAAAGAACTTACAACTACAATTGGTAGTGTGTAGCCAAAATTGGTAGGCTATTGGCAACTCAAACTAACACTTGGGGCGCTGCAATCGGTCTGGATAAGTAGGGTAAAAATACTCAATAACACGCGTTTGATATGGAACACTTTTTATTTTTCGGTTATAATCAGTAAATGTGGTCCCTAAAATAATGACAGTGTTATTTTCAATTGTATATATGTATAAATGTGCGATACACGTGATCTAATTTGTGTGCTCCACTGGATTTTATGTGTCAATTGCATATTATCAAGCATCAGTTGACTGCTGGTATTTGTTTTTGTGCAGTTCGAGTCATGGCGCTGTTACGTTTAAAAGCTATATTTGAGTTTGCTCACTGTACCATAGACTCTAGAAATTATTTGCTGCTAGGTAGAGCAAATGGATGGGTTTAACTTGTATTAAAACTCGGGGGAGACAGGAATTGCTTGATTTGGATGGTAGGTATTAACCCTGCGAAGTCAAATTAGGCCTATATGACTCGAAGTGGAATGGCTCGGATATCGCAGATCGAGGTGATGGCGGCTGGTAGGGTTATTGGAAATGAACTAGGGAGCGAGGAAGGATACCTGACTGATGAAGCTTGGCTGTCCTCGGCTGGTGTGAGCTTGGCTATCTTGGTACGGCTTGGCTCGGCGAGACTGTGCTTGGCTGCCTAGGTGCGGCTTGGCTCGGCGTAAGTGAACAACCCGTCCTGTCGTCAGTGAGTGTAGTGGTGAGTGGTCCAACCCGCTCTTATTGCCCGTATTTATTTGGTATCGTCACCTTTCGGCTATTGCTATTTGCATCTTTTGGAAAGTGATGAAAACGTATATCCGCCGCCCTCTTATACATCGACTTACAGCCGTAAACTGAGCAATATACTTTGCTTTTACTCATTTTGCACTCTTATCAACGAGTAAAACTTATAACTTATGTATAATCACGAAGAATTTACCACGATCTGCTTACCAATACAAGAAACCATTATACAAACAGTCACCACGTGACAAATGTACCCTACTTGGTAAGTTTCTCATTTTTACCGCTAGATGTCATATCAGATAGCTGGAGTTGCCAATTGGGTTATACACGCTCTATCAAGTTCAAACGTTCGCCGTTGGGTTTTAGTGGCAGTGGCGTCGGGTAGCTTAAGTTGGAACTACTTGACTTTGAAATTGGGGAACCTACGGGCGTTCATGTGAAATGCCCTGCCATTGGCCATTGGCTGCAAATCAAATATAAATATCTATGCATTTTGAAAATTAAGACATACGGTAGGCTAAGTAAACGTAAAAGATGTCATCTCAAACGCATGCCGACATTTTAATTTTCAGATGCAGAAAATGGCTTTTTAATAGTCAGAGAGCTGATTTAATGAATAAAGATTTTGTACAATAATATAAACTTATTCTCAAATCATTTGGAAGCAAGCCAATTTATATCGTCAGGATAATGCTCACAAACTTAGATGTGGTACACTGTTTGTTAATTCTCTTATGAAATACTGGTCTCAACATGGCTGCTGTGAAGGTACGGTACACAATTATTGTTATTGCCGATATTTTGTAAAATTGGCATTGTATTATTTTGTCAAATTCAGGACTGAAAGGTTTCAAACTCACAGAAAAGATACACAGTACCTACAATTGAACCATTTAAGACCTTAAGATCTTTTTATACTTTTCGTTTCACAAATCACACTGGTATTTTTACTAATTAACTATAATATTACTCAATTTTACGGAATAACTAGCTTTTGATATGGTTAAGAATTTATTATATTATACCCATACTATCAACCCGCCCCGGCTTCGCCTGGTATCTTAAAGGGGCCACTCAGCATAACCTTAAAAGGCGCACGGACGGTAGGTCTCAGACGCAATTCAGAAAAGCCGAGGTGAACAGCGAAACTCCAAACACGTATAGTCTACTCTTCTCTGAAGTCTTAACTCGACACGACTCAACAGTTAATGCTGGCTGAAGCTAGGGTAATGGTCTCGCTCGCTAGCTCGTAAACTCGCTCCGAAGCTAGTAATTTAAATTTCCACTGAATGGAGATTGTTGGAAGAAATTAAAACGTAAAATCACTTATAGTTGGCGATGTATTACAGATAAAGATTTGCTGTCGCGGATTTCTTTGTAGAACTTGTCATGCTCACCAATTCTTACACTCATAGTATATAGATATTTTTAATGGTTTACCAAGCTTAAGCTTAAAAGGCGAACGGACGGCAGGGTTTCCTTCGATACGATTCACTGAAATCGTTACTGCTCGGCTTCATTTGGTCATAAATGAATGTTTTCCTACAGAAACCTTCCTCGAGAAATTCTTTACTGAATGGTGAAAACCGCATCAAAATTCATTCAGTGAATTTAAAGATTACCCCTTTCATCCAGGAATCGTTGACTTGGTTTAATGTAGAGATGCCAGCGACAATCATTAAAACAAATACATTAATTTATAACTAGTATGGACTATGAATTCTACATAAGACTCAATAAATACGTCATACAACTGTACGTAGGGATACTTATAGAGGACTGAACTAATTAAAACACAGCATTCTTTTTATGTTTCTATGAATTAAAAGTGTACAGTATATCAACATTGTGGCTTTTTTCTGTAGTAGTTGGTGATTTAACGTGACTTATGTTTACAATGGAAATAATCACTCAGGTGAGTTAAAATTAAAAAAACCCTTGCAAAAGTGAAATCATCTGTCCCGCGAATAACGTGCTCAAGGCAGTTGCCAGCTTGCTGGCCGCCGCGACCGCTAGTGTCGCTTCACCTACAAAGAGAATGCAATTTTCGTAACGCAGCGAGCTTCGTGACTGTGTATTTTAGACTGTGGTAATACAACTCTGCCCTCTCAGAGTTGCCAATCTAACTTTTCCCCCACGAAATAACTTATAGCTTATTTCAAACTGAGGCTAGCGCCAAATAATTTTCAATCCCACACAGCGGGGCAATATTAGCTTTTTTCTTTTATTGACGGGAGAGAATTCCCCGAATTACGGTTATCTCCCAGTTACGAATGAGTGAAATTTGTCGCCTGAGTAGTGTAAGCAATTAAACCTTTTTCCGGCTGCAGGTAGCATTTGTAAGGTAAGAAGGACCTTGGTAGGTGACAAAAATCTTCGAAAATGTTACTTAAGGCATTCAGGGCTAATTTCAATATAAATCACAGGATCTTGTTGGAAAAACTGAATAATCATAAAAATGAGTATCAACATGCTACATCGTGAGAGAACTTCTGCTGAGACCTCTGTAAATAATTTCTCTTGTTGAGCGATACGCAGTCTTCATGTTGGTAGCACAGATATGAATTAAAAGTGTACAGTATATCAACATTGTGGCTTTTTTCTGTAGTAGTTGGTGATTTAACGTGACTTATGTTTACAATGGAAATAATCACTCAGGTGAGTTAAAATTAAAAAAACCCTTGCATAAACATAGTCATAAACACAAGTTCTTGGTTTAAACTTCTAAGTCCAGGCCATCAATCCACTGAAGTGCCTCAGAAGATGCATGATATGAATGTCACCTACTGATCCTTGGAACGCTCGTTGCGGACATTCACCAACAATATGTTCGATGGTTTGCAGGGTAGCTCCACAATCGCAGTTAGCAGAAGTAACCCAACCCTATTTGTGAAGCAGGAATCCACATTTGCCTTGTCCTGTACGGATCCGGTTAATAATTCTCCATTGGCGTCTGGGGAGTTTGAAACCTTCTACCCGGTTGGAAGGGTTTTCAATCAGATGTGCATTGAATACTGATGATTCTTCCCACATAGTTTTCCATGCTTCTGAGATGTTAAATGAAGAGTCTTCAAGAAGTACTGCAGAGCGCCAAGGTGGTTTTCTTGACTTCAACCGTTGATTGCCTGCTTTTGCTACATCAGTATGTATGGGTAGCTGGGGGTTCTTCTGAATGGTTTTCCAGATCTTCAGGAGAGCCTCTGATCTTCGAAGAGCTGGAGGTTGGATGTTACTTAGAACAGGTGACCATATAGTGGGTGTGCTGCGTATACAGCCCGTATCAGTCGCATTGTCTGGTTAAGTTGCACATCTATCTTCTTGGAGTGGACACTGTTTAGCCAAGATGGGCAGCAGTATTCAGCAACGGAGTATGACAGTGCCAGAGCAGTTGATCGTAAAGTTTGAGCGCTGGAACCCCAGGAGGTACCAACAAGCTTCTGAATGATGCTATTACGGGTCTTCACCTTTGCGGCCAGGTTCGTGAGATGTTATTTGAAGGTCAAGGACCTATCAAGTGTTATCCCAAAGTACTTAGGCATGCTGCAGAACTGCAAAGTTTGTCCTCTGAATTTGACTTCTGGTTTGTAATTAGAGAACCTATTGCGTAAGTGAAATGCGGATACAACCGTTTTCTGATAATTTAGGCGTAGGCACCATTTCTTGAAATATGTGTCCAAGACTTCCAAGTCGGCAGTTAGTTTATTTTCAGCATCGGTGAAGTTGGAGTTCTTTGTTACCAAACAGATGTCATCAGCATATATGAATTTCCTTGAAGAAGTTTCTTGCAGGTCGTATATGTACAAGCTGAAAATGAGAGGAGCTAGGACAGATCCTTGGGGTAATCCATCATTTAATTTGAAGAACTTGCTTCTATCATTGCCAGAGTAAACCTGGAAAAGTCTATTGCACAGCATGTTGTTAATTAGGTTTGTGGTTTGAGACACGGAATGATGCTCACAAATTTCAGAAGGAGGCCTTCTCGTCATACTGTAGCATAAGCGGCAGATAGATCCAAGAAAGCAGCTAGGCTTACAGATTTCTTCTCGTACCCATTTTCAATATGAGTTGTTAATGCAAACACTTGATCATTACAGCTTCTGCCAGGCCTGAATCCAGCTTTAGTATCAAAAATTCTGTTGTAGATGAGTCGCTCAAGTAGTTTTTAAGTGACACTTAGTAGAGCTATGGGGCGATAACTTTCGACTTTTGTCGGATCTTTGTTCGGTATGAGGATCGCTAATATTTTTGTTTTCTTGAATAATACAGGGAGATTTCCAGTATTAAGGATATCTGAAAAGAAATTAGTAAGCCATTTAATTGTAGCTGGTCCACAGTGAGCGAGGAATTCAGGATAGATTCCGTCGAATCCAGCTGCTTTCCCAAGTTTCATGTTTGTGATGGCGACTCTGACTTCCTCTACAGTGAATAGAGTGGAAAGTTTTGAAGAATTCTGGGCTGCTCTTTCCTTGATTTTCAGCTGAGATATGATTTCCCTTCTTGTCTGCTTTTCTTTTGGGCTCATGGAATTTGAGATTAGATGATTGGCAAAGTCATTTAGCTTAATGGCAGTTTTCGATCTAATTGGTATTGAATTTGTTGGGTCTAGTTTTCTAATAACAGACCAAGCTTTCCGACTCGAGTGTGTGTGGTCGAATGATTCCACGGTTTCATTCCAAGCCTTTTTTCTATTCTCATCTAGTGAATGTAGGAGGCCAGTAGCATTATCAGCTGATGGATTTGCTTCATATTTTTCCAGTAAGCTTTCACTATCCTCACTCCAACCGGGTGTGTATTCTTTACGATCACCTCTAGGAATACATCGTCTAGCTGCTCCTTTAATTATGCCGATAAATCGTGTGTAATTACTACATGTTGGCTTGATCCATCTGATGTTGGAGTCTGTTTGCTTTGCAAATTCAGACCAGTTTGCCTTCTTATAGTTCCACCTTGGTTTTGGATGGGACTGTACAATTGGTACACATATCCCAGTCTCTAAAATAATAGGTCTGTGCTGACTGTGGGGGAAATCATTAAGTACCAAACGGCGTATCTGGCTATAGGAGTTTTGAAGCTGAGTTGTGAAACACAGATCAGGAGTATATCCTCTGTTCCAACGACCTGAATGAAAAGTGGGTAAACTTTTACCGTCAAAAATTAATTTTAGGTTTTCAGTTTATATCCAATCACAGAGAGCTTCGCCATTACTGTCACTCTCGCAGTATCCCCAGAGACTATGATGGCTATTGAAATCACCCAGGAATAGAGTTGGGTGTTGCTGAGATGGAAAAGGAGGGGTTGGCCAGTTTACTTCAGGAGGCTTGTATACATTTACTATTGTTAAACTATCAATTTTTGTTATAATTGTAAATATATTATTTTCACTGCTCACTGAAAGTACCTGATGATTTTTTATGTTATGCTTGACGTAAGTCGCTAGGCCGTACTTTTCATGGTTGTTCGAGACTATTAATGTATATCCTGGTATTTTCCCTCTACTTCGTAACTGTTGATCATCTGCTGTATGCGTTTCTTGGAGTGCAATGACATCGATAGCATGTTTCTTTGATAGTCTGGATAGATAGTCACATTTAGCTCTACTTATTCCTTCAATGTTCAGTTGACATATGCGGAGAGATGGTCCAACCCTACGAACTTGTGCGTCCTGAGAAGGACTTATTGACTGTTTACTCTGTATTTGTTGACCGGGAGGCCTTTTCAGGCAGTTCGGTCTCATCTCTATTTTGTTGCTTACTTAGCACCACCCGGGGGACACGTGTAGGGTAGCAATGGGAAAAACCTACGGACGTGAGCAACGTTTGACCCCCATAATATCTCATAGAGAAATGGAAATACTTGTAGAGTTGTTGTTAATTCATTTGAGGGGCTTGAGACACCTTGGTCATCAGCCCCGTGTAGTTGGGAGTGTGTTAAAGCTGTCTGGAGACCTGTATTGCTGTGATGATTTTAGTTGTGTGTGTAAATGTATCTGGGACAGGCATGGAGTAGACGCTCCGGGACTTGAGCAAGGCACTATCCTGGCAATTTCCTGTAGGAAGTGTGGCGAAACCCGGGAAATAAACACACTCTGGATAACCGCTGGACGAAATGCTTGTAGGATTTGGCTTGAGTAAGCAGGCTGTGGATTTTAATTTTTCACCTATAACCCCCACCATTGGTCGATCCTGGCTACGCTACTGAGCGTCACCATGGTAACCAGTGTCCATCATCTATTTATACTAGGTCAGTAGCGTCTTCTATACGTTGCTGGTTGGTTCCTTAGCTTAGGGGCTGCGACAACGTGGTCATCTAGCCCCGTGTACTTTGGGTGTGTGTAGAATTTGTCTGATAACCGATGTTAATTGTGATGGCCGTATTAGTGTGTATCTGTTTTAATTCAAGTAAGGACTGCAGACAATAATTTCAAGTAGTTCCGACTTTTGTCACTAAATGCTACCGTCCACGACACCTAGCTTGCGGACTTGGCTACTAGATGGCATCGCAGTCAGCACCTGGCGGCGAACGTTGGAACTAATATAGCGTTATCAATTCTAACCTGCAAATTTTGGCTTTACACAAGTGTAGTTACTGGAAGGTTCTTTTTCATACCATAAATCTACTGTATGACATGGTACCGCCGGCTTTACTTCCTCTCCGAAGGAAAACATACTGAGGGATTTTACCGCTCTTAAAAAAATCCGACGACTTCGGCCGGGTTTGAACCCATGATCTTGGGCTTAGAAGCGCGGCATGCTACCAACTACGCCACCGAAGCCGCCCTATACGTTGCTATAGGAACACAAACTCTTAGTTACGTGTTGTTTGATCATCTATGTATAAGGTGCGTTCAAAAAGTAACGAGCCGGAGGCATAATTACAGAAACCAGTACCTGTATGTTACAAGTATTGGCCCTGGCTGTTGAGGTACTTGTCCCACTGTGACACGAGGCGGTGAATGGCTGTCTCATAAAATTCCCTGGACTGCGATGTGAACCAGTTCCGCACGTACAGCTGGACGTCGGCGTCCGAGGTGATTCGTTGGCCCCACAGAGCCCTTTTCAGGGGACCAAACATGGCGTAATCACAGGGAGAGAAGTCTGAACTGTATGGAGGGTGGCCGAGAACCTCCCATTTGAATTTCTGCAGGAGTGCCGCGACTGTGTTGGCCGTATGAGGTCGTGCATTGTCGTGGAGCGACCACGGCGGCTATGGCGTTCACTGTCACTCCGCGGTCCTGGGTATTGAGTGCATCAACCAGCTGGACGTTATCATCGGTAATGCAGGGGGGTGCCCCAGACCGGGCATCATCGGCTAATGACACCCGTCCTTACCTGAAGCGCTTGTGCCACGCCTTGACCCTTGCAAGGGACATGCAGTGTTCGCCGTACACTTGTGACATTCGGCGATGAATGTCCGTTCCCCCTACTCCTTCCGCTATCAGAAACCGAACAACACCTCGTTGCTCGTCGGTTGATGCCTCCATGTCACTGTTTGCAATGCGACTGGCAGCGTTGGACGATTGATGCATGCTGCTGCTCGCTTTGTGTCGTCACTTGACGTGCACGCGTACCCTCTAGCGACGGGCTGTGACCTTCCACGCTCTGATCGGAACCACACCTCGTTACACACGCCACGATTAGCCGATGTCGTCACCGGTTTGCGAATTCCAGCCTCAGGCTCGTTACTTTTTGAACGCCCCTTATATACTAGCTCAGAGGCGTCACTAATACGGATGTTTAAGAACGCAGGTTCATCTATGTAATGCTAGTCAGTAGTGCCATCTATAAGATAATAATAATGTCATTAGTTTTACGTCTCTTGTATACCCTTAAGAGACATTCTGCAATTAATATTGCTACTTTTTCTGTCGGTCAACACAATTTATTCCCAATTACTGGAAAGAAATAGCATGTGTTTAAAAAAGATCCAGTCAGTCTGAGAGACTAGACTCGCTTCGCTCGAAGCCCCAGGATTCATTCAACCTACTCCATTACCCATTAACTTAGGCTTCCCACGCGGGGAACGGAGGGTATACTCTGCTGCATGACGTCACGCACTCGCCGTCTCCGTATCGCATAACGCCAGACCCCAGGAGTAAACTCAGACTCCGTGCATATGCACTGAACAACTTGATGACGTCATACACGCATAACCAAAGCATAACGATGAAGTCGACAAGATCATTTGAAATTATAAAAGAGGGATGGCATGTTTCGCTGATGACCAAGATGTCCCAAGAGCCAAATATGTCATCCTATAGTTTTCATCCTCCTGTGCAATACGTAACAAATATTACTCTTTAACACACTTTTTTTCTGTTTTTTTTTCTCTGTTTTCTTCTTGGTGTTGACCCCCTGAATGGTTGCAATATCAAACTCACGGAAAACCAATTCCACAATGGCCGAGAGTATAATACGAACTCATCACTTTTTTTTTTCATTTATGAAAATATAGGCGAATGAGATTACCTTTTGTCCGTGTGTGTGTGTCCTAATAAAATCTCAACGGCTGGAACGATTTCAATGAAATTCGGTAACGTCATAGTACTATTTTGTCCGACCCCAATCGTGCCTTTCAAATTTTATTACATCTCACCAATCCAACATGGCGGCTGTATGAAATATTTCACCGACATTCTATATCTGATATCACCCTGAAATATTATACAGTGATAAAGAGCTCTACTAGAAGTTCATCTATGTAAATGTTAAACCCCTGTTAAGTACAAATCGAACATGGTGGCCAAGCGAAGTTGAAACATTTAAATAAACTTTTATCGTGATTTAACCATCCGAGCGCAGTGAAACATGGTACAGCAAATATTTATACACATTGTGATGCACTGACATCTAATTTAGTTGAATTGTTTACAAGACCTCAATATCGTGGCTGTGCGAAATTTAAAACCTCGTTTAAATTTCTTGTGTCCTAATCATGCGATCGAAGTCAACGTTTCAATAATAAACCTACGCAATAATCTTCATGTAATAGTACATAACTCTATGTCGTACATATAAAAAATCCAACATGGCGACCATCCGAAATATTTAGACAATTCTCAATATCTACGAATCTATACAGCAGTCAAACTGAAATTTCGTATGATGATAGAGACAATTAACATAAGTAGGAGATATGAAAATAGACTTCTTAGTTCTTCACGGAACTACTTGTTGGTTTTGATTTGGTTTTAGGTCCAATAAATTACTCAAATGGTGAATCTTAAAATAAGTAAATTTTCATTGAGAAATGTTATGTGCAAAAGAAATATACAGGATTTTTAAACAAATTTAACACATGTTGCAATACAAAAGGTATCCCATTAAATTGCAATTACTCTCGAGTACAAGATAATAATTAGGAGAAGAAATTGGTTGATAAATTATGAAAAAGTAATTCATAATATTAAATTAAATTTATGCAAGAGAGAATAAAAAATATAATCAACTGTTCTCTAGAGACTGGCCAACCTTATACTTGAACTTAAATTCCTGACATAGCTAGGAATCGAACCCAATTCATCTTCATGGAAATTTGTTAGACATTCTATCTTTTCATATCACTGAAATCCAAGATTTCGTTCAAATCAAGCAAACTATAGTATTCCTTTAAGAAACCTGTTACAGCACAGTGGGATTTGGATAATTTGAAGTTGAAAGGAGCAACAATACATTCGCATATTCCACAAATTCGAATTAGACAAGTTACACATCTTTGGTTTGGTTTTAGTTCCAATAAATGACTGAACTGGTCAATCATACAATAAGTAAATATTTATTGAGAAATATTATTTGTAAAAGAAATATACACGATATTTAAACAAGTGTAAAACATATTGCAATAGAAAAGGTGCCCGATTAAATTGCAAGCACTCTTGAGTGCACGATAATATAATGTTCGTTTTACCAAAAAAATATGAAATTTCTGATTGTTTTGCAGAGTTTAGTTTTGTTTTCAAGTTAGAAAACTGTTCAAGTAAGTGTAGTGAATGAAATAGTGAACTATTGGCCGTGCTCAAAAACTTGGAATTAAGGAAAATAAACTTTGAAATAACCATAATTTGTTTCCATTGATTTGCTACGAAGTTTAAGGGATCGACAAAAATCTTCGAATTATAGAAGTTTGAATTATCCATGTCCCACTGAATTTATATTTTATGAGCTATTCTGTGTCCTTCAAATTATTGTCTGACTGTAAATAAAATTGTATATGAGATTAATAAATTCACTTGGATGAATTTATTGGAGTTTAGGAAAACACCCATTAACATGTAGATGCAATCGTGTTGACCGACTGAAAAGCATTGTATTCGATTACTAAGGCAACAGTGAAAAATAGCTTCCAACAAAATAATCCCTACAGACTACTGTGTATAAAATGAATGTGTTATTTATGCATTTTAGACTGTTTTATGACGGTTGCGTGCAAAAATTAATGTCTGTCTGTCTGTTTGTCCGTCTGTACGCCTATAACTCGAAAACAGCTGGGTGGATCAATGTAAAATTTTGTATGAATAGCCATCAGAGGCAAGACACCAAACATTTATATTTATAAACAAAAGGGGGCTATAAGGGATACCCTCTCAAAATACATGTAAATTAAGTTTATAAGGAGGTGCTCTGCATTTCGGAAAATGGCAATCACCGTAAAGCAGATATCGTTGCCATTGACAGGAAAAACGGAAGAGGTTTGATCCTGGACCCCACGGTACGAATGGAAGTGGACATTCCTCAAGCTGTACGCGCGTCAACGAGGAGAAAGAGGCTATGCATACCTCACCTGAATGAGAGATATAACCTACCTAAAATGCATGGAAAGTGAATGGCCTCCTTTTCGGAGCTCGGGGGACATCCTTCAAGTTCGTCGTGAGCTTGGTATCAGCGAGGATGATCTTGAGAAGGTCTGCTTTGGCATATTGAGAGCTTCAATCCACATGCTGCATAACCATTTATATGGTGTATCGTAATGTATATTATGTAGCCTACTGTAGAGCCAACAATGTACTTACACTGGATCTTTATGGTCTCCCGGAATGCCGGGCCGATGTCTTTGTAGAAATATATATATCAAAATTAAAAAGACGATACAAAGCTCATTCTGACCATCTCAATATGAGAAACAAGACACGGGAGGTCCTCCGAGGGACCCCGAAAACCACACTTTTAAAGCCCTAAAACCAACAGTTTCTGAGATATTCCCAGACAACTATCATCTCTCTGATAAACCGATGAAAGAACGACATGACTATAACCATTTCAACAGTAGCTCAAGACGTGACATTCTTTTTTCCATCTATCTCTGTAACAGACAATGCCAGTCTATTTAATATCTAAGTACGATAAGAATAAAAGAAATTAATAAACACATAAACAGATATATACTGTACAGAATAAATTATAATCGTTCGACTGGCTACATTGTGCAGCGATAACGTTCTTGCCTGTTGAGCTCAAGGTTGCAGGATCGAATCCTGGCGCCGTCAGATGTGAGGGAACCGTGTCATTAGATTGACTGGCACGTTAAAGATCCCCTTCGGGACGAAATTCCAGCAACTCGGCATCCCTAAGAGCCTCAGTAGTTAAAGGGAACATAAGACCAATAACATTATTATTAAATAATCCTTCATCATTCAGAGTGTTATCAGACCAGGGATCGTAAGGAGACCTTGAGACTTCATGATCATTCAACCGGGTGAAGCCGGGTGCAACTGCTAGTGAACAATAAATTTGATTGAAATTCTATCAGTGCTGTTTCCTACGTGACATGGCCAACATGTATGCAAAGTTTCACTGAGGTTGGGAGATTGACGTGTGCCCGAATAGTTTATAGATATAAGGTGCGTTCAAAATGTAACGAGCTGGAGGCTGTAATGTGCAAACCGGTGACGACATCGGCTAATCGTGGCGTGTGTAACGAGGTGCGGTTCCGACCAGAGCGTGGAAGGTCACAGCCCGTCGTTAGACGGCACGCGTGCACGTCACGTGACGATACAAAGCGAGCAGCAGGATGCATCAATCGTCCAACCAAGCCCAAGACTGTAGGCCATTCGACATGCTTCCTGGCGTGGTTGAAGATTGTGGGGCACCCATTGGGCACACACTATCCGCAAGTGCAGTCGTTCCTTCATGATGGTGTGCACACTTCCGACGCTCAATCCGACCACGGCGGCTATGGCGTTCACTGTCACTCGGTGGTCCTGGGTAATGAGTGCATCAACCAGCTGGACGTTGTCATCGGTAATGCAGGGGGGTTCCCCAGACCGGGCATCATCGGCTAACGACACCCGTCCTTCACTGAAGCGCTTGTGCCACGCCTTGACCCTTGCAAGGGACATGCAGTGTTCGCCGTACACTTGTGACATTCGGCGATGAATGTCCGTTCCCCCTACTCATTTTGCTGTCAGAAACCGAACAACACCTCTTTGCTCTTCGTTTGACGCCTCCATGTCACTGTTTGTAATGCGTCTGGCAGCATTGGACGATTGATGTATGCTGCTGCTCTCTTTGTATCGTCACGTGACGTGCACGCGTGCCCTCTAGCGACGGGCTGTGTCCACGCTCTGGTTGGAACCACACCTCGTTACACACGCCACGATTAGCCGATGTCGTCACCGGTTTGTGCATTGCAGCCTCCGGCTCGTTACTTTCTGAACGCACCTTATAGGAAGAAATCTCAGAGCAACAGCGACGTTAACTTCCCACTCGGTACTTGCATCCCTGAAGACAAGGACAGGAAGACAGATTGACCCGTTGATTCCCCGCCCAAGCCTACCTTGAACATGTGAATTTAGGGGCCGATAACCTCGATGTTAGGCCCCTTAAAACAACAATTACAGGGTCATCATCATCATGTGGGATTTAGCACAACATTTGAAAATAAATGAATTGCCCATTTGTCCGGTTTGGATAAGTTATTACTTACAGCTATAATAAAATAATAATAATATGGAAGTCACCGTTACAGTTACATTGAACCCACCATTTTGTTCAGAAAAAAATCACAGATTTTATAAATAAAACCATTTAAAAGCATATTTTGAGTCATCCCCGTGGGCTGACTTCCCTTAAAAGTGGATTTCCGTAATTATCCCACTTCTACTCCCGGTAACAGGAGAAGGAATCTGTTCACATCGAATATACATTTAGGTATTAGAAAGTCATTTTTGATAGCCTTTCTCTGGAGCGTTGCGCTCTATGGAAGTGAAACTTGGACTGTTGGAGCAGCAGAAAATAGGAGAATTGAAGCGTTTGAAATGTGGTGTTACAGGAGAATGATGAAGATCAGATGGATAGATAGGGTTACAAACGAAGAGGTATTAAGACGAGTGGGATTCTGGCGACTGCTAATGAAGAGAAGAGATAGGTTGGTAGGACACATACTAAGACACCCAGGAATAGCAAGCTTAGTTATGGAAGGAAGGGTCGAGGACAAGAACTGTAGGGGTAGACCAGGGTTAGAATATGTTAAACAGATTGCCTCGGATGTAGGGTGTGGTAGCTATTTAGAGATGAAACGATTAGCTCAGGACAGGGCACGGAGGGCTGCATCAAACCAGTCAAAAGACTGAAGATTCAAACAACAACAACAACAACAACAAATGCTATGATAGAACCTATATTAATGCCTCCGCCTCCTCTTAACCAAATAAACATGCATATCCAAGTGCTGAACACATCTGCGGAAAATTGATGACCGTCTTTAATCAATTTCCTGGCAGTTTTGCAAGAAAAAACAAACTTATAATAGTACATTATTCAACGAGCCTATAATGGCTATAATTAAGACACGAGTATATTTATAAAACGAGCGTATGCGAGTTTTATAATTTCCATACGAGTGTCGTAATTACCATTATAGGCGAGTTGCATGCGACTGTTTATGTTCGACGATAATTATAACTTTATTATATGTTTTAACAGAAATATTCATAAACATCTGTTGAGATTGTCACTAGAATGTTGCAATCGGGTGCTGCGCTGGGTAGGATATCTCTGATTTCCAAGTTCTCTGACCGACCGACGCATGCGCTCTGTGTGTTTCAATGCCATATGTGCAGATTGAGCACCAGTTTTCAGTAAAAATGTCACCGAAATGCCACGCGCTGTGTAGAAATTGGATTTGGGGATATTAAGGTACAGTGCTATTTCTTGTCTCATATTCACCAGTTCATTTACGCGAACATATGGACGGTGCACTTTCGGTAATGTATATAGACATGTTGGATTTTGAGCGCATGCGCGAAGGTGTCTTTATCTAATTGGTCAAACAACTGTTTCTTGAGCTGTGATTGGTGGGAGAAACTGTTTCATAATGAAAAATAGTGTTATAATGACCATCATTATGATACAGTTTTCAGACATATAATAGTCAGGGTCGAACATAATAGTACATTATGCGACGAGCCCATAATGGCTATAATTAAGACACGAGTATGTTTATGAAACGAGCGTATGCGAGTTTTATAATTTCCAAACGAGTGTCTTAATTACCATTATAGGCGAGTTGCATACGACTGTTTATGTTCGACGATAATTATAACTGTATTATATGTTTTAACATAAATATTCATAAATATATGTTGAGATTGTCACTAGAATTTTGTGATCGGGTGCTGCGCTGTGTAGGATATCTCTGATTTCCAAGCTCTCTGACCGACCGACGCATGCGCTCTGTGTGCTTCAATGCCATATGTGCAGATTGAGCACCAGTATTCAGTAAAAATTTCACCGGAGTCGTTTGAGAACAACGAGCTGTGTAGAAATTGGATTTGGGGATATTAAGGTACAGTGCTATTTCTTGTCTCATATTCACCAGTTCATTTACGCGAACATATGGACGGTGCACTTTCGGTAATGTATATAGACATGTTGGATTTTGAGCGCATGCGCGAAGGTTTCTTTATCTAATTGGTCAAACAACTTTTTCTTGAGCTGTGATTGGTGGGAGAAACTGTTTCATAATGAAAAATAGTGTTATAATGACCATCATTATGATAGAGTTTTCAGACATATAATAGTCAGGGTCGACATAAAATAAAATATGATATTCTACAGAAACAAAATTTGCTTAATAATAATAATAAAACGATTTCACCTTCTCCCATTCCTTTGCCGTCTCTTTGTGTATATTTTATATTTATCATTACTCGTGTCGGAAACAAATGATTGTGTCTGTGACCCACAACATCTGTTCCCATTACTCTCAAGTCTCACTGCGATAAATTGCTTTTGTTTCCCCAACTGTTTTGTTTGGTTTTGTTTAATATTAATTCCCACGTGTTCGGCTAGTTTCCTGTCGCCATGCTTTTGTTATCCCATTTCAATTCGATATGTGTTTTTTTTTTTTTTTTTTTTTTTTTTTTCAGGTTCACTTGCATTAAGCGTGATGTATTAGTTCACAGTTCTGCTTTTCTTATTGCCTTTTTTTTACATGGAGCTCGTTTTAAACTTCTGTCTCTACCAACAGGCATGTTGTTGTTGATATTACTGCAAAGTTTCTTGCTTCTAAATCAAATGTGATGTATTGGAGGGAACTTTTTACCCACTCTCGTTTCCTTATTTTCAACGCTAAGGGAAAACGATTTAACGGTATTGTTTACTTATTTGATTGATGATCAATACTGAAACTTCATGAGAAATACATTAGGAAGTTTAAGAGAATTCAACTCAAGCCTTGCTCACTTGCCTATTTACAATCATTTCTATCGCAATTCATTCTTTATCCCTCGTCTACCAAGTGCTCAAATTACTGTTGTTTTTGTTGTTGTTGTTGTTGTTGTTGTTGTTGTTGTTGTTGTTGTTGTTGTTGTTGTTGTTGTTGTTGTTGTTGTTGTTGTTGTAAGCTTTCCAGTCGGTCAACACAAAATTGTGCCCATTTATATTAGGCGGGAATACAAGTATTAATATGCCCTAATATGAAAAATATTACATAAGATATATCTTATATACTAGCAACCCGCCCCGGCTTCGCCCGGTATCTTGAACGGTTTACCCAGTGTAAGCTTAAAAGGTGCACGGACGGAGGTCCCAGACGCAATTCATAAAAGCTGAGGTGTACAGCGAAACTCCAAACACATATACACTTCTCTGAAGTCTTAACTCGACACGACTCGACAGTTTTATGCTTGCCGAGGCTGGGATGATAAGCTCGCTCCGAAGCTAGTATTTTAAATTTCCACTGAATGGAGATTTTTGGAAGAAATGAAAACGTACATGCACTTATAGTGGGTGATGTATTAAAGATAGAGATATGCTGTCGCGGACTTTTATTGTAGAACTTCCTATGCTGAACAATTCTTACTCATAGTATATGATATTTATAATAGTTTACCCAGCGTAAGCTTAAAAGGGGCACGGACGGCAGGTTTTTCCTCGAGTCGATTCTCTGAAATCGTTACTACTCGGTTTCCTTTGATCATAAATGAATAATTATCTACAGAAACCTTCGTCAAGAAATCCTTTACAGAATGGTGAAAACCGCATTGAAATCCATCCAGTGGTTCTCGAGATTACCCGTTACATCCAAGAATTGCGGACTTCGTTTTATACTCTGTACAGATATCCAGACTGTCCCCGTAAATACAACTAGTGAATTCATACTTACCAATAAATTCTTGAAACTCTTATATACATTTTATAGAAATATATGAGCATTAATTTTGTTAGGAAATACTTCATATGTTTCAATTGGTGCACATTTTTCAATTACTCGGCAAATATTTTCGATTTCAAGAAATCATCCTAAAATTTTCAAAAAAATATTTCTAATTTTCCATAAATTACTTCCAATTTTAAGTAAATATTTCACACTTTCCAGTAACTATTCTTTTAAATTTCATGGTAAAAAAATATATATTTTATGAAAAATACTGTTTAGCTGAAATTCTCAATTTAAAGGAAATATTTCCAAAAAATTTCAGATTTTTTTTATCTGTAAGAAAATATTTCAAATTTTCCAAGAAATTTTCAAATTATTCAGCATATTTTTCCATTTTTTTTTTTTTTTTTTTGCTAGTACCGGTACTTCTTACTATTAAGAAAATAATTCGAAATTTTCAATTATTTTTTTATCCAAATACAATCAATTACCTTAAAGCTTACCACGGTCAGTGAGTGGTTAGCGTGTCGGTCTACTAACCCCAAGATTGCAGGTTCGCCCCTGACCGTGGTAAGTGATTTTTGAAAGGCGGCAAAAATACGATACGCATGTCATACGATGTTGGCATGTCAAAGAACCCATTTGTATTCAGTAGGCCGAGTTCATAATGGCAAAATTAATCTCGGGAGTTTCCGCCAACACAAAGTTCCTCATTTCTCTACTAGAAAGCACCATAATGTTCAAGTAGCTTAGATATCTGTTATCTAACCTCCTTGACTTTCATAGTGATTCATGGAACAACGAAATTCGACATGCAAGCTACCCTCTGGGTGTCAAATTACAAAGCTTGCACCAGGCACCCGAGGCCATACGATATTATTATTTATTATTAATTACCTTAAATTGTTCAACAACATATTTCAAGCTGCTTTAACTTGAGAAAACCTACACAAATATGTACCTCGTTCTTGCGTAGTGGCTAGCACTCTTGACTGTCACCCAAATCCTATATTAATTACAAATACACACTAGTAGCCTGCAGACATCACATTGATAGAGGTTTTCAGACATTTTCTACACACAAACAAATACATGCGGCAGCATGACCAAGATGTCACAAAGCCCCTAAAGGAACAACTTTCTGTTAGGTAGTCAGCCCGGAGACTGGTTGGATCCTCAAAAAGTGGCACTATAAGCTCTATAATAAGGCATACTAGGCAAGGTGAGGAGTGAGGTAGTTTGCCATTGCTTTCCTCACTGAGTCAGAACAGCAGTACCAACCCTATATTAATTACAAATACACACTAGTAGCCTGCAGACATCACATTGATAGAGGTTTTCAGACATTTTCTACACACAAACAAATACATGCGGCAGCATGACCAAGATGTCACAAAGCCCCTAAAGGAACAACTTTCTGTTAGGTAGTCAGCCCGGAGACTGGTTGGATCCTCAAAAAGTGGCACTATAAGCTCTATAATAAGGCATACTAGGCAAGGTGAGGAGTGAGGTAGTTTGCCATTGCTTTCCTCACTGAGTCAGAACAGCAGTACCAACCCTATGAGTAGAACCTTGCACAGCATCTATATACACTATCTATGCCCTGAATGCCATTACTAAACCCCCCAGGGGCTCACATCTAGTGGGACGTGGGTTGGCGACCACGGGACCCCAGCTGAGTCCGGCATTGCTTCCACTTGTGACGGGCTCCTCTCCGTCTTCTTTCCTGTCGACCTCACTTGGTCAACTCTTGTTCTCTTCCGACCCCGACGGTATTAGGGTATCCGAGGCCTAGGGAGTCTCTTCCTTTCCCGCCTTAATTGGCCCTTGTCTCATTTTTCTGATATCCTCCTTCTGGGAGTGGTCAGCCTTCTTGTTCTTTTCCTTTTTCCTCCTGCCTTGTGCTCAAGACCCTTAAGGAGGCAGGGTGTATGTAGCCCCACCACTTCTGGTACACCCTAGATAATGCTACACCCTCAGGGGCTCATGGCTTGTGAGTTCGGGAGTTGGCGACCCCGCGGGATTCCTGAGCTGGGTCCGTTTTCCCCTTTTGTCCCTTACCTTTGGGGCGAACCCTCTCCTCTGTCCCCTCTCCTCTCCGCCTTTCATTATATTTCCTTTTCTCTTTAAGTTTCCCGCACCTTTTTGTAGGTATTCTTGATCTGCGTTGCATTTTGTACGTTTTTTCGATCTAAATTGCATTTTTTGGGTGTTTTCCAACCTCACTTGCATTTTGTAGGGATTGCCAATCAAAATTGCTTTTTAGTAAGTCTTTCAATATAGGGGGGGGGGTCTTCTTGTGAGTATTTTGAATTTCAATTGCATTTTGTAATTTCAACCTACCCCGCTTTGTTCAAGTAATTAAGTCTCAATTGCAATTTTGTAGGTATTTTGAATCTAAATTACATTTTGTAATTATTTTCAATCTAAATTGCATTTTGTAAGTATTGTCCATCCAAATGAGAAGTTTGAATCTACCATACCTTTTGTAAGCAATTTCAATTGCATTTTGTATTTTCAACCTACTCCGCTTTGTTCAAGTAGTTAATTCTCAATTGCATTTTGTAAGTATTTTGATTTCACTTGCATTTTGTAAGTATTTCGACTGTACGTTGCATTTTGTACTTATTTTGGACTTAACCTACATTTTGTGCGTATTTTTCAATCTATTCCTTTTGTGAGTATTTTCGTTCGAAATTCCCTTATGTACGTATTACCGCTCTCCATTTGGTGAGTAGTTTCAATCTGAGTTCCTTTTTGTAAGTATTTTTCCTGCTACATAAGACATAATTGTTGGGGCTCACTGTCTATTTTATCTAAACCATTTTCATTTCATCCATAGCAGTGAGCTGTTTTTTATCTTCATCCTTTCATTTCACGCCATTTCATTTCGTCAGGGGTCGATAACCTCGATGTTAGGCCCCTTAAAACAACAATTATCATCATCATCATCATCATCATCATCATCAACCATTACTAAACACCACCCATACCTCAGTAGCTTCCATATAATCACAGCCACGAATGAGACTGAGACATCGGTGAAAAGCCACATTTTACTCTAGCCTGTGTCAACAAACACAAAATACTGCATCCATCAAGAGATGGTAAACAGGCTCATAACGAATCAACAGCAACAACAACAAATAATATTTGTATTTATTTTAATTCCATGTCCAACTTAGTAAAATTCTCTCATTGGTATCGCTTATTTATCCACGTCCCCGTACATATGATATGTGCAAACAGGAGACGCCTTCACTGGACCTAATGAATGAGCTGTCTGGTTTACGGACACGCCCTTTTTAACTCTGTGTGTTGTGTTGGCACTCCCTCTAGCCACTGCGCTTGACACTCTTGACCAGTGAATAATGTATACGCCAACATCTAATAATAATTAGGTAGAGCATATCTTCAGTCTTTTGACTGGTTTGATGTAGCTCTCCATGACTGGGCTAATCGTTTCATCTCTATATAGCTACCACACCTTGCACCCGAGATAATATATATAACATATTCTAACCTTTGTCTACCCCTACAATTCTTGTCCTCACCCTCCAGGGGCTCACATATAATGGGCGTGGGTTGGCGATCACGGGAGCCCAGCTAAGTCCAGCATTGCTTCCACTTACTTGTACCGGGCTCCTCTCCGTCTTCCTTTCTGTCGACCTCTCTTGGTCAACACTTGTTCTCTTCCGACCCCAACGGTATTAGGGTATCTGAGGCCTAGGGAGTCTCTTCCTTTCCCGACTTAATTGGCCCTTCTCTCATCTTTCCTGATCCTTCATTCTTCTAGGGATCAGCCGTCCTTTTCTTTTCATTATATATCCTTTTGTCTTTTAAGATTCCCGACCTGTTCTTATGAATTGGCTCCCCGTGTCTCTAAATTATATTTTGTGAGTATTTTGAATCCCAACCATATTTTGTAAATATTTTCAATCTACATTGCATTTTGTAATTATTTTGAATTTCAATTGCATTTTGTGAGTATTTCGAACCTAAACTATATGTTGTGCGTAGTTTTCAATCTAAATTCCTTTTGTAAGTAATTTCCTTCTAAGTTACCTTATGTAAGTGTTTCCACTCTACATTTTGTGAGTTATTTCAATCTGTGTTCCATTTTGTAAGTATTTTCAGTCTGCTTAATTTTTGTTATGGTTTCCATTTCATTGCCATTTCCGCTATCACCCAGACTATTAGGGGCCGATAACCTGGATGTTAGGCCCCTTAAAACAACAATTATCAGCATCATCTTGTCATCGACCCTTCCTTCCATAACTAAGCTTGCTATTCCTGGGTGTCTTAGTATAAGACCTACCAACCTATCTCTTCTCTTCATTAGCAGTTGCCAGAAACATCTCTCCTCTCCCACTCGTCTAATACCTCTTCGTTTGTAAACCTATCTACCCTTCTGATCTTCATCATTCTCCTGTAACACCACATTTCAAATTCTTCTATTCTCTTCTTTTCTGCTGCTATAACAGTCCAAGTTTCACTTCCATATAGTGCCAGGCTCCAGATAAAGGCTTTCAAGAGTTACTTTCTTAATACCTATATCTATATTCGATGTCAACAGATTTCTGCAGAAATGCTTTCCTTGCCTGGACCAATCTTCTTTTTATATCCTCCATCACTAGTTATTTTCCTGCCTAAGTAGCAAAAGTGTCCTACTGTACTTCCTTCAGCTTTACACCTGAAAATTTGACATCAATAGGGGTTTCTGATTTCTTTCAGCTGCATTATTTTTGTTTTACATTTATTGATTTTAACATGATTTTTAAGTGATTTGCGAAATGATTTCGGAGTTATAAGAAAATTCCAAGATCCGTCAGAGGTTGCCATGGCAACGCTACTAAATTGATGGGGGATGCGCCATCAGAGGTTGCCATGACAACGCCACTGCACAAGATCTCATTCAGTTTAGCATCTGTCTCTGTGGGAAGCGGCTTCGGTGATATAACTGGTGGCATGCTGAACTTCTATGCCCAATGTCGCGGGTTCAAACCCAGCAGAAGTCGTCGGATATCTTATGAGCGTTATAATCCCTCAGTATACCTTCCTTTGGAGGGGAAGTTCCAACGTTCGTTGCTAGTTGTTGGTTGCGATGGCATATAGTACCCAAGTTCACAGCTAGGTTTCGTTGTCGGTAGCATTTGGTAGCAAAATTAGGAACTACTACTTGAAATTGACCGTCTGCAGTCCTTACCTGAATTACAGACTAATACCGCCATCACAATATTGAACCCATGTACCATGGCCTCAAGGGGAGTCGAATCCATGTATTTTGAGTTTTGTGAAGATAACTAGATTCGGGAGTAATCATAGTTTTTGACTTTGTCAAGTAATCTATATGACTCTGGAGTACACAAGTAGTTTCCCGATCACCGTAGTGAATTTGCAAACTTGAGAGAGATAGTAAATCCTGAGAATATGTGAAATGCCCAAATATTGAAGTGAATAATTAACATGTAATTTTAAATGTAATTATATATTTGTTTTGATGATAAGAAAAGATAAAATAAATTCTTGAGGTGTACAAAGTATGACACCATTATTATGGAAAAGTATCGAGCCAAAGGAGCTCGTAGTTACATGGAACTTTAAGATAAGTACTTTATGGAAGTGAAAATAATCGTGAATTGTTGGTTTTAAAGAAAACCATGTGTTTTAATCTAATATTTGTTTTATTCTTATGCTATTCCTTGTTCACTTTGGACAAGTAGAATGATATTGGTCAGTAGTTTATTTGTTTTATTGTTTGTAGCGCCATAATTTTTATTAATTAAATATGTAACAAGTAGTTCCGTAAAGAACTATACAGCCTATTTTCATATATCCTGCTCATGTTAATTTCTTCTAACATACAAAATTTCAGTTTAATTGCTGTAACAGATTCGTAGATATTGAGAACCGTCTAAATATTTCAGAGTGTCGCCAGATTGGATTTTTATTTTTGTACTATTACATTAAGATTATTGTGTACGTGTGGTATTCAAACTTCAATCGCATGATTAAAACACAAGAAGTAAAAACGAGATTTTAAAATTACGCACAGCAGCCATCTTGTGATTATGCAAACAATTTAAATAAATTAGATGCCAGTGGATCAACATTTGTATAAGCATTTAACGTGCAACGTTTCACAGCACTCGGATAGTTAATTCGCGAGAATCGTCCATTTAAATATTTATACTTCGCGTCGCCGCCATGTTGGATTTGTGCTCACCAGGTTAATGAAAGTCCTATAGGTGAACATATGTTCATAGTCTCTATGAACATAAAAAATTCAGTTTGGTTGCTGTAAAAGATTCATAGATATTGAGAACCGTCTAAATATTTCGGAAGCTCGCCATTTAGGATTGTTATATGTATAGGCCATAGAATTATGTACCATTCAAGGACAATTATTGCCTAGGTTCATTATTCAAACTTTCACTTCGATCGCATGATTACGACACAAGAAATAAAAAATTAATTTTAAAATTTCGCACAGCCGCCATATTGAGGTTATGTAAACAATTTATTTAAATAAGATGGCAGTGCATTACAATCTGTAAAATCATTTACTGTACCACATTTCACTGCGCTCAGAGAGTTAAATCACGAGAAAAGTCTATTAAAATATTTCAAATTCGCTTGGTCGCCATGTTCGTTTTTTACTTTACAAGTTTATGAAATATACTTAGATAAACTTGTACCAGTACCCTTTATCACCGTACAAAATTGCAGGGTAATATCTGTAATAGTTTCGGAGATATAGAATGTCAGTGAAATATTTCGCACAGCCGCCATTTTGAGGTTATGTAAACAATTGAACTAAATTAGACTCCAGTGCATTACAATGTGTATAAACATTTGCTGTACCAAGTTTCATTACGTGTGGATAGTTAAATCGCGAGAAAAGTCTATTTAAAAGTCTCAAATTAGCTTGACCGCCATGTTGGTTTTGTAGTCACCAGGTTTTTGAAAGTCTCATAGGTGAACTTCTAGTAGTACCCTTTATCACCGTACACAATTTCAGGGCGATATCTGTAATAGTTTCGGAGATATTGAATGCTAGTGAAATATTTCGCACAGCCGCCATTTTGCATTGGTGAGACGTAACAAAATTTGAAGGGCACGGTCGAGGTCGCCGGGAATAGTGCTATGAACATACCGAGTTTCATTGAAATCGCTCCAGCCGTTTAGATTTTATTAGGGGGGGGGGGGGACACACACACGAATCACACACACACACACACGCACACACACATGGACAAAAGGTGATCTCATAAGCCTATTTTTTCAAAATTGAAAATAGGCTAAAAATAGGAGTTGATTTTGTTGTTATTTTTGCAAGTGTATCCTCTATGTAATCCAAAATATGTAAGTCACAGAGTGGGAGAACTTACCGCAGCCCCGAAAAATCTCGAATTGAGCAATGCTGGCATACTGTGATTTGCATATTTCTTGCTGAAGGGCACAATATTAACACTGGTTATCAGACAGATTCTACACACACCCAAAGTACACGGGGCTACGTGACCACGTTGTTGCAGCCCCTAAACGGAGAAACCAACCAACATCTCTGCGGGAGATAAAATTTTGCGTGAGAAAGTAACAGACTGTTAGATAGTTTCCCATCAGTGCCGAAACCTTGCATAAGGACAATGTGACCACAAGTATAACAAGATGTTCAGTAAAGAACATATAGCCTACTTTCGCCTAAATGCATGGGTATTGTTATAACTCTTTGTTCTTTTCAAGGAGTATAATTGAATGTTAGTTGTAGTAGCCTGTTGAAATACAACGTGCTATACGGATATTAAACATGAATATGACGTGCCCTTTGCTAGTGCTACCTCTGTAAAAAAATGTCATTCAATTCGGTTTCACCGTGTTTGTATTGATAATGGGGAATCGATTTACACACATACATGGCCGCTATCTGCAAACTATTGGACTGATGACCTTGTAGTTCAGTCAAAAGATACTTCCCACAAAAAGGTAAGTTGTTGCAAAATTTGGTAGAGATCAAATGATTAGGTTGGCCGTAATTTGATTTCAGCTTTTAACATTTGGGTGGCCGCCATTCCGTTTCCGTCAAGATGGCGGCGACGTAAAACATGACACTGAGGTGCCCTTTGCTAGTGCTATCTCTGTACCAAATTTCGTTCAATTCGGTTTTACCGTGTCTGAATTGATAAGGGGAATCGATTTGCACACATACATGGCCACCATATGCAAACTATTGGACTTATGACCTTGTAGCTTGATCAAAGAACGCTTCTCACTTAAAGGTATGTTGTTGCAAAATTTGGTAGAGATCAGATGATTAGGTTGGTCGTAATTTGATTTAAGCTTTGAACATTTGGGTGGCTACCATTACGTTTTCGTCAAGATGGCGGTGGTATAAAACATGACACTGAGGTGCCCTTTGCTAGTGCTACCTCAGTACCAAATTTCGTTCATTTCGGTTTCACTGTGTTTGAATAGATAGGGGGAATCGCTTTGCACACATACATGGCCGCCATCCCCAAATTATTGAGCTGATGACCTTGTAGTTTGGTCAAAATATTCTTTATACATAATGGTATAATGTTGCAAAATTTGGTAGAGATCAGCTGATTAGTTTGGTTGTAATTTGATTCAAGCTTTTAACATTTGGGTGGCTGACATTACGTTTTCGTCAAGATGGCGGCGATATAAAGCATGAAACTGGAGTGCCCTTTGCTAGTGCTACCGCTGTACCAAATTTCGTTCAATTCGGTTGCACCGTCTTTGAATTTATAGGCGGAATCGATTTGCAAACATACATGGCCGCCATCTGCAAACTATTGGGCTGATGACGTTGTAGATTAGTCAAAAGACGCTCGCCATGTAAATATATGTTGTTGCAATATTTGGTAGAGATCGTATGACACTGAGGTGTCCTTTGCTAATGCTACCTCTGCACCAAATTTCGTTCAATTCGGTTTCACCGGGTTTGAATTGATAGGGGAAATCGATTTCCACACATACATGGCCGCCATCTGCAAACTATTGGGCTGATGACCTTTTAGTTTAGTCAAAAGACGCTCGCCATATGAGTACGGTATACGTTGTTGCAAAATTTGGTAGAGATCGGATGATTAGGTTAGTCGTAATTTGATTTAAGCTTTGAACATTTGGGTGGCCGCCATTACGTTTCTGTCAAGATGGCGGCGATATAAAACATGACACTGAGGTGCCCTTTGCTAGTTCTACCTCTGTACCAAATTTCGTACAATTCGGTTTCACCGTGTTCGAATTGATAGGGGGAACAGACATTCAGAGTACACACACACAGGCACACACACAATTTTTGGCCCGGTGTAGATCTCATAAGTCTACTTTCATTTTTTGTAAAAATCGAAAGTAGGCTAAAAATGGACCCCGAATGCTAATTTCTTTTAGCTGCATTTTATTATTAGCCTATTTTCAATTTTGAAAAAATGGGCTTATGAGATCACCTTTTGTCCGTGTGTGTGTGTGTGATTCGTGTGTGTGTCCCCCCCTAATAAAATCTAAACGGCTGGAGCGATTTCAATGAAACTCGGTAAGTTCATAGCACTATTCCCTGCGACCCCGACCGTGCCCTTCAAATTTTGTTACGACTCACCAATCCAACATGGCAGCTGTGCGAAATATTTCACCAGCATTCAATATCTCCGAAACTATTACCGATATTACCCTGACATTTTGTATGGTGATAAAGGGAACAACTATAAGTTCACTTATGTGACCATTGAAAATCTGGTAACTACAAAACGAACATGGCGGCCAAGCGAAGTTGCGACTTTTAAATAGACGTTTCTCGCGATTTAACCAACCAAACGAAATGAAACTTGGTACAGTATATGTTTATATACATTGTAATGCACCGACATCTAACTTCGTTCAATTGTTTACATAACTACAAGATGGCGGATGTGCGAAATATTTCACCGGCATTCCATATCTGTGAAACTATTAGCGGTATCTCCCTGAAATCTTTTACGGAGATAAAGGGCACTACGGAAGTCCATCTATAAGACTTTCAGAAAACGGTTAACTACAAAACGAACATGGCAGCCAAGCGAATTTGAAAATTTTAAATAGACCTTTCTCGCGATTTAATGTTCCAAACGCATTGAAATCTGGTACAGGAAATATTTATACACATTGTAATGCACTGGTATATAATTTAGTTCAATTGTTTACATAACCTCAAGATGGCGGATGTGCGAATTTTAAAATGAAGTTTTTATGTCTTGTGATGTAGTCATGCGATCGAATTGAAAGTTTGAATATTGAACCTACGCAATAATTTTCCTTTAATGGTACATGACTCTATGGCCTATACATTTAACAATTCAACATGGCGACCATCCAAAATATTTAGTCGGCTCTGAATATCTACGAATCTATTATAGCAATCAAACTGAATTTCTTAATGTTCATAGGGGCTATGAACCTAAGTCCACCTATAGGACTTTAAATAACTTGGTGTTCACAAATCCAACATGGAGGCGACGCGAAATATAAAAATTCACATGGATGTTTCTCGCAATTTAACCATCCGAGTGTAGTGAAACTTGGAACAGTAAATCCTTATACGAATGGTAATCCACTGGCATCTAATTTATTTCAATTGTTTCCATAACCTCAAGATGGCAGCTGTGCGAAATTTTAAAATCTCCTTGTTACTTCTTGTGTCCTAATTATGCGATTGTAGTTTGAATACTACACGTACACCATAATCTGCATGTAACAGTACATAACTCTAGGACCTACATATATAAAATCCAACATGGCGACCATCCGAAATTTTTAGTCGGTTCTCAATATCTACGAATCTATTACAGCAATCAAACTTAAATTGTGTATGTTGTTAGAGGTAATTAAAATAAGTAGGATATATGAAAATAGGCTGTATAGTTCTTCACGGAACTACTTGTTTTTGTTTTACATTTTTTGATTTTCAACATGATTTTTTCCTCAAGACGTTAAAAAATCGTTCAAATCCTCTGGTGAATATGCTAAGATAACAATGTCATCAACAGGGTGCGGGGTTTTAGTACGTAAACAGTGCTATCAGATTAGTATCTCATGGAGTTGAGATGACGCACTTCCTATGAACATCAAGGAGATGACGCACGCGGCTTATGTACTGCCAGTCCGTTCGCAACAGACGTAGAACCATGCGATCAGTCCATTTATCCACTGTACGTCACATGTGTTCATTGGCAAACCTGAAGGTCACAGGAGGAGCCCTATAGTACGGAGCGTTCTAACTTCATTGCATACGTACTAAGACCCCACACCCTGGTCATCAGCATATCTCAGAGTTGAAATTATTTCTCCTTGAATGTACTCCTACTTTGAATTATTCTCTAATTTCATTCATTACGTGTTCAATTTATAGATGGAAAAGTATCGGTGATAAGTTGCAGCCTTGCCTTGCACCTTTCTGAATATATTCGAGGTACTCGATTACTTGGAATAGTCGATTATTGAAATAAATCGAGAAGCTAAAATATTTGAATTGTTTGAAGATGAAAAATACCAACAATTACGGTAATTTGTGTAAGGAAATGTCCAGTGGATGAGTTGTTCGAAGAAGAGGCGAATCCAAGGGCTCGGTTGGGGGTTAACCCCTCCCCTATTCAGCGGACCTCATAGATCCTTATAAAACAAATATCATTCAAAACAATAATCACCTGTTATCTCGTTCTTTCTTTCTTTCTTTCTTTCTCTATCTGCAAGCTTCCCTTTCTCTTTGTTTCTATGTTTATTATAAGTATTCGAACATTTGAATTATTCGATTATTAACTGACACAAGAATGGGAAAGCGTCAGAGTGGGAGACCGAGGCGGAGATGGTCCGACTTCTATTCTGCGTTGGCAGGCCCGCAATGGACCAGAGAATCAAGAAGCAGAAGCACGCGGAGGACCATGGAAGAGAGAATATCGATTGTGTGAAGGCAGCACCACAATGGACCAGAGAATCAAGAATCAAAAGCACGTGGAGGACCATGGAAGAGAGAATATCGAGTGAGTGAAGACAGCACCACAATGGACCAGAGAATCAAGAAGCAAAAGCACGTGGAGGACCATGGAAGAGAGAATATCGAGTGAGTGAAGACAGCACCACAATGGCCCAGAGAATCAAGAAGCAGGAGCACGTGGAGGACCATGGAAGAGAGAATATCGAGTGAGTGAAGGCAGCACCACAATGGACCAGACGAGCAAGAAGCAGGAGCACGTGGAGGACCATGGAAGACAGAATATCGAATGTGTGAAGGCAGCACCACAATGGACCAGAGAATCAAGAAGCAATATCACGTGGAGAACCATGGAAGAGAGAATATCGAGTGAGTGAAGACAGCACCACAATGGACCAGAGAATCAAGAAGCAGGAGCACGTGGAGGACCATGGAAGAGAGAATATCGAGTGAGTGAAGGCCGCACCACAATGGACCAGAGAATTAAGAAGCAGGAGCACGTGGAGGACCATGGAAGACAGAATATCGAATGTGTGAAGGCAGCACCACAATGGACCAGAGAATCAAGAAGCAATAGCACGTGGAGGACCATGGAAGAGAGAATATCGAGTGAGTGAAGACAGCACCACAATGGACCAGAGAATCAAGAAGCAGGAGCACGTGGAGGACCATGGAAGAGAGAATATCGAGTGAGTGAAGGCAGCACCACAATGGACCAGACCAGCAAGAAGCAGGAGCACGTGGAGGACCTTATACTGAAAGTGTCAAAGTAATTAAAGTCAAAAGTAAATCCAAGAAAGAAAACCTAATGCGAATAGCTGACCGCATTAGCAAAGTAAGTGCTACCCTCTATGTAGGAGGCCTTTGCTCTTCTAGGGACATTGAGGCTATTATTATTATTATTATTATTATTATTTCTTCGAATAAGCCAACTATGGACTACGTAGGTTAACCAAAATGGTTTTAGCTTGATGAGTTGGGATTGGTTTCACGTTCTTAAGAGCCTTCTTCCTAGCCCATATCTCCTTCATTTTCTGACTTTGTAGTTGTTTAGCAGCTTCTGACCTCTTTGGTCTCTGCCCTTTATTAAGTTTAATCTGTGGGTCTTCTTTTAACATTTTCCGGAAAGCTTGTCTATATTATTATTATTATTATTATTATTATTATTATTATTATTATTATCACATTCATTTCACCACATAAAATTGACGAATCAGCATATCGTCGGCTTGTTTGCAAGGCGGTATGACAACTTCTTTTAGGGTGGCACATTGAGAAACGAGCGAACAAGATGACGGCCTTCTGCATGGTGATATATAGACCAGTATGTATTCCCAATATTTCAAGATAGCGAGACAATGATTTAGGGATGATGCCGGTAGAAGAAATGACTATGGGCAGAACCACTACACTTTCCTGTCTGTACATTTGCCGTATTTCCTCAGCCAAGAGCAGATATTTGGTGATCTTCTGACAGCAGGTTTGTTGCAGATTATGGGAATTGGGCACTGCAATATCAATGAGTAAGGTTCTCTTCTGCACCTTGTCGACAAGAACGATATCTGGCCGGTTTGCTGGTATGGTTTTATCAGTAATAACTGATCGGTCCCATAACAACTTGTGACTAGGATTTTCCAAAACGGCGTCAGGAACATACTGATAGTAAGACAAAGTATTTTCAGATAATAAGTCCTTTTGAGCAAGGTGTAGGTGCATTATTTTGGCCACTTGGTTGTGCCTTTTCAAGTAATCAGTACAGGAGATTGCTTGGCAGCCTCCTGTGATATGCTGAATTGTTTCCGGTTCTAGTTGGCATCTTCGGCATTTATCATCCTGAATATTTGCCTTAACTATATATTTAAGATAGTTTTTGGTAGCCACAACTTGATTCTGGATTGCAACCATGAATCCTTCAGTCTCAGTGAAATTCAATGTCTGCAGTCCTTACTTGAATTAAAAACAGATAACACACACTAATACAGTCATCACAATTAACACCGGTTATCAGACAGATTCTACATACACCCATAGTACACGGGGCTACATGACCGCGTTGATGCAGCCCCTAAACTAACGAACCAACCAACTTCCTATGGTGTGTGGTGTCTGGAACATCGCTGTATAACTTCCTGCAGTAATCGCCCATCATGGAATCATTCTAGAAACCTTGGTAACGCTGCTCCATTGGCTTAATGTCCTGGTGGAAACTCTCTCCCTGCTCATCGCTTACGTCCCCCAAGATTTTCTGGGAATGCAGAAAATGAACCTTTAGTAACATACGACACCCAAGCTCCTTGTGTGCGTGCAAATCCATTTGAAATGTTCCCAGACTACTTGTTATTTGTCCGTCAAAGTACTAAAGAGAGCTGCATCTTTCAGTATTTCTGTATTTGAGGCCAAAATTATAATTTTTTACGCCTATTCGTACCATTTCTACATAGTTTCACAGGCCTCGGTGGCGTAGTTGGTAGCATCCTGAGCTTCTATGCCCAACGTTGCATGTTCAAACCTGGCCGAAGTTGTCGGATCTTTAAGAGCGTTAAACACCCCTCAGTATGCCTTCCTTCGGAGGGTGGTCCCATTTCATAGATTTATGGCTTGATAAAGAACCTTCCACTAATTGCATTTACGTGAAGCTAAATTATAGGTTAGATTTGACTGACGCTCTTAGGTTCCAACGTTCGTCGCCAGGAGCCAACTGCGGTGGCATCTAGTAACCAAGTTCAGAACTAGTTGGTCGTTGACGGTGGTGTCTGGTAGCAAAAGTTGGAACTTGGCTACTTGAAAATCGTATGTCTGCAGTCCTTACTTGAATTAAAAACAGATAACACACACTAATACAGCCATCACAATTAACACCGGTTATCATACTGATTCTACATACACCCAAGGTACACGGGGCTACATGATCGCGTTGTTGCAGCCACTAAACTGAGGAACCAACCAACCACATAGTTTCCAGCCCTCGTCATCGCACAAACTATGCGTGCTAGGTCAAAAACGGCAACAGATTTGAAATCAGCAGCCCCACATTAGTTAAATCCACATACCAGTTTCCTTGATGATTTTGCGTTGTAGACCAGTGTAATTTGATGTTGGAATATGCACAGCCCTTATAAATAATGCCAGTGTAAACCAATATGTCATCAATACGGCTAAGTGCTCGCTGAAGAATGTCTAGCGTGACCACGCGGGGAACATGGCGGGGGGTGGGAGTGATACAATTTCACACAAGTTTGTTAGGAAGCTGGGAGTGAAGTTCGCTACTAAATTCCTCCACAAGTCCAATTGTTTGTTAGAGGAATGTGCTTAGGGGTCGTTAACAATAGGAATGTCTCTCCATATTATCCACTTGTGGGTGGAATGATAGTGTAGCCTACTATGGCTGATTAAATTGCTTAATTCATTGCACTGGTATAGATAGCATTAAATCCTTTTTACAATGTTGCCTTATTGTTTTGGTTTTATCGCCATCGTTTTACCCTTCAGGATCGGCTTTTCTCACGGACTAAGCGCGGGATCCCACCTCTACCGCCACTGAGGGCAGTGTCCTGGAGCTTGAGACTCTGAGTCGGGGATACAACTGGGGTGTGTGACCAGCACGACGCCCAGGCGGCCTCACTTGCAAAGCGAACAGGGGCCTGATGAAGGGTGGCCTTAAGGTAGGCCTGTACCATCCCAGCATTTTCCCGAAGTGGGAAACCACGGAAAACCACTTCGAGGGTGGCTGAGGTGGGATTCGCACCCCCTCTACTCAGTTGGGCCACCCGAGGCTGAGTAGATCCCGTTCCAGTCCTCGTACTATTTTTTCAAATTTCGTGCCAGAGCCGGGAATCGAATCCAGGACCTCCGGGGCGGCCGCTAATCATGCTGACCGCTACGCTACGGAGGTCACTGCCTTATAATTGACTATTGATATTGCAATTTTCAGTCGGTTGACACATCATAAACCAAGAACTATACAGTCTATTTTCATATATCCTACTTATGGTAATTGCCCCTATCAACATACTAAATTTCAGTTTGATTGTTGTAATAGATTCGTAGATATTGAGAACCGACTAAATATTTCGGATGGTCGCCATGTTGGATTTTATATACGTAGGTCCTAGAGTTATGTACTGTTACATGAAGATTATTGTGTATGTGTAGCATTCAAACTTCAATCGCATGATTAGGACACACGAAGTAACAAGGAGATTTTAAAATTTCGCACAGCTGCCTTCTTGTGGTTATGGAAACAATTGAAATAAATTAGATGCCAGTGGATTAACATTCGTATAAGGATTTGATGTACCAAGTTTCACTGCACTGGGATGGTTAAATTGCGAGAAACGTCCATGTGAATATTTATAATTCGCGTCGCCGCCATGTTGGATTTGTGATCACTAGGTTATTTAAAGTCGTATAGGTGAACTTCAGTTCATAGCCCCTATGAACATTTAAAAAAATCAGTTTGATTGCTATAATAGATTCGTCGATATTCAGAGCCGTCTAAATATTTCGGATGGTCGCCATGATGGATTGTTAAATGTATAGGCCATAGAGTCATGTACCCTTAAAGAAAAATTATTGCGTAGGTTCATTATTCAAACTTTCACTTCGATCGCATGATTACGACACAAGAAATAAAAACTTAATTTTAAAATTCGCACAGCCGCCATTTTGAGGTTTTGTAAACAATTGAAATATATTAGATAGCAGTGCATTACAATGTGTGTAAACATTTCCTGTACCAGATTTCATTGCGTTTGGAACATTAAGTCGCGAGAAAGGTCTCTTAAAATTTTCAAATTCGCTTGGCCGCCATGTTCGTTTTTTAGTTAACCGGTTTTTGAAAGTCTTATAGATGAACTTCCAGTATTGCCCTTTATCTCAGGGTGATACCGTTAATAGTTTCAGAGATATAGAATGCCAGTGATATATTTCGCACATCCGCCATCTTGTGGTTATGTAAACAATTGAACGAAGTTAGATGTCGGTGCATTACAATGTGTATAAACATATACTGTACCATGTTTTATTGCGTTTGGTTGGTTAAATCGCGAGAAACACCTATTTGAAAGTCGCAAATTCGTGTGGTCGCCATGTTGGTTTTGTAGTTACCAGTTTTTCAAAAGTCACATAGGTGAACTTCTAGCAGTTCCTTTTATCACCGTAAAAAATCCAGGGTAATATCGGCAAGAGTTTCGGAGATATTGAATCCTGGTGAAATATTTCGCACAGCAGCCATGTTGGATTGGTGAGACGTAACAAAATTTGAAGGGCACGGTCGGGGTCGTCCGGAATAGTGCTATGAACTTACCGAGTTTCATTGAAATCCTCCAGCCGTTTAGAAGTTATTAGGGACACACACACACACCTCACACACACACACACACACTCACGCACACACACGAACAAAAAGTGATATCATAAGCCTTTTTTTTTTTTCAAAATTGAAATTAGGCTTATAACTTACATACATTTACATTTGAGACTTCGTTGCCTTTCAGCGTCCAGTCTAGTCTACAAGCCTCAGTTTACGAACAAGTCGCCTTCATGATGCCCTATTAGCAGTTAGCATTGTAGCCTCGTCTGCTTCTACAGCTCTGACTTTGAAATCGTTCAACACTGATTCTAATAAACGCCTTCTAGGTCTACCTCTGCTTGTCACGAATGATATATAATTTATTATTCTTTCGGAAATTCGATGTCCAGTTCTTTACTCCTTTTAGTAGTTGCGGTGTGCAGAATGGGTGTATCCTACTGTATTTTATTTTTTCCCCTTCAGTTTCTCGTCTCACGGAACTAACAATACCCCGAGGGAAAGAGCCGTACCTAACGAACCTACAGGACGCCTGCGGCAAGGCGGGAAAGTATTGTTCTGCTTGTTCTTTTTCTTTTTTTGTGTGTGTTGTGGACGTGGCAGAATCCAGACCACTGCGCTGATGAACAATGACATCCCGTGATGCTAATTATATCATGGGATTATTCGCCAGATACGTCACACTGGAGAGATTTCTGTAACATTTCACTTCTTTTCCAACATTCGCTAAATCATATTCATATCATTTTTGGTTTGTTCCTCAGTTTAGGGGCTGCGACAACGCGGTCATGTAGCCCCGTGTACTTTGGGTGTGTGTAGAATCTGTCTGATAACCGGTGTTAATTGTGATGGCTGTATTAGTGTGTGTGATATTCTGTAATTCAAGTAAGGACTGCACGCGATAAATTTTCAGTAGTTCCTACTTTTGCTACCAAATGCTACAGTCAACGACACCTAGCCGTGAACTTGGCTACTAGATGCCACCGCAACTGGCAGCTGGCGACGGACGTTGGAATTTAATAGAGCGTTAATCAAATCCACCCTACAAATTTAGCTTCACACAATTGTAGTTAGTGGAAGGTTCTTTTACATGCCATAAATCTATGGCATGGGCCCACCGGCTTTACCTCCCCTCCGAAGGAAGGCAAACTGAGGGATTTTTAACGCTCATAAAAATCCGGTGACTTTGACCGGGTTTGAACCCGCGATCTTGGGCATAGAAACTACCAACTACGCCACCGAAGGTGCCCAGATTACTTTTTATATTAACATAATTATATGAGCCCACTTCCTGGTGTACCGGCTAGCATTCTTCGCTGTCACCCTGGAGGACCGGGTTCGATTCCCGGCTCTGCTAAGAAATTTAAATCTGGTCTGAGGGCTGCTACAGAGTCCACTTAGCCTCGTGAGGTAAAAATAAAAATAAAAAGAGGAAGGTTCGATTCCCACCTTAGCCATCCTGGAAGTAGATTTCCACGGTTTCCAGCTTCCACTAAAGGCAAATGCCGGGATTGTTCCTAACTTAAAGCCACTATCATCTCCTTCCCAATCTTCACATAATTACAAATACACACGCACCCAGTGTTCACAACTTTTGGGTCGTGAGTTGGCGACCACGGTACTCTAGCTGAGTCCGGCATTGCTTTCACTTACGGTACTTGTCTAAGGTCCTTGTCATCTCCCCCTATCGACCTCCCTTGGTCAACTCTTGATTTCTTCCGATGATATTAGGGTATGCGAGGCCTAGGGTGTCTTTCAATTTCCCGCCTTAATTGGCCCTTGTCTCATCTTTCCTGATTTTTCGAGTGGTCAGACCTCTTGTTTCCTTTCCATGGTATCTTCTGCTTTCTGCTCAAGACCCTAAAGGAGGCAGGGTGTGTGTAGCCCCACCGTGGATACTGCTACACCCTCAAGGTCTCACAGCTGGTGAGTTCGGGAGTTGGCGTCAACGAGGGATTCTTGTGCTGGGTCCGTTTTCCCTTTCTTCGATTGCCTTTGGGGCGGTATCTCTCCGCTGTCCCTTTCCTATCTGTATTCCATTGCTCTGCTTCCTTCCAAGTTCTCCAGACCTCATTCTTCGGGGGTTAAGAGCATATTCCCCCCTCCTTTTACCTTTCTTCTTCTTCTTCTTTTTCTAGTACGTAAGTTAGTTGTAGGTTCCATTTCATTATATTTAATAGCGGCTTCGGTAGCATTCTGAACTGCTATGCCCAAGATCGTGGGTTCAAACATGCCTAAGTCGTCGGATTTTTAAGAGTGATAAAATCTTTCAGTACGCCTTCCTTCGGAGGGGAAGTAAATCCAGTGGGCCCATGTCCTAGATTTATGGCATGAAAAAGAACCTACCACTACAATTGGTAGTGTGTAGCTAAATTTGTAGTTTATTTGGCTAGAAACGCTCTATCAAGTTCTAACGTTCGCCGCTGGGTGTCAGTGACGTCTGGTAGCCAAAATTGGAACTACTTGAAATTGAACTTTTTCCAGTTTAATTCATCTTCAACCATTTCATCTCATCCACATGCGATGGTACTTGTAGCTCACCCCATGGGTATCCCGCATAGAAGCAGCTACAAGCTCTGGCGAGCCGAACATGTCCTCGGACACTCCCAGCACTAAAGGCCATAAGCTAAATAATAATTATTATTATTATATTTAATTTACACAATCATCCAAGTCATTAGGGGCCGATAACCTAGATCTTAGACACTTTTTAACAACAATTATCAATCATCATCTTCATCATCATTATTAAATACTTCCTTGGCTAATTGAATTTTAATCCTTACATCCTGGCTGAATATCGTATCTCCTCTCATCAATGACCCTATATATTGAAAGCATTGACTTGTTCTATTCCCTTTTGCCCCATTTTGATTTTTGCCCTGTTTTTTTTTTCACTTGTTATCATGTTTTCATTTTAATTTTCTTTATCTTCATTCCTTATTTCTAGCATTCATTTACACATCTGTTCAAATAATTAAACTCAATAACTTATTTTCTCTAAATATTCATTCATTCAGCTAAGCACTAACAAATGCAACTTTACCTGGGGAAATTTCTTTCCCTTCCCCATTATTTAAAAAAAATTGCTGTACGCAATAAATTTATTTAAATATATTCCATAATAACAATTCGAAATTAACGGCGAGAGATAGGCCTATCTAGACTTTCCCAGAAACTCCCTGAACAATCCTTCAACAATTACAATGTCATATTTCCATTGTTGCCTGTAGCAAGATTTCAGCCGTTACTGTTAGTCACAGAGCAGCGAATGGCTCGCCTTCCAAACCAAACAGCCAAAGGTCAAAATATCTTGGATGAAGCCAGGAATGGAGTGAGATCTATTATTGCAAATTATCTATTATATATAATCCAAAATTGACTCATCACCGCACGACTCAAACCAGTAGACCTAGAAAGCTGAAATTTTGCATGTTGGTTGATCCGAGTATGTAGAGGCTCACTAAGAAGCGGTTTTTGAAAATTCAATTTGTAAATGACTTTTTTAGGCCCTTTGGCATTGACCATCCAAAATTGACTCATCGACACAGGGCTCAAACCACTAGACCTAGAAAGCTGAAATTTTGCATGTTGGTTGATCCGAGTATGTAGAGGCCCACTAAGAAACGGTTTTTGAAAATTAAATTTGTTAGTGACTTTTTTCGGCCCTTTGGCACTGAGCAAGGACAGTCGGTACAAAGGTCGGATTTAGCTCATTTTAAGCCGCCAGATACGAGAAACAATACTCGGAGGTCCTGTAGGGACCCCGAAACACACTTTTTAAGTTCCTAAAATGAACGGTTTCGGAGATATTCCCAAATAACTGTGTTCCCTCTGAGAAACAGATCAACGTTACTATGGCAACCGCTGAAATTTCCCAGACCGGGGATAGTTTTCTTGCAATATCTCGAAAACCGTTCGTTTTAGGGCCTTAAAACGCGGGGTTCGGAAACCACGAACATAGCTCCTCGCATTGATACGCGCAAGAAGAGCTATATTCCATATTTCTACGAGCAAATCCAAAATTGACTCATCACCGCAGGGCTCAAACCACTCGACCTAGAAAGCTGAAATTTTGCATGTTGGTTGATCCGAGTATGTAGATTCACTAAGAAACGGTTTTTGAAAATTCAATTCGTAAGTGACTTTTTTTCGGCCCTTTGGCATTTGCCATCCAAAATTGACTCATCGACGCAGGGCTCAAACCACTAGACCTAGAATGCTGAAATTTTGCATGTTGGTTGATCCGAGTATGTAGAGGCCCACTAAGAAACGGTTTTTGAAAATTAAATTTGTAAGTGACTATTTTCGGCCATTTGGCACTGAGCAAGGACAGTCGGTACAAAGGTCGGATTTAACTCATTTTAAGCCGCCAGATACGAGAAACAATACTCGGAGGTCCTGTAGGGACCCCGAAACACACTTTTAAGTTCCTAATATGAACGGTTTCGGAGATATTCCCAAATAACTGTGTTTCCTCTGAGAAACATGTCAACGTTACTATGGCAACCGCTGAAATTTCCCTGACCGGGGATAGTTTTCTTGCAATATCTCGAAAACCGTTCGTTTTAGGGCCTTAAAACGCGGGGTTCGGAAACCACGAACATTGTTCCTCGCATTGATACGCGCAAGAAGAGCTATATTCCATATTTCTACGAGCAAATCGACTTGGAAAGTCTCATCTATCTATTATATAAAACTAAGTGTCCTGACTGACTGACTGACTGACGGACTGACTGACTCATCATCGCCCAGTCAAAACTATTAAAGTTAGAAACATGAAATTTTGGGGATATGTTCGCTGTAAGTCGAAAACTCCCACTAACGGAGGATTTTTGGATGTTCAGGTTCTAAAGGGGTGTTAAGGGGGTACACCTGCATTTCATTGAATAACAATATCTCCGGATTGGTTTCATTGGGGGATTTGATACTCGGCATATTAACTCATCATTAAAATTAAGAAGATACGTGTCTGAGGGTTTTTCGATGTGGTGTATATTATGAGGTGAAAGGGGTGAAAAGTGGGGGTTGAAGGATTCCTAACGGAGCGTGTATCCCTTAAACGACACAGGCGAGGAATTTGAAACTCAGCGGAAAAGAATCAGCTTCAAAAATAAATAAATAAATAGTTGTTCGACCGTTTTTTCATAAATCCAATTTAAGAGGCCCGTGGGGAGGGGTGAAATTCTGGGGGAAAAAAAAGAGAATGTCCTAACTGATTGACTGATTGTCTCACTCATCATACTCAGGGGAAAAAATGCTTAAAAAAAGTAAACCGATGTTCAACAGTTTTTTTCATAAATCCAATTTAAGGGGTTCATGGGGAGGGGTGAAATTTTGAAAAAAAAATTGCAAGAAAATGTCCTGACTCACTCACTCATCATTGCCCAGCCAAAATTATTGAAGTTAGAAACATGACATTATGGGGATATGTTCATTGTATGTCAAAACCGTCCACTAAGGGTGGATTTTTGGATAATCAGGTTCTAAAGGGGTCTTAAGGGGGTTAAACCTGCATTTAATTGAATAACAATATCTCCCGATTGGTTTCATTGGGGGATGTGATACTCGGCATATAAACTCATCATTAAAAACAAGAAGTTCCGTGAAGAACTATACAGCCTATTTTCATATAACCTACTTATGGTAATTGCCCCTATCAACATACAAAATTTCAGTTTGATTGCTGTAATAGATTCGTAGATATTGAGAACCGACTAAATATTTCTGATGGTCACCATGTTGGATTTTATATATGTAGGTCCTAAAGCTATAGACTGTTACATGAAGATTATTGTGTACGTGTAGCATTCAAACTTCAATCGCATGATTAGGACACAAGAAGTAAAAACGAGATTTTAAAATTTCGCGCAGCTGCCATCTTGTGGTTATGGAAACAATTGAAATAAATTAGATGCAAGTGGATTAACATTCGTATAAGGATTTACTGTACCAAGTTTCACTGCACTCGGATGATTAAATTGCGAGAAACGTTCATGTGAATATTTATAATTCGCGTCGCCGTCATGTTGGATTTGTGATCACCAGGTTATTTAAAGTTCTATAGGCGAACTTAAGTTCATAGCCCCTATGAACATAAAAAACTTCAGTTTGATTGCTATAATAGATTCGTAGATATTCAGAGCCGTCTAAATATTTTGGATGGTCGCCATGTTGGATTGTTAAATGTATAGGCCATAGAGTCATATACCATTAAAGGAAAATTATTGCGAAAGTTTATTATTCAAACTTTCACTTCGATCGCATGATTACGACACAAGAAATAAAAACTTATTTTAAAATTCGCACAGCCGCCATCTTGAGGTTATGTAAACAATTGAACTAAATTAGATACCAGTGCATTACAATATGTGTATAAACATTTGCTGTAAAAAGTTTCATTGCGTTTGGATCATTAAATCGCGAGAAAGGTATATTTAAAATTTTCAAATTCGCTTGGCCGCCATGTTCGTTTTGTAGTTAACCGGTTTTTGAAAGTATTATAGATGAACATCCAGTAGTGCCCTTTATCTCCGTACAAAGTTTCAGGGTGATACCGCTAATAGTTTCAGAGATATAGAATGGCGGTGAAATATTTCGCACATCCGCCATCTCGGGGTTATGTAAACAATTGAACGAAGTTGGATGTCGGTGTATTACAATGCGTATAAACATATACTGTACCAAGTTTCATTGCGTTTGGTTGGTTAAATCGTGAGAAACGTCTATTTAAAAGTCGCAATTCGCGTGGCCGCCATGTTGGTTTTCTAGTTACCAGTTTTTCAAAAGTTACATAGGAGAACTTCTAGTAGTTCCCTTTATCACCGTAGTAAATTCCAGGGTGATATCGGGAATAGTTTCGGAGATATTGAATGGTGGTGAAATATTTCGCACAGCCGCCATGTTAGATTGGTGAGTCGTAACAAATTTTGAAGGGCACGGTTGGGGTCGCCCGGAATAGTGCTATGAACTTACCGAGTTTCATTGAAATCGCTCCAGCCGTCTAGATTTTATTAGGGGGGGGGGACACACACACCTCACACACACACACACACACACACACACACACGGACAAAACGTGATCTCATAAGCCTATTTTTTCAAAATTGAAAATAGGTTAATAAGAAGACATGTGTCTGAGGGGTTTTCGATGTGGTGTATATTATGAGGTGAAAGGGGTGAAAAGTGGGGGTTGAAGGAATCCTAACGGAGCGTGTATGTCTTAAACGACATAGGCGAGGAGTTTGAAATTCAGCGGGAAAAAATCAGCTTAAAATTAAGTAACTCGGTGTTCGACCGTTTTTTCATAAATCCAATTTGAGGGGCCCGTGGGTTGGGGTGAAATTCTGGGGGGAATAACAGGATAGAAAGTGTCCTAACTGATTTCGACCGTTTTTCCATAAATCTAATTTAAGGGGTTCATGGGGAGGGGGTGAAATTCTCAAAAATAAAATTAAAGAAAATGTCCTGAGTGACTCACGTTCTCATCATCGCCCTGCCAAATGTATTGAAGTTAGAAACATGCCATTTTGGGAATATGTTCGTTGTATGTCGAAAAAGTCCACTAAGGAAAGGTTTTTGTATATTCAGGTTCTAAAGGGGTGTTAAGGGTGTAAACGTGCATTTCATTGAATAGCAATATCTCACGAGTGGTTTCATTTGATGATGTGATACTTGGCATATAAACTAATCATTAAAAATATGCTGACACATGTCTAATGGTTTTTCGATGTGGTGTATATTATGAGGTGAAAGGGATGAAAAGTGGGGGTTGAAAGATTCCTAACGGAGCGTGTATCTCTTAAACGACATAGGCGAGAAGTTTCAAACTCAGCGGAAAACAAACAGCTTAAAAATAAATGAATAAATAATTAAATAAATAGGTGTTCGACCGTTTTTTCATAAATCCAATTTAAGGGGCCCATGGGGAGGGTGGAACTCTTGAAGAAAAACGTCCACTAAGAAAGGATTTTTGGATATTCACTCTCATCGACCAACCAAAACTATTAAAGTTAGAAGAATGATATTTTGGGGATAGGTTTGTTGTGTGTCGAAAACGTCTACTAAGGAGGGATTTTTGGATATTCATGTTCTAAAGGGGTTTTAACGGGGTTAAACCTGCATTTCATTGAATAACACTATGAGACGACTATGACGCGAGCGAAGCCGCGGGTACCTGCTAGTACTGATATAAAATTTCCCTTCCATGAACAGCCATCTAGAAATTAATTTAAACAAGTAGTACCGTGAAGAACTAAATAGCCTATTTTCATATATCCTACTGCTGTTAATTGCCTCTAGTTGCATACAAAATTTCAGTTTGATAGCTGTAATAGATTCGTAGATATTGAGAACCTTCCAAATATTTCGGATGGTCGCCATGTTGGATTTTTATATGTTGGCCATAGAGTTATGTACTATTAGATGTCGATTGCTGCATAGGTTCATTATTCAAACGTTGACTTCGATCGCATGATTAGGACACAAGACATTAAACTTAAATTTTAAAATTTCGTATAGCCGACATCGTGAGGTTATGTAAACAATAAATTAGATGTCAATGCATTACAATGTGTATAAATATTTGCTGTACCATGTTTCACTGCGCTCGCATGGTTAAATTGCGAGAAAAGCCAATTTAAATGTTTCAACTTCGCTTGGCCGCCATGTTCGTTTTGTACTTAGAAAGTTTTTTGAAAGTCACTTTATCGTACTTCTAGTAGTGCCCTTTATCACCATACAAAATATCAGGGTGACATCAATAATAGTTTCGGAGATATAGAATGCCAGTGAAATATTTCTCACAGCCGCCATGATGGATTGGTGCAACGTAATAATATTTGTAGTTTGGGGTTGGGCAAAGAAGTACTATGTTCTTACCGAGTTTCATTGAAATCATTCCTGCCATTTAGATTTTACACACACACACGGACAAAAGATGATCTCATAAGCCATTATTTTTTCATAAATGAAAATAGGCTAAAATGGCGGCAATTTGTGTGTTTAGTCTAATAAATAATTTGAACAGATCTGTATTTCTTCTACATCCCTCCCTATATTATTCTGCTAAGGTCCCATTCCAGTTTTGTACCGTAAATAAGGTCCCATTAACACCAACCTACACATATGGGGTACCTACATGTTCACCATAACCCAATAACACCTACTCTTTAAATGCCTCACAATTAAATAAATACCTTAAAACATGTATATTTACAATGAAATAATGCAACACGGTAACCATGGTAACAGAATCTCACAGGTCCATCTATTTTTGTAAGACGCAATGCATTTCCAATTATTACATTACTGTGAAAGTTTCCAGACGGTTATAAGGTTATCACTGATCCAAATTAAGCTGTAAAATTCATCAATACACACAGTTTAATGCGCTTAAGAGGGTCATGGGGCACTCTAGATTTTTTCACGCAATTTTCACGTGTGAGTGTGGTACGAAAGGTCTTTTTCACCCGACTATAAAGGGTCTCCGAAAACCACATTTAAAGGCCCTTAAATTAACAGTGTCTGTGATATTTCCAGAAACCTAACTTCGCTCTGATAAACCTATGAAGGAATGACAAACCCCTAACCACTGCACCAGTAGCTGAATTGATAAAGTCTGATTATTCATACCAAGGATAAATCAGTCATAGCATTCATGATTGAGATTTTGCTGAGTGCACTCTTTACAACTAGAATATTCGCGGGCGAAGCCGCGACGGGTAATGCTAGTATTATTTATTTATTGCCCGCTCTTTCTCATTTTGGGGCACATTATTAGCCTATTAGAAGTAAATTTGTAAGCCATATCCAAAGGTCCTCGTATTATTCTTAACACCCTACAACTGTTCATTGCTGGTATTGCTGTTGGTTTGCCAATCCAGAGATAGAGACTTGTAATATGCAAGTTAGAGATAACAGGACCTAACTTGTAATCCTGCATAATCCTACCAATAAACAGCGCCTGATCCGGACACATTAACATATAACAACATTGCATAACTCGTACAACTATCTGTGCGGGATTGAGAACTTTGTACTTTAGTTCAAATTTCCAACCAACACTCCGATTAATAATTCACCTAGCACAATAATAGCTGAGTTAAGTTCATGCAACCAAACCAACAACTTCAAAACTTTTGAAGTTAGCCGCACCACCGTTAGGAAACATTAATAGTGTTTACTCACTCGAATTTTCGATAACTCGCCTAATAATAACACTGGTCTACAAAATTAAACTTGTTATAATTATCAGAAATAAAACTATGCGTATATAGATCGGTTTGCGGCGCTGATTACGTAGAAACCGTCCAAGTTGTTTAGCACGTAAATTTTACCAGTACAGTGTGTTGAAATCCGTCACTGTTGTATAACTAAGACATGAAATATTATGATAAACATACATTCTGTTATTGAAATATAGTTGATTTCCTCTTCTTATGGTGCGTGGTATCTGGAACATCCCTGTATAACATCCTTCAGTAATCGCCCATCGTGGAATCATTCCAGAAACCTTGGTAACGCTACTCCATTGACTTTATGTCCTGGTGGAAACTTTCTCCCTTCTCATCGCTTACGTCCTCCAAGATTTTCTGGGAAGAAGACCACATGGGAATGCAGAAAATGAACCTTTAGTGACATACCACAGCCAAGCTCCTTGTATACGTGCAGAAGTTTGTGGTTACCATTTTTGAAATCAGGTTCCTTCTTCACGCATTAGCAATTGCTGAAAATCCATTTGAAATATTTCCTAACTTCTTGTTCTTTGTCCTTCAAAGTACTAAAGAAAGCTGCATCTTTCAGTATTTCTCGGAATTGAGGCCCAACAAACATACCTTCCTTGATTTGTTCCACATATCTGTACCATTTCCACATAGTTTCCTGCCCTCCCCATCGCAAAAACTGCACGTGCTAAGTCAAAACCGGCAACAAATTTGAAATCAGCAGCCCTCATTAGTTAAATCCATATACCAGTTGCCTTGATGATTTTGCGTTGTAGACCGGTGTTATTATTTCTGATCGAACTTCCTATAATTTACAAGTATATTCTTCTAAAGTCGAATTTCTATAACTCGAAAAAAGAAAAAGAACCGAACGTCTGTGCGCTGTATTAGCTTACGTGTTAAAATTAATCAATTCTATAACAATACTATTGTTCAGCATAAATTGTTCTACGAAAAAATCGGGACAGTCCATTTTAAGTGTTTTAATGTTGCAATTAGTAGCAAGTTTTTGAACAAGTTTTAACCTCAAACACTTACGGAGGGCTGTGCGTTAATAATAGATGCAGTCGAACTTCGATATATCGAATCGTTGGGGAATGTCAAAAATAAATTCGACTTATCGGAATTTCGAGTTATGGAGATACGTAGGGAAAAAAGTTAAATTTGTGAAATACTGGTCGCAAAATACTATGTTCTATCTGTAACTAAATCGGTGGTTAGAGCAGAATCGGCAACAAATTAAGGAAAGTGATGTGAACTCAACTTAACCATTATGCAACTTCCCGTTTTGAAGTGATGTCATTACTATATATAGAGCCATGCGCAGATAAACAAAACGTTATTCGCATGCGCCCCGCATCCGCACAACTGTTATCTGCATCAGCCCCGCATCCGTACGACTGTTATCCGCATCCGCACCAAATTTTTAGTATTCCCAAGTTTGTTATCCGAATCTACTGGCATTAAAATAATATTTTTAATTAGATAGGCCTAAAGCATGAATTACTAAAGCAACATATTTAGACATTTGAGGAAGAAGACATTCCCTTAGGCTTTATATGTCATTTGAAAAATGAAAATCCACAGCCTGCTTCCAGTCTCCGACCGGGTCAGGAATGGAATGAATGAAGCCCTCATCTAGCGGCGAGGATATGAACTGTGCCGGCTGCCGATGCCCGTCGCACTCCTCTGGGGCAATGATTAAATGAGTGACAGATGAAATGAAATGATAGTGGAGAGTGTTGCTGGATTGAAATTTTGACAGGGAAAACTGGAGTACCCGGAGAAAAACCTGTCTGCCTCCGTTTTGTCCAGCACAGATCTCACATGGAGTGACCGGGATTTGAACCACGGACCAAGTGGTGAGAGGCCGGCGTGCTGCCGCCTAAGCCACGGAGGCTTTTATATGTCATTTGCTATGTTTAAAATGAATGTTATACAGCCAGAATTACAACCCTTTCCTGTTCGGAGTGTTACTTATGCTTAATGACACAATTTGAATGAGATTAACTTAAATCATCATCTTACATTTGTCATGGAAAAATCATAATGGAAAAATATGATATGTCATATTAAACATCCGGGTCCTAGTAATGATATTAAATAAGTTAGGATTGTATTCTAAAAACTATCCGCAAATTTTCTCCAAACAGTATCCGCAGTTTATTCGCCATCCGTACAGTCATGCAAACTATATCCACATGGCGAAATATTTTGCGGATATCTGCGGGTTTATCCGCGGATATTATCATCCGCACAGGGCTTTAATTATATGAACCAAAACGTTCAGATGCTCCGGCATTTGCTTTATGTTTCAATAATATAGGAAAGATGTTTACCGCACAAGCAGGCGGTTCAACGCTGAGAAAAGTTATGTTGGCCAGTGTAGTAAGTTATAAATGTCCTAGAACATTCTAATCTTGTGTTTAGCCGAGAACAGCATTCCATTAAAGCGAATCACAGGGTTATCAACTACCTCCACAGTTATCGATCAAATCCCGCGAGTTTCAGTCTCTCTCCCTCTCTCTCTCTCTCTCTCTCTCTCTCTCTCTCTCTCTCTCTCTCTCTCTCTCTCTCTCTCTCTCTCTCTCCCCCTACCGGCCCCAACAACCTACCTACTACCGTATTCAGACCTCAGACTTTAAGAAGTGGGAATTTCCTACCTTCCTTACCACAATCTATTCCGCCTTATCGGACGCTTTGAAATCTTGTAGAGCGAAGTCAAGTTTAAAGAAATGCTATCGGCATTTCTCTCCTCGCCAACTAAGGTGAGATGGAATCGACTACTATATAGATCTGCATCATGGTTCACAAGGAATGCATAATTCTTAAAGAGAAATGTTATTGAGTTTAAATTACATTTATTTAACCCAGTTTTACTACGTGTTGAATAGAAAGTCACCCGTAAGACGAGAAAAAGAGAATCTTGTAGTTAAACTGGCCGTGTAAGTTTAATATCTCACCATTACTGTGATATCGAGTTCCAGCTAAGTTCGATGGTTCAATTCCGGTACTATTCTGAATGTGGTTTTTCTCTGGGGTTTTCCTCAGACCAACCGGGAAAATGTCGGAATAGTAACTTATTTCAAGTCCCGGAGCAGCTACCCTATCCCATTCCCGAATAATTAGTTGGTAGCATGGTGAGCTTCTATGCCCAAGATCGTGGGTTCAAACCCGGCCGATGTCGTCAGATGTTTAAGCGCGTTAAAAATCCCTCAGTATGCCTTCCTTCGGAGGGGAAGTATAGACGGCGGCCTCATGTCATAGATTTATGGCATGAAGAAGAAACTTTCACTAACTACACTTGTGGAAGCTAAGATTTGTAGGTTAGTTCCAACGTTCGCCGCCAGGTGCTTTCTGCGATGGCATTTAGTAGCCATGTCCACAGCTAGGTGTAGTGGACGGTAGCATTTGGTAGCAACTACTTGAAACAATTAATCGTCTGCAGTCCTTCTACCTGAATTACAGATAACACACACTAATACAGCCATCACAATTAACACCGGTTTACATACAAATTCTACACACACCCAACTTACACGGGGCTACATGAGCGCGTTGTCGCAGCCCCTAAACTAAGGAACCAACCAGCCACACTCCCGGGTTTCGGCACCAAATTATTTATTTACTTATCTATCTAGCTACCTATCTATTTAACGATATGAAGGTACACCTGCATAAGCCCAATTACGTCCCTTTATAACACATGAAGTTCAAAAATATTAAAATATTAAATATTAATATTAAATATTATTATTATTTATCATATGATGATACAGAGTTAAAATAAATGTTATATACACTACATATAAAGTTATATATACAGTTATATACATAGTCATAAACACAAGTTCTTGCTTTAAACTTCTAAGTCCAGGCCATCAATCCACTGAAGTGCCTCAGAAGATGCATGAAGAATGTCACCTACTGATCCTTGGAACGCTCGTTGCGGACATTCACCAACAATATGTTTGATGGTTTGCAGGGTAGCTCCACAATCGCAGTTAGCAGAAGTAACCCAACCCCATTTGTGAAGCAGGAATCCACATTTGCCTTGTCCTGTACGGATCCGGTTGATGATTCTCCATTGGCATCTGGGGAGTTTGAAACCTTCTATCCGGTTGGAAGGGTTTTCAATCAGATGTGCATTGAATACTGATGATTCTTCCCACATAGTTTTCCATGTTTCTGAGATCTTAAATGAAGAGTCTTCAAGAAGTACTGCAGAGCGCCAAGGTGGTTTTCTTGACTACAACCGTTGATTACCTGCTTTTGCTACATAAGCATGACAGTGCCAGATCAGTTGATCGTAAAGTTTGAGCGCTGGAACCCCAGGAGGTACCAACAAGCTTCTGAATTATGCTATTACGGGTCTTCACTTTTGCGACCACGTTCTTGAGATGTTGTTTGAAGGTCAAGACCTATCAAGTTTTATCCCAAGGTTCTTAGGCATGCTGCAGAACTGCAAAGTTTGTCCTCTGAATGTAACTCCTGGTTTGTAATTAGAGAACCTATTGCGTAAGTGAAATGCTGATACAACCGTTTTCTGATAATTTAGGAGGAGGCACCATTTCTTGAAATATTAAATATTTAAGAGAAGAGTGCATAATTCAAGAATAAAGAAAAATCCCTTATAGAAATTGTGAATATATACACTACAAATAGAAAAACATAAACTTATACAAAAAAAAGGAAAGAGTATCTGGTATTCCGGGAGTAAGGAATACAATAAGAAATTACAATTTCGAAACAGCTGCCTTCACCTGCTTATTGAATGAGTTAGTGCTAGCGAATAAATCTACTTGAGCATCGATTGAATTATCTTCCAGCCTCGATGGTATTAGGGTATCAGAGACCAAGGGTGTCTCTTATTTCCCCGCCCTAATATGCCCTTGCCTGGTACCTTATTTTTTGAGGGGTCAGAACTCTTCATTCCTTTTCATGTTATCTGGTGCCTTCTGCTCAAGGCCCTAAAGGAGGGAGGCAACCCTGGGTAGTGTAACTTCCTCGAAGGTTCACGACTGATGGGCCCCATTCCTAGTTGTGTCATAATATTAAGTGTGTTCGGCTCCAATCTTTATGGTGGTAGAGGAATGATCCTTCACGGAGTCCGTAGGTGAAACCGAGGTGGGAGTATAAGTGAATTTTAAACATATATTAATAACCTATTGTTAATATTATTATTATTATTATTATTATTAACAACGTTTTTCGCCATGCAGATATAGTTTGCAATGGCAGTGCGGATAGCGGATAAGCTGCGGATAATGTTTGGAATAAATTTTCAGAGTTTTTAGAATACAATCCGAACTTGTTGAATATCATTACTAGGATCCAGATGTTTATGACATATCATATTTTTTCGTTATGTTTTCCCATGACAAATGTAAGATGATGATTTAAGCTAATCTCATTCATATTATGTCATTAAGCATAATCAACACTCCGAACTGAAAAGGGTTGCAATTCTGGCTGTATAACATTCATTTTAAACATAGCACGTGACATACAGAGCCTAGGGGAACGACTTTCTCCTCAAATGTCTAAATGTATTGCTTTAATACTTTATTATTTATCTAATTAATTGAAATATTATTGTAATGTCAGTTGATTCGGAATACAAACGTGCGGATGCTGAGCGGATGCGGGTAACCGTCGTGCGGAAGCGGGGTGGATGCGGATAAGTCTTGCGGATTCGGGTAGGATGTGGATAACAGTCTTGCGGATTCGGGTAGGATGTGGATAACAGTCTTGCGGATTCGGGTAGGATGTGGATAACAGTCTTGCGGATGCGGGTAGGATGCGGATAACGTTTTGATTATTCACGCAGGGATCTAGCTATCAGAAGCAGCAAACAACGGACCTCACTAATAGCGTCTTGAAACTCAACTTTTCTGAGTTGCTCCAAATTAACATTGTTTAGAATATACCTTCTCAATAGGTGGACCACGAAGGTCCATAGAAAATAGAATTCAAAAGAAGTATTTGAAGAAGAAAATTAATGACAACGTGGACGGCATTTTCTCAAAACAATACAATACTACTGTACTGTACTTCAGTTCATGTCCACCCAGGATGATATGCAACCCAACCTACAGCAATGAATATAGTAACGTCATCACTTCAGGAGATGCCAGTTCTACACACTGCGACGGGGTGTGGGGAGTCCTGCAGCACACATGCGCGGCCTGCCTATTCCAAACCTAAATATACAGACTGGCATTCATTTGCTGCTACTTCCTGCATGATAATTTGTAAATGGACTTCACGTGTGTGTGTGTGTATTGTTACCTTCCTTCATACTCTCGATATTCTTACAAGCCTTTGTGTTTACCTTTAACAGTGAGGCAGTATCACGTACAGTCATGGAAACAGTGACCAACTTAATGTTTTTGGAATGAGCGATACGCAGTAAGCGGGAAGACAACTGCAGTTCAAACCCGACTGCTATCTCCTGGCGAGATATCAGTAATAGTACATGGCACACACTATGGTGTTTTCTTATAAATAAACTGATTTATCCACGAAGTGACCGGTTTATGCTTCAAACATTAACGGTAAAATAAATAGTAGAATTAAAATGTTCAAGGGATTATTTGTTCGTATTTTACTTGAGCAGTAGAAAGGGTTGCCCAAGTGTAGGAGATAGGATCGCTCGTTTCAAAGAGGAAGCTGAGTTTCAAGAGGCTATTAGTGAGGTCCGTTCTCGACTGCTTCTGATAGCCTCTTGAGAGTGAAGCTCACAGCTAACGGAAGTCGTTCCTCAGACCCTAGCGACACACCAGAACTTACCTCAACTTCCTGAAATCGATCCACTGGCCATAAGTTCTTCTTCGGAGTTTTGAAAAACTAACTCTAACATACTGTACAACATACGAGCTAATGGCTGAAAGTTTGCAATTGACATCATTACGATCATGGAAAAATCCAGTTCTTGGAATCCAGCCCATAGTGGCAATAACAGTGTGATAGGCCAGCGGAACAGTCGTATTCTTCACGTGAGAATTTAAGAAATACAGTGTCATTTTTACTTTCTCAATTACGGAATATATGAAACAAATGAAATAAGTCACATGTGATTAAGATTTATATATATTGTTACGGACTATTAGAGAAGAAGAAGAGGAGGAAGAACAAGAGGAAGAAGAAGATGAGGAGGAGGAAGAAGATTGATTTTTGATTTGATTGATTTTATTTTTATGGCTACACTTAGAGCTTAAGAGCTCCTTTACAGTAGCGCCCTACATAAAATAAGATTAGGGCTTATAAAAATAAAACATTTCACTTACATTCACAATATAAATAATCATAGTCTAACAATTATATTAACAAAAAGATAGTAACAATACAATAATAATAATAACAATACTAATGATAATGGAAAAATTATATACAAAAGAGTGAGAGTGCATACAGACTATCAGCCCGAAAAACAAACACTATATACTGTACAAGAAAAGCTATTAAAGTTGACAGGTTGTCAGCTATTGTCCTTGTGTTATAATTGAACTTAGCTTGCCACGGTGGGTGAGTGGATAGCGTGTCGGTCTACTAACCCCAAGATTGCAGGTTCGCCCCTGGCCGTGGTAAGTGATTTTTGAAAGGCGGCAAAAATACGACACGCATATCATACGATGTTGGCATGTCAAAGAACCCATTTGAATTCAGTAGGCCGAGTTCATAATGGCAAAATAATCTCGGGGGTTTCCGCCAACACAAAGTTCCTCATTTCTCTACTAGAAAGCGCTATAGTGTTCAAGGAGATTAGATATCTAACATCTAACCTCCTTGACTTTCATAGTCAAGGAACAACGAAATTCGACATGCAAGCTACCCTCTGGGTGTCAAATAACTAAGCTTGCACCCGGCACCCGAGACCATACGATATTATTATTTATTATTATAATTGAACTTTAAAGAAAGTATTCTAACATAATACAGTAATCAAATGTGAGAGGTACTCTGCTCCAAGAAGCAGGATGAAAGATGTCTTTTGAAAGCTGCAGTGCTTGCAATGTTGACGAACTTATATAAATCGAAGGTGTTGAAGAGGCGTGAGGCGGTGCAAACAAAAGATTTATTGAACTTCATGGTTCGGTGTATAGGAATCTGGAGTGTTAATTTTGTGTATCTATTTTCTCGATTATGACCAGAATGCATTGGTGTAAAGGCATTGTAGAGATATAACGGGGTCTTGGTATGTAATATTTTATGTGTCAGAATGGCACATGCATTCTGGACTCTTTGTAATTTGATGTTCTGTGTTTCTGGTAAATCATTGTATACAGCAGAGCCATAATCAATGATTGAAAAAATGAGAGTTTGGACGAAGAGCTTACGTATGTTAGGTGGGGTGTAAGAAACAGTTCTAAGAAGAAGAAGAAGAAGAAGAAGAAGAAGAAGAAGAAGAAGAAGAAGAAGAAGAAGAAGATGATGATGATGATGATGATGATGATGATGATGATGATGATGATGAAAAAGAAGAAGAGGAGGAAGATGAAGATGAGGAGGAAGAGGAAGAAGAAGGGGAGGATGAGGATGATGAAGATGAGGAGGAAGAAGCAGAAATGATGGTGGTGACATGTTTCGCTCGTCCAGCGACCATCATCAGTTCCAAATATGCAAGCCAAATAGCTCTACAAAACAATACCTAACCTACAGACAGTAAAACCTTTCAGAAAACGTAGTACAGTAAGTATGGTAGCCTAGTTATTATAATCTGAAGACTTTTTATGAGGTGCACATGCTTTTATGGAAGCTACTTAAATTCAAAGAACTCAGATTATTTAAACAATTTACTAAAGCCTACACCAAAACTGGTTATGTGAGCAGTCTTTAGACATTCCACAACTTCAGATAAGCATCAATATCAGATCTTTGAACACATTAGTAGTAGTTACAGCAATGTTGTCAGACCAGAAGGTTTATATGCTTCGGAGACCCTGTGTATGAATCGAACAGGACAAGTCAATCGGCTACTTAAAAGAGATGGTTGGTTGGTTGGTTCTTAAGTTTCGGGGCTGCGACAACGCGGTCATGTAGCCCGTGTACTTTGGGTGTGTGTAGAATCTGTCTGATAACCGGTGCTAATTGTGATGACTGTATTAGTGTGTGTTATCTGTTTTTTATTTATTTAAGTACAGACTGCAACTTAGAATTTTTCAAATAGTTCCTACTTTTGCCACCAAGCGCCACCGTCAACGACTACTAGGCCAAGTTCAGAACCGCAGTCGGCTCTTGGCAACGAACGTAGAAACCTAAGAGCGTTGTTTACATTCTTAACCTATCCAATTTAGCTTCACACAGGTGTAATTAGTGGAAGGTTCTTTAACATGCCATAAATCTATGACATGGGACCGCCGGCTTTACTTCCTCTCCAAAGGGAGGCATACTGAGGGATTTTAACGCTCTTAAAAAAACGACTGCTTCGACCGGGTTTGAACCCGTTATCTAGGGCATAGAAGCTCAGCATGCTACTGACTACGCCACCGAAGCCGCCTACTTAAAAGAGAACGCAGACTATTACGGCACATCTTGGGCAACAGATGGGTTGACGGACAGGTTCGACTTATATCAAATAAAGAAGTACGGTATACAACATGATGGAACCGATAACAACAACAATTAGAAAACGAAGATTGCTGTTTTATGGCCACATCTTCCGTATGAATAATGACTGGCTCACAAAGAAAATCTGGAATTTTGTTAAACCGAAGATCTCCAAGTTGAAGTGGTTCTAAGAGTGTGAGAAAGATATGAGACAGGTGGGCATTACGGAGGATAACATCAAAGACAGGAATAGTTTCAGAAGGATGGGGAAAAGCTATCAGGATTTTATGGTGGAGGCAGAACCCAGAAGACGAAGAGGCCCTTTAATAGAGGAGCGGAAGAACAAGCTGATAGAGGGGCTCAAGAGATACTGGCAAGATGTCAAAGCCGGCAAATGAACAAGCCGTAGGCACTGAAATGAGAGTGGTTGTTAACACGCAGTCCATAGAGGCTCAAGTCAACGTTAAAAAAACAGTTATATTACCACACTTACTAAGTTTTCTGACAGGTTTTCTGGTATTTTGTGTTTATAGGGTGTCTTCTTCTTCTACTTCTTCTTCTTCTTCAATAACCCTTAACAATATACATAAATTTAATCACATGTCATTTATTTCAGGAAGAAGAGCTCAATATCCTCTGTAATGGAAAGCCTTTTAAGAAAGTAGAAACTTTTGAATATCTAGGAACCAAATTAATTAATGATGGAAAAATTGAACCAGAGGTACTAAATAGAACAAAGAAAGCAGTATCTGCTTATTATCAGATGATTACCACAATAGTAGGGAAGAAGGAGATAAGTCAAGACCAAAAAGCAGATCTATAATGCAATCATGGCACCGGTCACGCTTTTGTTTTTGTCGTGTGACCTCCTGAGAGGTCGAGTGCAGGTCTTCCTAGTCGACACCCGTGGGCGACCTGCGCGTCGGGATGAGAGATGGAATGGATGAAGGCGAATGCAACTGGGCAAGGATGTGGAAGGAAGCGGCCGTGGCCTGTCAGAAGGTACCGTCCCAGCATTTGCCTGGTGTTGAAAATGGGAAAACCATTTCAAGGACGGCCGACGGTGGGGCTCGAACCCACGCGTCTACCGTGTCAGCAGAGAGCTTGGCCCTGGATAGGTTATTAGCTAAGGAATAACCCTCCCTAAGGGAAGATGATGAAACAAAAAAGGAAAGGGAAGAAGTGGGTTTCGGAATGGAGAAAAAGTATAGATAGATGGGACGAGAGTCCAATATAACTCATAAACTTAAAGTAAAGTAAACGTTTAATCACCATATTCACTGCGCGAGCCTGCGGGATACCTAAAGTGGGTATAGACTTGGACACAGCTAACGGGAAATGCGGCTGGAGCTTGGGCTATTTGCAAGCAAGCGTCGATCGTACTTTCCATTCCCAGCCTGTATTTGGCTACTATGGGGAAGGGTGGTAGTCTGGCAAGACAAAGAATGACAGATTTACTGTATATCCTTTCAAAGGAGTTAAGTTTAAACGAATGTTTTGAAAGGCGCAAATAATTTGAATTTGCCGTGATGATTTTAGTTCTTGGAACTGTATGATTTCCCGAGAATGGCCGAGTATTCCCAGAAAAGGTAGTGATGAAGCAGTTATGCTTTTGGGGATAATTTTGTTGTTTTCTTGGAGAATTTGGGTAAGATAAACAATAGTTGCATTTAAGAATAGCTAAGCTTTTACCCAGCAAGTGCCGACTAAAAGTTTAGACCAGAAGAAAAACTAAAATTTTGAAAACGAACCACAAGTTTTAGAGAAAATCTCAACAAACAGGAAGCTTGCGGAGCTAGCTTTACTTGCATTACTGGCTCATTAGAATTAGCTATAGCAGCTAAAAGATGCTTTGAAAAAGATGATACTAAAAGTTTTCGTTCAAATGCAACAAGAAGCAGAACTTTTATAATTTTAGTACCGGTATGTGATTTGCTTAAAGAGAGCATAAACCGATGGGAAGCGTCAGGGAAACTAGAATCCTGCCTAATCGTTATTCTAAGACAAGAACGAAAAAATATAATCTGATTTATTTAACAATGCATGGAAATATAATTGGTTTTAACAAATGTAAAATAGTATGAGGTCTCAGACCTCTAGAATGGTAAAGTTTGCACTTGGCAATTAACAATATTAAGGTTTAAAACCTCTTTTAAGCACTAAAATCTGCATAAGATTTTTAAAAGTTGTGCTTAAGATTGCCAAATTCAAAATTAAACAACAATAATAAAGCAATTAAAGCTTCAACCATAAATAAGGTATAACGTGGGCACTATAAGAATTCCTATGTGGAAATCTTAACAGGATGAACCGACAATAAATTTGAAATTATAACAAGAAAAGAGAAAATTAAGAAGAAGTTTCTATAACTTCTTATATTTATACAGTAATTACGGCCATGCTAAATTCAAATAGTAAAGGTCACTATTTGTGAAACCTGTATAAAAAAATTAGTTTACTCAATTATGAGTAACGAAAAAATAGAATTCCCCCATTTAGAAGGGAAAAGAATTAGAATGTGGACTAGCCACTGATAAAGCAGAAGTTAATTCGTGAAATGCGAAACAAAATTGGGAGGGCACGTTGAAAGATACATAAATTTATAATTTAATTGTATTATGTTAGTAAGGTATTTGGGAAAGAAGAATTGGGAACTTTGGGAAAAAGTTTTGGCCATGTATTGCCCTCAAAAACGCGACGCGGTTGGTAGTTTAACAGGCACTGTTTTCACTATAGTCTATTGGTGTATTTGAAAAGTTCACTATTGCACACAGAATGTTCACAAGGATAAAAGTTATTGCAATTATGTAAATCACTAGTTGAGTTTTAGCTTGAGAGAATTTATTTCGTTAGAAATCCGTAGGTTGCAGAATGCAGCGGAAAAATCCCACGAAGGAAGGCAAATTATGTTGATTAGAGGTTTATGCAACATAAATTTCTCAGTGAGGAAAATGTATTCTCATATTTGAAGAAATGCTAGGTTATTTTACTTGTAGAAAGATAGTTCAATGTCGAAAGTTCTGGAGTTATGATAACAGTTGAATTGGGCAATAGATCCCACGGAGAAAAAGCTAAGTTTTTATAGGCAGTATTTCGTTTAATATGAATCCCGCGGTGTGAGAACTCATTCTCAGTTAATTTGTGCAAGAAGCACTAAATTTTTAAATGGAAAGTCAGCTTAGATAGTTAGAGCATGGCTAGAAAAATCTCTCGAAGGTAGTTATTGCGTTACATTTAGCAATTTCAAACTGTCTATAAAACAAGAATTAAAAAGCATTTAGCTGTTTAAAACCAATTAAAATGCGGTGAAAACCATTAGAGTTTGGTACTTAGCTTATTGTTTGTAGAGTAGATGATCCATGGCGACCGTTAGCTTAGATCCACATCATGGCGTAGATATTTTAAAAAATGTCTCGAGTAGACAGGAGACAAGCCTGAGGTAGGCTCCAACTGTAAGTGTTGACGTCTGACACAGAAGTGAGAACCGCTCAACGAGGCTCGAAGGTACCAAGGAGGGAGGAGGGTGGGGGAAACAGACAAAGGAACATACATAAGAATTACAAACATAACAAAAATTAAGTATCTTGATGAAGTGGTCTTCAAGTAGTTGATAGCAGGCGTCAATGGCGAAACCTGGTGGATGGATAGGTGTTGTAGAAGTCCTCTTGAGCATGGAGATGTAAGCTGACTATGACGACGACATCTGGTGGCTTGACTTGAAAGGAAGTCCTCTTGAGAGTGAAAATGTTGAAGAACTTCAGTGGTTAGCTGCTAGATGCCGCTAGGTAGATCATGGAAGATATATATATCTATAACAGACTTACCAACGAAGTAAGCAAGGTGCACAAATAAAAGAAAAAGTAAGAAATCACTGTTGGTGTTTGCGAAAAAAGGAAGGAATGAATTAAAGCAAAGAGCAGCAAAAGCTACCTCTGTCTTTCCGTGTATTCCAAAGAATACACAAGGCCCCATGACCTAACACTGCGCTTTAGCCAGCGTAGCCACTGCTGTCGGTACCGATTACGCTGTATGGTATGGAGAGTTTGGCATTACAAGATGAACATCTCAGTAGGATTACTGCCAATGAAATGAAGTTTCTGAGGAGAACAGTGGGAGATACAAGAAGAGATCGAGTTTGAAACGAGAGAATTAGAGAGGAATTAGGACAAAAAGCTATGGGTGACGTGGTTGAAGAACGTCAGTTGAGATGAAGGAAGGAAGCTTGTAGTTTAACGTGATCGTTAATCTCGCGATCATGAGCCATGGGACCTCCTTTTTACGTGGAATCCGAACCACAGTACATGGCATTTCACTTCGAAAATCTCACATGTATTGACCGGGAATCGAACCCGGTCCGCCTTGGTGAAAGGCCAACAGATTGACCGCTGCGCCACCACGCTTCCTCAGTTGACTTGGCGGACATGTTACGAATTGGAAGAAGAAAGAAAAGTATAACAAATACATGAAATGCGAGTTGTAGAAGGAGCTGGACGAGGATGACCCCGAAATTACATGCGAGAATAGGATTGAGAGATTGGGACAAGAAAAAGGGGCAAAACTGTTGCGGAAATGAAGAGAATGGGAGTACATAGAGCGGAACGGCAGAAATGGCTCAAACGAGGCTACACCGACACTTGAAGGCATAAGGGAATTGAAGAAGAAGAGGAAGAAGAATAAGAATAAGAAAAAGGATAACAATAAGAATAAGAAGAAGGATAAGAATAAGAAGAAGGATAAGAATAAGAAGAATAAGAAAATGAAGAAGAATAAGAAGAATAAGAAGAAGGATAAGAAGAAGAATAAGAAGAAGGATAAGAAGAAGACTAAGAAGAAGGATAATAATAAGGATAAGAATAATAAGAAGAAGGATAAAAATAAGAAGAAGAATAAGATGATGATGATGATGATAATTGTTGTTTTAAGGGGCCTAACATCGAGGTTATCGGCCCCTAATGATCTGGGTGATAGCGAAAATGATAATGAAATGGAAACCAGAACAAAATTATCTGAGACGGAAAACACGTACAAAAAGGAACTCAGATGGAAACAACTCACAATATGGTCTTACAAAAGGGAATTTAGAACGAAAAGTTGCACAACAAGAATAGATTGAAAAAAGACCCACAAGACGTAGGCGAGATTCAAAATACGTACAAAATGCAATGCAGCGTCGAAATACTTACAAAATGCAACTGAAATTCAAAATACTTACAAAATGCAAATAAGATCGAAAATACGTACAAAATGCAATTGAAGTTCAAAAAACTTACAAAATGCAATTGAAATTGAAAATACACAATGCAATTCAGATTGAAATAGGCCCTATCCCAGTTCCAATCCAAATTATTCACAAAGTGCAATCGAAATTCAAAATATTTACAAAATGCAATTGAAATTGAAAATGCTTACAAAATGTACGATGATTCTAACGACTCATGTGGATTGACAATACTTACAAAATGCAATTTAGATTCAAAACACCCACAAAATGCAATTGAGAATCAAAATATGTGCAAAATGCCCACCAAACAAAATGCAATTTAGATTCAAAATTCGTGCGAAATGCGGCGTTGGTTGAAAATTCTTACAAAATGCAATTGAAATTCAAAATACTCACTAAATGGCCCGGGCACATGCATTGAAAGACTTACTAAAAAGCAATTTAGATTGTCAATCTTTACAAAATGCAATTGAGGTTGAAAACAATCGCGAGATGTAATTTAGATCGAAAAAACATACAAAAAGCAACGTTGATTAAAAATGCCTTAAAAAACGCCAGAAAGGAATTTAGATACACGGTGAACCAAGTAACAAAAAGCAGTGCGGGAATATTAAAGAGAAAAGTAAATATAATGAGGAGAGGAGAGGGGAGGGAGGAGAAGGTCCGCCCCAAAGGGAAGGGACAAAAGGGGAAAACGGATGCAGCTCAGGAATCCCTCGGGGTCGCCAACTCCCGAACTCACCAGCCGTGAGCCCCTGAGGGTGTAGCAATATCTAGGGTGCACCAGAAGTGGTGGGGCTACATACACCCTGCCTCCTTAAGGGCCTTGAGCACAAGGCAGGAGATAAAAGGAAAAGAAAAAGAAGGCTGACCCCTCACAGAAGGAGGGTATCAGGAAAGATGAGACAAGGGCCAATTAAGGCGGGAAAGTGAAAGACTCCCTAGGCTTCGGATACCCTAATACCGTCGGGGTCGGAAGAGAACAAGAGTTGACCAAGTGAGGTCGACAGGAAAGGAGACGGAGAGGAGCCCGGCACAAGTAAGTGGAAGCAATGCCGGACTCAGCTGGGGTCCCGTAGTCGCCAACCCACGTCCCACTAAATGTGAGCCCCTGGGGGGAGAAGAATAAGAATATGAAGAAGAATAAGAATAATAATAAGAGGGATAAGAATAAGAAGAAGGATAAGAAAAAGGATAAGAAGAAGAAGAAGAAGAAGAAATTTATTTCAGATTATTTTTCACATATTCCAGCAGTTGGATTGATTTTTATGTTAACCGACTGAAAGTTACAATATTAATTATTGTTAATATGGCAACACTGAAAAATGGCTTCAAAGCTATTTTTCGTTCCTCAATTCATCACATCGTACTAATTGCTCGTCTCAAATCATTCATCCCAGAGGTTTGGTCGTCTACCATTTAAATCCCCTCAAAGACCTCAATCACTGTCTGTAATTACAAGTAGGCCTACAAGATCCTCGCTACCCAGATCTTTTTTCTCTCTCTCCAGATAGAGTAATTACATTGGAGCTGAGATGTAGACACTCCACCCCTTCTGTGTTCCACTGGCCCAGACAGGATGTGCTATCTTATATTAAGAACAAAGTTCCAAATGGTTCCGCCTCGTCAATACTGTTTATTATGACGCGCCACGGCCCCCTGCTGTAGTATTGAAAGCGCACGCATAGTACATACGAGGGCTGGTTTTTTTTTCTCTCTCACAAATTCCGATGGACTGTATAAAAATAACAGATTGATATTACCAAACTTGACCATGCAATAAGCGTGCAGGTGCTCAGTCGCCAGTCTAAACCTCAAGTGCTAACGTGGTGAGACAGTTATCATTGCAACATCGCATTCTTAGCCTATTTTCAATTTTGAAAAAATAGGCTTATGAGATCACCTTTGTCCGTGTGTGCGTGTGTGTGTGTGTGTGTGTGTGAGTGTGAGGTGTGTGTGTGTGTGTGTGTGTCCCTAATAAATTCTAAACGGCTGGAGCGATTTTAATGAAACTCGGTAAGTTCATAGCACTATTCCGGGCGACCTCGATCGTGCCCTTCAAATTTTGTTACGTCTCACCAATCCAACATGGCGGCTGTGCGAAATATTTTACCAGCATTCAATATCTCCGAAACTATTACCGATATCACCCTAGAATTTTTACGATGATAAAGGGAACTTCTAAAAGTTCACCTATGTGACTTTTGAAAACCTGGTAACTACAAAAACAACATGGCGGCCACGCGAATTTGCGACATTTAAATAGACGTTTCTCGCGATTTAACCAACCAAACGCAATAAAACTTGGTACAGTATATGTTTATACACATTGCAATGCACCGACATCTAACTTGGTTCAATTGTTTACATAACCACAAGATGGCGCATGAGCGAAATATTTCACCTGCATTCTATATCTCTGAAACTATTAGCTGTATTACCGTGAAATTTTGTACGGAGATAAAGGGCACTACTGGAAGTTCATTTATAACACTTTAAGCGGTTAACTACAAAACAAACATGGCGGCCAAGCGAATTTGAAAATTTTAAATAGACCTTTCTCGCGATTTAATGTTCCAAACGAAATGAAATCTGGTACAAGAAATGTTTATACATATTGTAATGCACTGGTATCTAATTTAGTTCAATTGTTTACATAACCTCAAGATGGCGGCTGTGCGAATTTAAAAATTAAGTTTTTATTTCTTGTGTCGTAATCAAGCGATTGAAGTGAAAGTTTGAATAATGAACCTACGCAATAATTTTCCTTTAATGGTACATGACTCTATGGCCTATACATTTAACAATCCAACATGGCGACCATCCGAAATATTCAGACTACTCTGAATATCTACGAATCTATTATAGCAATCAAACTGATTTTTTTTAATGTTCATAGGGGCTATGAACATAAGTTGACCTATAGGACTTTAAATAACCTGGTGATCACAATTCCAACATGGCGGCGACGCGAAGTATAAACATTCACATGGACGTTTCTCGCAACTTAAGTATCCTAGTGCAGTGAAACTTGGTACAGTAAATCCTTATACGAATGTTAATCCAGTGGCATCTAATTTATTTCAATTATTTCCAAATCACAAGATGGCAGCTGTGCGAAATTTTAAAATCTCCATGTTACTTCTTGTGTCCTAATCATGCGAGTGAAGTTTGAATGCTACACGTACACAATATTCTACATGTAACATTGCATAACTCTAGGACCTGCATATATAAAATCCAACATGGCGACCATCCGAAATATTTAGTCGGTACTCAATATCTACGAATCTATTACAGCAATCGAACTGAAATTTTGTATGTTGATAGTGGCAGTTAACATAAGTAGGATATATGAAAATAGGCTGTATAGTTCTTCACGGAACTACTTGTTTAAATGTAAAACTTATTTTAAGTAAGAGTCGGCTCGGCGGGTACGTGATGCATTTGTTCAGCAATTTCCTGATGAAGTGCCACCTTCACTAGCACAGATTCACGTAATTGCAAATAACTGTGACACTACTGGCTTCGTGCTCAATAAAAAACATGCCCGTACACGAACAGTTTTAACACAGGATGGGCTAGATGACATTGGCGAGAATCTTGAACAGTCTCCGAATAAATCACTCACAAAATTAGCACAAGTAGGAGTTTCGGTTTCATCAACAATAACTAACTAACTAACTAACTAAAATAAGATTTCAGCATTGTACACACGCTAGCAAGGCCGCTGCATCATATAGGATTGTACACACGCTTAAAGCAGGGGGCCTTGGCTCGCCACAAGCTCGGCCAATGTGACCGCAGCTGCGGTTAACAAAGCCGCCGCTTGGCGCTCTTATTTTATATAAAAGACCCTGTACAGTGCTTGCCACGGTGGGTGAGTGGTCAACGTGTCGGTCTACTAATCCCAAGCTTACAGGTTCGCTCCTGGCCGTGGTAAGTGATTTTTTTTTTGAAAGGCGGCAAAAATTATGACTCCATGTCATGTCAAAGAACCCATTTGAATTCAGTAGGCCGTGTTCATAATGGCAAAATTGATCTCGGGATTTACTGCCAACTCAAAGTTCCTCATTTCTATACTAGGAAGTGCTACAGTGTTCAAGGAGCTTAGATATCTAACCTCCTTGACTTTCATAGTGCTTCAAGGAACAAAGAAATTCGGCATGGGTGTCAAATAACAAAGCTTGCACCCGGCATCCGAGGCCATACGATATTATTATTATTATTATTATTATTATTATTATTATTATTATTATTAACCAAAAAGCCTCATTGGCTTAGGCGGCAGCACGCCGGCCTCTCACCGCTGGGTCCGTGGTTCAAATCCCGTTCACTCCATGTGAGATCTGTGCTGGACAAAACGGAGGCAGACAGGTTTTTCTCCGAGTACTCCGGTTTTCCCTGTCAACATTTCATTCCAGCAACACTCTCCACTATCATTCCATTTCATCTGTCATTCATTTAATCATTGTCCCAGAAGAGTGCGTCAGGCCTCGGCAGCCGGCACAGTTCATATCCTCGCCGCTAGGTGGGGGCTTCATTCATTCCATTCCTGACCTGGTCGGAGACTGGAAGCAGGCTGTGGATTTTCATTTTCATTATTAATAACCAAAAGTTTAAGACCACCTGCCACTTTCATATAATGATTCCGTGACTTTGAACTTTCGAGAGAACGGACCTGGAATAACTGTCAATAAAAGCGCGTGCAAAACAAAACATTAGGTAAAAAGAAAATTAAAATATCTCAATTATTAGTCAGGTTATGATTTTAAAAGTTAACAAGATGTTCAGTAAAGAACACATAGCCTACTTTCTCCTAAATCCATGGGTATTGTTATAACTCTTTGTCCTTCTCAAGGAGTATAATTGAATGTTGGTTGTAGTAGCTTGTTGAAATACAACGTGTTATACGGATATTAAAAATGAATATGGGGTGCCCTTTGCTAGTGCTGCATCTGTACAAAATTTCATTTACTTCGGTTTCACCGTGTTTGAATAGATAGGGGGAATTGATTTGCACACATACATGGCCGCCATCTGCAAACTATTGTGTTGATGACCTTGTAGTTTGGTCAAAAGACGCTCGCCATATAAATATATGTTGTTGCAAAATTTGGTAGAGATCGGATGATGAGGTTAGTTGTAATTTGATTTAAGCTTTGAACATTTGGGTGGCCGCCATTCCGTTTCCGTCAAGATGGCGGCAGTATAAGTCATGGCCCTGAGGTGCCCTTTGCTAGTGCTACCTCCGTACCAAATTTCGTTCAATTCGGTTTTACCATGTTTGAATTGATAGGGGGAATCGATTTGCACACATATATGGCCGCCATATGCAAACTATTGGACTGACGACATTGCAGCTTGGTCAAAGAACGCTTTTCACATAAAGGTATGTTGTTGCAAAATTTGGTAGAAATCAGATGATAAAGTTGGCCTTAATTTGATTTAAGTTATTTACATTTGGGTGGCCACCATTACGTTTCCGTCAAGATGGCGGTGATATAAAACATGACAATGAGGTGCCCTTTGCTAGTGTTACATCTGTACCAAGTTTTGTTCAATTCGGTTTCAACGTGTATGAATAGATATGGGGAATCGATTTGCACACACACATGGCCGACATCCGCAAATTATTGGCCTGATGACCTTTTAGTTTGGTCAAAAGCTTCTACATACATAAAGGTATAATGTTGCAATAACCGGTTGAGATCAGCTGATTAGGTTGGTCGTAATTTGATTTAAGCGTTTAACATTTGGGTGGCCGCCATTACGTTTTCGTCAAGATGGCCGCGATATAAAAGCTGACACTGAGGTGCCCTTTACTAGTGCTACCTCTGTACCAAATTTCGTTCCATTCGGTTTCACCGTGTTTGAATTAATAGGGGGAATCGATTTGCACATAAACATGGCCGCCGCCCGCAAACTTTTGGGCTGATGACCTTGCAATTTGGTCAAACGATGTTCCCCACATAAAGGTATGATGTTGCAAAATTTAATAGAGATCGAATGTTTAGGTTAGTCGTAATTTGATTTAAGCTTTGAACATTTGGTTGGCCGCCATTACGTTTCCGTCAAGATGGCGGCGATATAAAACATGGCACTGAGGTGCCCTTTGATAGTGCTGCCTCTGTACCAAATTTCGTTCAATTCGGTTCCACCGTGTTCGAATTGACATTCAGGGGACAGACATTCAGAGTACACACACTCACACACACACACACACACACTCACTCTCTCTCACACACACAGACAGACACACAATTTTTCGCCCTGTGTTGATTTCATAACTCTACTTTCATTTTTTGCAAAAATCGAAAGTAGGCTAAAAATGGAAACAGCCAAATATACAATATGTTTAAGTGAAGAAATCTATGCAAGAAATAATAGGCCTACTCGTGTACAAAATCATTTCTTATATGCGATGTGGAACTACGCGGAATAAAAATCATAACCCCTGGCACTACAGCCCATGAAGGGCCTAGGTCTACCAAGCGACCGCTGCCCAGCCATTTGGCCTGCAGATATTGGGGTGATGCGTGATCAGCGCATCGGGTCCCCTCGGTCGTTAATCTTGGTTTTCGTGATCGGGGCTCTGCCTCACTGTCAGACAGCTACTCAATTGTCCTCACGAGTCTGAGTGAACCCCGTTCCAGCCCTCACGTCAGTTTCTAAAATCCCTGATGGAGCCAGGAATCGAACCCTCGGCCTCCAGGTGAGAGGCAGCCGCGCTACCCCAACACCACGGGGCCTGCACTACGCGGAATACATAACATAAGTTTCCGATATAGAGAAACCCGTTGAAAGTGGATATTTCTCTGCATTTCACATTTTTCGTTTTAGAAAAAAAAGTACCCTTGAAGTGAGTGCATTTGTTTTTGTAATATTTCAAAAACGAAGCTAGGTGGCGAGGCCGGTTATGAAATAGCACGTAGTCCACAAGTTGCTCGCTAGATAGCATGGCAATACGGATTCATAGTACAGACCATACAGACTGTGTTTCATATCGAGTCGAGGTGTTTGTGAGTAAGCTAGTTTGTCATTACATTGTTCTCAAAATGGGCCGAAAAAGTGTTCCATAAAATATATAGTGGCAAAAAGGTGCAGCACGAAGCCCGGAATTGAATCCCATCGAGAATGTGTGGAACTACATTGGTGCTAAAGTAGCGAAGTCTCGACCAAAATATGTCCACGATCTCAGGAATGTCACTTAATTACTGCCAGAATCTCATTTCCAGTATGCCTACAAGAGTAAAAGAGTGTCTGAAGGCTGCAGGTGGTACCATTGACTACTAAAATTGTTAAATAAGCATATGCAGTGATAATTGAGTCGTCTAGTTGCAAAACTCGTTTAATCCACTTGTGAATAAGGATCATGCCGTAAAATTATTTATTTAATTAGTTTATTTTATTTTACTTTATTTTATTTTATTTTATTTTATTTTGTTTCGTTTTGATTTTGTTTTATTTTATTTCGTTCTATTTTGTTTTAAATTGTTTTATTTTTTTGTTTTTTATTTGTTTATTTTTTATTTTATTTTGTTTTGTTTTTATTTCTATTTTCCAGAAAACAAACATAAAACCAAAAACAAAAAACACGAAGCAAAAAGCAAAATTCAAAAATAAGCAAAAGCAGAAAACAAAAAACAAGAAACACAAAGCAAAAAGCAAAATTTAAAAGAAAGCAAAAGCAGAAAACAATCACAAAACCAAAACCAAGAAATAAAAGCAAAAAGTAACATTCAAAAGCAAAAGCAAAAAGCAAACACAAAACAAAGAAACCAAAAACACAAAGCAAAAAAAAAAGTAGAAAATAACTAACACCAAAGATACGTGAGGCAAAGTCCAGAGAAACGTTTCTCATGAAAATGATTCTTATTCACAAGTGGATTAAACGAGTTTTGTAACTTGACGACTCAATTGTAAACATGTAGTTTGTAATAAGCTTTTGGCTAGTAAAATTCACGTTTCTTACTAGGTGGTCTTAAACTTTTGGTTGGTACTGTATTTCATATTCTGTAATATTAAGCATTTTCCAGTATGGTTAATGTTTTTGCCTCATATTGTGGGGGAACCTCAAACAAAAGGTATCGGTATACTCAGAAACAATCCGCGTACTCTGGAGTCCATCGAGAACTAAATAACTGCACTGCTACGAACTGTCAGTGAGGTTGAATCACAGCGAGTGTACCAAAACTTCCTACGTTGATTCGACGTGTGTTTAGAAAATAAAGGACATAATTTCCAGGAACTACTCTGAAATTAATGCAAGTGAATGAATGAAAATCCACAGCCTGCTTCCAGTCTCCGACCGGGTCAGGAATAGAATGAATGAAGCCCCATTTAGCGGCGAGGATATGAACTGTGCCGGCTGCCGAGGCCTGACGCACTCCTCTGGGGCAATGATTAAATGAATGACAGATGAAATGAAATGATAGTGGAGAGTGTTGCTGGAATGAAATTTTGACAGGGAAAACCGGAGTACCCGGAGAAAAACCTGTCTGTCTCCGTTCTGTCCAGCACAGATCTCACATGGAGTGACCGGGATTTGAACCACGGATCCAGCGGTGAGAGGCCGGCGTGCTGCTGCCTAAGCCACGGAGGCTGCACTGTGAAATTAATGCCAGTAATGATGATAATTAAATACGTTAAAAAGTGTATGTGTTAAACTAGCTGGACAGGCAGATGACCTCGTAGTTCCGCCCCTTAAAAGAACAATAACTAACTAACTATACTAGAACCATCCTTACTTCCGACTTGAAGTTTCAGTTCGAAGTGAAATGCCATGTCCTGTGGTTCGGATTCCACGTAAAAAGGAGGTCCCGTGGCTCATAATCACAAGATTCACGGTCACGTAAAACTAGAATCTTCCTTCCTTCCTTGAAGTTTCAGTGCTACGCCACAGCTACACTCTAACCAGCCAATCACAGGCAGCCATTCAAATTGATATATCGAAAGAAATCGAGTTTCGCTGACGATGTTGCCAGCTAACATCTTGCGTTCACATGTTGTTGTCAGCTGTTTGCATTGTGCTTGGTTAGTTTCATTGGCGGTCTTTGTGTATTCTCGTATTTCTCGTATATTTAGCCTACTATTCACATTTTGCAAAAATTAGGAAAAAGTAGACTTATGAGATCGATCCGGGCAAATGTCTGTCTGTCTGTCTGTCTGTCCTTCTGTCTGTCTGGTTGTGTGTGTGTCCCCCCCCCCCCTATCAACTCCTAAACGGCTGCAGCAATCGAAACACAAGTTGGTAGACGTAAAGATATATACCTGAATATCTCATTGCCGTGTTTGAAAATGATGTCACTGCTACCAACTGCTGAAAAATCGCAATTGAAATTTGAGCCCAATATTGGATATCTTGGAAGGTATGAATGGGAGCTATTTCAAAATTGGCACACGTATAGATAATAATATTTCAGTTTAATTTCCAGGAGGCCATACATGGCAGTGTTGCCAAAATGATTCTAAGCCTGCTAATAGATCCAATTTTTAAATGCATATAACTTCTACACTATCAATTGGAATTCAACCAAATTTCGTGCTATGTGTACATAAACAGATATAACTGAGCGTATTCTTAAGAGCCACCAGGGCTGCCAACTGTTAATAAATGCTCTAAAATTATTTCATCCAAATACCAATATATCAGAAAGTATGCAAGCCGACAGAACACGTATAGTACCTGACATTCTATATTAATTTGGAGTAACGTATATACGTCAGTGCTACCAACATGATTTTAAGACTGCTGAGAGGTCCAACTTTAAATACATGTAACTTCTATACTATCATTTGGATTTCAACCACATTTCGTATGTGCTATGTGTACCATAACAGGTATGACTATGCGTATAATTAAGAGCGACCAGGGCTGCCAACTGTTAATAAATGCTGTCTCTATTTTTGTTTACCTAGAATCAATATATCAGAAAGTATGCAAGCCAATAGCTCTAAACTTTGCACACGTGTAGTACCTGGCATTCTAGATTAATTTGAAGTAACTAATATACGTCTGTGCTGCCAACTTGATTCTAAGCCTGCTGATAGGTCCAATTTTAAAATGCATTAAACTTCTATACTAACTAATGGATTTCATTCAAAATCGGCACAACAATAGATCATATTATTTCAGATTATTTCTGACCAATACATGCACGACATTGTTGCCAACGTGATTTAACGCGCGCTTTTAGATCCAATGTTTAACTGCATGTAACGTCCATGCTATCCATTGGACTTCAACCAAATGTTGTATTCTGTACCCTAAGAGATGGAACTAAGAATATATTCAGTCACCAGGGCTGCCAACTGTAGTGCTCTATTAGGCTACATTATGACAGGTATACAGTATTTCCAACTTATTAGAAATTTCGATATCACCAACGTAATTAAGTCATTCTTCTAGATACAGGGGCGGATCTAGGGTACTGCGAGAAGGGCGTCCACCCAAGGCCCCGCGGTCCGGGGGGCCCCGCGCCATGGATTTTTTTAAATTTAATTAATTATACTTTTAAAACTAATTTATAATTCAGATTCCTTTTTTCAGTGAATCTATGCCCTCCCGTGACCGTTTAGCATGTTAAATTTCAGTGAAATAATAGAAGACTTCAGCCGGGGGAAAAGTCGCAAAGTAATATTTTAATATTTCATAGTTTACATAATCTTCTTCAAGGGGACTTATAGGTGTCTTTCATGTGATTAAAATAATGGACTGTAGTGTATTCAAAATATTGTAACTATTCTTTATTTTATTATTATTATTATTATTATTACCAAACTATTAGCCTACTTTCGATTTTTGCAAAAAATGAAAGTAGACTTATGAGATCAATTGTGTGTCTGTCTGTGTGTCTGTGTGTCTGTGTGTGAGTGTGTGTGTTTGTGTGTACTCTCAATGTCTGTCTGTCCCCCTCGATCAATTCGAACACGGTGAAACGTAATTTAACGAAATTTGGTAAAGAGGTAGCACTAGCAAAGGGCACCTCAGTGTCATGTTCTATATCGCCACCATCTTGAATGAAACGTAATGGTGGCCACCCAAATGTTCAAAGCTTAAATCAAATTACAACTAACCTAACCATCCGATCTCTACCAAATTTTGCAACAACATATATTTATATGGCGAGCGTCTTTTGACCAAACTACAAGGTCATCAACCCAATAGTGTGCAGATGGCGGCCATGTATGTGTGTAAATCAATTCCCCCTATCTATTCAAACACGGTGAAACCAAAATGAACGAAATTTGGTACAGAGGTAGCACTAGCAAAGGGCACCTCAGTGGTATGTTTTACATCGCCTCCATCTTGATGAAAACGTAATGGCGGCCACCGAAATGTTAAAAGCTTAAATCAAATTACGACCAACTTAATCATCTGATCTCTACTAAATTTTGAAACATTATACCTGTATGCACGAAGAAGCTTTTGACCGAGCTACAAGGTCATCAGCCCAATAATTTGCGGATGGTGGCCATGTATGTGTGAAAATCGATTATCCCTATCTATTCAAACACGGTGAAACAGAATTGAACGAAATTTGGTACAGAGATAGCACTAGCAAAGGGCACCTCAGTGTCATGTTTTATATTGCCGCCATCTTGACGGAAACGTAATGGCGGCCACTCAAATATTAAGAGCTTAAATCAAATTACGACCAACCTAATCATCTGATCTCTACTTAATTTTGCAATAACATGCCTATATGTGGTAAGCATCTTTTGGCCAAACGGCAAGGTCATCAGCCCAATAGTTTGCCGATAGCGGCCAAGTATATGTGCAAATCGATTCCCGCTATCAATTCAAACACAGTGAAACCGAAATGAACGACATTTTGTACAGAGGCAGCACTAGCATAGGGCACCTCAGTGGCATGTTTTATATCGCCGCCATCTTGACGGAAACGTAATGGCGGTCACCCAAATTTTAAAAGCTTAAATCAAATTACGACCAACCTAATCATCTGATCTCTACCAAATTTTGCAACAACATACCTTCATGTGAGGAGCGTTCTTTGACCAATCTAAAAGGTCATCAGCCCAACAGTTAACAGATAGCGGCCATGTATGTGTGCAAATCGATTCTCCATATCTATTCAAACACGGTGACACCGAATTGAATGAAATTTTGTACAGAGGTAGCACTGGCAAAGGGCACCTCTTATCCATGTTCAATATCCTTATACAGTAATACGTTGTATTTCAACAAGCTACTACAAACAACATTAAATTATACTCCTTGAAAAGGACAAAGAGTTATAATAATACCCATGCTTTTAGGAGAAACTAGGCTGTATGTTCTTTACTGAACATCTTGTTTTCCATTTGATGTGATATTTTTTTTTATTTCCTATTGTTGTGGGCCCCACCTTATCATATCGCCCAGGGCCCCACAAGGCCATTGGACTTCAACCAAATTTTGTATTCTGTACCTTAAGAGATGGAACTAAGAATATATTCAGTCACCAGGGCTGCCAACTGTAGTTCTCGATTAGGCTACATTATGCCAGGTATACAGTACTTCGAACTAATTAGAAATTTCGATATTACCAACTTAATTTCGTCATTATTCTAGATAGATCCATTTAGATTAATCATTGGCATGAATCTTAAATTTTAAGAAAATTAGGCTCTTTAGTTCGTCACGGAACTTCTTGTTTTCTTTTTGATATTAAGCTAGTCTGTGTGTGTGTCTGTGTGTGTGTGTGTGTCTGTGTGTGTGTGAGTGTGTGTACTCTGAATGTCTGTCCCCCCCTATCAATTCACACACGGTGAATGAGAATTGAACGAAATTTGGTACAAAGGTAGCACTAGCAAAGGACACCTCAGTGTCATGTTTTATATCGCCGCCATCTTGACGGAAACGTAATGGCCGCCACACAAATGTTCAAAGCTTAAATCAAATTACGACTAACCTAATCATCCGATCTCTACCAAATTTTGCAACAACATACCTTTATGGGGGGAGCATCCTTTGACCAAACGAATATTTGTTTGTCGTTTGACATAGTGCAGTATAATTTCGTGTAGTTGTAGGTTAACTTTAGGTGAGTGTTTGTGTTATTTCTGCCATGCGTGTGAGTAGGCCGGGGTCTAGCACGAGGAAGCCACGCGCCAAGAGAGGAACTCCACTAAGGAGTCGAACCCGGGAAATGATTAGTAAACTGCGGGCACAATTGTTATGGGCAATGCCCCGTATCATAGTGTCATTCGCGGCAAAGCTCCAACAATGGCAGCAAGAAAGAATGTGCTCATTGAGTGGGGCCAGACGGCAATAGTGACTCCGAAATGAGTGGTGTGTTCCCTTTATAGGTTTTATAATACATTTTTCGAACTCTGAATATCTTCGATTCCGGACGCGAGACGGTAATGGTGAATAATTTATTTGTTACAATTTTTTCTGCTTCATTATCAGAAATATTCTGTTAACCTCAGTATACGTGTAATTTCTGCTACTATGTACTTATTCACGAGTATGATGTTGTGTGTAAACATGTCTGTTCACATTACGAGTGTTTTGTTAACTTTACGGCCATATTCATGTACGTCAGCTGATTCGCGTTAGTGGACTGGCAACACTGTATCGCCAGCCGGTGAACTGTCAAGTCGGAAGTAACGATGGCGGCACTATAAACTAGTTGGGCGCTACGCTGCTGCTAGCCACAGTGCCCCTGCCGTCACACGGCGCATGCATAATTTGGTTCTGTAGAGAACTACAGATACTGCCTCAGAATGAAGAATAGAATATCTTCTGGTGGCTTCGGTGGCGTAGTCGGTAGCATGCTGAGCTTCTATGCCCAAGATAGCAGGTTCAAACCCGGCTGAAGCCGTCGGATTTTTTAAGAGCGTTAAATATCCCTCAGTATGCCTTCCTTTGGAGGGGAAGTAAAGCCGGCGGTCCCATGTCATAGATTTATGGCATGTTAAAGAACCTTCCGCTAATTGCACCTGTGTTAAGCTAAATTGGATACGGTAGGTTAAGAATGTAAACAACGCTCTTAGGTTTCTACGTTCATTGCCCAGAGCCGACTGTGGTGGCGTCTAGTAGCTAAGTTCTGAACTAGGCCCAGTAGACGTTGACGGTGGCGTTTGGCGGCAAAAATAGGAACTATTTGAAAAATGTAAAGTTGCAGTCCTTACTTGGATTAAAAAACAGATACACACACTAATACAGTCATAACAATTAACACCGGTTATCAGACAGATTCTACACACACACAAAGTACACGGGGCTACATGACCGCGTTGTCGCAGCCCCTAAACTGAGGAACCAACCATCCAACCAGAATATCTTCTGCTCCAAATCTTGGATAACCAGAGATTGGGACGAGAGTATTACTTATTACAACCATGTGAGTACTACAATGTTTACAGCGATTCGCCAATAGCCTAATACAAAAATCTTTCTCCGTAAGATTTATACATCGCAACATAAAGTTTTCAAATAAGTCACAAACCTACAACTAATTTACATTGTTGTTGTTGTTGTTGTTTGAGTCTTCAGTCTTTTGACTGGTTTGATGCAGCACTCCATTCCTCCCTGTCCTGAGCAAATCGTTTCATCTCTACATAGCTACCACTACCACACCCTACATCCGAGGCAATCTGCTTAACATATTCTAACCTTGGTCTACCCCTACAGTTCTTGTCCTCGACCCTTCCTTCCATAACAAGCTTGCTATTCCTGGGTGTCTTAGTAGTCTATGTGTCCTACCGACCTATCTCTTCTCTTCATTAGCAGTCGCCAGAATCATCTCTCCTCTCTCACTAGCCTTAATACCTCTTCGTTTGTAACCCAATCTACCCAGCTGATCTTCATCATTCTCCTGTAACACCACATTTCAAATGCTTCAATTCTCCTCTTTTCTGCCGCACCAACAGTCCAATTTTCACTTCCATAGTGTGACACGCTCCAGACAAAGGCCTTCAAAAATGACTTCCTAATACATATATCTATATTCGATGTCAACAGATTCCTTTTCTGTAGAAATGCTTTCCTTCCCTGAGCTAACCTACTTTTTATATCCTCTTTGCTTCGTCCATCACTAGTTATTTATTTACTTTGTATTAAATGTTATAAACAATTAAGACACTATTAATGGCTATTAATTATGTACTAACTTAATCTTATCCTAGTTGATACAGAGAGGCTATCCTGGACTTTAACTAAGTTATGGATACCATCTCCTGTTCCCGTATACTTATTTCACATGCATCTTTGCTCTGTTTCTCATCTGTCGCTTTCCTATTCCACATTCCCATGATAATATTTAACAAATTCGCTAATACCTGCCTTCCTCCATTACCTTTTTAGTAATTTTTATTCAAGTCTGATATTCATTTTCACTTTCTATTCTGTTTATTGTGCCCTTGCGTACAAGAAATATGCAAATCACTGTCCAACTGCTCAGTCTTATATATTCGGGGCATAGAACGTCCTCCCACTGAGTGATTCACACATTATAGGATCAAGCTTAAGATAAAATAAAATTCAAAATCCTACTATAAAAACTATTTAATTAATCAAAATTAGGCGCTACAAACAAACATAATAAACTGAATAAGCTTCACACTTGTTCTAATGAACAAGGAACAAATACAACATTAATCTATAAAAATCACTGAGGGGCGTGGTGGCTCAGCGGTCTAGCTGTATGCCTCTCACCAAGGCGGCCCGGGTTCGATTCCCGGTCAATGCATGTGAGATTTTCGAAGTGAAATGCCATGTCCTGTGGTTCGGATTCCACTAAAAAGGAGGTCCCGTGGCTCATAATCACCAGATTCACGGTCACGTAAAACTACAATCTTCCTTCTTATAAAAATCACTATTTGAGGTTCCACTGAACCTAACAAAAATATCAAAACTGCTCTCACTTCCATTTAGCATCAATAAAAAATTACTCAAAACGAGCTCTAAAAGTCTCGGTAAAAATCATTACATGAAATTATTTATTCAAAACACTCTAAATATTCTTAACTTGAATATTATTATAAATTTGAGTTAATGTTTAAAAATGGTGTCAATAATTTCCGTCTATTGGGTACCACATGATACTCATACTGTATCATCTCTCTTTCCAAACTACCAATCTGTATTTGTCCTAGGGAAACTCGTGTACCACAAGCTATGGAAATTACTGATAAACAAATCAAGACAGACTCCCAGCTGTCCGAATATTTCCATAAATACTTGGGAACATTAACATATAAAATGTAACAATACCAAAGGGATTTCCATTATTGTCTCAAATGACAATTTAATTATTCATGAAATGCAGATCTGAACGGCAACGGCAAGGATAAATAATCATAGCAAAACTCGGTACAGATTACCGGTCCATTAAAAGGTTTATATAACGACAGACCGCAGACAGTGTCTGGCTCTGTTACTGGCCTATCTCAACAGTGGCCTTCATTAAAGTCAAGACCCTTGAGGCTTTGATTTATGACGAGCGAGGGAGAGTCAATACCTTCCTCCCTCCTAGACGGGACACTACAACTGCTTTCAAACAAGCGTGACTTCTTAAGACTTGGAAAGGCGACACATCACTTTCATTTAACAAAACATATGAGGTTCTAATGACCTATTTCTGTGGCTCAGGTATAATTATAATTGCGGAGGTTTATCACTGGAGTAAGAACTCAATAATACTTAAGGGGCTTCGACGTAAGAGAACACTAGTTCGATTCTCTGGCCTGCCTCTAGGACATCTCCATTTTCGAGGACTTAGGGCTAACACATGGAGCGATGCTATCTGACCACTCGTCCGAATAATAATAGCGGCTTTTGGGGAGGTATTCGCACTCATCCCCACGCTTAACAATAATAAACTTAGCACCCTTCAAAGTTTGTCATGACAAACACTCACATAATAATTTACTCTGTCCAGCTGATCGCCACAATCATAATCTCCTGGCATTATTTCACCGCATTTATTAGCGTGACAATTAATAATATAAGCGCTCAATGGCGACAATAGTACATTCGTGATGCCTTTCGAAGCACAACCTTTATTTCAACATAATGAATTTCTCCGTCCAAAAATAATAGTTTTGCCTTTAACGCAATCTTGACTTTTCATTTACAAGAACACAACTGGTTCAATAATTATCATTATTATTATTATTATTATTATTATTATTATTTCAGCACCTAACGGCTCATACTTGAATATTAATTCAACAATTTGTTCATTCATTACATTATTATTATTATTATTATTATTATTATTATTATTATTATCCTGCTTGCCTTTAAATAACATTATTCCTTCCCATTTACTGGTATTCCACTGAATACTATTTCTTTGATTACACATTTTACATTTAAGTCATTATTACTTTCATTACTAGATCCCGCACGTCTCATTATTACACCGTTTTACATCCCTGATTTTCAATGTTGGAGAATACTTTCTCCATGGTTACTATTGTTACACGAGCATCCCGAGTCCAAAACACATGGCAAAATTTGGTTCTACTTACATTATTTATCCGGCCAAACTGTCCGGATCCCAGTGGAGCGACATCTTGCCCACGCAAATTTCTCACACCATGTTGACACTCACATTATCACTAATTAAATTTCCCTCTAGTTTACACATATTTAACACATTTAAATTGATATGAGGGATTTCACACATTATTTCACATACACTAAAAAGAATCACTAAAATATAAATTCCACTAATAATTATATTTATATAATTATTAATCGCAGCCAATGGCCATATTATTATATTTACTCAATGAATTTCACTCAGTGGCATCTAGCACTGACTTACACACGTGAATTCTTTCGATCCAGATCCTAGGGGTGCAAGTTTCGACCGCTGCCTCCTAATTCCTATTTGGATAATGACAGTCTCGTTCGAATTTTCCCCTCCTTGGCTACGAAGATTCTCCTACTTCTGGTGTTGAATTTATCGGCACTTATAGTTACTGCCCGATAATATTGTCTCTTTCGGTATGCAATTGTTTATATGGTAAACGGTCTATGGTTTAACGTTTATCCCTGGAGTCGCTGTACTCACTTTACTGCGCTCTACAATTGTCTTTAGTACTTCGCGTCTGTACTGAATTCTGACGACTATTGTCTTTACTTGGTGGAATACTTCCCTGTAATTCCACGTGGCTACTGATGCCTATTTTGTAGACTTCTAATTCTATCGCCACTTATCACGCTAACCTCCTCAATTCAGGAAAATTAGGTGCTTGCTATATTCGCCCCTACCGTGGTTATTTAACGCACAGGGTAAAAATATTTAGAGTTTCACTTCTCTAATGATGTCTCGTATACTTTCGAGATCTTACGATGTAACTTCAAATACTGGTGTCTGGGCTTCGATTACCCTCGCCGGCTAACGTATGTTGCTCAAAGTGAAATACTTGGCCTAAGTCCGTAGACTATAAAATGTTCGAAGTTTGACGATACTTTTCCTTTTGACAAGGACGTCGATGTTTTAATGCACGGCGACACTGATGAATGCTGGAACGGTACTTCTCTCAAGAGTACTTACGCGTCGTGATACAGATTCAAGTCCCACCGGACTGAATAAGACTGCCTGTGCTATAAAGCAGCACGGCCGTACGTGGACTGATGATTACTGCATGATATCCCTTGGGCTCACGGCCTATATATTTGATTCTGGTAAAAATAAATAAATTTCTCAGCTTCTCCCCCACCATCTTCCAAAATAATCGTCGTACGATGTTTAAAACAATATCTCCGAAAAGCTGAGGTTTTAAATGTCTCAAAAATATCTAAGTTTCCAAAAATCGATCGTACAAAGCTTTAATATTGATTAAAATGAGCTCCTCAATTACGTGGGTGGTGTCTTCGTTTTGTCCCCTACCACAAGCTCCTAGTTCGGGAACTCACCGACTACGTAATGCTGACAATGCACTTCTTTCTTGTACAATTACTATTAACTTTATCCACTCTAAAAAGCTCTTTCCCTGGATAATTAACATTGACGGATTCCTTTCTTTAGTTTAATGCACGCAAATGGCTAAATTTTAATTATTTCTCTGATTTCATGACTCCTCCCTTGCGGTGTTGCCATTTTAGTGTCGACTAAGGGCTTTATCCGAGAACTTCTGCTCTCTCTAAAGAACGGAAAATTTCCAATTCTATTTCGATCCGTTGTGAAACTTGGTTTCCGCCGAGTCGTCAGTGACATCATCTTGCAGCTGTGGTCCCGCTCCGTTGAGTTGCACAACTTATCCATGCGTCATGCAATGTGATGCTGTATTACTCCTCAACTAACTTCAGAACTCCGTTCTAAAACCTGCATTAGTCTTTCTTTTTGAAATAGAAGGATATGGTTTCGATACTGTGCCACTCCCATGGGCACATTATATCTGACTTTTCTACAAATTTTGTTCTTATCATTTTAGTCTCATTGCATTCCTTGATCAGGTGCGTTGCACCCATAACCTTCCCACAATAGTGCATTATGCACCGAGTCTATAAAGGCAATAATTAAGACACGAGTATGATTGTAAAACGAACGTAAGCGAGTTTTATAATTTCCATACGAGTGTCTTAATTACCATTATAGGCGTGAGTTGCTTATGACTGTTTATGTTCGACGATAATTATAACGTTATTATATGTTTTAACATAAATATTCATAAATATCTGTGGGATTCGGTTACTTCAGTTAGTGAACAGGGCGCGCTGGCTTTGCTGACTGAACAGAGCGCATGCGTGGGTCAAGGCACTCCGAAAGCAGAGACCATTCACTTTGCTTGCCAACACAGAACATCTATTGTTTACAGCCTGCCGTCCAGCTCTATAGCATTCACTAATATTGTCGCCGAAGTCGTTTGAAAGCAATGCGCTGTGTAGAAATTGGAGTTGGGGATATTAAGGTACAGTGCTATTTCTTGTCTCATATTCGCCAGTTTATTTACGCGAACATATGGACGGTGCACTTTCCATGTCGGTAATTTATAATAGAAGGATGATGTGTTTATGTCCATGTTGAATTTTCAGCGCATGCGCGAAGGTATCCTTACCTAATTGGCCAATGAATGAACTCTGATTGACTGGGGAAACTGTTTCATAATGAAAAATAGTGTTATAATTACCATCATTATGATAGCCTACAGTTTTCTGACGTATAATATTCACATTTCGACATCGTCGAACATAAAATAGGCAAAGGTACTGCCTCACTTGTCACTAGCTACCTTCCCTGTGCTCTTACTCTCAGATTGAACCCTTGTAGACGTCCTGACATCCATCTTGCTAATAGCTAGCCTCTAACAAGGTCATCATTTAACTTAGACCCTACAAAGACTTCATTAGAGTCCGCAATTACAACCAGAAGATCCTTCGTTAACCCTAATTCTAGCGACTTCCCCACTACACAGATCACTTCCTCTACAAGCTCCAGTAATGACGTTAGAATTCAAATTCTCCCTCAGACACCATTTCAACCCCTCAAACACATTTTCTAACATTTTTCTGTGCCCTGTCCTGGAGTAAAGAAGAAGCAAGATGGCGCAACAGTCAGTCGCTTGCTTTCGATCAAGGAAAACCGGGTTCGACTTTCTAATTAAAATGTCACGTCCGGTGGTTTGGATTCCAAGTAAAGCAAAGGAGATCCAGTGGCCTAAGATTGCGAGATTAACAGCCCTAACTTCATGTAAATACAGTTTTTGAGTCTGTCAACAAGTAGTAGACTTGCCACCTTGTGGTGCAATGGCTAGTATTCTTGGCTGTCGCCCCAGTGGTCCGGGTTTGTTAATTTGAGCATACAGAGAAAAAAGGTGGCTACGTATTTAGTCTCTAAAAATGTAGATACATACACTAGGGAAGGCCTACTGTCTGCACAACGGGCTGATATATTCTACCAAGTAGTAAGCAGTTGCCATGGCTACGAAAGGACGCTGAGTGGATGGAAGTCCCTTCCTCTCGCTCTCCGCCTCACTACGCACCGGCAAATAAGTTTTAATTTGAAGGGCTTGGGATATCTTGGTCATAAGCCCCGTGTAGTTAGGTATGTGTTGTACTTGTCTGCTTGTGATGACTGTAGTACCGTACTGTGTGTAACTGCATTAGATGCAGGGAATTAAGGCCTGGAGGGAGTGTGGAAAATCCTGGGGAAAAAACACACACAGGATAGCTGACGTTCTTCGGAGTTGAAGCTGCCCTCGTGGCCGTGGTGCGCGATTTAACGAGCACGGCTACGCCGCGGGACATTTATTTATTTATTTATTTATTTATTTATTTATTTAGCATATGGCTTTTAGTGCCGGGAGTCCGAGGATGTGTTCTGCTCGTCAGAGGCTGCAGCTGCTTCAAGCGAACACCCATAGGGTGAGCTACAAGTTCCGTTCAATTTCCAGTAGTTCCAACGTTCACTACCAGATGTCACTGACACCTAGTGGTGAACGTTGGAAATTTGATAGAGCGTTACAACGAAATCTAACCTAGAAATTTAGCTTCAAACAAGTTTAGTTAGTGGAAGGTTCTTTTACATGTCATAAATCTATGACATAGGACCGCCGGCTTTACTTCCCCTCCGAAGGTAGGCATAATAAAGGATTTTAACGCTCTTAAAAAATCTGACGACTTTGACCGGGTTTGAACCCGCGATCTTGGCCTACCAACTACGCTACCGAAGTCGCGGGACTGCAAACAAGTAATGGACAACGTTTGAGTAGGGTAGGTTTCTTCATTTGTTAATGTTCGACCACTCGTGTTTATTTGAATGTCCTTCTTGATATTTACAAGTATCAAACTTATGCAACGAGCCTATAATGGCAATAATTAAGACCGCGAGTTTTATAATTTCCATACGAGTGTCTTAGTTACCATTGAAGGCGAGTTGCATACGACTGTTTATGTTCGACGATAATTATAATTTGATTATATGTTTTAACATAAATATTCATAAATATCTGTTATTCATAAATATCTGTTGAGAGTCCGCCACTTGAATTTTGTGATAGGAGTGCAAGCGCTGGGTATGATATATCTGTCTTTCAAACTCTCTGGCCTACCGATGCATGCGCTCTGTGTGCTTGCAATGCCATATTATGCAGGCTATATGTTTACATCTGCCGTCCCTCACTAATATTGTCACCGGAGTCGTTTGAAGGCAATGCGCTGTGTAGAAATTAGGGTTGGTGATATTAAGGTACAGTGCTACTTCTTGTCTCATATTTGCCAGTTTATTTACGCGAACATATGGACGGTGCGTATTCCATGTCGGTAATTTATATAGGAAGATGTTGTGTTTATGTCCGACATGTTGGATTTTGAGCGCAGGCGCGAAGGAGGTATCCTTACCTAATTGATCAATGAATGAGCTCTGATTGGCTGGAGAAACTGTATCGTAATGTAAAACAGTGTTATAATGACCATAATTATGATACAGTTTTCTGACACATAATGTTTACATTTCAAGCATCATCATCTTCATTTCCCCTTTTCCAGTTGACACTGGGTGGGGGCAAATATGGTTCCTCTCCACTTTGCTCTGTCGTTCCACCATTCCTCCTCCGACACGGTGTTCCAATTACATTTATGTTCGACCCTCACTATTATGTGTCAGAGAACTGTATCATAATGATGGTCATTATAACACTGTTTTTCATTATGATACAGTTTCTCCAGCCAATCAGAGCTCGTTCATTGACCAATTAGGTAACGATACCTTCGCGCATGCACTCAAAATCCAACATGTCGGACATAAACACAACATCGAACTATAATAAATTACCGACATGGAATACGCACCGTCCATATATTCGCGTAAATAAACTGGCGAATATGAGACAAGAAATAGCACTGTACCGGTACCTTAATATCCCCAAAACCAATTTCTACACAGCGCGTGGTTTTGACACGACTTCAGTGACAGTTTTACTGATTACTGGTGCGCAATCTGAACATATGGTATTGAAGCACACAGAGCGCATGCGTCGGTTGTCCAGAGAGCTTGGGCAAGAGGGATATACTACCCACCGCAGCACCCGATCACAACATTCTACTGTAGTGACTGAACAGATATTTATGAATATTTATGTTAAAACATATAATAAAGTTATAATTATCGTCGAACATAAACAGTCGTATGCAACTCGCCTATAATGGTCATTAAGACACTCGTATGGAAATTATAAAACTCGCATACGCTCGTTTTATAAAAATACTCGTGTCTTAATTATAGCCATTATAGGCTCGTTGCATAATGTACTATTATGTTCGCCCCTCTCTATTATGTGTCAGAAAACTGTATCATAATGATGGTCATTATAACACTGTTTTTCATTATGATACAGTTTCTCCAGCCAATCAGAGCTCGTTCATTGACCAATTAGGTAACGATACCTTGGCGCATGCGCTCAAAATCCAACATGTCGGACATAAACACAACATCGAACTATAATAAATTACCGACATGGAATACGCACCGTCCGTATGTTCGCGTAAAAAAACTGGCGAATATGAGACAAGAAATAGCACTGTACCTTAATATCACCAACACTAATTTCAACACAGCGCATTGTCTTGAAACGACTCCGGTGGCAATATTACTGAGGGGCGGCAGATGTAAACATATGGCCTGCATATGGCATTGCAAGCACACAGAGCGGATGCGTCGGTCGTTCAGAGATCTTGAAAGACAGAGATATCATACTTAGCGCTCGCTCTCCAATCACAAAATTCAAGTGGCTGACTCTCAACAGATATTTATGAATATTTATATTAAAACATAATGAAGTTATAATTATCGTCGAACATAAACAGTCGTATGCAACTCGCCTATAATGGTAATTAAGACACTCGTGTGGAAATTATAAAACTCGCATTCGCTCGTTTTATAAAAATACTCATGTCTTAATTATAGCCATTATAGGCTCGTTGCATAATGTACTATTCAATATCAAAGTCAATTAAATTATTAGAAGCCATTCTTCAGTGTTGCCTAGATACATGTATTCCTGTCGGTCAACACAACACAAAGACACAAACCAATTAAACCAAGCAAGGTTTTAAGAATAAACTATTTATTTCCACCTAAAGTCAATATTTCCTGCATTTCATTGAAAACTGTACCGGTTTCGGTCATATTGTGGCCATCTTCAGCTGATATATGATGAGTAGAACTATATCTAAAGTTCACACAGCAAAATTTTCCAAAAAACCAGATCTGTTACAATAAATTTTGCAAATTAAGCATTTAAAAAAAATGAATAACAGCGTAGAAATTAGGAATCTAAAAGGAAAAAATTAAACTGAGAAACAAAAAAACAAAAGCATGAGAACAGAACAGAAAAGATATAAAAAAATGTATAACACTTACGTGTACGTTATGTGATAATATGCAGCTTACTCTTTGTTGAAACTGTTAGGTTATAAAAAATTCTTGATGAGTACTAGCTAGGTCTGTGCAGAGAGAAACAAGATGTTCAGTAAAGAACATATAGCCTACTTTCTCCTAAATGCATGGATATTGTTATACCTCTTTGTCCTTCTCAAGGAGTATAATCGAATGTTGGTTGTAGTAGCTTGTTGAAATACAACGTGATATACGGATATTAAACATGACACTGAGGTGCCCTTTGCTAGTACTACCTCTGTAGCAAATTTCGTTCCATTCGGTTTCACCGCGTTTGAATTAATAGGGGGAATCGATTTTCACACAAAGATGGCCGCCATCCGCAAACTATTAGGCTAATGACCTATTAATTTGGTCAAAGGATGCTTCCTTCATAACGGTATGTTGTTGCAAAATTTGGTAGAGATCCGATGATCAGGTTAGTTGTAATTTGATTTAAGTTTTGAACATTTGTGTGGCCGCCATTACGTTTCCGTCAAGAGGGCTGCGATATAAAACATGACACTGAGGAGCCCTTTGCTAGTACTACCTCTGTACCAAATTTCGTTCCATTCGGTTTCACCGTGTTCAAATTAATAGGGGGAATCGATTTTCACACAAAGATGGCCGCCATCCACAAACTATTAGGCCGATGACCTATTAGTTTGGTCAAAGGATGCTCCCCCCATGAAGGTATGTTGTTGCAAAATTTGGTAGGGATCGGATGATTAGGTTAGTCGTAATTTGATTTAAGCTTTGAACATTTGTGTGGCCGCCATTACGTTTCCGTCAAGATGGTGGCGATATAAAACATGACCCTGAGGTATCCTTTGCTAGGCTACCTTTGTACCAAATTTCGTTCAATTCGCGTTCACCGTGTTCGAATTGATATTGGGGGGACAGACATTCAGAGTACATACACACACACACAGACTCACACACACACACACACAGACAGACAGACACACTTTTTTCGCCCTGTGTTGATCTCATAAGTCTACTTTCATTTTTTTGCAAAAATCGAAAGTAGGCTAAAAACAAGCAATATAAATAGCCTTGTATAATAAAAGTAATGTATTAAACTATTGAATCTTGCGAGCAAAACCTTCATTTACTTACATAGTGTAGAAAAACATTGGAATATGTGGCGAAGTTATGTTTTAAGAAACGACAACAGATGGTGCGAACAGCATTTACACGTAGCGTTTAGCACGGCCGACTGAATGCGCAGCTCGTATTCAGTCGGCCGTGCGTTTAGTAACACACTTCACAGAATAACATATAGATGGTGCCACAATCTACAAACTTGGAAGCTAACGAAGCTTGCTTATGAAAGAATTTCTTGTTGTCCGACCGGAAAGTTGTCTTTAAAATCAGACAACTATTAAAATTTTTAGATTCGCATTTACTGATTATTATTGTAACATCTTAATTTGACATCTCTACTTATTATAAAACTAAGTCCCCGTTTCTTGAATTCATCTATTCTGTTATATAGGCAGAAGCACGTCGTAATCCTAGTAAATTAACATCTTACTGATTTCGAACTCATTTTTTTGTCGCGAAGGACTTATTCAAAACCTAGCCACTCTCACAGCGCAGTAAACAAAGTACTTAAACATCCCAACATCCTGCAATTCAAGTCACAAATTCATTCAAATTAACATTAGCCCAGTCATCTAAGACATTCTTGGTCGCAAAAAATTGCAAGGTTCTAATTTTTTGGTATGTTGTTAGGATAGATACCAATAGTGTAAAACCAAGTTTGCAGCCTCGAAAGACCTGTGTTAACTTCGTGGTGCTCGAAAAACCTCGAGATTTTCAGACGTTTTTCGGTTTTTGGCTTATAACTTCCAAAATATGCATTCGATGGCAAAGTCAATCACTTCGAAAATGGGCATTTTTTTTTTTCAAAATGTTCGACATTTGTAGTAAGCTAGTCTTTCGAACAAATTACCGTCTAAAATACTCATTCTGCGAGGAAAGTCATCAAAAGTAAAGTTGTAGAGCAGTTATTTAGCTTTAATTTAAGCATTAGCAAAACGCTGTAAGACCAATAGTTCTCTTGTTATCAGGTAAAACACAAAAATAAGAAATTGGATGTTTCAAAAAATTTAGCCTGACGAATTGTAGGACTTTTTAAAGGATAAGAAAGACATCAATCAATCAGTGGAAAATTGTTTTTCATGCAAAATGAAATTGAATACAATTAATGATAATGAGTAATTTCTTATCAATATTGATGTCACAGTGGCCAAGTGATGGAGGGGCCTCAGCTATCACCTGCAACAGAAAAACGCAACACGTCAATTTATTAATAAATTACAACAAAAGAGTAGGTATGTGATGTTAGGCTTACCTGCACTCAGCGAGACAGTAGTATTCGTTTGGAAGGCCCAGGTTCTTCATAAGGCTCTTCTTGGGGCTCCGGAGATTCCTGTGTACTTGGATCTGGATGTAAAAGGGGGTGGCGAAGTCGTCTTCTTCGTCTGACTCAGTCATTTCTAGGGTAAGAGAATTAAGGCAAGTCCTCCCCCGACAAATTTTACAGAGAGCAGAGCATTTCAGCCCTGCTCCGCACTCTTTCAGGCACCTGTATGACAAGAATTTCAGCAGTTATAACAACTCCAGTTTACAACGGATTCAAATGTTTTAATTCTAATCAGAAAAAAAACCTATGTCCTGCATTGGAAATTGACTAGAACCGACCTAATACGAATGGATTACCTCACCTGCATGACAGGAGTTGAGCAGAGTTTGCGGCGCTGGTTCCTTGTGTGAGGTCACCGGTGTCAGCCCCTGCTGACTCCTTGTCTATCCCCACTTGGTGGGCTCTTTCTCAACCCCCAACCACTGCTGCACCTGGTGGTAGGTTCTGTAGGAATGTTGGGCAGCAGCCTCTTTGGTTGGGGGCAGACGAGCGAGGTTGACTTTAGCGCTGGCAGCAGATCGGACAAATATCCCGTAACGCAAGGCGTGGAGAGAATCGTCTTTTTCACCGCCATACAAAGCCACGAGGCATTTGTTGCCAGCAGAGGCTGTCTCCTCATGGGTGGCGTTATTGTTCAAAAATGTGGTAGCCGCGTCAAGATGGACGCTCAACATCTTCGTTCGTCCTTGCCCGAAAAGGGCAGAGGTGGTGTCGCATCCACTGAAGGCGTGGAGGAACAACTCTATTCCAGTGGGGAGTGAGAGATCTCCTCGAATGAATGATGTTGACAAGAACTACTTGCAACCTGTTCCACCCCTGGCACTTTTCTGGAAGGAAACATTTTGTTTGTTGGCGCCCAATCCATTTAGGAGCACCAAGAGGTCGATATGTTCTCCAGCGATTATGACTTGCTCGTACTCCTCGCTCTTTTCCAATGCTGTCCTCACAATGAGGCAGTCGGCGTCCTCTGGAGCTTGCTTTGTTTCGATCCCTTGTATATCCAGTGCAGTACACATTAAGTTGATCAGGCGCTGCTTGTTTTTTGGGTTGGACAAAATCTTTCCTTGGGGCACTTCGATCAGTGTCGATTCTTCAAAAAAGATATCGCTGCACGCTGAGGCTGCACAACGTCGTAGCCGTTCTGCTGTTTTTGTGCTCTTAGCTGTCCCCTCTTCTGGGTAGCCATCGAATACTACTGAGACATTTTTTCCAAAATGGTTGGTCGTAGAGGTGATAAAAGTAGCTACAATTCCTCTCACTGAGCTGTTCCGTTGCCACATAACCTTATGGAGCAAGTATCTTCCATCCACTACAACAAAAGTTCTTAGTCCAACGGCGACGTTTTCTGGGAGGGGCGTAAAGGCCGAGTAGAACGATGATTTTGTTCCTTTTCGCATTCCCTGTTCGGAGAATAGAGCCATGCGATATGGGGCCAACTCGTATGTAAAGTGGTTTTGTAGGTCGGTCTCAGACTGTTTTGTTATACACAGCCGTTGGAATATTGTGAGAGGGTCTATAGAAACCTGCTTGTTGTGCACCTTGACTGTGGCCGCTGCCAAGGTTCGTACTTTGTCTTTCCTTTTAAATTTAACATTTAATAATTATCACAAAAATAGATTAGATTATAAACACTTTATTGCAATCAACATAACATAAGTAAAAGTACAGCAAGTTTTACTCAAAGAGTAGGTATAACATAGACTGCAATGGGCGGCCTTCTCGCTAAGAGCGATTTCTTCCAGGCACCCAACCCACAAAAAAATTGCCATAAATAGATTAAAAAACTTTATTCGGCTTTTCCCAATTAATTGGGGTCGCCGGAGCCAACCAGGCTCATTTTGGTTTTGGCCTGGGATTTAAGGCCAGATGCCCTTCCTGACACCACGTGATTTTTCAGTTGAAAATTCCAACCCGCTGTCATCGGGATACAAACCACGGCCGTCCGGGTGAAAGACGAGCAGCCAAGTCACTCCACCATCACGCTCCCCATGACATTAATAGATAACTGTGCAATATTGATAACAATGTACATTCGAAGCCCTATTTTTTGAAATATCAGATTTCCTTATTTTGTTTTTACCTGATAACAAGAGAACTATTAGACTTACAGAGTTTTGCGTATGCTTAAAGTAAAGGCAGATAACTGCTCTACAACTTTACTTCCCATGCCTTTCCTCGTAGAATGAGTATTTTAGACGGCATTTTGTTCGAAAGACTAGCTTACTACAAATTTCGAACTTTTTGGAAAAAATTGCCCATTTTCGAAGTGTTGTATTTCAAGATCTATAAGACATAAAAAGCTGGAGATCCACTCAAATTGTCGGTAATATTATCTTCTTTAAAAGTGTAATGGGTGACTTTGCCATGGAATGCATATTTTGGAATTTGTAAGCCAAAAACCGAAAAACGTCTGAAAATGTCGTGGTTTTTCGAGCACCACGAAGTTAGCACAGGTCTTTCGAGGTTGCAAACTTGGTTTTACACTATTGGTATCTATCCTAACAACATACCAAAAAATCAGAACCTTGCAATTTTTTGCGACCTAACGCGATTTTTGTGTCTACGGTGACTGGCCTACATCTCAACTCCACTAAAACTATCACAGCAATCCAAAAACTTACTCAATACCAACTCCCCACACTGTTTAATTCAACTGAGTGGACAAATACACGCCCAAAACCAAGAAATCTCCCTTTAATTAACAAAATACAATACATTTTTCAAGCACTCGAAACACAGAACATTAACTTTTCGCTACTAAAACATGCATAAATTAAAATCACCAGTAACCAATCACAGAGCCCCATATCAATTTTCAACCAATCACAACGCATCTACATCTACATGCCAATACACTTCAAACTTCAGACATAATTCACTCCTCCCAGAGCAAATGAGGCTCATTTTTCTATTTTTCTATATATATAACAAGATGTTCAGTAAAGAACATATAGCCTACTTTCTCCTAAATGCATGGGTATTGTTATAACTCTTTGTCCTTTTCAAGGAGTATGATTGAATGTTGGTTGTAGTAGCTTGTTGAAATACAACGTGCTATAGGGATATTAAACATGAATATGAGGTGCCCTTTGCTAGTGCTACCTCTGTACCAAATTTCGTTCAATTCGGTTTCGCCGTGTTTGAATTGATAGGGGGAATCGATTTGCACACATACTTGGCCACCATCTGCAAACTATTGGGCTGATGTTCTTGCAGTTTGGTCAGAATATGTTTCCCACATAAAGATATGGTGTTGCAAAATTTGGTAGAGACTAGATTATTAGGTTGGTCGTAATTACATTTTAGCTTTTAACATTTGGGTGGCCGCGATTACGTTTCCGTCAAGATAGCGGTGATATAAAACATGACACTGAGGTGCCTCTTGCTAGTGCTACCTCTGTACCAAATTTCGTTCATTCGGTTCCACCGTGTTCGAATTAATAGGGGGAATCAATTTTGACATAAAGATGGCCGCCATCCGCAAACTATTAGGCTAATGACCTATTAGATTGGTCAAAGGATGCTCCCTCCATAAAGGTATGTTGTTGCAAAGTTTGGTAGAGATCGAATGGTTATGTTAGTCGTAATTTGATTTAAGCTTTAAACATTTGTGTGGCCGCTATTACGTTTCTGTCAATATGGCGGCGATATTAATCATGACACTGAGATGCCCTTTGCTAGTGCTATCTCTGTACCAAATTTCGTTCCATTCTGTTTCACCGTGTTTGAATTAATAGGGGGAATCGATTCTGACACAAAGATGGCCGCCATCCGCAAACTATTTGGCGAATGACCTATTAGATTGGTCAAAGGATGCTCCCTCCATAAAGGTATGTAGTTGCAAAATTTGGTTGAGATCGGATGATTAGGTTAATCGTAATTTGATTTAAGCTTTGAACATTCGTGTGGCCGCCATTACTTTTCAGTCAAGACGGCGGCGATATAAAACATGACACTGAGGTGCCCTTTGCTAGTGCTACCTCTGTACCAAATTTCGTTCCATTAGGTTCCTCCGTGTTCGAATTAATAGGGGGAATCAATTTTGACATAAAGATGGCCGCCATCCGCAAACTATTAGGCTAATAACCTATTAGATTGGTCAAAGGATGCTCCCTCCAAAAAGGTATGTTGTTGCAAAGTTTGGTAGAGATCGGATGGTTATGTTAGTCGTAATTTAACTTAAGCTTTGAACATTTGTGTGGCCGCCATTACGTTTCTGTCAATATGGCGGCGATATAAAACATGACACTGAGATGCCCTTTGCTAGTGCTACCTCTGTACCAAATTTCGTTCCATTCGGTTTCACCGTGTTTGAATTAATAGGGGGAATTGATTTTCACACAAAGATGGCCGCCATTCGCAAACTATTAGGCTAATTACCTATTCATTTGGTCAAAGGATGCTTCCTCTATAAGGGTATGTTGTTGCAAAATTTGGTAGAGATCGGATGATTAGGTTAATCGTAATTTGATTTAAGCTTTGAACATTTGTGTGGCCGCCATTACGTTTCCGTCAAGATGGCGGCGATATAAAACATGACACTGAGGTGCCTTTTGTTAGTACTACCTCTGTACCAAATTTCGTTCCATTCGGTTGCACCTTGTTCGAATTAATAGGGGGAATCGATTTTCACTCAAAGATGGCCGCCATCCGTAAACTATTACGCTGATGACCTATTGGTTTGGTCAAAGGATGCTCCCCCCATAAAGGTATGTTGTTGCAAAATTTGGTAGAGATCGGATGATTAGGTTAGTCGTAATTTGATTTAAGCTTTGAACATTTGTGAGGCCGCCATTACGTTTCCATCAAGATGGCGGCGATATAAAACATGACACTGAGGTGTCCTTTGCTAGTGCTACCTTTGTACCAAATTTCGTTCAATTCGCATTCACCGTGTTCGAATTGATAGGGGGGGACAGACATTCAGAGTACACACACTCACACACACACAGACACACACACACAGACACACACACAGACTCACACACACACATACACACACACAGACAGACACACTTTTTTCGCCCTGTGTTGATCTCATAAGTCTACTTTCATTTTTTGCAAAAATCGAAAGTAGGCTAAAAATGAAAGTTTGTCTGTTTTTTCTGAATTTCCACGGAAATTTGCGATATTTGCGCGTTTCAGACTGCTTTATGATAGTTGCGCGCAAAAATAAAATTTTTGTCTGTCTGTCTGTCTGTCTGTTTGTTTGTTTGTCTGTGGACAATTTTTGTGTCCTTATAACTCGAGAACGGCTGAGTGGATCAACGTAAAATTTGATACAGATATCCTTCAGAGGCACGATACCAATCATTGATGTAACTCTTCTCCGTACCTCTCATAAAAGGGGCCCTACCCCCTTAAAATACATGCTGAAATAGGCGTAGAAGGGTGAAACAAAGCTCATTTTCAGCCCCTCAATGAGAGAAACGAAACTCGGGGGCCCTCCCTAAAGGGCCCCCGAAAACCACATTTTAAGGCCCTAAAACCAACAGTTTTTGAGATATTCCCAGAAAACTAATTTCACTTAATAAATTAATGAAAGAATGCATGCCGGTAACCATGGCAACTGAATCTCAGAGGTCCGTCTATTTCTGTATGACGCAATGCTATTCCATTTATTACATTACTGTGAAGGTTTGCAAACGGCTATAAGGTTATAACGGATCCAAATTAAGCTGAAATATTCATCAATACCTACAATGCGCTTAAGGGGTCAAGGGGTACTCTAGAATTTTTTCACGCGATTTACACGTGCGGGTATGGTACGGAAGGTCAATTATATCCCTTCTCTATTATATAAAAATGAATGTTCGTCTGTTTTTTCTGCATTTCCACGGAAATTTGACATATTTGCCCGTTTCAGACTGTTTTGTGACGGATGCACGCAAAAATATTTTTTTTTTGTCGGTCTGTCTGTTTGTCTGTGGACAATTTTTTGTGTAATTATAACTCGAGAACGGCTGGGTGGATTAACGTAAAATATGATGCAGATATCCATCAGAGGCACGACACTAATCATTGATGTAACTCTTCTCCGTACCTCTCATAACAGGGGGCCTACCCCCTTAAAATGCAAGCTGAAATAAGCGTAGAAAGGTGAGACAAAGCTCATTTTTAGCCCCTCAATGTAAGAAACGAAACTCGGGGGCCCTAAAAGAACCCCGAAAACCACATTTTAAGGCCCTAAAACTAACATTTTTCGAGATATTTCCAAAAAACTAATTTCACTTAAAAATTAATGAAGGAATGCTTGCCGGTAACAATGGCAACAGAATCTCAGTGGTCCATCTATTTCTGTTAGACGCAATGCAATTCCATTTATTATATTACTGTGAAGGTTTTCAAACGACAATAAGGTTATAACGGATCCAAATTAAGCTGAAATATTCATCAATACATGTAATGCGCTTAAGGGGTCAAGGGGTACTCTAGAATTTTTTTACGCGATTTACACGCGTGGGTATCGTACGGAAGGTCTATTATATCCCTATCCCTATATTGTTATATTATTATTATTACTATTATTTTAATTATCATTATTATGGCGTACAACGACGAGACAAACTCATTTTCAAACCCTTGGTGTCAGAAACAAAACTCGGGGCCCCTCAAGAGCCGTAAAGGGTCCCCGAAAATTATATTTTAAGGCTCTAACCCCTACAGTTTCTTAGATATTCCCAGAAAACTAATTCCATTTAATAAACTAAAGAAGGAATGCAAGCCACTAACCATGACAAAAGTATCTCAAGAGGTGGCATCCAACTTTCCATCTATTTCTGGAATAAGTAATGCCACTCCATTTATTACATTTCTGTGAAAGGTTGCAAATGGCTATAAGGTTATCACGGAACCAACTAAAACTGTAAAATTCATCAATGCGCTTAAGGGGTTCAAGGAGTACCCTAGATTTTTTTCACACGACTTACACGTGCGATATGTCGTACAGAAGGTCTATTATATCTCCAAACAGCAACATTATTTTCAAAAATTCCTGATTTGAAATAGTAGACAGTTTTTTGCTGATTTTAGGAATTTGGGCCATTGGAGGCTAATGAAAACTCATGCACCACAGGCCTTTATAATTTATAAAAGTTGGGCACATGACACAACGGTTAGGGTCAGTTCGTATGTGACGTGTATTGCGATTCGTCTACGAGGTTTTCAATTTTATTTTCACGCCAGGAAGAACACGTTAGGTAAATTTAGTTTGAGAGCACATTTTAGCTATTCATTTTTCTTTGCCAACAAACAGGTTCCAAGCCTCTAAACATTGCAACAGTAGATCAATTGGTAACATCTGGTTATTAATACCGAAGACCGTTCGAAGAATGGGTACTTCAGCTAGTTTCTATATATTATTTAAATAACGCCAACCTACTACAGTTATATCACTTTCTTCATACAACCAAAACCAACCCACTAGTGGTCCCCCTACCTTCCTATAATGAAAAATCATAAGAATTCAATTATTTTTATTAAAATTATTAAATGTCTGAAGCTGCAGCAGCAACAACAACAACTACTATTTCAACGCCTTGTCCCTCAGTAAATGGACGGTCTACCTTGACTCAATGTCCAGGAGCTGAGGGGCAAAGCCATGGCGAACAGTGCAATGGAGAGATAATCTAATTCATTATCTAATCTATAAAAGTGAAAGTTTGTATGTGGGTATGTATGTATGTATATTTGTTCCGTATACAAATCTACACCGTTCCACCAATCTCAACCAAATTTTGCATACACATAGTTTAGGATCCAGAAGGAACGGCTGGCTACATGAATTTTTGATAGCTAGATCACATCCCTACAAGCAGCTTTAAACTGCCTGTCCATTTAACACAAGACAGGATAGGTTGCAGCACCAACCGACTGTGATCGCCGCGGCATTTTCACTGCCAGCTGGATCGCATCCCTCCTGGCTGCATTTAACTGCCCATTCAACACTCAGACGCGTCCAGGATCTTTTCACAGTAGCGCTCCATTCGTACTTACGTCTTTTTCCAGAACTAGCACTGACGTTATTTCATTTCTTACTACCGTCTATTTGAGTTTTTGAACTTTGCTACACCCATAAAATTTTAAACAATAGACAAATCATTTTCTAAATGAAATATTGTCCTAATCTCAAGTAAGATATCGTATTTATTAAATTCATATTCATGCAATGACATTTAAATTTGAATTGCATAATGATTTTAATATATTTTTTCATCATAGTAACTTTTATAATTATTTGTTTTTACACCATATACTTTGAGCTAACCTCTTTACCAAGAGTTGTACTTTCCACCACGTCGTGTTACTTGAAGCCGCTTTGATTAGAAAAGGCTTATCTTTTTAAGCATACAGGCTCTTCATTAATTATACACGGATTGGTGAAGTATTGATATTCCAAGTCTGCCATTTCAAGCTTTTGACCTATCTTACGAAATGCTTTAGGGACTAAAGAAGCCCGATGTGTTCTCAATCAATGCATCTTATTTGACATTATACTGGGATTATACGTTGCTGCATTTACTTTAACTAGGTGAGATAGGTTAGTTGGTTCCTCTGTTTAGGGGCTGCGACAACGCGGTCATGCAGCCCCGAGTACTTTGGATGTGTGTAGAATCTGCCTGATAACCGGTGTTAATTGTGATGGCTGTATTATTGTGTGTTATATGTAATTCAGGTAAGGACTACAGACAGTCAGTTTTAAGTAGTTCCTACTTTTGCTACCAAATGTTACCGTCAACGACACCTAGCTGCAAACTTGGCTAATAGAAACCCCCGCAACCAGACCCTGACGGTGACCGTTGGAACTTAATAGCGTTAATCAAATTTAACCTACAAATTTTACTTTCACACGAGTGTAGTTTTGGAAGGTTCTTTTACATCACATAAATCTATGTTCTATGTCATGGGCCCACCGGCTTTACTTCCCCTCCGAAGAAAGGCATACTGATGGATTTTTAACGCTCTTCAAAACTCCGATGACTTCGGCCGGGTTTGAACCCGCGGCCTTGGGCATAGAAGCTCAGCATGCTACCAAATACACCACCAAAGCCGCCCAATATGAGATAATAGGCATGTAAATTCAGCAATACTATTCCCTAATATGCAGCTATAGTAGCCTACACACTGACTTATGTACATGAATAAGCCATTTCTCATTAATCACACCATTTGAGCGGGGTTAAAAATCGTATGTATATTTGACTCCAGAATGATGACTTTATATTCCAAATATTGAATAATTTAAATATTGTTTCCTTTCAAAAAGGCAGATGCAACAATTTAAAAATGAAATGAACTATGTGAACAAGACGTCTAAATTACACCCATTACAACAAAAATAAAGACTATCAGGAAAGTACTGTAATTGTGAGAATAGGTCCTAGAGAAATGTGCATATACAGCCCTTTTTGTTATTGATGCATTCTCTACTACGTTATTGTACTCCACAGTACCGTTCGCCTAGATTTACAGTGAGTTAATATTGCACTTGATTAACTGCAGAGCCCAGGAGAACTATGTTTTAAATTCACTTAGGAGCAAAGTGCGTAATATATTGGCATGCATATTTCTATAACATGTAAATACACCTCTCGGGCAACGCCGGGTAAAATAGCTAGTAGGCTACACTTCTAGTAGTGCCCTTTATCACCGTACAAAATTTCAGGGTGATATCGGTAATAGTTTCGGAGATACTGAATGCTGGTGAAATATTTCGCACTGCAGCCATGTGGGATTGGTGCAACACAATAAAATTTGAAAGGTACGGTCGGGGTCGTCCGAAATGGTGCTATGATATTACAGAGTTTCGTTGAAATCGCTCCAGCCGTTTAGAAGTTATTATGGGGCACACACACACACACGAATCACACACGCACAGACACACGGACAAAAGGTGATCTCATAAGCCTATTTTTTTCATAAAATGAATATGTGTGTGTGTGTGTGTGTGTGTGTGTGTGTGTGTGTGTGTGTGTGTGTGTGTGTGTGCGTGTGCGTGTGCGTGTGCGCGCTCGAAACGGCTACAGATATCGAAACCAAATTTAGTGTGAGTAAAGAACTATGCCTGAATATCTCACGGCCATATTTGAAAATGACGTCAGGGCTATCAACTGCTGAAAAAACGCAATTGAAAGTTGAGGTCTATGTTGGATATCTCGGAAGATAGGCATGGGAATTGTTCCAAAATTGACACACATAGTCAAACTGATTTACAGGAACCCATACATGAGAGTGTTGCCAACATGATTCTATGCCTGCTGATAGGTCCAATCTTTAAATGCATGTAACTTCCATACTATCTATTGGATTTCAACCAAATTTGGTTTGTGATTTGCGCACAGGAGCAGATATAAATATGCAATTTCTTTAGTATCAACAGGGCTATTAACTCTTGTAAAATGCACTCTATACATTTTTATCCTAATCTCAATATATCATAAAGTATGCAGGCCAACAGTTCTAAACTTTGCATGCATATAGTACCTGCAAATGTAGGTTAATTTTCAGTACCCAATATACGACAGTGCTGCCAACGTGATTCTACGCGTGCTCATAGGTTTAATGTTGAATCACATGTAACTTCCATACTAATAAATGAAGTTCTTTCAAAATTGGCACATATATAGATCATAATATTTCAATTTAAGTTTGAGCATCCCATTTATGGCAGTTTCGCCAACCTGATTTTACGCATGCTGATAAATTCAGTATTTAAATACATGTAACGTGCATACTATCTATTGGACCTACACCAAATTTTACATGTGCATTGTGTACCTACCTTAAGATATGGAACTAAGAATATATTTAGAGTCGTCAGGTCTGCCAACTGTTGATATATGGTCTCTATAATTTTAAGAAAAGTAGGCTCTTTAGTTCGCCACGGAACTACTTGTTCAAATACTACATCCATTCACCCACCGCTTGTCACCGGGATATTTCTCTCGTGACCTAATCATTCATATTTTGGTATCATCACTTCCATCATAAATATTCATCTTTCACCTGCGACCCATTGTAGGCATTTTTCTTGCATCCGCGGTCGACTGCCACCACTGCGTAACTTCCCCCTTGTGCCCCAGTCATCCGCACATTATAAATCCCCGTTATCCACCTAACGACATATAGTACTATTCTCGAAGGGCAGGGGCAGAACACACACGCGCCTCGTTCTCCTCATCTACCGCCAAAGGTGGGGCCATCCCCAAACAAGGGAGAGCGCCCATCGTTCCTGCACCTCCTACAGTAAATCCCCAGGCTCCCACCTCAAATTACCTCCAGTAGTAGTGCAGACTCCAAGTCGCACCTAGGAGCGGCGCGGGTCCGATTCCTCATATGCAGAGTGGGGTGGGGGGCGCCGCTCCTAGGTGCGAGTTTACGGGGAGATGGAAGTGATCGCTACCATTTCCCGCCGTCACTGCAGCACTTCTCCACCACCCCAAATTCTCCCTTCTGCAAATGATCCCCGCCCACCGCCCCTATCTCTAAGTTTGCCCCTACTCAAGCCGCACCAGCTTCTATCCCCACAACACTGCCGTCATATCCCTTCAAGGCCTCTGAGCCTACCTACGAACACGTGTTTCTCTTTCGAGGACACACCTTCGAAACACCGGGTGAGTTAGCCATGGTCGTTACGGCGTGGCTGCAGGCAGTCGCTCACATCCGGGAGGCGAGGAGGTTCGAATCCCCCCGCCGGCAACCTTGAAGATTGTCTTCTGTGGTTTCCCATCTTCCTTCCAGGCAAATGACGGGGTTGGTCCCTAACTATAGGCCACAGCCGCTACTTTCCAACTCCTCGTCCTTACACTCACACTTTCCTCCCCAGACAACACTCCACACGCGACGGTACTTGTAGCTCACCCCATGGGTGTCCGCATAGAAGCAGCTACGAACTGGCGAGCCGAACATGTTCTCAGACACTCCCGGCACTCAAAGCCATACGCTAAAAAAAGGGGGAAAAACAACCTTTGAAACGAAATACAAATTCGTCGAAGCACTTCGCCGCACTATAGGCCACGCCAAATTCACCGCTACGGCCACGACGAACGGCATATATGTGAAGACTGGCGATGATGCCACTGCCGCAGATCTTCACAGCCCGGACGTCATTCACGAGCTTTGCCGCAACGTCACGGCAGAGCCCCTCCACTCTCACCAAAGCCCCGCAGTACTTCCCCCACCCCAGCGCCAACCGCACTTCTCGTGCGTGATCCGGGGGGTGGACCCCAGACTCACTGAGGAGGTGGTACTCCAGGAGCTCCACTTGGAATAGATCGACGCCAAAGAGGCCTTCCACATCAGGAACGCGGACGGTCCTAACTGGATGATCCGTATACTTCTGGCCACCCAGGCAGAGGTTGACCGCCTTCTCACCACGGAGTTGTATCTCTATAGATACCACCACCGCGTCGAGCCCTCTAAAGCTCCAACCCCAGACACCCTTCGCTACAACAAGTGCCTCAAATACAACGCACATTCCACCGACCAAAGCCGGGAACCCTCGCACTGCGGCCATTCCTCTCAATCAGCTCATACCACCGGAAGATGCCCTAACCTCGCCCTGCCCCCTCGATGCAATCAATGCTGCGAGTCCCATCCCACCTACTCCTACAAGTGTAAGGCCAAGCCTGCACCTCTCCCTAACCGTCCGGAAAGTGTTGCCCCAGTGAAGTCAATTGACCATCCCACCGCCCCCGCCCTATCCCTATTCCCTCCTCCCACCATCGAAGATCTGATCAGGTTTATGGTCATTTCCATACAGAACATTCCTCCTTACCACCGTCCTCTCATACAGACCCCAAATGAATACGCGGCCCAACAGATCTTCGGGGTACAATTTCACCCTTCGTACTCGGGCCCTTTAACGCACTTCACTTTCTTACCCTACCCCCGCGTCCCGCTGTCTGAAATTACAGCGGCCCAACGAACTACAAGGAAACGAACTCCTCATTGCATCACCCTCCTTTACTATCACGTTTGCTCCTTTCCTGCCCGCCGCATCCTACTAAGTCACACCCTTTCCACACACGACGTTGACGTGGCTCTTTTAAATGAAACATTTTCCGGAACGACCAACATGCTCTTCTCCCCGGCTACACCCTCCTAAGAGCTGACGGTCCCCACAACCTCGGCCGTGGTGGATCGGCACTTGCTTACCTACCACGCTACCCTATCCGCCCATCACTTTCCAGAAAGCCTTATCTCGACAGTTTACTTCCCTTCCCGAATCCTCCATCTCGTCACAATTAACACCCGTCCTCACCATCCCGTTCCCAAAGTTGTTATCGCCCATGTGGCTGCAACCTTTCCCCCACTTCATAATCATGGCACATTTGAATCTCCATGACCGTATGGCTCGTGAACTCCGGAGCCTATAGCCATTTACCTCAATCATACAGGGTAATTATCTATGTGCGCCCCGATAAACACGACGAGCTAAGCCGGCTGTAACTAGCGCAGATTGCGGCCGCGCGTACGGTGTTCATCCGGTGGTGGCGCCTACTTTTACACTTTTACCAAACATGTTCAATAATGTGTATTTACTGTGCTCATAGGCGATGCTGAAAATGTCCTCCTTCTCCTGTACAGTAACACACACCTGACATCTTCTGATGAAAGAATGTCTGTCAACTCTTTTATTATTTATGGAGCCTGTTTCCTTGAATCGTTTAGCGAGCCTCCTAATTGTACTGGCATTAGGCACAGGTCTTCCTGGAAACTTCATTCGAAATTTTCGTCTCGTTTCAGAATAAGATTCTCTGGTTTTCATATACGAATTATGGATATATACACGTTCGCGCAATGTGAATTGGTGTCTAGGCATGAATTACAATCACAGTAGGCCTAATCACAATACTCACTAAATATGCAACACTAACGTCTAAGCATTGCAGATACACGTCGATATGAATGACAAAACACGTGTGAACTAACTATATGATTAAGCGGAGCGTGCCAACCACGGGCTGAACCGCGTACGCGCGCCCGTGATCTGCGCCAGTCACAGCCGGCTTAGCTTGCCGTGCTTATCGGGGCGCACATAGATAATGACCCTGTATTACCGCCTCCTTCGTTCCTCTTCCGCAACCCACGCGTCTATCCTCCCAAACCACCCCAGATGCCATCATAGCGCTTAATTCCTTACTCCACCTACTCCAAGTCACAGTCTTACCTCTCATTGGAGGCGATCATACCCCCGTCATCTTGACCTTCCATATCTCCTCGCAATCCTCCTCCTCAGACCCCCCCCCCCCCCCCCGTATGATTCAAAACTTTTGTTCGGCCAATTGGCCGGCTTATCGCCTCCACATCACGGAGCATTTGCAAACCTCCATTTTACCGCTCAGCTCCCATGAAACGGTCGATGCCTATACGACCCTCCTCCAGGATACACTACAGCAGGCGGCACAGCGCCACATCCCCTCACCCCATTGATCCCTAACCGACCTCCTACCCCACCCAACGCCCGCCGTCTCCTAGCACTTTCCCACTCTTACCACAATTTCTACCTCCGTTCTCGTGACCGCTACTTTTTACAACGTCACCGCCAGACACTCCGCCAGGTAAAATATTACATCGAGGCACACAAGCGTCGCTCGTGGCATAACAGCTGCTCTAAACTAAACGGCGTGTCTCCCTCCCTTTCCCGCTTCTGGCGCCATCTCAACCACCTCACCGGTAACTCCTCCACCCCACAATATCCGATCATCTATAACAACGTCGCACCCTCGATGATCCGGCTAAACTAGCCATCTTTGCTAATCAATTTGCCCCCGTGTTCCGGGATTCAGCAGACCCAACTTTCACTTACGATGACGAAGAGTTAATCTCTACAGTGGCTCTGCGTCCTTATCTACAGCCTTCTCCTACCCACGTCCTCTCTCCCCATCCTCTCGACGACCCCATCACTACCATCGACATAACCATCGCTCTCTGCCGCACCACCATCACCGCCCCTGGCCCCGACTCCATCAGATACTGCCACCTAAAGGAAGCTCCCCCTCCATTCTTCACCGTCCTTGTCAACCTCTATAACCATCTCCTACGCACTGGTTTTTACCCTACCACCTGGCCGAAAGCCACGATGCTCCTCTTTCCGAAACCTGACAAACCGCTTTCCTCTCCGGATTTGTACCGTCCCATCTGCTTGACCGCCGTCCTATCCAAAACCTTCGAGAAAATCCTCACCAAACGTATCCGTGCTCATCTCCTTCGACACCGGCTCCTTCTCCTGTCCCAATAAGGCTTCCGTCCCCACCTCTCCGCCCAAGATCAACTCCTCCGCCTTTCCACCTTGATCGCCGATAATTATAACCGACCTGCTCCCGCCCTATTCATCGCCTTCGAATTTCAGGAGGCTTTTGATACTGTCTGGCTTTATGCACTCGTCCTCAAACTTCACTATCTCCACCTCCCCCACACCTATCTCCGCTTCCTTAACACCTTCCTTCGCCTCCACACCGCAAAAATCTACATCAATGGTCACTACTCTCTTCCTATCCCCTTTGAACAAGGTGTCCCTCAGGGCTCCGTATTCTCCCCACTTCTCTACGTCCTATTCGTCGCTGACATTCCCCAACCCTCCCCTCCCATGCACCTATTGCAGTTCGCTGACGATACTGCAATAGTTGCGCCGTTTCCCACCATCACTCACATCAACACCCAGTCCAATCCTATCTGGACCTTTTCTCCTCCTGGTGTGGCTGATCGCATCTGCGATTAAACACCGCAAAAATGCAGACCACCCTCTTCCGTCCCCGCCGGCGAGCCTTCGTCCCAACCCGCAATCCCGCCAACCTCAACCTCCGCTTCCACCACCGTCGTCTAGTCCCCACCCAAACTGTCCTCTACCTCGGCCTACTCTTCGACGAGTTCTTCACCTTCCGCCCTTACTTCAAACATAAACTCACCGACGCACGTAAGCGAGCCTATCTTCTGAGGCGTCTGGCAGGCACTACCTGGGGCCTTAATGCAAAGCTCCTCATACTTACCTACAAGGTACTAATTCTCAATTTCTTAGTCTATGGTCACCCGGCGTGGGCAGGATTCCCCGAATGCCCCCTTCGTCCATATATCCAACTAGTGCGCCGCCTCGTGAGGGTCGCCATGCAGCTGCCTTTCACATATCCTACGGCAGACCTAATTGACCGAATGCCACTGCCCCCGCTCACAACCTATATCGAACTCCGGCATCGCCGAAATCTCCAGAGAGCCCGACACACCGCCAAGCCAATAGTTACCCCATTACTCCAGCAACCACACCGTGCCCTGGTGCGCACAAAGCTGGACATATACAGAGTGTCTCTTATTAGCGTTTAAAACACTCAATAGCGACGTAGGTGGCATTGAGACAAGTAATTTGATATAGGACACTTGGGGTCGCAAGTGTCCGGAATTACCATAAAAGTGAACCACAACTCTTAAACATATGACGTCATCAGGTGACGGCTACGCTCGAGCAGTCAGGCCCGTACTCTCTTACGCACACCAAAGCATCCAAAGCGAACGTTGAATGTCATATCACTCTGGCTCCGAGGCTGCGTGTGTGACTCGGGCGCGCGTGGTTCGAGGTTCAAATCTGGGGCCTATCCATCAGCTTTCTTTGTTCTCTCCCTTCTCCTTTCAAGTGGAAGTCGGTTGTTTGTTAACATTAATACACGGAACAAAAGTTTTCTTTGGTGTCACCTGCTGACGTCATGTGTTTAACAGTTGTGGTTCACTTTTAAGGTATTTCCGGACACTTGCGACCCTAAGTGTCCTACATAAAATCACTTGTCTCAATGCCCCCTACGTCGCTATAGAGAGTTTTAAACGTTAATAAAAGACACCCTGTATAGTCTCAAGGCACTGATTCCGGCGCCTGACTGAGAACATCGCGTCGTTACTGGTACGCCCAAGAGCGTCTCGATTCTGACACCTGCAGGCTATTATTCTCAGGAGTCCTTCAACATCATCCCATTAAACATAGCCACTTATACAGTGCAGTTTATCAAAAAATCATAGTAACTTAAGCCTTTATTAAGCTCATTCTCATAATATCATCTATTTCACTTCCTTCGTGGTCCATCGCTGCTATACATCAGTTACATCATCCTATAATAATTCATAACACAGTCACAACCATTTATTTTTCCATACCCTCACCATACTTAAAAAAAAAAAATAAACAACGACAAAAAATCACCATACGCCACACTCGTACTCCTACACAATCATCCATCCATCGCCTTATACACGCACTCGCCATCAACTTACCGTCTTTGGTCTTTCACACATCCAAACGTTGCGACACCATCACCCCTTCCACATACAAATAAAAACATGTTTAATCATGCTCATACTCCACCACCATCGTCTCAATCATCCTCACATTATCCCCTGGCACTGGTCTTCGTCACATTCCCTCATTGCGACACCATCCCCCCCCCCCTTCCCTTGAAAAATAAAACAAATAAAAGTAAGTCCCCATTCACCACACCATGCTCCAACACGTCTCACACATGCTCTCATTATCACGCGCCATTGGTCTTCCACACACTCATACATTGTGTCACCATCACCCCTCCTCAAAACAAAAATTAATCAATAATTAAATAAAAAGATAACCATCATACATCAAGCTCCTTCCCCACCTTCATCGTCTCAACGGTGCCTCCTTAGCCACCATCTTTGATCTCCCACTTATTTTACCATTGTATCACCATCACCCCTTCTCAAAACAAAAATTAATCAACAATTAAATAAAAAGAAAACCTTCATTCATCAAGCTCCATCCCCACCTTCATCGTCCCAACAGTGCTTCCTCAGTCACCATCTTCGGTCTCCCACTTATTCAACCATTGCATCACCACTACCCCTTCCACAAAAAAAAAAAAAAACCTTCATCCACCATTCATTCAACATCCAACATTATCCTCAATTTCCACCTCCAATTACACCGGACTATGCTTAGAGCCCTGTGCGGATAAACAAAACGTTATCCGCCCCGCATCCGCACTACTGTTATCCGCATCCGCCCCACATCCGCACGACTGTTATGCGCATCCGCATGACTTTCATTCGCATCCGCCCCACATCCGCATGACTTTTATCCAAATCCACTGATATTTCAATATTATGTTTAATTTATTAGATCAAGCATAACGTGTTAAACCAACACATTTAGACATTTGAGGAGAAAGTCGTTCCTGACAATTTGCTTCATTGCAAGGAACTTCAAGTTGGCATTCCAAGGTACTTCAAGTTGGGTGACACTTCTGGTTCCTTGACCTCCGCTTTAGACAAAAAATTGGCTATACTTTTTTTGGCTACTTTTGCACTTGTGCCTCAGTAAGTTTGATGTGCCCGATTTGTGTCCTGATTATGAATACACCTTTTTACACGTAAAACATCACTATATCGTTCACTTTTTCGTTTCCATTGAAAACGTAACCAAATGTCTGCCATATCGTTGACTTGAGCTTTGTTTCACGCGCTATTGAATATTCACCTTGTTTTATTTTAATAGATAGTTTATCCATGTTGGTGAAATGATGTTCATACTCACGGTCGCGGTAACATTCACTACGTGAACTTCTCTTTACGCTTGGAGAAAGGGATTGACATTTGGCCGGAAATTCCAAGTCAGTCATCATCCTTCTGCTGCTGGACTCATCCATGTTCGCATAGTTGATGTCATAGTTGATGTTGCAATATCACAGCCAACGTGCTTCAATGACAAGTTGGAAATAAATCTACAGATAAACCTGGATCCCGATCTTCCAGGATAGCTTAGATGCGAAGTAGCTGACATGAGGAATGTTAATGATGTCACCACGATGAACTAACAAGCTTATTGACAGCATTATATCTCGTACGTATAGTAATAATGGCGGTGAGAATTGATGATGATGAGATGTCAAGAGCATCTACTACAAACATACGGTACTTTATAAAATGTAGTTGAAAGCATATGAGTAAAATGATCTTATCGTGTATAAGTGCATTACGTGCCTGAATATTTCGTACGCAATAGGCTATAGGAGTATTCCTCATTTAAGCATGAAGCTGTAGATTGGCTTATCAAATATGTAATATTAACGTAAGTTTGTATTCTAAAAACTATCCGCAAATTTACTCGAAACATTATCCGCAGCGTATCCGCTATCCGCACAGCAATGCAAACTATATCCGCGTGGCGAAAATATTTGCGGATATCCGCATCCGCGCAGGGCTTTAAATTATGCTCCATTCACACATCATCTTCACCACGACCACCCCCCTCAATGATCTCGTACGTAAATAGATCCCCGTTAATAAACTTGCTTACTTACTTGCTATCAAAGAAAATAAAAATAAAACCCCAGAGCAATATAAGTCTGGTTGGTTGGCTGGTTCTTAAGTTTAGGGGCTGCGACAACGCGGTCATGTAGCCCCGTGTACTTTGGGTGTGTGTAGAATCTGTCTGATAACCGGTGTTAGTTGTGATGACTGTATTAGTGTGTGTTATCTGTTTTTTTTTATTGAAGTACTGCAACTTAGAATTTTTCAAATAGTTCCTACTTTTGCCGCCAAGCGCCACCGTCAACGATTACTAGGCCTAGTTCAGAACTAGACTACTAGACACCACCACAGTCGGCTCTTGGCAACGAACATAGAAACCTAAGAGCGTTGTTTACATTCTTAACCTATCCAATTTAGCTTCACACAGGTGCAATTAGTGGAAGGTTCTTTAACATGCCATAAATCTATGACATGGGACCGCCGGCTTTACTTCCCCTCCGAAGGAAGGCATACTGAGGGATTTTAACGGTCTTAAAAAATCCGACGGCTTCGGCCGGGTTTGAACCCGCTATCTTGGGCATAGAAGCTCAGCATGCTACCGACTACGCCACCGAAGCCGCCCAATTGAACTACTTTGGCGATTGCGAGTGTTGTTTCCGTGTTTTCCATTGTTTTCGAACAATATAGGCCAAGTCATTACAAGCCTCATCTTCAACTAACAAAGCAGTCGTCGTCGTCGTCCCCCCCCCCCCCCCTCCTCCTACACACACATCTCCCCCATACCCATTCCTGCATCTAAATTTCCCAGAGGCGATACTTCTCCCACCAGCCCATATCCATATATCACCGCTGGTGTCGTTGGTAGCATGCTGAACTGCTGTTCCCAAGATCGCGGGTTCAAACCCGGCCGAAGTCGTCGGATTTTTTAAGAGCATTAAAATCCTTCAGTATGCCTTCCTTCAGAGGAGAAGTAAACCCGGCGGTCCCATGTCATAGATTTATGGCATGTAAAAGATCCTTCCACAGACTAAACTTGTGTGAAGCTAAATTTATTGGTTAGATTTCGTTGGAACTCTCTATCAAAGTCCAACGTTCACCACTAGGTGTCTTTGACATCTGGTAGCTGAAAGTAGGATCTACTTGAAATTGAACGGAACTTGTAGCTCACCCTATGGGTGTCCGCTAGAAGCCTCTAGTGAGCCGAACTTGTCCTCGGACACTCCCGGCACTAAAAGCCATACGATAAATAAATAACCGTTCTGCATCAAATTAAAATCACTCACACCTTCATCAAATTCCAAAAACCAAACTTCCCCTTCACCAAAATTCACACCTCTCCCTAACACCATAATTTTTGGCCCGAAGAGACGGCCACAGGAGCAATCGCCCTGCTACGACTGCTATTCATTCATTCATTCATTCATTCAATCAATCAATCTTGGATGTAACCGGTAACCTCGAGAACCACTGGATAGATTTTGATGCGGTTTTCACGATTCTGTAAAGGGATTTGCAAGGACGGTTTCTGTAGAAAATCATTCATTTATGACCAATCTAGTCGAAAAAAAAACTGCCGTTGTTGCACTTTTTAAGCTTACGCTGGTTACACCGTAAAAAATATCTATTTGCAATGAGTGTAAGAATTGTTCAGCATTAAAAGTTCTACAAAAATTCCGATACAGCATATCTCTATCCTTAATACGTCGCCCACTATAAGTGTTTTTATGTGTTCATTTCTTCCAACGATCTCCATTCAGTGGAAATTTTAATTACTAGCTTCGGAGCGAGTTTACAAACTAGCGAGCGAGCCTATCACACCAGCTTCGGCCAGTATCAAACTGTCGTGTCGAGTTAAGACTTCAGAGAAGAGTATATGTGTTTGGAGTTTCGCTGTTCACCTCGGCTTTTCTGAATTGCGACTTGGACCCGCTGTCCGTGCGCCTTTTAAGCTTACGCTGGGTAAACCGTTAAAAAATACTGGGCGAAGCTAGTTTGGTTGGTTCCTCAGTTTAGGGGCTGCGACAACGCGGTCATGTAGCCCCGTGTACTTTGGGTGTGTGTTGAATCTGTCTGATAACCGGTGTTAATTGTGATGGCTGTATTAGTGTGTGTTATCTGTTTTTAATTCAACTAAGGACTGCAAACAATCGATTTTCAAGTAGTCCCAACTTTTTCTACCAAACGCCACCATCAACGACCAACTAGTTACGCACTTTGTTACTAGATGCCACAGCAGTCGGCTCCTAGCGACGAATGTTGTAACCTAAGAGCGTTACTCAAAGATAACCTATAATTTAGCTTCTCACAGGTGTAATTAGTGGAAGGTTCATTATCATGCCATAAATCTATGGCATGGGACCACCGGGTTTACTTTCCCTCCGAAGGAAGGCATACTGGGGAATTTTTAACGCTCCTAAAAAAATCCGACGACTTCGGCCGGATTTGAACCCGTGACCTTGGGCATAGAAGCTCAGCATGCTACCAACTACGCCACCGAAGTCGCCGAAGCTAGTTTATGATAAAATATTAAATAAGTTAACCTCACCTAACCTAGGGTCGACAGTACAGTACAGGAATGCTTTCGCTGTGTGCTCAACTCAACATCCTCCTGAACCCCAACAGTACAACCATCGCAATGACAAAGGTTATCAACATACTCCACACACACAAGCAAACGCAAGTACACGGTGCTACATGACCACATGGCCACTAAACCCCCAATTGAATCAACAACAACTTCTTGTGAGCTTCTGAAAATGGGGAATGGGAGGGGAGATCAAGGGGAGGAAGCTATTAGGTTATTATTATTAGCGTATGATGCTACAATTGCCACCGGGTCACAAAATATATATAAATAATATAAGAAAAAATTACGAGCCTTACAGTAGTCGCAAATGACGTGTAACATCATGAAATTGAAATGAAATTGAGATTGAGATTGGGATGAAATATATGTGAATCAAATTTTTCGGCTGTACTCCTCCAGTTTTTAATTTGTTCTCTAGTTTCTTTTGTCGATAATTTCGCATATATTCTGCTCTGGATTTACCCATCTCTGCAAATCACAAAATCATGAAAAAAAAGGGGCGTCACCCCGAGTCCTACAACACCTCATACAGCATTATTGGTTCGCGAAATATTAAAAAGCAGATGACCCTCTAGTTTTGGGTCCTTTGGTTAAATTAAGAGGGGATAGAAAAACGGGGGGCGTCACTCCGACTCCTAGGACACCTCAGTCAAGTCCCTAGCTTTATTGGTTCGCAAGATATTAAAAAGCCGATGACCTAATATTTTGGGTCCTTTGGTTAAATTAAGAGGCGGAGATCTTCGATTGATCCAGAGAATGCTCGCAAAGGGCAGTCCTTCACAATGTGCATGATGGTTTGCACTTCAAAACCACAGTCACAAGCAGGAGACTTCAGCCAACCCCACTGGTGGAGAACAGAAGCACTTCTTCCAACACCACAGCGTATCCTGTTAAGTTTGATCCAGGTGGAGAGAGGGAGATTGAACCCAGCGAGTTTTATTGTTGGATCCTTGATAGGAATGCCATACGAGTGTAATTGAGACCACTCTTGTTTCAATGCCTCCTTAGATCTGAAAGGCAGCTAATTGCTTGGCTGTCCTCCAAACAGGTTTCCGGGACTTCCGTATCGTTACGGCATTTTCGTCTATGTCCTGATGGATGGGAAAAAGCTGTTCATAAGAATCCTCGACCATAATCTAGCAAGGGATCTCTTCCGTCTAATATAAGGAGGTTCAATGTTGCTCAGAAACGGTAACCACTGAACAGGAGTGGGGTGTAATGTACCAGATATAACTCTCATTGAGTGACGTAGCTGGATGATGATGATAATTGTTGTTTTAAGGGGCCTAACATCTGGGTTATCGACCCCTAATAGTTTGGGTGAGAGTCAAAGGTGAGATGAGAATGAAAGACCACAACTAATACACTAACACTAATATTAACTACAAACTTACATACTAGAAGAAGAAATGGTAAACAAATAAAGGATAAGGCAAACAAAGGACAGGAAGAAAAGAAATGCCCTCAACCCTCGAAGAATGAGGATTGAGGGACTTGGAAGGAACGAGAGCCATGGAAGGCAGATAGGAAAGGGGAAAGAGGAGAGGGCCCGCCTCAATGTCAGAGGACAAAGCGGGCAAAACGGACCCAGCTCAGGAATCCCTTGGGGTCACCTACTCCCAAACTCACCAGCCGTGAGCCCTTGAGAGTGTAGCAATATCCAGGGTGCACCAGAAGTGGTGGGGGCTACATACACCCTGCCTCCTTGAGGGCCTTGTGCAGAAGGCAGGAGATAACATGAAAAGAAAAAGAAGGCTGACCCCTCGCAGAAGGAGGGTATCAGAAAAGATGAGACAAGGGCCAATTAAGGCGGGAAAGGAAGAGACTCCCTAGGCCTCGGATACCCTAATACCGTCGGGATCGGAAGAGAACAAGAGTTGACCAAGGGAGGTCGACAGGAAAGAAGACTGAGAGGAGCCCAGCACAAGTAAGTGGAAGCAATGCTGGGGCCCCGTGGTCGCCAACCCACGTCCCACTAGATGTGAGCCCCTGGGGGCTGACGTAGCTGGACATCTACCAGTCGAGTGTGGGAGCTATTCAACCATACAGTAGAGCTGTACTCCGCAGCCGAATATAAAAGTGCTAAAGCAGTTATACGAAGCGTATTCGCATCTGCACCCCATGTAGTTCCAGCTAATCCAGCTATTAGGTAAATTGATTGGTCGACATCGTTATAATTCTACCAAGCTATGTTTCACATTGCAACCCCACAAACCGCTGGAAACACATTTGTAATGATTTACCAGAGAAAGTTATGGGAATTATCATTGAACAAAGTGATTTCTATGCTGAGTAATGCACGCCAAGGGCTTTCAATATACGATGTCCTATACCAATCAAATGATAGTCGCCGATAATTCCCATAATGCCACAGCTGGACAAGCTGAAATAAATCTGATTGATTCAATAGCTCATTAACATGATTCACATGAAAGCATTCCTAGCGAGTGCTGACGTGAGTAATATGGATATCTATCGTGTGTACTGTTTATGCCACGTTTTTTGGTCGGTCAGCCCTGGTTGCGAAGTCATACAGAGGGCAGTCGGTGAGCCTCAGGCATGAGCAATTGATTCTGGAGTTGTCAGTTGAGTAGAAAGCAACCGGGCCTGACCGGTCCAAAACCATGGCGTAAACTGTGTGTCTACCCCTTATTCCAGTTTCTAACGGGGTCGGGAATGAGATGCGATGAAATTATATGTGGTGGATGGTTTTTACAGCTGGATGCCCCTCCTGACGCCAGCCTCATGAGAGGAGTTAATATATATAAATCAATGTTACGTGATAGTTTGTCTGTATGTCTGTTTGTATGTGTGTCCCGTATGCGTACATATACCATTCATCCGATTGCGATGAAATTTGGGTGAGTTGTTGTGTGCACTCCAGGGAAGGTTTATGGCTAAAATGTAAACATTATGTGTCAGAAAACTGTACTATAATGAGGCTCATTAAAACACTATTTTTCATTATGAAACAGTTTCTCCCACCAAACAGAGCTCAAGCAACAGTTGTGTGACCAATTAGGTAAGGATACCTTCGCGCAAGCGCTCAAAATCCAACATGGCTATGTAAATTACCGATATGGATTGTACACCGTCCATATGTTCGTGTAAATAAACTGGCGAATATGAGACAAGAAATAGCACTGTATAAATAATCCCCAAATGAAATTTCTACACAGAGCATTGCTTTCAAACGACTTCGGTGACAATATTAGTGAATGCTATAGAGCTGGACGGCAGGCTGTAAACAATAGGTGTTCTGTGTTGCCAAGCAAAGTGAATGGTCTCTGCTTTCGGAGTGCCTTGACCCACGCATGCACTTTCTTCAGTCAGCAAAGCCAGCGCGCCCTTTTCACTAACTGATGTAACTGAATCCCACAGATATTTATGAATATTTACATGTATGTTAAAACATATTATAATAAAGTTATAATTATCGTCGAACATAAATAGTAGTTTGCAACTCGCCTATAAAGGTAATTAAGACACTCGTATGGAAATTACAGAGAGTCCAGTTTGTATGTATCGGAGACACTCGCTAGCCCGCTCGCCCGCGGCGCGAGCCTGTCTCCCGCCACGCACTTTGCCGTTAAGCGGCGCCGTCGCGACACTGAGTCATTGAGTATAGGAATGTGTACTTACCTAGTTCACAGCTGGTGCTGAAAATGTTCGCCATTCACTGCTACACATCGCTGGCACCTTTTTATGAAACTGGCATTTACTCTCTGAAGTTCCTCAGCACCGATTGGCTGTATTTCAGCTGTAATATAGTCTTTAAGCTCACATAGTGTGAGGGTTTCTCGCATACACTTTATTTTTAAGCGTCCCCCACAAATAAAAGTCACATGGTGATAAGTCTGGGCTTCGGGGGGCCACACGTTCCGACTTATAATCCTAGTACCAACAAGTAGTTCCGTGAAGAACTATACAGCCTATTTTCATATATCCTGCTCATGTTAATTGCCTCTATCAACATACAAAATTTCAGTTTAATTGCTGTAACAGATTCATAGATATTGAGAACCGTCTAAATATTTCAGATGGTCGCCAGGTTGGATTTTTATTTTTGTACTATTACATTAAGATTATTGTGTACGGGTGGTATTCAAACTTCAATCGCATGATTAGAACACAAGAAGTAAAAACGAGATTTTAAAATTACGCACAGCAACCATCTTGTGATTATGCAAACAATTTAAATAAATTAGATGCCAGTGGATCAACATTTGTATAAGCATTTAATGTGCAACGTTTCACGGCACTCGAATAGTTAATTCGCGAGAAACGTCCATTTAAATATTTATACTTCGCGTCGCCGCCATGTTGGATTTGTGCTCACCAGGTTACTGAAAGTCCTATAGGTGAACATATGTTCATAGACTCTATGAACATTAAAAAAACAGTTTGGTTGCTGTAAAAGATTCATAGATATTGAGAACCGTCTAAATATTTCGGAAGCTCGCCATTTAGGATTATTATATGTATAGGCCATAGAGTTATGTACCATTCAAGGACAATTATTGCCTAGGTTCATTATTCAAACTTTCACTTCGATCGCATGATTACGACACGAGAAATAAAAACTTAATTTTAAAATTTCGCACTGCCGCCATCTTGAGGTTATAAAAACAATTGAATTAAATTAGATGGCAGTGCATTACAATCTGCAAAATCATTTACTGTACCACATTTCACTGCGCTCAGAGAGTTAAATCACGAGAAAAGTATATTAAAATATTTCAAATTCGCTTGGTCGCCATGTTCGTTTTGTACTTTACAGGTTTATGAAATATACATAGGTAAACTTGTAGCAGTACCCTTCATCATCGTACAAAATTGCAGGGTGATATCTGTAATAGTTTCGGAGATATAGAATGTCAGTGAAATATTTCGCACAGCCGTCATTTTGAGGTTATGTAAACAATTGAACTAAATTAGACTCCAGTGCATTACATTGTGTATAAACATTTGCTGTACCAAGTTTCATTACGTTTGGATAGTTAAATCGCGAGAAAAGTCTATTTAAAAGTCTCAACTTCGCTTGACCGCCATGTTGGTTTTGTAGTCACCAGGTTTTTGAAAGTCTCATTGGTGAACTTCTAGTAGTGCCCTTTATCACCGTACACAATTTCAGGGCGATATCGGTAATAGTTTCGGAGATATTGAATGCTAGTGAAATATTTCGCACAGCCGCCATGTTGGATTGGTGGGAAGTAACAAAATTTGAAGGGCACGGTCGAGGTCGCCGGGAATAGTGCTATGAACTTACCGAGTTTCATTGAAATCCCTCTAGCCGTTTAGATTTTATTAGGGGGATACACACACACACACCTCACACACACACACACACGGACAAAAGGTGATCTCATTAGCCTTTTTTTTTTTTTTTTTTTTTTTTTTTTTTTTTTTTTTTCAAAATTAAAAATAGGCTAAAAATGCGACGCAATTCTGTCATGGATGCTTCGTCATTGTGAGCAGTGGCAGAATCTTGTTGAAAATAAGTTGACAATCGCTCTCCTTAACTCAGTTCATCAAAAAAATTGGTCAAGGATCACATTGAAGTACAAATTTAAGTACAAATTCCTATACTCAATGACTCAATGCCGTTCAGGCGCTGCAAAACGGCAAAGTGCCTGGCGGGAGACGGTTCGCGCCGCGGGCGAGCGGGCTAGCGAGGGTCTCCGATACATACAAACTGGACTCTCTGTATAAAACTCGCTTACGCTCGTTGCATAATGTACTATTATGTAACACAAAGGGGCGAGGGACTTAATAAGAAACCTTAAATCCCACAGTAACCAAATTGCACAATCTGTATACTATACAGGCCGGACGTTTGTTTTAGACGAGTGAAAATTAATGGATGCCTGGAGGCGAGTTACTGCAGTACCTGTGTTGTTATCAGCTGCCCCCTAGCGGTCCGATGATTGACAAATCTGTCTCACACTGTTCCTGAAGTACAGTCATTGGCAAATATAATGACGTTCTGTTCGTAACTACGTAACGTGTATTAGCGTGGCAAGTTAGACCTGGCCTGTCATGGCGGAGTCTCGTCTAGGAGGGGAATTGGTGGGATCACTAGGCACAAATGCGATTTCCCCTCTTTGGTGCAACAGCTGTTTGGGGCTGCTCGTAGCTCGTCGTGGTTATATTATGCAAGCATAAAGTATCGAATAGGAGCATTCTCAGTGACATAGCATTGGTATTGGTGGTAATGAAATGAGAGCGCGCCCACTTCACACACTCCTGACAGCAAGCTTGTTGCCATGCTTGTCAAAGAGCAGAGCCGCTCAGTATTGCTTCGCATGCCTTGACAGCATCTGTACCCTGGCAGGGTTCTGGGAATAATGACTACTTGGCAACATCTAACCAGCGCATGATGAAGTATGCGCTCACTGGTTGACAAAGAATCCAGGCGGGGGGATGACGTAATGCAACTGGACGCACATGCGCATCGGAAGGTTCAGATCTAACTTGTTCCGTTATACTTCCACGCCACACAATACTTCGACGTTGACTATACTGTCTGCAAGTCGGTGTCGCCACGTGCTCAAGTCTGGAATTCCATTACATCAGATCGGTGGTGACAAATGTGAAGCGATAGGGTGAGAGAGTGACTGTGTACAGGCTCACCCGCAGGCTTTAATGTCAAGGGCAAACGTCCGGCCTGTACTTATGATACCGCAATGCAAGGTGTGAGAAAGGTTTGCTGATTCATCGCGAGGTGACATGTCCTGGCATGGATGTCTCAGCACAGCCTAATGCAAAAGGACCGGGGCACCAGACAGAAAAACAAAGAATGTTGTTTATCCAAAGGCACTTAAGTTTCTATCTTTCTTGGGCTGGCTGCGTGGCTGAGCGGTAACGTTCTCGCCTGCTGTGACCAAGATTTCAGGATCGAGTCCTGGCGCAGCCGATTGACATTTGAGAGTGCGTAAATGCGAGGCGTCCGTGTCAGTAGATTTACTGGCACGTTAAAGATCCCCTTCGGGCCAAAATTCCGTCACCCCGGAGTCTATAAACGCCGCAGTTGTTTAAAGGGACTTATATCGAATAACATTATTATTCTTATTATTATTATTATAATTATTATTATTATTATTATTATTATTATTATTATCTTCCTTTCTATCTGTCTTAGCCGGTCCCGTGGTGTTGGGGTAGTGCGCCTGTCTCTCACCTGGAGGCCCCGGGTTCGATTCCCGGCTCTGTCAGGGATTTTAAAGCTGACGTGAGGATTGGAACGGGGTGCACTCAGCCTCATGAGGACAATTGAGTAGCTGTTTGACAGTGAGGCTGGGCCTTGATCACGAAAACCAAGATTAACGGCCGAGGGGACCCGATGCCCTGATCACGCGTGACCCCAATATCTGCAGGCCAAATGGCTGGGCAGCGGTCGCTTGGTAGGCCTAGGCCCTTCAGGGTTGATTTTTGTTGTTGTTCTATCTGTCTTTGATTGGCATTGCATGCCGAGTACAGCTTGTGAGAGATAAAATGAATGAAACTGGGCAAGGATGAGGAAGGAATCGGCCATGGCCTGTCAGAACGTCCCAGCATTTGCCTGCAGTTGAAAATGGGGAAACCACGAAAAACATTTTTTTTTTAAGCGGCCGACGGTGGGGCTCGCCATTCTTAAACTACGTCTGACAAGAATTCGTTGCACATGCATCTCCATGATAATATAATTAATAGTCCAGTCACTGATTTTAACCCATCATGCCGAGACGTAAAACGGATATAGGTCGTAGTTCATTGACATCGAAAAAAAAAGGCACTTATCACGTAATGCATTCACAACTGTTCCAGGGCGAAGCCGGGGCGGGTTGCTAGTTTATATATAAACCGTAGTGGTGTGATGTTACAGCCTTGCCTCACTCCTTTAACAACCTTGAACCAAGAACTCATCCTACCATTAGGCCTAACTCTGACTGCAGCCTGGTTATCAACATAAATACTTTTGATTGCATGTAGTAGCGATGTCGCGATTTAGCGAATGAAACTCCATCTGTCGTGATATATCGATTTGAATCGCTGTCTATGATTGGCTAGTTAAAATAATTTCACTTCTGACCGCTAGATAGCTGTAGCGTAAGCCTAAAACGTCAAGTCACAGATTACCTACTACTGCGTCAAGTCGGAAGTAGCAATGGATTTACTATATGAGTCGTCCATTTGCAAAACTCGTTTAATCCACTTGTGAATAAGGATCATGTCGTAAAATTATAGTAAAGCCATAATTACTTCCGACTTGACGTTTCAGCGTTAGGCTAGAGTTTCGTTCACTAAATCGCGACATCGCGAACGAAACTCAATTTGTCGTGATATATCGATTTGAATGGCTGCCTGTTATTGTCTAGTTAAAGTGATTTTCCTTCTGACCGCTAGATAACTCTAAGGTAACACTGAAACGTCAAGTCGGAAGTAATGATGGCTTTACTATAATTATTCAATTATTTTATTTTATTTTATTTTACTATATTTTATTTTGTTTGATTTTGTTTTGTTTAATTTAATTTAATTTAATTTTGTTTTGTTTCATTTTATTTCGTTTGATTTTGTTTTAAATTGTTTTGTTTCATTTTTGTTTTCTTTTATTTCAGTTTTTATTTTATTTTGTTTTGTTTTATTTTGATTTTCCAGAAAACAAACAAAATACACGAAGCAAAAAGCAAAATTTAAAAGCAAAAACAGAAAACAAGAAACAAAAAGCAAAATGCAAAAAGCAAGAGTAGAAAACAAACACAAAACCAAGAAAGAAAAGCAAAAAGTAAAATTCAAAAGCAAAAGCACAAAACAAACACAAAACCAAAAACACAAAGCAAAAATAAAAAAGTAGAAAACAACAAATACAAAAGATAGGCAAAGTCCAGAGAAACATTTCTCATGAAAATGATTCTTATTCTCAAGTGGATTAAACGGGTTTTGCAACTGGACGACTCATATTATAGTCTATGATTCTGTTAGAATTAAGCAATTCCCTGTATTTTCCTGTAACATAAATGACGTCAGAATGGGAATGTTCAGAATAATCTTGTCGTCACGTCTGTCTGTTAACACTTTTACTCTGTTATCGACGAGCCTTGCTCATTCCGAGCTGTCAGGTGTCTGTCAGGCAGGAGACTGTTCAGTAATGAAGCTGTCAGTCTGGCAGCTATTGCCTGGGACTCTGTATTCAAATAGTGACATGACAGTTGTGACGTCACGTAGGCTATTGGGACTACCGTATTCACGCATCATCCTAGCACTCGTGTGACGTTCGACTGGCATCAGACTATCGTCTCAGTTTCAAACTTGGGCAAGCACACGTGGCTGGTACAGGCCGGACGTTTGTTTTAGACGAGTGAAAAATCCTAATGGGAGCCTGGAGGCGAGTTACTACAGTACCTGTGTTGTTGTCAACTGCCCCATGCGGTCAGATGATTGACAAAGCTATCTCACGCTGCTGCTGAAGTACAGTCATTGGCAAATACAGGGTGTTTCGAAAAAATAGTGTCTGATATTGCAACAGGGGCTGTGATTGGTCAAAACGAGAAGAAATGTTCCTATAAACATATGTCCGGAAACAAATACCTGTCGAGATATGAGCCATTTTACTTGTGTTGTGTATGTACACTTCAAACAATGGACGTCTTCCTACCAGCTACTTCTAATGAACACTTGACTGTCACACACGTTTAACAGAACACGCGTTGGGCAAACATCCATCCACAGCACCAACCAGGAGCTGTGATGATTTCGGCCGGTCTGTCCGAGGATACCATCTGCATGTTACAAGAGATGCTCCACATGGTTACCACATGCTTTGGTTCTTCTTCGCAAGGAATCCCCAACTCGTCCAATGACGCCTGGCTGCTCGCGGATGTGGGCACTCTCATTGGTCACACGCTCTTGTAACATCTGCACATTGTCGATGGGTTTGGCATACACCAATGTCCCCATAGCCAGAAATCTAATGGATTAAGGTCCAGAGAACGGGGAGGTCATGCTACTACTATTTTCTAATCCCTCGAGGAATACTCAATCGCACTGTTTACGTCATCCACACAGCACGGGACCAACAGTCTGGTGCGGGTAGCGTACTGCACTGCCAGCACAACCGCATACTGTGACTGAACATCCGACTCATGCAAAAACCTTCAACGGAAGGACGTCTGCACCACCGAACATAACGCCTTCTCCATGCGGGTAAAATGGTGCATATATCAACAGGTATTGTTGTAAATGGGCTTTTATTTGGTGAGTACCATTCGCCATAAGGGGATGCAACCCGCACATCATGTCTGCTGCACAAAATAATGCGAACAAAAAGGCTACAGTAGAGTCGTGCAAATTGCTCTCCAGTTCCATCGGTCTTGCAGGTAAAGGACGGAAATGCTGGCTTTGGAACTACTATTCTCTGTAACATGGTAACGAGAGCGATCATTATCGGCATTTTCGTTTCGTCAGCATGGTCTGGTCAAGAAATGGATAAGGCAATTTGATCGAGTAAAACATCAGATGATTTGGTACCGTATGCTCTTCGTGATCATCAAGTTCCAGAAACGAACATTCTTCTTCTTCTTCTTCTTCTTCTTCTTCTTCTTCTTGTTCCTAGCGTTGTCCCGCTGGTGTAGGGTCCGCTTTTTAGGTCATTGACCTCCATTTTGTCCAGTTTCGTGCGTCAGCTGGATTTAGGCCGGTAATTTTTAAGTCACCATTTTATAGTGTCTTGCCAACGCTGCTTCGATCGTCCTCTGGGGCGTAGGCCTTCAACCTCAAAATGAAGGACAGAGTTATTAACAGTATCAGGCGCTGCACACAGGGCATGGCCATACCATCGGAGCCGTTTCTCTCTCATTTTGTCCACAATTGGGGCGACACCCATTTGCTCCCGAATTGTGTCGTTTCTGACCTGGTCAATAAGGGAGATGCCCATTGTCCAACGGAGCATTCTCATTTCCATGGCGTGCAGACGACGTTCTGAAATTTTGTCGGATGGTCGACATTCAACGCCATACAACGCAACTGGCCGTACCATTGTCCGATATATCTTCGATTTGAGACGAAGTGGCATATTCTTGTCTTAAAGCACAACCGGTTTCATGCGTCAGTTGGATTTAGGCCGGTAATTTTTAAGTCACCAGCGACTTGAAACTTACATTAACTGGGTAAAAATGCTGTCCAATAACACCCAACAGCCACTTACGGTGTCCCGCAGGAATGACGTGACAGCTTCCCTGTGACAGTTGGCGCTCATCAATGCTCAGCTTTGTCTCTGTAACTCTTTGTTATCGTCATGAATTCTATAACGCGTGACCTACAGAAGTGTGTACCATTGACAATGCCATGTGCTGATGATGTGATGGCTTGCGGTGGATTAAAGGAAGGATCTTAACACTGAAGTACAAAAATAGCATGATCGTCTGCAAAGATTTGGTCTTCGTTTGAGCATCCACAAGACTTGAATACCTCGACACGATTCCGTATTCTGGAGCCATAGAAATTATTTATTTATTTATTTATTTATTTATTTATTTATTTATTTATTTATTATCGTATCGCTTTTTAGTGCCGGGAGTGCCCGAGGACATGTTCGGCTCGCCAGAGGCTGTAGCTGCTTCAAGCGTACACCCATAGGGTGAGCTACAATTCCCATTTCAATTTAGTAGTTCCACCTTTCGCTACCAGATGACACTGATACCTAGTGGTGAACGTTGGAACTTTGATAGAGCGTTACAACGAAATCTAACCTAGAAATTTAGCCTCACATAAGTTTACCATAAATCTATGACATGGGAACGCTGGCTTTACTTCCCCTTCGAAGGAAGGCATACTGAAGGATTTTAACGCTCTTAAAAAATCCGATGACTTCGGCCGGGTTTGAACCCGCTATCTTGGGCACAGCAGTTGAGCATGCTACCAACTACGCCACTGAAATTAATGGAGCTCATCTTCCTATGGTGGATACATTCCGATACCTAGGTTCTCGATTACAAAGTGACGGCTATGTGAATGAAGATGTGCGAGCAAGAATCAAAGCGACTTGGATGATAATCGGAGATGTCGCAGGTGTTCTTTGTGTGAAATTACCTCACCACCCACGTTGTTTAGTACGCCTTATTACCTAACTCTCTTGAGTTTTTGTAGGTTTTTACCTACATAATCTACGGCAGTACCTTCTGAGGATAGAACCAGTCTTCTATAATGATCCTCTTCGGGTGTTGAATTGATGACATATTTATTGTCCTCAACCATATCCGGTCGATTCGATTAACAGTTTGCCTTTTCTACCACTAGGAGTGCTAGTGTGAGACAATGCAGAGTTTCACTTAAGCCCTTACAAACTACAGTGAGTCCGGGAATGTTCTCCGCAGCGCCTACATGCGCCTGCGAGAGCTAGCTACAGCAGTTACGATGGTAGCACGGCTGCCGCTTGCATCAAAACAAATAAACAGTGAACTTTGTACTCACCACATCCATTCATAACAGATGCTGGAACCATTCACAGAACATCACTCTTTTTCCGTAATCAGTTTGTTTTAATTCAAGAACCACGGTAACTTTATAAGGGAACAACTGAAGCTTGTCTCTTACAGCTTTATGTGCTGTCGACTTAGAGATTCCTGTTTGTTGAGCTAATTTTCGTGTTGATTTACTTGGACTACGCAGCATTATATCGGAGATTTCGTCAAGTTTTTCAGCTGCACGTACCCACTGTGGAGAACATTATCGGGCGCCCTGTACTTCCAGTGTGAAGATTTTTCACAAAATCAAAAAACGCTTGAGGTATTAGGGATTGAATCAAAAAGAGAACTAGTAAAGAAACAAGTGAATTTAGGCTTCTTTTTTTTAGGTAGATTTCATTAGAAAGCTAACTATTGCAATGGGTACCATGTTTCGACATCCGGAAAATTTCGACATATCTTCACGTTTCACATCCCCCAGACCCCAAAACCACCGTCAGTTCAAAAGTTTATATATAATGTATATATATATATATATATATATATATATATATATATATATATATATATATCAGTTTCTTGTGGACACGATAACTGCCGTAATTTTGCACCAATCACTTTGAATTTTTTACATAATATGTATCCCTATAAAATCTCGGTCGAGTTTGTTAATGGGCAAAATCGGTCGAAGGGGGTACAATGAGGGGCTTTTTTCGAAAAAGTGAAATATCACTATAACTCTCTTAATATGTGAAATATCGAATCCCTTCAAAGTTCATATTATGTGTCGAATAAGTGCCAAAAATTTATGTTTAAAACTTGATAACACCAACCATTGACCAATGGGGTGGAAAAAAGTAGGTTTTTCGGGAAACATTAATCATATCTCTCTTAATAGACACAATATCAAAACCGTACAAAATGGACGATATTCCCCTAATAATTACCTAAAACTTTTGTCTGAAAGAATTTTTGATACAACCCACCATTACGCCAAGGGATGAGAAAAATGATTTCGGAATTAGAAGAAAATGCCAAGAGCCATCAGAGGTTACCATGACAACGCTTCTAAATTGATGAGGGATGAGCTATCAGAGGTTGCCATGACAACGAGATCACATTCAGTTTTCCATCTGACTATGTGGGAAGCGGCTTCGGTGCCGTAGCCTAGCTGGTAGCATGCTGAACTTCTATTCCCAAGGTCGCGGGTTCAAAGCCGGCCGAAGTCGTCGGATTTTCAAAGAGCGCTGAAAATCCCTCGTATGGTTTCCTTCAGAGAAAAAGTCCAACGTTCGTTGCAAGTTACTGGTTGCGACGGCCTCTAGTAGTCAAGTTAACAGCTTGGTGTCGTTGACGGTATATTTGGTACCAACATTAGGAACTACTACTTGAAATTGACCGTCTGCAGTCCTTACCTGAATTACAGACGAATACAGCCATCACAATTAACACCGTTTATCAGACAGATTCTACACACAACCAAAGTACACTGGGTTACATGATCGCGTTGTCGCAGCCCTAAACTGAGGAATCAACCAACATCTCTTTGGGAGATAAAATTTGACGTGAAGAAGTAATAGACTGTTAGATAGTTACACATCAGTTTCAAACCTTGCAGAAGGACGGTGTGACCTCAAGTATAAAAATGGACCCCAAATGTCAAGAAGGTTACCGTCCCCCTAAGACAATAAAATGTTAAAAATATGCATAGTAAGACGAAAGAAACGTTACTTGAGCTCCAATTACATTGTAAAATAATTTCTCGCAATAAATGAGGTCTGATCCTTCTACGAAAACCTGCATATTTTGCCTATTATAGCCTATCCCCTAGTTTGCCCGGTGAAATCTACCTTCGCCTTCCGGCGTGCCGAGAGGGATTTTTTTAGAACTGCATTTAAGCCGTAAGTGATTTTCAAAATTTGTTTTTTATTTTTATTTTAGTTTGTTACATCTCACCAAGACTCACAATTTGAAACCTTTCCGGGACCTTTAGCCCTTCAGCTTTTTGGCACAATTGAGGAAATTTATTAATTTTACGTAGTCTATTTGCCAAAATGGGGAACCCTATTTTGTCTGCTAAGAAATGTTACCAACATTGAATCGCTACGTTCATCAAGAAAACTCACCCTGTATAATATTTATAAATATCTAGTTTGAAATGTAATTCCCAAGCTAGTAACTTATGTCATTTCAAATGATCTTGTCGACGTCATCGTTATGCTTTGGTCTACCGTTATGCGTTACGGTTACGGCGTGTATGACGTCATCATGTTGTTCAGTGCCTATGCACCGAGTCTGAATTTACTCCTGGGGTCTGGCGTTATGCGATACGGAGACGGCGAGTACGTGACGTCATGCAGCAGAGTGCGAAGCGAGAAGCCCTCCTGAGCCTTTCTAACATGTGTAGCATTTGTAGCATGCGTCATTTGAAATGATATAAAGTCTAGTCTCTCATACTGACTGTATCTTTTATCATTTTAAATGATCTTGTCGACTTCCTCGTTAGGCTGGGGTCTGGTGTTACGTTACGGTGACGGGACGAAATGTACCCAGATGCACTGAGGTGTGTGACGTCATAGTACTGCTTGGTGCATGTGTTCCCCGACTATCTCTACTTCGATAGTATAAGACAAAAATCCCAGATTCTTGAATGTCACGGGTAATCTCGAGAACCACTGGATGGATTTTGATGCGGTTTTCACCATTCTGTAAAGGATATCTCGAGGAAGGATTCTGTTGAAAATAATTCATGTATGATCAAAGGAAGCCAAGCAGTAGCGATTTCAGTGAAAAAGTCGAAAACAAACTTGGCGTCCGTGCGCTTCTTAAGCTTACCCTGGGCAAACCGTTAAAAATATCAATATACTATGAGCGTAAGAATTGGTCAGCATGAAAAGTTCTACAAAAAAAAGTCCGCGAGAGCATATCTCTATCTTCAATACATCGCCCACTATAAGTGTTTTTAGACTGGATGGAAGGGGCACGTCCCCGCATGCTCTGGTGAGCGTGACGGCATCCCGCGCGCTTGACCTTGCTTTGCCCTTGGTTTGCATTTGTCGTTCGCGAGTAATTTGAAACAAGATAAGCAAGATAAGTATTATGCAGATAATTTTCTAACATGTCAAGAGTCTTTGGCTTCGAGCGAAGCGAGAAGCCTCCAGCCTTTCTAGCATTTTTCAGCATTTGTAGGATTTAAAATGATACAAAGTCTAGTCTTTCAGACTGACTGTCACTTTTTAAACTTTGTTTAGCCTCAGAGCGTTATTCGATTCCCAAAAGAGGATCGTCCCTGGTAATTCTCATGGTGACCAGGGCATACGTAATACAGGGTGGTTTTTTCCACAGTGTACAAACTATAGGGATTGATCGAGGAGAGGATACGGAACAGATAATGTCTAATGAACGTATGTGCGGAAATGCATGGTTTGTTTGTTAGGGACCATTTATTAGATCATCCTTCGTTACAGAAACGGCGGTCTAATACGCGCTGTACCATGCAGCCACAGTTACAGTACGCATCGGCCAGGCTGTATCCGAACAGTGTCAAAGGCAGCATGAATACGCTGCTCCAGTGTCTCCACATCTGGAATGGACTCTGCATACACGGTACTTTTGAGATGGCGCAATAACCAGAAATCGCACGTGTTGAGATCTGGTGAACGAGCAGGCCATGCAACTGGACCACCTCGTCCGATCCATTGACCAGGGGAGACACAATTGAGATACGTCCGGACGTTAATGGCGAAGTGGGCTGGAGCACCATCATTTAGCAGCCACATAACCCTTCCAGCAAGGGAGGCAAAGTCACCCGCAAGAAACGCCGATAGTTCCGGCCTGTTAGGTGACGTGGAAGGAAGACTGGTCCCTAGCATGGACACCATGCATTTCCGGACATACATACATTCATTAGACCCTTTTTGTTCCGTATCCACTCCGCGATCAATCCGTAGAGTTTGTACACGATGGAAGAAATCTGCCTGTATAAGCCGTTATTATACAATTAATTTTGTTTGATACTCCATAATCTTCAGCGGGAATTACTTCCTTGCCATCATAAACCGCTTCAACAATGTTTACAGGGCTCATTCGAATTCCCTCTCTACTCTAGTCTTCATAAGAAGATTCGTTCTAAAAATAATATTTTATTTTTCCAGTACGTGTTATTTTTTGTTGCACACAGTAAAGCAGGGCATTTAGAGTCCATTAACGTGATCCTCTTAGAGCTCTGATGAAATAATCCACATCCGTTAAGTTTCAAGGCATAATGTTTTATAATGCCTCTTAGAGTATTCATAAAAATGGTAATAATCCGGCCAGAGAATGTTTGTGTGCGTTGAGTTTTATTTTATGCCGTTTAAAGCAGACGTGGAGGCTGTTTCCAGAGATACGCAACTCTCCCGAAAACACACTTCAACTGCTAACGTCATCCATAAGTTGGCACAATTTTTTTTAATTCCATGAAATATGTGTACTGTATTTTAGCGTGCAAGTAGCAACCCGCCCCGGATTCGCCCGGTATCTTTGACGGCTTACCAAGCGAAAGCTTAAAAGGCGTTCAGGGTTTTTTTTTTTTTTTTTTCAATATGCTACGACCAATATCCGTTTTACGTCTCGACATGATGGGTTAAAATCACTGACTTGACTATTAATTATATCATCATGGATTTTTATTTATTTATCGTATGGCTTTTAGTGCCGAGAGTGTCCGAGGACATTTTCGGCTCGTCTGAGTCTGTAGCTGCTTTCAGCGGACACCCTTAGGGTAAGCTACAAGTTCCGTTCAATTTCAAGTAGTTCCAACTTTCGCTACCAGATATCAAGGATACCTAGTGGTGAACGTTGGAACTTTGATAGAGCCTTCCGACGAAATCTAACCTAGCTTCACACAAGTTTAGTCTGTGGAAGGATCTTTTACATGCCATAAATCTATGTCATGGGACCGCCGGCTTTACTTCCCCTCCGAAGGAAGGCATATTGAAGGATTTTAACGCTCTTTAAAAATCCGACGACTTCAGCCGGGTTTGAACCCGCCATCTTGGGAACAGCAGTTCAGCATGCTACCAACGACACCGACGAAGCAACGATTTCTTGTCAGACGTAAATTAAGAATGACGAGGTGCATGAAACACAAACCCCCTTCCGTCCAATCGAAACTTGACTGTAATAATAATAATAATAATAATATCGTATGGCCTCGGGTGCTGGGTACAAACTTAATTATTTGACGCTATGAAATTCAAGGAGGTTAGAGAAATGCGGAACTTTGTGTTGGCGGAAAATCCCTAGATTAATTTTGCCATTATGAACATACAAACATACCAACATGATGTACCCGATACCTATTTGATGCTATCGGCTACGCCAGCAGACATTAAGCCGTAGCTGAGGTTTTGAGAAGAGTTAAGGAAAGATAGCGCTCAGATCGGGTCAAGAGGAATGTCAGGATGACGTGGTAGGTCTGGGATTAAGACGGCGCTGACCGCAGTTAAGCAGATGGAATTATGGATGGAATTATGAAGCTTTATTAAGATCTATATGGAACATGGTATTTAAACATCTTAGAAGAGGAGATATAACATGCATTATATGTGGTAATAATTTGAAGGAAGTCAGATAACCCTTAAGTTATTTTATAACTTGATAGCCGAGATGATGGGGGTTCGAGGTTATATTTGTGACGCAAGACCACGGTGGTGGGGAGGACGCCACGTGACTGCGCCAAGCAGGTAAGGGTCGAGGCAGTGCAGGAACTGTCAGTCTAGCTCTGTGAGCCAAGCAAGGAAGTTAAGCTGAGTAACACACGCCAGGCGCATGGTATAGATCGTGCAGCGAACAGAAACTGTCACGGAAAGTGCAGGCGACAGTTTCAGCTTCACCGAGCAGCGAACAGAAACTGTCACGGAAAGTGCAGGGGACAGTTTCGGCTTCTCCGAGCGGCGAGCGACAAGTAGGTCAGTGGGCCAGGCGGACTTGCGGAGCAAGCAAGCATAGACGGCCGGGATATTTTAAAACAGCATTGCGAGTAGTTGGAGAACTTTATTCCAAGCTGCATTTCAACGTAGAACGACATGGCGAGGCTAGCTTTATGCGGAGATTATTATGGCATAGCAGTAGGGCCGTGCGGGTTAATTCCCATTATTATACGCAAGCATTATAACAGAAGCTGAACTTCATTACTACGTTGAGTTGGAACGTTTATTCAGCACTTGAATTATAAAGACAAATAGTTACGTGATACTGCAACTGTGAACTGCGAAAGAACATAGTTTTTCTCAATGACATTACGACTATGCATTTCATAGCGCATTCCAAGTAACATTAACAATTTTTAAGCAAACGGAATGTTGTAAGCAAATGCACTTAGGAACATTAGCTCGTGCATTAATGCAAGTCAGTCTTAAGAAGTGTTATGAATTACCGAGTATGAACACAGCTACATAAACTTAGACACTCTGATAAAATAATTTTATTTTCTACAAGTAAAACTAAACCGCTGTGGAAATTGAACTTTCAACACTCAAGCGAACATTATATAGAACAGTGGCGTAACGTAGAAGAGGAATAGGGGGTCCGCTGTTTCTATGAACTTTTTCGTGAGGATTTGGACAATATCCGCTATGGATAACCAGAAGTTTATCATGTCGGAGTAAACGCAGACAGAGACGCGATGGCACCACGGAGCGATGGATTCGATTCCTGACGAGGAGGAGGTCTACCAGCTGATTCACTTGAAATTCGAAGGCAATCGTCATTGCATGGATGGAATGATATTCACGCCGATCTTTCGAGAATTCATTACATAGGGAAAATCGACGATCTTTGAAATTTAATAACAGCTGATTATGAAAAGGTACTGTAAGAGTTATAACTACCTGATACGATTATTTTCATGAATACTGGGCACACATGTATATTTTTCTAATAGGAGTGATACGATTGTTTAAGACATGGCTTTGACTTTATATGCTTCGAAATTTTGCTAGAATATGGCGTGACCATATAATATGGCAGGCATCATTATACGAAATTCTCACCATTGGTTGGCTTTATTAAGCAGATGTTTGGTCTTTTAGACATTTTTCCAGCAAGGATGTTTTTCATGAATAGTTTTTTTTTTGTGTGACGAGTATTTCGAACTCGTGATCTGCAATTGATTATCTAAAATTACTTCGTCAGTTCATTGCATACTAGCGAGTGTGTATTATTCATCAGTAGGGATTTTTTTTCATTGGATTGTTTGGAGATATTAAGATGTTATTCACTTTAGTGAATGAATATCGCTTTTATATGACAACTAGAGACTTGTTGATTCCTATCTGGTACATTCACTCATATAGTCTTCGAGATGGGGTCTTTCGTATTTATACGATTGTATGGTGGTTACTCATCTTACCCATCGCTTAGGGCACTATCATGATTAGTCGACGGGGCGAGGTCTTTCGTATTTATACGATTGTACGGTGGTTACTCATCTTACTTGCCATTGAGGGACTCATTTTTATCATCCGAGTGTACATGAGATTGTAAGTGAATCAAACAAGGAACTACTAGTCACATATCAGTCGAAATTTTGTTAAATAAAGTAACGATAAATGTCAACAGGGTTACATTTGTAATTCTTGTTTGCCAATCCAATATTTTGTTGCTATACTCTTTTGAGAGTAATTTCAGTTTAACAGCTGTTATAGCTGATGCTTTTGATGATTTTTTATAATTGTGTTTGATACCTTTGAGAAGGATTTAAAGTAATTGAATCTTGTAAGATGAATCATTAATGGTCAGATTTATTTTAAGGCAGATCAGTATTGCAGATTTTGATATGAGAGATTATAGCACATTGGTGTTTTTTTTCTGTGAAGTGAATTATGAGAATTGTAAGAGAATTTATGCTATTTGAAAGCAAATCTTGAATTACTAAGGTAATATTTTTCCAATTGTTTAAGAAGTTGTCTAGATGTGATCAGATTAATTACAGTTATTGGAGATTGTGTGCGTTGATAATTTGAAGCCAGTTATATATTTTTTGTAGATCATGCAACATGGTTAAGTGAAGTTTGTGATAGGCATTTTGTGGAGGCTGCCAAGTGATAGTTGCAATGTTGCTAATGCATTTTGAAGCAGACATGAGGTTGTTGAACCCAGTCTAGCGTAATTGTTGAGATTCATGCTGTATGTGCTGAATATTTATGGAGTTTTTGCGGATTAATTGTTGTATTCAAATGTGATATTTGAAGAATTGAGGATATATATAATGTAGTTGTGGATAGTCAGATCCAACGTGATGTCGTGAAGGCAATAATATTTTTTGGCATGAAAATTAAATACGAAATATAACTTGGAAGTGATAAAACTGTAAGACAACGCTCTATAACCCATATTAAACAATTTGTTAGGAAATTAAACAAATAAATAAAGTTGATAAGACAAGATTTTCTGAGAATAATAATTAATGAAATAATAATCTGAAATTCAAGCATATTAATGATCTGACCTAATGAAATAAAAATCAGAATGACTAGATGAAATAATGAAAATCTAAATAACCAGAAGAATAAAATTTAAATAAGTTGATAAATTAAATTTTGGAATAAATCAATGAATTAAATAAATGGATGAATTAAAGATTGGATGAATAAACTGATTTAAATAAATTAATAGATGATTGGATAGATGATGAATAACTGAATTAGAAGGTGATAATTAACTAAAGAAGCTGATGATTAATGAATTTATATGGAATTAAAATAAATTTAATTGAGATATAATTTGAGGAATTGCAACTTGAGTTGAGGAATTAAACAATTTGTATTGATGATTTAAGACGATTTAATCTGAGGAAGATGATAAAATAAGATTGTGTGAATAATTAGAAAGCATAATGAAGTGATGATAATAATTTTCATTTAAATGATTTAATGGTGATGAGTCAATGATTCTGACAGGAATATGTTGAATTTTGAAATGAGAATTAATGTGAGAAATATTTAATTTTGATGATGATGATAATGATGACCAATGAGAAGTGAATTTTCTGTAATTCACAAACAAGTAATTATGAATGACAATGTAAATAGTGTAAATTAATTATTCGATGTTTAGGAGCATTTGACTAATATGTTCAACATTTAAATTATGCCATGCAAGCCATAAAATACGTGATATTTAAAATATGTGATTATAATATGTGTATGTTTAGACAGATTAATAACTTTTTCAAATCCACATTTATGATGTTAAATTAAAGAGAAATTAGGTCTCAGGTATCACAAATGTCAGTGACGAAAGACATAGTGCTACAGTGATCCTGAGAACCCAAGAGAACTTTAGAGATTTTTCTGTTTTATGTGGATGAAATATTTTTGATTAGAAAAGAGATGGTTCGATTTTTGGACAATGACAATTTAACGTTGACATTCGACCATACTCTCAGGTAGGAGGTATATTTAAAATGTATGTCTGACTATCAAAGTGAAATAAATTTGTTTTTATCTTAGTTGTGATCTGATGATGATGTGATTTTCCTTTTTCTTTCCTTGTCTTGAGTAAGGCTTAACCAGGAAAGGAGGTGGTTTGCTAGGAATTCAGTTGATGGCGCCCATTTATATTTGCATTATTTTTATTAAACTTAAGCCCGTAACGACCCTAGAGATACTTTGTCTCGTGTTACCCAACTGCTTTTTCGATAACTCAGCTGAATTTCCGACACATTCCTTATTTGACTAGAGGTTCATTTAACTCCGCTCTGTCCTGGAACTCCAGGAATGCGATGTAATAGCAGATGGGTCATCGCATCCCCAGGACGAACGGGTACAATACCAACAATGTAAGGTATGAGTGCCGTTATTTTTTTCGCCTTTCAAAAAAATCACTTACCATGGCCAGGAGCGAACCTGAAAGCTTCGGGTTGGTAGTCCGACACAATAACCACTCAGCCACAGTGTATTGTGCGGAACGAAGGATGAAACTGGGGTGATAGGCTTGCTCGATAACTAGCTGGTAAACAGTCTCCGAAGGTGATTGTTGGAAGAAATGAAAACGTAAAAACCACTTATAGTAAGCAATGTATTGAAGATAGAGTTATGCTGTAGAACGTTCCATGCTGAGCAATTCTTACACTTATAGTATATAGATATTTTTAACGGTTTACCCAGCGTAAGCTTAAAAGGCGCATGGACGGTAGGTTTCTTTTTCCAACTCTATTCACTGAAATCGTTACTGCTCGGCTTCCTTTGGTCATAAATAAATTATTTTCTACAGAAAATGATGATAAATTATTTTTCTACAGAAAACCTCCTCGAGAAACCCTTTACAGAATGGTCAAATCCGTATCAAAATCCATCTATGGTTCTCGAGATTTATTTTGTTTATTTTGTTGATATTCGTTTTTTGTTTGTTTTGTTGCTAGTTTCTATATTTCTTATTTATTTTAATTTTTACGTTCTATTATTAGTTTTGTATTTTTTCTGATGTTGTTACTATTTTTGTTTTTGATTGTTGTAGGTTTTGTTTTATGTTTTGCTTTGTTCTTCATTTTGTTGTTCTGGTCTGACCTTGGAAGCTCAATTAAGTATTTGATTTTGGTTTTGGTTTCTGTTTTTGTTTGTAGGTTACTGATTTTTCATTGGTTTTTGTTTTGTTGTAATTTATTGATTTTTAGAGTTTGTATTTATTTATTTATTTATTGTTTCTGTTATTGGTTTTATTTTCCCTATTTTTTTTGTTTTGTAGGTTTTGTTTTTATTTCGATTTTTGTTTGTTGATTTTCGTTTTTCATTATTGTTGCTAGTTTGTATTTTATTTTAGTTTTAAATTCTATTATTAATTTATTTTTGGATGGTTTTATTATTTTTGTTAGTTACTGTTTTTGTTGTCGCCTCCGTAGCGTAGCGGTCAGCATGGTTAGCTGCCGCCCCGGAGGTCCTGAGTTCGATTCCCGGCTCTGCCACGAAATTTGAAAAGTGGTACGAGGACTGGAACGGGGTCTACTCAGCCTCGGGTGGCCCAGATGAGTAGAGGGGGTTCGATTCCCCCTCAGTCATCCTCGAAGTGGTTTTTCGTGGTTTCCCACTTCGTCTTCGGGAAAATGCCGGGATGGTACCTTCTTCAAGGCCACGGCCGCCTCCTTCCCTCTTCCTTGTCTATCCATCCTAACCATCCCTTACCTTCCCTCATGAGGCCCCTGTTCGCTTTGCAGATGAGGCCGCCTGGGCGAGGTGCCAATCCCACCTCACCAGTTGTATCCCTTCCGATTTGATGTTCCCAGCTCTAGGACACTGCCCGTAGAGGCGGTAGTGGTGAGTTCCCTCGCTGAGTCCGTGGATTCCACCAACCTGGAGGGTAAACGACTAAAAAAAACTGTTTTTGTTGGTTATTCTGTTTGTTGGTTTTGTTTGACTATTACGAGGGGGAAATAATAGTGTTCAGTATCGTTCCCGGGATATTCTTGCAGTGCATTAGCACCACACGGGATGCAAGCAAAGAAATATCGACCTTCCTGACAATACCCGTTAGTTGGGCTGCATAAAACATTATTATTAGGGGCAGCTGATTCACCTGGTATATGATGATGATGAAGATGATGATGAGATATACAGGGTGTTTCAAAAATACTTTACAAACTTTGGAGATTGGTTCGTTACACCAAAACGAGAAAACAAGATCATATACACATATGTCCCCAAGTCCCTCGTTGTCGATTTATTAATGAAAGAACATTGTAAAGTGACACATTAATTATTGATGATGATGATGATGATGATAATTGTTGTTTTAAGGGTCCTAACATCTAGGTTAACGGCCCCTAGAAACACATTAATTGACAGACTGTTTGGATGTGTTTAACACATCAACTCATATGAAAAAAAAGGTTCCTGACACCGACAGAAGGAAAGACCGTCATATGCACAGGGGTCCCAGAATCCTTTGTTTTCCCGGGAGGGACTGTTGAACACATTGGTACATTGATAACATTTCACCACACACAGCTCACAACAAGTGCTCGAAATGTCGTCCTCTTGCGTCGAGACATGCATGATCACGTCGCATATGGACTGATGAGTATTAGTATACCCATGTGTTGACCACTCCCTCCCGGAAAAAAAGAGGGGTCGGAGACACATGGTCATATGACCTTGTTTTCTTCTGTCGGTGTCAGGAACCAATCCCCGAAGTTTGTCAAAGTATTTCTGAAACACTCTGTATAAATATTTATTTGGAAGCTATTCACACAACTACAACGAGAATAAGCCAGCAAGTAATGGTTTGGCATTAGCAGATATCGAACGCAAAAAAAAAAAAAAAAAAAAAAACTCGATTCCCTTCTGGCCACAGCGTGTATGTAAATTACCCTGGAAGATAATTAACCTATATACTGTAGATGTTGATGAAAGCACTCGAGGCACTCCGTGTAGTATTTCCAAGTATAAATGAATCCTTATCTGTTACAGAACTCTAATTAAGTCTCGTGCTAGTAAAGCTGTTTCAATTAGAATCCCTTCATATCTGACACAAGTTTCCTTGCAATCCATCTTCCTCCTCTACGTCTCCCTACATGCCTTGACACAGCACGAAAAGGGTCATATCTTGAACAAGTACAAGTCACATTATAATCACGCATAGCATGATTAACATGCATTAAGTGCCGGATAGCGGTCGGTGGGAAAGTCTTATCTACTACACACATCAAAAAACGTTTTGCATCACCTCGGTTCCAAGAGTTCCGGAACCGTTAAATACAAAGGGAATAGAGATCAACACAAACAACATTTCAGCTCGTTGTATTGCTCATGAGACCCACACATTGCATGTTGTACCATCATACAGCTAGACTTTCAGCATTTGTGGTCCAGATTGCAGTACACACCACTACCTCTAATACCCAGTAGCACGTCCTCTTGCATTGATGCATGCCTGTATTCGCCGTGGCATACTATCCACAAGTTCATCAAGACACTGTTGGTCCAAATTGTCCCACTCCTCAACGACAATTCGGCGTAAATCTCTCAGAGTGGTTGGTGGGTCAAGACGTCCATAAACAGCCCTTTTCAACATATCCCAGGCATGTTCGATAGGGTTCATGTCTGGCGAACATGCTGGCCACTGTAGTCGAGCGATGTCGTTATCTTGAAGGAACGCATTCACAAGATGTGCACGATGAGGTCGAGAATTGTCGTCCATGAAGACAAATGCCTCTCCAATATTCTGCCGATATGGTTGCACTATGGGTCGGAGGATGTCATTCAGGTATCGTAAAGCCGTTTCGGAGCCTTCCATGACCACCAGTGGCGTACGTCGGCCCCACATAATGCCACCCCAAAACATCAGGGAACCACCACCTTGCTGCACTCGCTGGACAGTGTGTCTAAGACGTTCAGCCTGACCAGGGTGCCTCCAAACACGTCTCCGACGATTGTCTGGTTGAAGGCATATGCGACACTCATCGGTGAAGAGAACGTGATGCCAATTCCGTGGGGTCCATTCAGCATGTTGTTGGGCCCATCTGTACCGCGCTGCATGGTGTCGGGGTTGCAAAGCTGGACCTCGCCATGGACGTCGGGAGTGAAGTTGCGCATCATGCAGCCTATTGCGCACAGTTTGAGTTGAAACACGACGTCCTGTGGCTGAACGAAACGCATTATTCAACATGGTGGCATTGCTGTCAGGGTTCCTCCGAGCGGCAATCCGTAAGTAGCGGTCATCCACTACAGTAGTAGCCCTTGGGCGGCCTGAGCGAGGCCTGTCATCGACAGTTCCTGTATCTCTGTACCTCCTCCATGTCCGAACAACATCGCTTTGGTTCACTCTGAGACGCCTGGAAACTTCCCTTGTTGAGAGCCCTTCTTGACACAAAGTAACAATGCGGACGCGATCGAACTGCGGTATTGACCTTCTAGGCATGGTAGAACTACAGACAACATGAGCAGCGTACCTTCGTCCTGGTGGAATGACTGGAACTGATCGGCTGTCGTACCCCCTCCGTCTAATAGGCCCTGCTCATGCATGGTTGTTTACATCTTTGAGCAGTTTTAGTGACATCTATGAACAGTCAAAGGGACTGTATCTTGGATACAATATACACAGTCAACGTCTATATGCCGGAGATCTGGGAACCGAGGTGATGCAAAACTTTTTTTGATGTGTGTATATAAAGCTCAAATACCACTGACTGATTCATTCATCGCGAAATCTCAGAAACCACCGAACGGATTGGAATGAAATTTGGTATGCAGCTTCCTCAAGGGCCGCAAACGCCCGCTAAGAAAGGATTTTTGGATATTCAGGTTCTAAAGGGGTGTTAAGGGGGTAGACCTGCATTTCATTGAATAGCAATATCTCCCGATTGGTTTCATTGGGGGATGTGATACTCTGCATATAACTCATCATTAAAGATAAGAAGACACGTGTCTGAGGGTTTTTCGATGTGGTGTATATTATGAGGTGAAAGGGGTGAAAAGTAGGGGTTGAAAGATTCCGAACGGAGCGTGTATCCCTTAAACGACATAGGCCTGGAGTTTGGAACTCAGCGGGAAAAAATCAGCATAAAAAATAAGTAAATAGGAGTTTGACCGTTTTTTCATAAATCCAAGTTAAGGGGCCCATGGGGAGGGGTGAAATTATGGGGGGGGGGGGACGTAATATGTCTGAGTGTAAAATTATACATGGCCTATGTTGTAGACAATAACACATTACATCTTTTTTGTCTCTTGCTATTTCATCATACGACGAATACTTACGGAGTTATTAATGATTTTGTACTTTTTGGCCGGAATTTTCCAAGTCCCAGGAATGACAAAAAATTCGAATGAAATTTCAAAAAATTGTTTTTTTAAATACTTTTATTATATTTTTCACGTCTTTTAGGGTCGGAAACCAACATGATATTTTGATGTTTGTTTTCGTCCCATGCATTTTTGGTTTCAGGTGATAGAATTATTTTCCACTAGGACCCATGCTTATCTATCTATATAACTAATGTTATAACAGGATTACAAATGTTATTGCGGGCGATAATTAACGATCGGTTTGACTACATACGTTAATGCTTCAAAAAATGTCATGAATCTAATCGTGTCTTGGTAAGCCCTCGTATTGACTTCATAATAGTTGATGGTGATTTATTTGGGGGTCAGCGGCTTCGGTAGCGTAGTTGGTAGCAAGCTGAGCTTCTATGCCTAAGGTCGCGGGTTCAAACCCAGCCGAAGTCGTCGGATTTTTTAGGAGCGTTAAAAATCCCTTGGTATACCTTCCTTTGGAGGGGAAGTAAAGCCGACGGTCCCATGTCATATATTTATGGCATGGAAAAGAACCTTCCACTAACTACACTTGTGTGAAGACAAAATTTGTAGGTTAGAATTGGTAACGCTCTATTAGTTCCAATGTTCACCGCCAGGTGCTGACTGCGATGCCATCTAGTAGTCAAGTCCGCAAGCTAAGTGTTGTGGACGGTAGCATTTGGTAGCAAAAGTAGGAACTACTTGAAATTATTTTCTGCAGTCCTTACTTGAATTACAACAGATAACACACACTAATACAGTCATCACAATTAACACCGGTTATCAGACAGATTCTACACACGCCTAAAGTACACGGGGCTACATGACGGCGATGTCGCAGCCCCTAAACTAAGCAACCAACCATTTATTTGGGATATTTGCGACATCATGGTCAAGTAGCCCCGTGTACTTGTGTGTGTGGTGTTTTTTTTTAGAAGTGGGAATCACTTCCAAGATGGCTAAAGTGGGAATCGAACCCTCCTCTTCTCAGTTTTACCTCACAAGGCTGATTGTACTCCGTTTCGGACCTCCAGGGCAATACACTGCGAAATCCTGCAACGGACAGAACAAAAACATAGAAGATTTGCTGAAGTTAAGAGTTTTGTTGGAGAATCGTTCCTTCCAAGACGATACCTACATCATTTCAGTCGCTCTCTGTATGAGGAGAAAGAAATCAATAATTTCGTAACAACACAACTCCAACTCAAAGGAAGTACGGTCTCTTGATCAGGTCCTTGCGTTTCTTCTTCCTGAGACGGCGGATGTTTAAAGCCCTATTTCGTACAGAATTCTATTCCCTTGCCTCTTCAACTCCTCTGCTTCTTTGTGGTGGGCAGATTTTCCGCACCAGATAAAAGGAAAGACGATTGTACTGTTTTTAAGGTAGGACTTCATTCTTTTCTTATATAATGTCTTCTTCTTTTTTATCTTTAGTGTTATTTTTTTTTCTTCAATAGATAGAAATATAATGGAGCTAAAAAGCTAATATGAAAAGGTGTGTAGCAACGAAATGTTTATGTTCATTCAATGCATGCAAAGCTGTTTCAGGAGAGAACGGAACAAAGTCTAGCATTATGGGCATTAAAACCTCGCTGTTCCGCCCCTTAAAAAACAACAATAATCAATCAATCAAAGTTGAACATCGATTATTATTTTAAAAACATATTTCCAAGCTGGATTAGTTTTTGGAGGTCTAATTTTACACTAGTTTTCTTAAAGGGACAGTCTGGATATAAATAATATGTAATTATGTACAAGCTGTACCCGGCATGCGTTGCAATGCCAATCAAAGAAAGTGTTGGCGTTGAAATTCTGTTTCTTGAAGTGCTTTTGGATACACAACATGTTAACTGCCTCTAAGCTATCGTAAAATGGATTTTCTAATTTAGAACCATTCGTGGAAGCGTGCACAACAACTTGCAAAAGTTTCATCGCTGTCACTCATTTGTTGAATCTACTCGTACGCTACCTGTTGTGAAATGGATTTACTAAGTCGAAACCCTTCCCTGACGTGTACACAATAACTCATCAATGATTCATCGCAATCGGATGAATGGTATATGTACGTATACGGGATTTTGTTTGAACGATTCGTGCGCTGTCACTCATTTGTTGATTCTACTCGTACGCTACCTATTGAGAAATGTATTACTAAGTCGAAGCCCTACCCTGGCGTGTACACAATAACTCATCAAGGTTTCATCGCAATCGAAGAAGGTTATATGAACCCAATATGGGATTTTGTTGAAACGCTTCGCGCGTCGGCACCCATTTGTTGCATCTACTCTTGCGCTACTTATTGTGAAATGGATTTACTAAGTCCCCTTCCCTGGCGGGTACACAAGAACTGATCAATGTTTCATCGCAATCGGATGAATAGTATATGAACGCATACCGGATTTTGTTTAAACGATTCACGCTCCGTCACTCATGTGTTGAATCTACTCGTGCGCTACCTGCTGTAAAATGTTTTTACCAAGTTAGAAACCGTCACGTAAGTGTCCACAACATCTCACCCAAGTTTCATCGCTATCGGACTAATGGGATATGAAGACATAGGGGAGTGTATTGAAACGCTCCGCGTGTCGTCGTTCATTTGTCGAATCTACTCGTGTGCTACCTACTGTGAAATATATTTACTAAGCCAGAAACCTTCCTTGGAGTGTCCACCATATTTCACCCAAGTTTCACCGCTAACGGCAGAATGGTATATGACCTTATACGGGACTTTGTTGAAACGCTTCGCGCGTCGTCCCTCATTTGTTGAATCTACTTGTGCGCTGCCTGTTGTATAGTGGATTTACTAAGCCAGAAACCTTCCATGAAGTGTACACAACATCTCACCCAAGTTTCATAGCTATCGGACGAGTGGTATATGAATGCAGACGGGACAAGGTTGAAACGCTTCGCGTGTCGTCGCTCATTTGTTGATTCTACTTGCGCTACTTATTGTAATATGGATGTACTCAGCCAGAAACCTTCCCTGGAGTGTACACAACATCTCACCCAAGTTTCATCGCAATCGGATGAATGGTATGTGAACGTATACGGGACGTTGTCGAAACGCTTCGCGCGTAGTCAGTCACTCATTTGTTGAATCTAAACGTGCGCTTCGTATTGTAAAATGGATTAACTAAGCCAGAAACCTTTCCTGTAGTGTACACAACAATTCACCAAACATTTATCACTGTCAGACGAATAGTATATGACCTTATACGGGACTTTGTTGAAACGCTTCGCGTGTCATCGCTCATTTGTTGAATCTACTGCTGCGCTACCTATTGCAAAATGGATGTACTAAGCCAGAAACCTTCCCTGGAGTGTACACAACAGCTCACCCAAGTTTCATCGCTATCGGATGAATGGTATATGACCTTATATGGGACTTTGATGAAAAACTTCGCGCGTCGTCGCTCATTTGTTGATTCTGCTCCTGCTCTTCCTATTTTTAAAGGGATTTACTAAGCCATAAACCTTCCCTGGAGTGCACACATCTCAGCCTAGTTTCATCGCTATCGGACGAATGGTATATGAACGCATACGTGACTTTGTTGAAATGCTTCACGCGTCGTAGCTCATTTGTTGAATCTACTCGTGCGCTGCCTATTGTAAAGTGGATTTAATAAGCCAGAAAATTTCCCTGAAGTGTACACAACATTTTACGCAAGTTTCATAGCTATCGGACGAATGGTATATGAATGCATACGGGACTTTTTTGAAACTGACTTTGTTGAAATGCTTCGCGCGTCGTAGCTCATTTGTTGAATCTACTCGTGCGCTGCCTATTGTAAAGTGGATTTACTAAGCCAGAAAATTTCCCTGAAGTGTACACAACATTTTACGCAAGTTTCATAGCTATCGGACGAATGGTATATGAATGCATACGGGACATTTTTGAAACACTTTGCGTGTCGTCGCTCATTTGTTGAATCTACTCGTGCGCTATCTACTGTGAAATGTACTCACTAATTTGGAAACCTTCACGTAAGTGTATACAACATCTCACCCAAGTTTCATCGCTATCGGACGAATGGTATATGAACACATACGGGACTTGTTTGAAACGCTTCGCGCATCGTCACTCATTTGTTGAATCTACGCGTGCGCTACCTAATGTAAAATGGATTTACTAAGTCAGAAACCTTCCTTAGAGTGTACTCAACATCTCACCCAAGTTTCATCGCAATCGGTTGAGTGGTATATGAATGCATAGGAGACATACACACCCACAGACAAACTATCACGTAAGATTGATTTTTATATATATAGACAAGCTGTACCCGGCATGCGTTGCAATGCCAATCAAAGAAAGTGTTGGCGTTGAAATTCTGTTTCTTGAAGTGCTTTTGGATACACAACATGTTAACTGCCTCTAAGCTATCATAAAATGGATTTTCTAATTTAGAACCATTCGTGGGAGCGTGCACAACAACTTTCAAAAAGTTTCATCGCTGTCACTCATTTGTTGAATCTAATCGTACGCTACCTATTGTGAAATGGATTTACTAAGTCGAAACTCTTCCCTGGCGTGTACACAATGACTCATCAATGATTCATCGCAATCGGATGAATGGTATATGCACGAATAGGGGTTTTTGTTTAAACGATTCGTGCGCTGTCACTCATTTGTTGAATCTACTCGTGCGCTACCTATTGAGAAATGTATTATTAAGTCGAAGCCCTTCCCTGGCGTGTACACAATAACTCATCAAGGTTTCATCGCAATCGAAGAATGTTATATGAACGCAATAGGGAATTTTGTTGAAACGCTTCGCGCGTCGTCACCCATTTGTTGCATCTACTCTTGCGCTACTTATTGTGAAATGGATTTACTAAGTCCCCTTCCCTGGCGGGTACAAAATAACTCATCAATGTTTCATCGCAATCGGATGAATAGTATATGAACGCATACCTGATTTTGTTTAAACGATTCGCACTCCGTCACTCATTTGTTGAATCTACTCGTGCGCTACCTACTGTAAAATGTATTTATTAAGTTAGAAACCGTCACGTAAGTATCCACAACATCTCACCCAAGTTTCATCGCTATCGTCGTTCATTTGTCGAATCTACTCGTGTGCTACCTACTGTGAAATGTATTTACTAAGCCAGAAACCTTCCTTGGAGTGTCAACCATATTTCACGCAAGTTTCACCGCTAACGGCAGAATGGTATATGACCTTATACGGGACTTTGTTGAAACGCTTCGCGCGTCGTCCCTCATTTGTTGAATCAAATTGTGCGCTGCATATTGTATAGGGGATTTACTAAGCCAGAAATTTTCCATGACGTGTACACAACATCTCACCCAAGTTTCATAGGTACGGACGAATGGTACATGTATGCATACGGGACTTGGTTGAAACGCTTCGCGTGTCGTCGCTCATTTGTTGATTCTACTCTTGCGCTACATATTGTAATATGGATGTACTCAGCCAGAAACCTTCCCTGGAGTGTACACAACATCTCACCCAAGTTTCATCGCAATCGGATGAATGGTATGTGAACGTATACGGGACGTTGTCGAAACGCTTCGCGCGTAGTCACTCATTTGTTGAACATAAACGTGCGCTTCGTATTGTAAAATGGATTTACTTAGCCAGAAACCTTTCCTGGAGTGTACACAACAATTCACCAAACATTTATCACTATCAGACGAATGGTATATGACTTTATACGGGACTTTGTTGAAACGCTTCGCGTGTCATCGCTCATTTGTTGAATCTACTGGTGCGCTACCTATGGTAAAATGTATGTACTAAGCCAGAAACCTTCCCTGGAGTGTACACAGCATCTCACCCAAGTTTCATCGCTATCGGATGAATGGTATATGAAATTAAATGGGACTTTGTTGAAACGCTTCGCGCGCCGTTGCTAATTTGTTGATTCTACTCGTGCTCTACCTATTTTTAAAGGGATTTACTAAGCTAGAAACCTTCCCTGGAGTGCACACAAAATCTCAGCCTAGTTTCATCGCTATCGGACGAATGGTATATGAACGCAAACGTGACTTTGTTGAAATGCTTCGCGCGTCGTAGCTCATTTGTTGAATCTAATCGTGCGCTGCCTATTGTAAAGTGGATGTACTAAGCCAGAAAATTTCCCTGCAGTGTACACAACATTTTACGCAAGTTTCATAGCTATCGGACGAATGGTATATGAATGCATTCGGGACTTTGTTGAAATGCTTCGCGCATCGTCGCTCATTTGTTGAATCTACGCGTGCGCTACCTATTGTAAAATGGATTTACTAAGTCAGAAACCTTCCTTGGAGTGTACTCAACATCTCACCCAAGTTTCATCGCTATCGGACGAATGGTATATGAATGCATACGGGACTTTGTTGAAATGCTTCGCGCATCGTCGCTCATTTGTTGAATCTACGCGTGCGCTACCTATTGTAAAATGGATTTACAAAGTCAGAAACCTTCCTTGGAGTGTACTCAACATCTCACCCAAGTTTCATCGCAATCGGACGAATGGTATATGAACACATACGGGACTTTGTTGAAATGCTTCGCGCATCGTCGCTCATTTGTTGAATCTACGCGTGCGCTACCTATTGTAAAATGGATTTACTAAGTCAGAAACCTTCCTTGGAGTGTACTCAACATCTCACCCAAGTTTCATCGCTATCGGACGAATGGTATATGAACACATACGGGACTTTGTTGAAATGCTTCGCGCATCGTCGCTCATTTGTTGAATCTACGCGTGCGCTACCTATTGTAAAATGGATTTACTAAGTCAGAAACCTTCCTTGGAGTGTACTCAACATCTCACCCAAGTTTTATCGCTATCGGACGAATGGTATATGAACACATACGGGACTTTGTTGAAATGCTTCGCGCATCGTCGCTCATTTGTTGAATCTACGCGTGCGCTACCTACTGTAAAATGGATTTACTAAGTCAGAAACCATCCTTGGAGTGTACTCAACATCTCACCCAAGTTTCATCGCAATCGGACGAATGGTATATGAACACATACGGGACTTGTTTGAAACGCTTCGCGCATCGTCACTCATTTGTTGAATCTACGCGTGCGCTACCTATTGTAAAATGGATTTACTAAGTCAGAAACCTTCCTTAGAGTGTACTCAACATCTCACCCAAGTTTCATCGCAATCGGTTGAGTGGTATATGAATGCATAGGAGACATACACACCCACAGACAAACTATCACGTAAGATTGATTTTTATATATATAGATACAAGCTGTACCCGGCATGCGTTGCAATGCCAATCAAAGAAAGTGTTGGCGTTGAAATTCGGTTTCTTGACGTGCTTTTGGATACACAACATGTTAAATGCCTCTAAGCTATCGTAAAATGGATTTTCTAATTTAGAACCATTCGTGGAAGCGTGCACAACAACTTTCAAAAGTTTCATCGCTGTCACTCATTTGTTGAATCTACTCGTACGCTACCTGTTGTGAAATGGATTTACTAAGTCGAAACCCTTCCCTGGCGTGTACACAATAACTCATCAATGATTCATCGCAATCGGATGAATTGTATATGCACGTATACGGGTTTTTTTTGTTTAAACGATTCGTGCGCTGTCACTCATTTGTTGAATCTACTCGTGCGCTACCTATTGAGAAATGTATTACTAAGTCGAAGCCCTTCCCTGACGTGTACACAATAACTCATCAAGGTTTCATCGCAATCGAAGAATGTTATATGAATGCAATAGGGGATTTTGTTGAAACGCTTCGCGCGTCGTCACCCATTTGTTGCATCTACTCTTGCGCTACTTATTGTGAAATGGATTTACTAAGTCCCCTTCCCTGGCGGGTACACAATAACTGATCAATGTTTCATCGCAATCGGATGAATAGTATATGAACGCATACCTGATTTTGTTTAAACGATTCGCGCTCCGTCACTCATTTGTTGAATCTACTCGTGCGCTACCTACTGTAAAATGTATTTACTAAGTTAGAAACCGTCACGTAAGTGTCCACAACATCTCACCCAAGTTTTATCGCTATCGGACTAATGGGATATGAAGACATAGGGGACTGTATTGAAACGCTCCGCATGTCGTCGTTCATTTGTCTAATCTACTCGTGTGCTACCTACTGTGAAATGTATTTACTAAGCCAGAAACCTTCCTTGGAGTGTCCACCATATTTCACCCAAGTTTCACCGCTAACGGCAGAATGGTATATGACCTTATACGGGACTTTGTTGAAACGCTTCGCGCGTCGTCCCTCATTTGTTGAATCAACTTGTGCGCTGCATATTGTATAGTAGATTTACTAAGCCAGAAATTTTCCATGACGTGTACACAACATCTCACCCAAGTTTCATAGCTACGGACGAATGGTACATGAATGCATACGGCACTTGGTTGAAACGCTTCGCGTGTCGTCGCTCATTTGTTGATTCTACTCTTGCGCTACATATTGTAATATGGATGTACTCAGCCAGAAACCTTCCCTGGAGTGTATACAACATCTCACCCAAGTTTCATCGCAATCGGATGAATGGTATGTGAACGTATACGGGACGTTGTCGAAACGCTTCGCGCGTAGTCACTAATTTGTTGAATATAAACGTGCGCTTCGTATTGTAAAATGGATTTACTTAGCCAGAAACCTTTCCTGGAGTGTACACAACAATTCACCAAACATTTATCACTATCAGACGACTGGTATATGACTTTATACGGGACTTTGTTGAAACGCTTCGCGTGTCATCGCTCATTTGTTGAATCTACTGGTGCGATACCTATTGTAAAATGTATGTACTAAGCCAGAAACCTTCCCTGGAGTGAACACAACATCTCACCCAAGTTTCATCGCTATCGGATGAATGGTATATGAAATGATATGGGACTTTGTTGAAACGCTTCGCGCGCCGTTGCTCATTTGTTGATTCTACTCGTGCTCTACCTATTTTTTAAGGGATTTATTAAGCTAGAAACCTTCCCTGGAGTGCACACAAAATCTCAGCCTAGTTTCATCGCTATCGGACGAATGGTATATGAACGCAAACGTGACTTTGTTGAAATGCTTCGCGCGTCGTAGCTCATTTGTTGAATCTACTCATGCGCTGCCTATTGTAAAGTGGATGTACTAAGCCAGAAAATTTCCCTGCAGTGTACACAACATTTTACGCAAGTTTCATAGCTATCGGACGAATGGTACATGAATGCAGACGGGACTTTGTTGAAACGCATTGCGTGTCGTCGCTCATTTGTTGAATCTACTTGTGCGCTATCTACTGTGAAATGTATTCACTTATTTTGAAACCTTCACGTAAGTGTACACAACATCTCACCCAAGTTTCATCGCTATCGGACGAATGGTATATGAACACATACGGGACTTTGTTGAAATGCTTCGCGCATCGTCGCTCATTTGTTGAATCTACGCGTGCGCTACCTGTTGTAAAATGGATTTAATAAGTCAGAAACCTTCCTTGGAGTGTACTCAACATCTCACCCAAGTTTCATCGCAATCGGACGAATGGTATATGAACGCATAGGAGACATACATAACCACAGACAGACAAACTATCACGTTAAATTGATTTTTATATATATAGATAGATTATTTATTTATTTATTTATTTATTTATTTATTTACAGGGGAAAGCCTCCGTGGCTTAGGCGGCAGCACGCCAGCCTCTCACCGCTGGATCCGTGGTTCAAATCCCGGTCACTCCATGTGAGATCTGTGCTGGACAAAACGGAGGCAGACAGGTTTTTCTCCGGGTACTCCGGTTTTCCCTGTCACAATTTCATTCCAGCAACACTCTCCTCTATCATTTCATTTCATCTGTCATTCATTTACTCATTGCCCCAGAGGAGTGCGTCAGGCCTCGGCAGCCGGCACAGTTCATGTCCTCGCCGCTAGATGGGGGCTTCATTCATTCCATTCCTGACCCGGTCGGAGACTGGAAGCAGGCTGTGGATTTTCATTTTCATTTATTTACAGGGGCAGATAACCTAGCAGTTCCACCCCTTAAATCAACAACCATTCACGGACTGAATGACTGACTGACATTGTTTAGCTTTGCTCTGATTGAAGTATTATTTTCATCAAAAATTGTAACATATCACAAGAGACCGATCGTGACAAATGAGTATTCAAATGAAAGAGAATAGACATAAGCAGTAACAAATTGCACTCTAATTTCATAAATATCTATAATTTCTTTAAAAAAAATACTTTAAAAATGTACGAAGTGTGCGATTAGCAGATACTGTTGCTGTACGAAAATACGCTCCATAATTGCTGTCCACTTCACAGTTTGGCCGCTGTGACGCCTGTTGCATGTCATTTTAACGTTCTGAGATATTTCCTTCATCATTTTGCATTGATTTGAGTAACAGTAAATCAAAGGAATGAGTAGGCTATTCAAATTGTATAATTTCATAAATATCGAATAACCGGTGAGTGTTTTTTTCAGTGATTGCCTTCTTTAGTTAGGGAACGTAGAACTTGGAATTCTAACTGAAATGTAAATAGTGTTCTATAATCATTTGGTTGAAATAAAAACATAACAACCTTTCTACCTACGTCTCTCATTATAAACCTATGGGGGAAAGTGTGGTTTATGAACGTGCGAGATTGCTCGCACGGGTACGCTAGTAAAATTTAAATGTATTTATTTGCTTTACAATACTTAATTTATTTTACTATAATTTACTGTACTTACTTACAGGGGCAGACGACCTAGCTGTTTCACCCCTTAAAACAACAATCAATCGCTTGCTTGCTTGCTTGCTTACTCACTCAGTTTTTCTTTGCTTCGATTGTTGTAATTGTAGACTAGCATATACCGTACATATTAAAATTATTTATTTGTTTATTTATTTATTTATTTTATTATTTATTTATTTGCTTGCTTGCTTGCTTGCTTGCTTTACAATACTTAATTTATTTTGCTATATTTTACTTACTTATAGGGGCAGATTACCTGGCTGTTCCGACCCTTTAAACAACAATCAATCCATGGCTTGCTTGCTTGCTTGCTGGCTTACTTGCTTGCTTACTTACTCAGTTTTTCTTTGCTTCAATTCTTTTAATTGTAACATTAAAAAAAAAAATGTTATTTGTTTTTTTTAATTTATTTTTTTCAATTTATTTTATTTTACCCTATGCATCCTTCTTTTAACGTCTGGAACATTATCGAGTAGACATCCTACATTATTTTCTTCCATTACCACCCCGTATAATCTGCCAACTATTCACATTAACTGGAGCTGGTGCAACTGAACGAGACGAGATAACCGAGATGAGGAGTCTAATTAGAAATTAATGCCTCGCAAGACTTTAGGTTGGAAGAAAGAAGAAAAGTTTCTATGCATGTTAAATGCTGTGTATTTTGACGAAGAAAAATGAGTTTCACTTTTCCTCTTGATGAGTACACCAAGATCCTCCTAGGGCGCTCCAGTAGCGCGAGCGTTGGGGAAGGGGGGAAGGGGGCAATCAGGAAGACCGGGCTCCAGGGAAATCCCCGCACCGCTTGTATTAGTAATTAGTTGCTCCAAGGTGAGAGAAAAGACTTTCTGTGGAATTACACAGAGCACAAGACTTCTTCAGGAGTGACCCAACTTATTCCCTTCTTCTAAATGAGTCTTCTACAGTAATTGGATTAAAACTTTGCCTTGACGAGTATTGAAAAGTATTGATTCTATATCGGCTTAGTATATGAAATGAAAATCCACATCCTGCTTCCAGTCTCCGACCGGGTCAGGAATGGAATGAATGAAGCCCCTATCTAGCGGCGAGGATATGAACTGTGCCGGCTGCCGAGGCCTGACGCACTCCTCTGGGGCAATGATTAAATGAATGACAGATGAAATGAAATGATAGTGGAGAGTGTTGCTGGAATGAAATTTTGACAGGGAAAACCGGAGTACCCGGAGAAAAACCTGTCTGCCTACGTTTTGTCCAGCACAGATCTCACATGGAGTGACCGGGATTTGAACCACTGACCCAGCGGTGAGAGGCCGGCGTGCTGCCGCCTAAGCCACGGAGGCTTTCTATATCGGCTTAGTAATTAATTAAATTAATTTAACCTCAGAATTTACTTGTTTAATTTGAGGGACTTGGACGTCGTTGTGGGGTGTCTAACTTATCTGTCTGATTTCAAACGTGACGAAACTGAATTGAACCAAATTCGGTACAGGGGTAGCACTAGCAAGGGATACCTCAGTGTCATGTTTTATATCGCCACCATCTTAACCAAAATAAAATGGTGGCTATTCAAATGTTCAAAGCTTAAATCAAATTACGACTAAACAAACCATCCGATCTCTTAATACATTTTGAAACGCACCCAAACTACAAGGTCATCAGCCAAATACTTTCAAGAGGATGATCATTTGAATCATTCAAGCATTATCCCTAACCTTTTATCCAGCAATGCCCAGTTTCACCAGTTCACACTACAATATCAATATCTCTCTACCATCATTTATAATCTAATTTATTCAGCAATTATATTTTCACATACGAATCTCTTTAATTCAACGTTGTTTAATCAAGACTCTTTTATGCTTTATTAGCAAAATTTTTGTAACAGATATGTTTTTTGAAATTTTACTCGGTGAGCTTTTGGTACAAAAATATTTATAGTATCCTCTATTATGACAAACATTTTATTAAGTTGTATGTTACTGTTACACTGAAGATGGACACTATATGACCGAAACCGGTACAGTTTCAATGTACTAAATATTGACTTAAGGTAATAAATAGTTCATTTTAATTAATACGAAGGTGGATCAAAAAGTTAGTTGCACTAACGCGCTGCAGCAGCGCGCTGTGTGTCGCAAATGTGGGCACAGCGGAGAAAGAGACAGACACTGCCCACACGTATGTTAGACAGGTCGCTGTGGTGTCTCGTCTTGTATGGTGTGAATAGCGGCCAAATGGAATGGCGCGTTGACTGGACGTTCACTCCAAATATGAGGTGCGTGCGACAATCCGATTCCTATGGGCCAAAAGGAAGAATTACTCGATTAAAGAGAAGCGCCGGGGGAAATTGAGCGCCGGTGTGATTTTGTTGCACGATAACGCAACATCTCACAAGGTCCGCCAAACGAGTGAACTGCTGCAGCGTTTCAAGTGGGAGGTCTAGCAAAATCCACCCTACAGTCCCGACCTAGCGCCATGTGACTTTCATCTGTTCGGTAAACTCAAAACGGAGTTCGGTTGTCAACGTTTCCAGACCGATGAGGAGGTGAAGGCCGCTGTCTCCGTGTGGTTGCAGAACGCTGGAGGAACTTTCTATGCATCCTGCATCGACAAGTTGGTTGTGCGTTCGCAGAAATGTTTGGAGTCTCTTGGAAACTATGTGGAAAAGTGACGTTACATTGTATGTCGTTATAGGCGTGTTGCTGTTGTATAGGTGGTGTAATAAATGCCCAAAACTGGGAAGTGCAACTTATTTTTTGATCTGCCCCCGTACGTCAATAAGGAATCGGGCTATCATGGTCATTTTTGTGTCATTTTATAAGAAAATATTATTAGGAGAAAGTAGGCTATATGTTCTTTACTGAACATAATATAGTCTTTATTCACATGTGATTTTTTTCAGGTATTTTTTTTGTTTGTTTTTGTTTGCTATGTCCCAGTAATTGGGATTATATTGTGCTCACCGACTGAAACGTGTGCACGTCACGTGACGATACAAAGCGAGCAGCAGCATGCATCAATCGTCCAACGCTGCCAGTCGCATTGCAAACAGTGGCATGGAGGCGTCAAATGAAGAGCAAAGAGGTGTTGTTCGGTTTCTGACAGCAAAAGGAGTAGGGGAAACGGACATTCATCGCCGAATGTCACAAGTGTACGGCGAACACTGCATGTCCCTTGCAAGGGTCAAGGCGTGGCACAAGCGCTTCAGGGAAAGACGGGTGTCGTTAGCCGATGATGCCCGGTCTGGGGCACCCCCCTGCATTACCGATGACAACGTCCAGCTGGTTGATGCACTCATTACCCAGGACCGCCGAGTGAGAGTGAACGCCATAGCCGCCGTGGTCGGATTGAGCGTCGGAAGTGTGCACACCATCATGAAGGAACGACTGCACTTGCGGAAAGTGTGTGCCCAATGGGTGCCCCACAGTCTGCAACCACACCAGGAAGCGTGTCGAATGGCCTACTGTCTTGGCTTTGGTTGGACGATTGATGCATGCTGCTGTTCGCTTTGTATCGTCACGTGACGTGCACGCGTGCCCTTTAGCGACGGGCTGTGACCTTCCACGCTCTGGTCGGAACCACACCTCGTTACACACGCCACGATTAACCGACGTCGTCACCGGTTTGTGCATTACAGCCTCCGACTCGTTACTTTTTGAACGCACCTTATATTATTGTTAATGGTTCGTCAATAATGTATCAATGTGGGAAAATCACCAAAGGTTTGTCTTTTGTTATAGCGTTGAGTTTTCTCACTTTGTAATAGAGCTTGGATGTAAAGTAAAATTACGAGACTTACAGAGATGTGCAAATTATTAGAATCAACATCAGTTTTCCAACATCTCATTTGTACTTTTCACTACTTTAATCCAGTGAAAAAATTGTACGAGGTGCTGAAACTATTTTAAATGTTAAACCAACAGTCTTAATTATACAGTGCGCCCGGGAATATTCTCCGCAGTACCTAGAAGCTGCTGCGAGAGATTACGTCACCAGTTACGTTGGCAGCACGGCTGTCGCTTCTATCATAACAAACAGTAAACTTTATACTCACCACAGCCATTCATAACTGATGATAGAAGTGCTGATGACACACATGCTCGCATATTGCAATACACACTGACGAATTCGACAGCCCACAGCCCACACATGTGGCCTTCACCCTATCAAGGACACCGTGCTGCCAACTAAACTGATGACGCAACCACTCGCAGCGGAACGTAGCCACTGCGAAGAACATTCCCGGGGGTATTTCCTTCTAAGATGCGGACAGTAAAAATATTTTTCTAGAATTTTTAGTAAAAGAGAAGCCTTGCTAATGGAGAATGAAACGCGTATTGATTTAAATACTTTATTCTAGTTCTCATGTACGTTTAGAACAGAAAGATTCAAAATCATTTTTGCTGAGCCGCTCTTGAACTAATCTATGAATGGTGGACCATGGTTTGAAGCCACCCGATTTGGAGGGTATATACCAAATTTGATGAAAAGAGTAAACGGACCCAGCTCAGGTATCCCTCGGATTTCCCAATTATGAAAATATATAGATGCAATTACTTATGGGATAGGTTCTAATTCCATAGGGGAGAAATCATTACTAAGTAGACCAATAGAACATGTGACCAGTTTGTTAATAAAGTTATTTAGAATAAAAAATTGTTACTGATTGTTTTAGTCTAATAATTTTCACACCTCTGTATATTCTGAACGTCCCTCGTAAGTGTAGAATAAGGTTTATCCTGGTTTCTGCAAGCGACATGAAGGAAATGGGGCGATAATAGAAAAAGCAGATGGAAAGAATACAGAACATGGAGAGATATACCGTTAATAATGCAAGACAGTTCTCTGCAGCATAGCACGGAGACTATTTTATAGCGTCAATAAGAAGATATAATGGGCCATATCCAAGAGAATACTACCAATTTGTACCCTCGTAGAGAAATTGAAAAAGTGCCATAAGTATTGGGAATTACCGCATAAAAATAGAATTTAATTTCGCTAGAAATCTTTCCCGTGGGAAGAAGACAGGTTGTTTTAAAGGCTCATACACGCAGCTCTGTAGTATGTATGCCGAAAGCTTACTCGTATAAACGAGCCGGCCGTTTGTGGCCGGTCGTATGCGCGTGAGAATTATAGAGCGAGTCTACATAACATCACGTGACATCCCCTTGACTGTCTTCCGGCGCCTTGTGATCCGCACGATGACAGCTTGAATAGAACATTGAGACCAGAGTCAATATTACACACGTGTTGCTTGAGGAGACATAACGCACTCCAATTGCACTGGTCATAAACATATGAAGGCTCGCTGTGCGCACATACATTGTGCCGGCAAAGAAGGAACGGCCCATGTATACTTAATTCAAAAGGCCTCGTTATAAAGCAGGGGTAAAGAGCCCTCGTATTTGTTACTTTATTTAGGGCTTGGGTATGTGTTTGTGTGTGTGATTTTTCTGATAGTCTGTGTTATTGTGGTGGCTGTAGTAGTGTATGTGTTTATAAACAGAGGCTAGGATTTGCAAAAACGTTGTCATGGCTTTAAAGTCATTTCACAAGTCATGAAAACTGTATGGTATCTTCAAACTTCTTCTTCTTTTTTTCATTGTGTTTCCTACCTTGTTTTTCCTTTTCCCAGTGACTTTGGAAGCCATTCTTCAGTGCTGCATAAGTAATATATTAACAAAACCCTCCTTTCTTCTTTTTCCGTTAGGTTCTTATAAGGACCACGAGTAAATTTCAATATTTCACCCTTTGTTGTTTCTTCTTCTTCTTGTATTTCTTCTTGTACTTCTTCTATTACTTCTACATCTTCTTCTACTTCTTCTTCTTCTCTTACTTCTTGCACTTTTTCTACTTCTTCTTCTTCTTCTTCTTCTTCTTCTTCTTGTACTACTACTTGTTGTTGTTGTTTCTCTTATTTTTCTTCTTGTACTTCTTCTTGTACTACTACTTGTTGTTCTTCTTCCTCTTCGTCTTCTACTTCTTCTTCTTCCTATTCCAGTGCTCCTTAATTTTATTTTCGTCTCCTGTCTTCCTTGGAATCCTTCTTCTTTCAACACTTTCTTTCTGAAATTGTCTCCCTATTGCTTTTTCTTCTCTTATATTGGACCACTTAGAGGTGTAATGACTAGCATTCTTGGTTGTCAGCCGGGAGAATCGAGTTCGATTTCTGGGTATGCCATAAAAAATTCTTTTTCATGTAAAGAAAACACATGAATACCAAGGATGAACCTCATTAATGAAATTATATTCATAATTAATTGAGATATATCTGAAAAATTAAGCAAAATACCGGTACCGTTAAATTTTTGAAAGACAAATTCTATATTTTAAGAGCATACTATTTACAATATAACATTTATTTACTTATTAATTAATTAATTTATTTATGTATTTATTTATTTATTTATCGCAACACTTTATATACTGTTCTCTTTTATATATCAAATGAAAGCCCTGTGTATTAGCTATAAGTATATCAGTTTTCATAATTCTATGTTACATATTAGTGAAGATATTATTTAATTCTTAACAGTGTGCAAAAACTCCTACTCGCGGTGTATGAGCCCCCTTAAGATATATATATATATATATATATATATATATATATATATATATATATATATATAAGCTCAATGTTTGTCTGTTTGTCTGTCTGTCTGTCTGTCTGTTATGTATACAAATCTACACCGTTTCACCGATCTGAACCAAAATGTGTATACTTACCCTTTGGAACCCTGCGAGTAACACTGTCCACTCCAAATTTCGGACAGACCATTCCATTCCCTGCATTAAGGCCTTTAGCACAAATCTACACCCATTTGCACCGATTTTTACATATTTACCCTTTGAAACCCTGATGGTAACACTGTCCACTTGATATTTTGGACAACCCTCTCCTTTCTCTACATTTAAAATAACAGACAAAAGGAACCATATTTTAAGGCCGTATAACCAGTCATGTCCGCAGTAACTGTAAGAATATATTAATAAGTCTATTGATGGCTGGCAATGCGGGCTGCATCACGTCGCTCCTACCAGTGTTCTGGTGCAGAATTGCGAAAGTGGTTACATCTTGCAGTCACGAGGAGTAATTAGTGCAAAAGGATTTCTTAGACCCCTTGAAACAGTTATCATCATGAACATATTGCCTCTGTATAAGTGCGATGGTGTTGGTGCAGTACATTGAAGTTATCAACTGCAATAAGCGTTGGTGCTTTCAAATTTACTTTCAGTTATTCCGATTCTTATCCTTGAGCTGTGGCGATAATTGACACTAATGCTACCTCCGGAGCTCGGGACAGCCGAAGTTTTCCAAAGTGCTCCGATTATTTTCCTATGGCGCTATGGGACTCCTCTTTCTAATCATATTATTCAATTCGTTTGTAAATGGCATGTGTCAGTACTGTAGTTAATAAATAATCCATTATTATCATAATCATTACGGGAAGATGACCTTAATGTTACGTCCATTATACTGTACTAAGTATCAGCCCTACTACCACCACCACCACCACCACAAAATTTATATTTTTAATTTTATTTTTCTCTTAGTTTAAGTATCATGTGCCAGTTCTGTGGTAGTATTCATTATCATCCATAAGACAAATAAATCCACCGGGCGAAGCCGGGCACTACTGCTTGTATAAAATAAGTAAAATAAATAAACGTATTATATTGACACAGTGTCTCCTTTCATTCCAAAACGAATCAAAAGGAAGTTTTTTAAAACCCAATCACGATGAGTTGATACTGTGCGCTGGGGAAAAAATATCCCTCACACCCTCTCTTGAGCAACCATATTACATATTCATATGCTGAACCCCATCAGTGAGAAAGTTGGCTGCACTGATATTTGCTCTTAGCGTGCGGCAAGCCCTTTCATCCCGCGAAGCCAGGGAGCCAATAACGGAAGCAAAGAAACCTCTTCATACGAAATGGAAAGTAATACGGGACATGACGGAATGTCTAGAATGTCAGTATGGGGTGGAGTTTTTTATTATACCTAGGTATATGAATTACAGCAAATGGCCATGGTAGGATATATTAATTGAACGCCCGTAGGCTCCCAGCAAGTTCAAATTTTAAGTAGTTCCAACTTTAGCTACCAAATGTCACTGACACCTAGCGGCAAACGTTGGAACTGATAGAGAGTTTCTAACCAAATAACCTACAAATTTGGCTACACACTACCAATATTGTAGTGGTAGGTTCTTCTGCATGCCATAAATCTATGACATGGGCCCGCCGGCTTTGCTTCCCCTCCAAAGAAGGCACACTGAAGGATTTTAACGCTCTTAAAAATCCGACGAGATCGGCCGGGTTTGAACCCGCGATCTTGGGCATAGCAGTTCAACAATGGATCAATTGACACTGTTTTATATTTGTCGGGCGTAAGAATGAGGAATAATTCTCATTCCGGAGCAGCAGAGGGCTTTGACTTGATACATTCTGGAGTAACAGAGGTCTTTGGCTTGACACATTCTGGAGTAACAGAGGTCTTTGGCTTGACACATTCTGGAGTAACAGAGGTATTTGGCTTGACACATTCTGGAGTAACAGAGGTATTTGGCTTGACATATTCTGGAGTAACAGAGGTCTTTGGCTTGACACATTCTGGAGTAACAGAGGTCTTTGGCTTGACACATTCTGGAGTAACAGAGGTCTTTGGCTTGACACATTCTGTAGTAACAGAGGGCTTTGACTTGACATATTGCGGAGTAACAGAGGGCTTTGACTTGACATGTTCCGGAGTAACAGAGGGCTTCGATTTTACATATTCCGGAGTAACATAGGGCTTTGACTTGACATATTCTGGAGTAACCGAGGGCTTTGACTTGACATATTCCGGAGTAAGAGAGGGCTTTGACTTGACATATTCCGGAGTAACAGAGGGCTTTGACTTGACATATTCCGGAGTAACAGAGGGCTTTGACTTGACATATTCCGGAGTAACAGAGGGCTTTGACTTGACATATTCCAGCGTAACAGAGGGCTTTGACTTGACATATTCCAGCGTAACAGAGGGCTTTGACTTGACATATTCCGGAGTAACAGAGGGCTTTGACTTGACATATTCCGGAGTAACAGAGGGCTTTGACTTGACATATTCCGGAGTAACAGAGGGCTTTGACTTGACATATTCCAGCGTAACACTGGGGTTTGACTTGACATTCCGGAGTAACAGAGTGCTTTGACTTGACATATTCTGGAGTAACAGAGGGTTTTGATTTGATATATTCTGGAGTAACAGAGGGCTTTGACTTGACACATTCTGGAGTAACAGAGGGCTTTGACTTGACACATTCTGGAGTAACAGAGGACTTTGACTTGACACATTCCGGATTAACAGGGGGCATTGACTTGACACGTGCAGCGGCTTAAGTGAGCCTGACGTTTTCCTTCAAATCAACACTGCCGACAACGCCGAGAATAAAGAATTCCGGTATTATTGAGACTTGAGATTCTCACTCAGCAGAGAAGTTTGACTTGAGTATCTTTGATGGTAGACGGTACCGGTCATACTGAAGCTTACGATACCAAGCGGAACTACACCTCATTTACCAGTGTCTAAAACAAAGAATAAAAAACGAATTGGCAAGCATTCTAGTAGAGGTGCAACATGCAGATCCGTTGAGGGGTTTGTAAAATCTCAGATGCCACCTGCATGGCCAACCGGGGTATGACCAAATCCACCGACAGTTTACACGCCAACTTATTTGGTGATCTTTCCACACTTAAGTGTTTACCCCACAATCTGCACAGAATAAGGAGTCAAATATAGTAAACATTTGACGGTGGTGTCAGTGCTGCTGCGTTGAAGGTACTCAATTAGCTTTGTTAATATAATTCATAACTGCTTATTGATGGGCGTATTGGCACACTGATCTAGCTGCGTCCCTCTAAACTGGGTTCGATTCCCGGATAATACATGTGAGATCTTCGAAGTGCAATACTACGTCCAGTAGTTCAGATTTCACGTGAAAGGGAGATTACAAAAACTACGCGCTCCTTCTTTCCTTCCTGCCTTCCTTATTGCATTTCAACAGGTCCACGGCCGAATTTCATCTAAAATCTCTTCTCTGACCCAAGTTAGCGGTCGCCTGTCTCCATCCCCAGTTGCATCTGCTGACGAAGTGTGTTCATCTCTCGAGATACCGTTCTTCCATCGGTAGAGGAATGACTCCTCGTAGAGTCCTTGGATGAAGCCGAGCTGGAAGGATAAGCGATTTATATACTAACTATTTCTTCTCTTTGCTTACAGAACTGAACGACATGTCGAAATTGGTGCTTCTTTTCGCTCTGGGCTGCTGCTTCTTTGGTGAGTAAAAATGATATTGTTATGCAGTTGCTTAGTAAGGGAAACCGAAGTAATTAGAACGTTATACCATAAATACTACATAATAGAGGCGTAGGAGGTCATTATGAAAATTGCAAATATAGAAAATCAAGAACGTAAGTTTCTTAGAAAAATATTCGGCCCCACACAAGAAAACGGAATTTGGATTAAAAGACGAAATTCAGATCTATACCGTCACACAGATAGTTTCAGCAACACTGTACGAAGAAGACGTTTAACATTTTATGGACACCTCTTCAGGATGGACGAATATAGATTTACAAAAAGATTATTCAATGTAATAAATTCTCAGAAGTCATGGATAGCCTGGCTGGATGAATCAAGAGAGGACCTGCAAGAGTTGAACATCGGAGAAAATATTCTGAGAAACCGCAAAGTCTTCAGGACCGCAGTAACAAAGCACAAGTTTAGTGTGAAAACTAGTGGCAGGACTGGAACCAAGTGGACAGAAGAACGGAAGAAGCAGCACAGTGACTTCATGAAGAGATTTTGGGAAGATAGGAAGGCGAATATCATCAAGCCGAAAAACAAGTTCAAGCGCACTCTATAATGGGCAAGAAGAAGAGGCGTAGGAATCACAATTGATATGGGATTATGTTTTGAAGTTCTTTTGAATAAAAATGTGTGTCACATTTCATTGCTCAGTGTTACAGAATTAAGTGAGATAGCTCGTAGTGATTGATGGAGCCTCTGGCGTGCAGCGGAATCCGTTATCACGTATCTAAGAGCTGTCAGATTATTCCATTACCGCGTGTACAGAAGTACCTCGCGTGATCTTGGCTGGCGGAGAGAATCCTGTTGGCACTGAAGTGCCCCCTTATTGCTTCTCGTCCGCATCTTCGATACAGCACAGTATTCTACTGCACCCACTGACTCGACTGCGATTGGGGGAACTGGAAACCCAGAGTTTGAGGATTCGGATCCAGAAGCTGACAGTGACCATTTTCCCGATTACTTTCCACACTCACTTCAGGATATTACCAAATTTCAAAATCCGTCAATTCTAAATTATTCGACTTTTCTGACAAATATAAAGTCCCTAGCTTCACTGGAAGTATCCCATCCATAGTGATATGCTTTTCTTAGAATGCACGAATGAATTAACGTGTTGTTGTTGATTCATTTGGGAGCTTTGCGACATCATGGTAATGTAGCCCTTGTATTTGGGTGCATTTGAGGAATGTGTCTGTGATGAAAAAAATCCACAGCCTGCTTCCAGTCTCCGACCGGGTCAGGAATGGAATGAATGAAGCCCCCAACTAGCGGCGAGAATATGAACTGTGCCGGCTGCCGAGGCCTGACGCACTCCTCTAGGGCAATGATTAAATGAATGACAGATGAAATGAAATGATAGTGGAGAGTGTTGCTGGAATGAAATTTTTGACAGGGAAAACCGGAGTACCCGGAGAAAAACCTGTCTGCCTCCGTTTTGTCCAGCACAGATCTCACATGGAGTGACCGGGATTTGAACCACGGACCCAGCGGTGAGAGGCCAGCGTGCTGCCGCCTGAGCCACGGAGGCTTGTTGTCTGTGATGAATTAATGAAAATAAAATTGTAATTATAAAATACTTTTTTCTGCTTTTTCCAATGAATTGAGGTCACCGGAGCCAACCAGGCTCATTTTGGTTTTGGCCGGGGATTTAAGGCCGGATGCCCTTCCTGACGCCTCGTGATTTTTCAAGTGAAAATTCCACCCTGCTGTCATCGGGATTCGAACCCCGGCCGTCCGGGTGCAGCTAAGCCACTGCGACATCACGCTCCCCAATTGTAATTATAAAATAAAAATTTAAAATTAAAAATTTAAAAAATAGGAATGAGAAATAAGAAACGAAAAATAAAAAATTAGAAAAATTAAAAATTAAACATTCAGAAAAAGAAATTACCGTAAACATTAAATATTAAAAATTAGAAATTTGAAATTAAAAAATAAAAATTGGAAATTGTAAATTAAAAATTAAAATTATAAATTAGTAAAGTAGACTAATTCTTAATTAGTAGACTAATTGGAAATTAATAAAATTAAGTATTGAGAATAGAGAAATTTAAATAAATACTTAATTGAAATTAAACAATTAAATTAAATGAAAAAGTAAAGTCAAATAAATTAAAATTACAATAAATTAAATTTAAAAATATGAATCTCTACTTAGTATAAAACAGTCCCCGATTTGTGTTTGTTACGGGTAAACTCGAGAACCATTGGATGGATTTTGATGTGGTTTCCACCATTCTGTAAAGGATATCTCGAGGATTATTTCTGTAGAAAATAATTTATTTATTATCAAAGGAAGCCGAGCAGTAACGATTTCAGTGGAAAAGTCGAAAAATAAACTGGCGTCCGAGTGCTGTGTAAGCTAACGCCGGGCAAATTGTTAAAAATATCGAAATACTATGAGTGTAAGAATTGTTCAGAATGAAAAGTTCTAAAAAAAAAAGTCCGCGAGAGCATATGTCTATCTTCAATACATCGCCCACTATGAGTGTTCTTACGTTTTAATTTGTTCCAACCATGTCCATTCAAATACTGAGGCAACAGTTTACGAGCTATTGAAGGGCGAATCTATCATCCCTGTTACAGCCTAGCTAGCGGGTGAACATATTGCCCCAGATACAGCCAGCAGCAAACCGTTGAGTCGTGTTGAGTTAAGACTTCTGAGAAGGGTGGTTGTGTTTGGAGTTTCCCTGGAAGTGCAACTCGGGTTTTCTTCATTTCGCCTGTGAACTTTTCTTTCCGCAAAATTCACAGGCAAGTTAAGATTGGACGGAAGGGGGATTTGTGTTTCATGCACGTCGCCTTTCTTAAATTACTTCTGACAAGAATTTGTTGCACATGCATCTCCATGATAATATAACTAATAGTACTGTCAGTGATTTTAACCCATCATGCCGAGACGTAAAACGGATATTGGTCGTTGTTCATTGACACTGGAGAAAAAGAGTGATTATCACGTTATGCAATGCATTCTCCCGGGCGAAGCAGGGTCGGGTTGCTAGTAATTAAATAAACAATGCCGATGTTCGATACATTCCATTCCATCTGACCAATGATGGCCGTCGTTATTGTTATATCAAGAGGTGGAACCGTGACGTTTTCTACCCCTGCCATCTGTTGACAGGGACGGTCACTATGAACAGGAACCACAGAGCCATATAGCCTACAGGATTTCTGTTCTAGTCCTGGGATAATTATAATATCCAGACGAGTTTCCATCTCTGTCGAGATAAAGTGAAATATTTTAATCATTGTCTGGGTTGAGACTCGTTTATATGTGCGGTCCATGTTAATTACAAGCGGCATGTGTGTGTGTGTGTGTGAGGGAGAATCAATACACAACATAATGGAAGAACAATGAGGAGGAATGGCATAAAAGAGAAGGAAATAATACATCTGCAGGATGGAGTTCTGTAACATGGCCACCATTTTCAATATATTGTTGCAGAGGTCTTTTTTTTTTTTTCCGGTAAAGAGCGAGTAACGAAATTGCCCGTCACCTTTTCAAGATGGCGCAATCAATGGCACTGGTGTCTATCACTTTATTTTGAATATTATACTCATTTATTTTGCCCCCTGGGGCTCACATCTAGTGGAACGTGGGTTGGCGACCACGGGACCTCAACTGAGTCCGGCATTGCTTCCACTTACTTCTGACGGGCTCCTCTCCGTCTTCTTTCCTGTCGACCTCTCTTGGTCAACTCTTGTTCTCTTCCGACCTCGACGGTATTAGGGTATCTGAGGCCTAGGGAGTCTCTTCCTTTCCTGCCTTAATTGGCCCTTGGCTCATCTTTCCTGATACTCTCATTCTTCGAGGGGTCAGCCATCTTTTTCTTTTCATGTTCTCTCCTCCCTTCTACACAAGGCACTCAAGGAGGCAGGGTGTATGTAGCCCCACCACTTCTGGTGCACCCTGGAAAGTGCTACACCCTCAAGGGCTCACGACTGGTGAGTTTCGGAGTTGGCGATCCCGAGGGATTCCTGAGCTGGGTCTGTTTTGTCCCCTTTTTCCTCTGACCTTGCGGCGGACCCTCTCCTCTTTCTCGTTCCTATCAGCCTTTCATGGCTTTCCTTCCTTGTCCCTCAGTCCTCATTCTTCGAGGGTTGAGGGCATTTCTTTTCTTCCTGTCCTTTAGTTGCCTTATTCTTTTTATTTGTTTACCATTTCTTCTTCTAGTATTTAAGTTTGTAGTTAGTATTAGTTATAGTTTTCATCCTCATCTCATCTTTCACTATCACCCAAACCATTAGGGGCCGATAACCTAGATGTTAGGCCCCTTAAAACAACAATTATCATCATCATCATTTAGTTTGAAAAACAATTTCATTGTTATTGAAATATTATTAGCATTTTTTTTTAAGAAACTTAACAACTGTTTAAGTACGAGGGGTGATCAGAAGCTAAGTTTACGTGGCTGATATTCCTGGAGTTGCATCTGTTATAGAGAAATTAGTAGTGTGGGTTAATTTGAATACATACGGTTGGTAACTGTGCAGAGTTTCAGTCACCCACCACCTTAGCGCTAGTTGTAGGAAATCAACTAATAGCGACTCGTTTGGAAAACTGGTCTCGCAAAGAGATCCGCTCAGTTATTCGATTTCTGTGGGCGAAACATGTAACCGCGGGCAGGACTTCTCACCAAGGGCGTCATCTTCCTTCATGACAACGCGCGACCTCATACAGCTTAGAAGACCACCACGCTGTTGTAGCGGTTTCGCTGGGACATCATTGATCACCCTCCCTACAGTCCAAACCTCGCTCCAAGTGACTTTCACCTGTTTCCTCACTTGAAGGAGCATCTAGAAGGTCGACGATTCGCTTCATACAAGGAGGTGAAACACTTCGCGACAACATGACTGAGCACGCAAGGACAGGATTTTTACCTTGAGGGAACATTCAGTCTCGTCCCACGAAGCGACGAGTGCCTAAACCGATATGGGGACTATGTCGAAAAATAACCTAATGTGTGTACTATCCGTTGGCTGTATTGGTTGGATGAGATAAAATGTACAAGTTTCACTGCAGACTTTGTTTCTGATCATCCTTCGTACTTTTTAAAATTTTCGTTTATCAAAATCTTGCTTTTACCTCGGACGCCACAAAGAATAACTCATCACACCCCTTTAAGATTTAGCTATTAGAAAGTCATTATTGAAAACATTTGACTGGAGTGTGGCATTTTATGGATGAGAAACTTGGACTGTTATAATAATAATAATAATAATATCGTACGGCCTCGGATGCTGGGTGGAAGCTTTGCTATTTGACACCCAGAGGGCAGTTTGCATGTCGAATTTCTTGTTGTTCCTTGAAGCACTATTGTAGTCAAGGAGGTTAGATATCTAAGCTCCTTGACACTATAGCGCTTTCTAGTAGAGAAATGAGGAACTTTGTGTTGGCGGAAACTCCCGAGATTAATTTTGCCATTATGAACACGGCCTAAATTAATTAATTGGTATTCTGCCCGAAGGCAGGTCCAAGCCTCCGAAGAGGCTACCCTCAGCCGGAGTTTACTTGCGGTAGGGTGGCCAGGGCCTTTCCGCTCCACCTTTTGTTGGCCAACAGCGCGCAGTGCCTACAACCGGCATACCATCCTAGTTCCGACTGCGCCTAATGTTGCTTAACTGCGGAGTTCCCATGGGATCCGGTGTTTCAACACGGCTAGGCCGTTGGCAAACACGGCCTACTGAGTTCAAATGGGTTCTTTAACATGCCACCATCGTATGACATGCGTATCGTGATTTTTGCCGCCCTTCAAAAATCACTTACCACGGCTGGAGTGAACCTGCAAGCTTGGGGTTGGTAGACCGACACGAAAACCACTCACCCACCGTGGCAAGCATACTTGGACTGGCACAGGAGGAAAGAGGAGAAGAGAAGCATTTGAAATGTGGTGTTACGGGAGAATTATGAAGATCAGATGGGTAGATAGAGTAACAAATGAAGAGGTATTAAGACGAGTGGGAGATGAGAAATGTTTCTAACCGGTGCTCATGAAGAGAAGAGGTAGGTTGGTATAGGCACATACGAAGACACCCAGAAATAGCAAACTTAGTTATTGAAGGAAGGGTTGAGGACAAGAACTGTATGGGGATATCAGCAAATTGCGTCGAATGTAGGGTGTGGTAGCTATGTAGAGGTGAAACGATTATCTCATGTCAAGCCCGTCTAAATACTGAAGACTCAATCTATACTAATACAAAGGAGTGATGATCATGGTGTCCCTAGTAAGTAAATATAAATAAATTAAAGTTCCTCCACCACAATGAGAAACATCGAATCATAGACATTGTTGGGGGGAGGGGGAGGGGGAGGGTTGTCTTCTTTTCATATTGTAAGTATCGTACAATGGAGGAAGGAATCAAGAGTAATTGACCGGAGCTCGTTTAAGTAAAGGCAAGCACTTAGCCCTGAGTGAGCGTAACCCGGTTTAACGTTTGAGCGACAGAGCATTGTCTTTTTTTTTAACCCTGACAATAATTGGTGTAGTGGTGGGTATCGACAAAGGCAGGGGACACTTCTGGTTTTCAAAACACTTATGTTATTTTTTAACATTTACTAGGCATTCAGATATTCTTCTGCTATAAGAATGGCATCTCTCTCTCTCTCTCCATATGTGTTGGTTAACATCTAGGGGGTCTTTTCTTCTTTGCACCCATCATCTGGAATTTTAACCATTCTAGAATATATCGGTCAATAATAATTACGGTATGGTACGTAATTAAACAGTACGAGGTTAATCGGTAAGTTTCTAGCCCACAAACAAAATGTCGTACGGTACCGGAAAATGTAGGCTATTCCGTATTTTTTGTACAGAAACGCACGTATTTTCCAAGTGTTCTAATTATTAATTTTAAGGTGGGCCCACCGTATTCTTGAATGTTAGAATGTATTAGGAAGTTGGGTGAGCTCGAAATTAGGCCTAAAAACTGAAGAATTCACAAACACCAATAAAATCTTGAAAGTCATAATTTGGTGTAATTATAAATAATCAATTCGCTATCAGTATGATAATTCGAAGTTTCCAAGCTGTTCCTCCTTTGATAAAACTCGCACCTCCCGACATCTGTGTTCAGTTTCATCAATGTTTCAGCGTAATATTACGTCTTTCTTACGAAGCTAGCTTTTATATTTCTATTTAAATTGGCTTTTAGCATGATAACACGGCTTATTGTGCCAAGTAACGGGATATACTGAGTGTATTTTGCCATTCCAAGAAAAATTCTTCAATTGTCAGTGAAGTTTTATGCCAATGAGATCCAAAACTAGTTGGAGTTGTTTAAGGCTTTAAGCTTAGGAACAATCATTTTCTTGCAGCTCAAAGAGGGCGTGCCATTTGACTTCAACAGACAGCCGTTTGGCTGCACCAAATAGCTTAATATTAAGCTATTTGGCTGCACTAGCCAGCGCTGCGAAGGCAATAGGGATGTATAGAACTAGCACCGATAGAGCGCACTGCTGATGTACTGGGTAAGCGCAAGGCGCTCTTCAGTTGTCTCCTGTGTTCTCATGCCACTAATATCCACGAATTTAAGTTGTTTAAATTGTTATTTTCGTGACTATGCCGAGCTATTGCAGTGTTCCTCTTTGCAAAAATCAAAGAAGCCCCTTTTCGTTTCACAAATTCCACAAAATAAAGAAATGAGGAAGAAATGGTTACATGCTATTAGAAGGAAACATTTCGGTGAGAACAATCTGACGGAAAATATATAAGTGTGTTCCCATCATTTTCAACCCGATGACTTTACGAAAACTGTGTCGGGTAAGTGTGATGTATAAAGGGAAATAATTCCTATTTAGTACCTATAGGCCTAAAATGATTAGGCATTTCGATAACAACCACTGAATTTATGCGTTTGTAATTGAAGGTGAGAGAGCAAGATTAAAACCGGGCGCTGTTCCATCGCTTTTTCCGTTGGACTACGAAAAAAAAAAAAAAAGAGGCCACACACAAGAAAATTGCCGGATTATCACGATAAGCCTACAATATCAGAATCTGCAGAAATCATCTCGTCAATATACACGAAGAAGTGAATGTAACATTGTGACTCCCATTTTCAAAGACATCAATACTCAGACAAATACTTCAAGAATACATGTCGCAACAAACGTATTATAGCTGGTTTCTTGAAAACAGAATTAATCGTCAACTTCCATCTGCCCGGCGGAGAATGTGGTAGCGACTGACTTCTACATTCTTGAGACATAGTCAGATGAATGGAAACAGTTCGTGGCCCTAAAACAGGGATTCTCAAACTTTATAAACATTGTACCCCTAAGTCGTTTCCAAGGGGTACGGGAACAATAATTATTGAGAAATTGACAAAATGACATAAGAACCAAACGTTGCAATGAATTTTCGAAGTACACATTACCGGTATCAACATTCTTTGATTATGTTTACCTTAAAACACGACAGTTTCATGTAAGCTATCAACCTAAGAAAAGACATGAATCGAAGTCTATAAGCAAGCGGAGCAAGCGAATATTTAAATCTCTATTTATGATTTAAGTCTTAAGGAGATATATTTATCAATATAGGCCTACAATACTCAATAATTGTAATCTTTAGGAGAAAGCATGCTGAATAATAAAGCATGTTAGAATTTTGTTCTTACCGCTGTAGGCTATTAATTCTTCCTTCCTCCCGCTAGTTTTAGTGCCTCTAGTCCGTAGCTCATTTTGCAGATGTTTAACGCTTAAACGCTGAAAATCGTCCATTATATATTAGGGTATATACCTATAGAATTAATTAATATAGTCTTGGAGTGAAATTAGAGAAGATATAATTTACTTAAGCCTATAAATCTCGGTCATAATCTATAAATTCCTCGCAGCTGACTGGGAGAAACATAAGACGATCGCCTTGCGCTTACCCAGTACTACACGAGCACTATCTGGTGCGAACTTTCTCCGGCTACATCCCTATTCCAGTCGGCCGTGCCTATTCCTTCAGATTCTTTCATCCATGTACCGTGCACGCTCTACAATTGAGATCTCAGTCTGCTTGCCCTTATTGTCATGGTAACAGGTTGTCGAAAATTTGTCAATGCAACACGCTTCAACGACTGGGATCTAGGTCTGCTTGTCCTTGTTGCCATGGTAACTATTTGTCGGAAATTTGTCGATACAACATGCTTCAACGACTGCGATCCAAGTCTCTGCTGAACTAATCAACTGCGTAGGCCTAGAATATGACGAACTCTTGTTGTCATGGTAACCAAACTGTCGGGGTAATCACAGATAGACCCCCAGACTTAAAACTAGGTCTATTTAGGGTGACCAGACGTCCTCTTTTTCGCGGACATGTCCTCCAATTTACGTCTCTGTCCTCTGTCCGCGAACAATTTTTAAAATTGTCTAAATGTCCTCCTTTTTATTAATTTACTATCTTATCGTATGAATGTATGTATAAGGTGCGTTCAAAAAGTAACGAGCCGGAGGCATAATTACAGAAACCAGTACCTAGAAGTATTGGCCCTGGCTGTTGAGGCACTTGTCCCACTGTGACACGAGGCGGTGATTTGCTGGCTCGTGAAATTCCCTGGGCTGCGATCAGGGGCGAGGCGCCCATTAGGGCGCTGAGGCTCAGCCTATCCGTAAAAAAAAGTTAAATTAGTTTTCTTCGGCTGTTATTGGTGTCTTTCGATTGATATTTCGAATATTATATATTTGAACTCGCGCTGCCTAGCGTCGTGTCTGCTCACAACCAAATCAACCAATAGCTATTCACCTCAACTCAGCCTCACGCGCGCAGACGCAGTAGCAACTACTTGGTGGGCGGGGTGAAGAGGGGGTGTATCTTGTAAACTTGTGCGTTAAGGCTTGCCCAAGGACTCCTGGAGATAGAAACGCCACAACGATAACTGCTGCAATCTAGGGGTGTTTGGCAGAACTAAGACAGCACGGCACTGGTTACAGGGTTGTCAACTATATTAAATGCAAGATAGCATAATTTTCTGACATGAAAAATTATTGAACATGGACATAAATCTGAACAGGACCCAGACATACGCAAAAAAATGAATTTAAGATAAATCTCATTATGTGTTACTTTAAAATACATAACTTAACTTGCAGAATGTTTTTTTAATGTGCTCTTTTGACATGTTGGCAGTCCTGGCTACACGGTGAATGATACCAATCTGTGCAGCCTATTGCCAGTGTGGAATGTTAAGTGCAGTGAAGTGTGTTTCTATTAATATATTTGTATCTTACTATGTGGGGTGTTTGTGTTACAGTGTAGTTGAAAACAAATAGTAGGCATAAGTACGCTAATCTACACGACACATGCGTTTCAACGGATGCGTTCAATACATCTCATGATCCATTGAATTTTCTTATTGAAAATCCAACATTTTTTTCTCAACTCTCTTTGGAGGAAAAATTCCAGGTGAAAGAACGGAAGCCCACGCCAAGCTTGTCACTTCAGAAAACCGATGGAAAGTTTGTAAGACGGTTTCAGAGACAATGGTACGAGTCGAAACCACGGTTGAGTGGTAGTGCTACCCGAAATAGATTATTTTGTTTTTATAGTGTGCTTTTTGCTAAAGACAATTTAGAATGGGGCAAAAGAGGGGTTGGTGAGGAAAGTCTTAAAAATTTTCTTTCTAATGCAAAAAAAAAATGAAAGTTCAATTTCACACATCACAGCAGCTGTTAAATATAATCATTTAGGTACCGCTAGAATTGACCATGCACTTTCTGAGGCGATGCGTCTTGCAGCTTTGAAACACAATGAAAAAGTCGAGCGAAATAGGAATATAATGAAAAGACTGATTTCAACTCTCTGTTTCCTGGCGCGGCAAGAGGTCACGATGAATCTGAGACGTCTTTAAACAAAGGCAATTATTTAGAATTATTGGATTTCTTGGCAGAGGAAGAACCGTATATGAAAGATCATTTATCATCCGATGGGGTATATAAAGGCACTTCCTCTGACACACAAAATGAACTACTCGAATGTATTACGGAAGTAGTTAAAGAACAGATTTTTAGTGAATTTGAAAATAGTCCGTTTATTTCCATACGGGCTGATGAAACCACGGATGTCTCAACTACAAGTCCAATGAACGTTATTTTCCGTTATGCCAATAACGAATCGGGAGAAATTGAAGAGAGATTCGTCGGATTTTATGACGTTTCATAAGACCGAAGTGCTCAAGGTATAGCCGCTGTTTTGCTTGACGTCCTCAAAACCTGGAAGATCTCGAAAGGGAAATTAATATCCCAAACGTACGATGGATGCAGTGCAATGGCAGGTAAAAATGCTGGTGTTCACTGTATTGTAAAACAAGTCATGCCCTCTTCATCCATTGCTACGCGCATCAATTAAATTTGGTTCTGCTTTATGCTTGTAAAACAATTACGCAAGTTAAGATTTTTGTAGCAAACCTCGCAGGATTCCATACTTTCTTGAGCCGTTCTAGTAAAATAAGCGATCTTCTTAGAGAAAGGGGTTTCAAATTGCCAAGCTCATGTGAAACAAGCTGGAACTTTCATTCGCGCGCTGTTGCAACAATTATCATTCACTATGCGGAACTAAAAGCCGCATTTCATGATATTATAGATAATGATGGATGGGATGATAATTCCTTACATCAGGCAATTAGACTCGGCAATATATTGAATGATCTGACGTTTCCTTTTTTGCTGCAGCTTTATAATTTGATTTTTCAGCATACGGGTGTATTGTTTGTCATCCTGCAAAGCAAAACCGTAGATATAAGACGTTGCAAGTACGAAATTGAAAATTGCACCAAGGCGGTTGATAAACTAAGATGTGAAGAAGTATTTCTTGCCTGCATTGAGAAAGCTAACTCTCTCCTAAATTCAACAGGTGAACTTTAAACTAGTCTAAATGAAGCAGGATCACAGAAATTGAAGAGACTTGCGTTTGAAATAGTTGACACTATAGTAGTGAATATGGAAACCAGATTCCAGGACTTTCAGAAGGTAGATTTTACGGAATTGGTAGATCAGGAAGAATTTTTGTATTACAGTAGGCCAAATAAATTCCCGACATTTATTCTCGAAAAATTGTTTAAAGTGTATCCATTCTTCGATCATGAAAAACTGACAGGAGAACTTATGTTCGTTTATAGTAGTGAGGATAAACACCTATCGCCTAGGGATTTGTTCAAATACATTATACACAATGGGTTAAAAAATGTGCTCCCCGAGTGCGTGAAGCTACTTTCCTTGGTACTTTCAGTTCCGGCGACTACTGCTTCATGCGAAAGAAGCATGAGTACATTGAAACGTGTTAAAACGTACCTCCGCAACACAATGACGAACGATAGACTATCGAATTTGGCAATTTTGGCTATAGAAAAGAGAACTGTTAAATCTTCTTCCAAACGTCAACAATTCATTTCCCGAGTTATCGAGGTCTACGCCCAGAAAAAGGACAGAAGGATCGAACTTATCTACAAAAAAAAATAATTGTGAGTGATAATGTATTAATTTGCTGATGCTCCTTGTCGAATTAGATTTAATTATTTGAAATAACACATCTGCTTTATTATTACTGTGAAAGTGAAGAATACAATTTAGTTGAGATAATTGTTCTATTTTGTTTTCATACATGGTATGAGTAACTGTGTGTGCCCCATTAAAGTAAAAAAAGGCCTGACCTCTGATGAGTTATGGGACACTGGGGGTGAGGACACAGCCTTTCCAGTAGACTAAAGCTGTGAATTTTGAGGAGTTGAGCACGTTTGTTACTTTCGGAATTCATTCAACTTCAGCCTACCCTACAAAAAATATCACGCTTCGCCACTGGCTGCGATGTGAACCAGTTCCGCACGTACAGCTGGACGTCGGCGTCCGAGGTGAATCGTTGGCCCCGCAGAGCTCTTTTCAGGGGACCAAACATGGCGTAATCACAGGGAGAGAGGTCTGGACTGTATGCAGGGTGGCCGAGAACCTCCCATTTGAATTTCTGCAGGAGTGCCGCGACTGTGTTGGCCGTATGCGGTCGTGCATTGTTGTGGAGCGACCACGGCAGCTATGGCGTACACTATCACTCGGCGGTCCTGGGTAATGAGTGCATCAACCAACTGGACGTTGTCATCGGTAATGCAGGGGGGTGCCCCAGACCGGGCATCATCGGCTAACGACACCCGTCCTTCCCTGAAGCGCTTGTGCCACGCCTTGACACTTGCAAGGGACATGCAGTGTTCGCCGTACACTTGTGACATTTGGCGATGAATGTCCGTTCCCCCTACTCCTTCCGCTGCCAGAAACCTAACAACACCTCTTTGCTTTTCGGTTGACGCCTCTATGTCACTGTTTGCAATGCGACTGGCAGCGTTGGACGATTGATGCATGCTGCTGCTCGCTTTGTATCATCACGTGACCTGCACGCGTGCCCTCTAGCGACGGGCTGTGGCCTTCCACGCTCTGGTCGGAACCAACCTCGTTACACACGCCACGATTAGCCGATGTAGTCACCGCTTTGCGCATTCCAGCGCATTGCTCGTTACTTTTTGAACGCACCTTATATATATGTTTTAGTTTTTCGCAATTTATATTGGTGTCATGGCAATAGATTAAATTTTACCGATGTGCAGCGCTACTATTTTTGTTTCCGTCTACGCTGGGTTTGGGAATGTGTTTCTGGGTTTGTGCTCCGTTGAATGGCAGTCTTGTGGCGTGGTTGTGTGTTTGCCAGCTTAAAATTTGCTAGTATTCAAGATGCCTAAAAGAAAGTGCAAATTTACAGATGCTTTGAAAACCAAATATCCTGCTTTCAAGCTTGGACGAAATGATTTTGAGGCAGAATGTAAAATTTGTTCAACTGCAATTTTCGTCTCGGTAGCAAATCATGGTAAGTTCTATAATTTATTGTTTTAGTTAATAAATTACAAATATTAAAACAGCGTTATTTATAGAAAATGTTAATTTAATTTTGAAGGTTCTCAAGATTTGTATAGCCACATTTCTTCAAATAAACACAATAAAAGTGTACAGGGCTGTGGCAGTTCGGAAACTATAGATAAACGTTTTTTCCACATCAACTACAGCATTAACGAATCGCGTTTTAGCTGCGGAAGGAGCATTAGCATTCCATACGGTTCGTCATCATTCCTCCTACAGATCAATGGACTGCTCACCCAAATTGAATCAGACAATTTATTATGATTCGGAAGTGGCCAAAATAATTTATTCAGCTAGAATCAAAACTGAAAGTATAATAAACAGAGTATTAGGCTCACATGCTGTTGATGTTACAGTAGAATGTATGAAAGGTATATCTTGTTATGGAGTGTGTACGGATGAAGTAATCATGGAAGTCTGAAAATGTTTCCTATTCTCATTCAATATTTCGATTATGAACTAGGTGGTATTAAAACTAAGGTTGTAGAACTAAAGACAGCTCCTAATGAGAAGGCTGAATATATTGCAGGGTATATTAAGGATACCTTGTCTAGTTTAGGTATTGTAGAGAAATGTGTGGCCTTTGCTGGAACTTAAAGGATGTTGTCAAGAGGAATATGGTAGGTATGGTTGCCCAGCTCATATATTGAATAATACAATATACAACATTGAACTGATGTTTTATCTGTGGATATAGAGTGTCTTATTGTTAAGTTGTATAATTATTTTTCAATTTACACTGTAAGAACTGAACAGTTGAAGTCATATTGTGTATTTGTTGATACCAATTACAAACAATTACTCTCCCTTCTGTTGAGAGATTATTGGAAATGTTTCTTCCCTTGAAGTCTTACTTCTTGTCAGTGCCAAATCTTCCAAAACTTCTCATTAATTTCTTTGGAAATAACTTGAGTGAAGCTTATTTGTGGCACCCGCATTCTCTAATGTCAATATTTCACTCAATGACTTTGATAATAGAGAGCGAAGAGAGTTCTGTGTTAGAAATCATGAATGGGTTGGAAACTGTCAAGGTTATGCTTCAAAATAATAATAATGCATTTTATTAATATGAAGGTTCTTTCATTTCATTGAAGGTGAAAGATGTAGTAGAAAATGTTCGAAAAGAGGGGCATGATAAGGAAGCAGATTTATTTATGAATGAAGCATTGATGTTATATATAGTATATTTGAAATATTTGACAAAATGGGTAACATATTTTGATGATTTCAGTTGCTTCATGTGGATGAGTTTAATTTTAAGGGAGATGGAATACACTGATGTGGAAAAGAGTTTTATGTATTTACAAGGGAAAGGTATTCACATCGATGATGCATAATGTTTTGATCAGTTTTGTAATCTGAGCAAATTTCCAGAGAAGTTTACAAAAAAAAAACAGTGAATATCTTAAATTAACTTGTAGTCAGAAATGGGCAAAATATTTCAATGGTAGTGAAAATATTGAATGCTACTCAGTGCTTCTGAAAATTGCAGAATATTTATTTTGTATCCCAGGTCACAGTGCTAATGTGAGAGGTTTCCTCATTGATTTCATCGCAATGGACAGATGAAAGAAATAGATTGCAAATAGAATCTGTGAAAGGTCTATTAATGGTGCAATACAATTTTAAGGAATACTCTTCTCAGGACTTCTATAAATATCTGTTGGACAGACCTAAACTGTTGGCTGGAATATCATCCTCAGATAAATAGCCTACAAAAACAAATAAAGTGTAATTTCATGTTTTTAATTCCAGAATAATATAAATTTTCAGTGGCAATGTTCTAAATTTATTAATGTAATTAATACATTTTGAAGTTCATAACAATTTTTATCGTATCTTATATGGTTTTATAACTTTTAGATTTGTCCTCTTTTTTCCCTTAATGTCCTCAATTTTTTCCTTTGCTGTCCTCTATTTCACAGTACTGGATCTGGTCACCCTAGGTCTATTCATGTAACAAAGAACTACTAAGGCATGTTACCGTGTGAAATACCGATACATAGAAAGATAAGGGACAGTAAAAATATGACTTCGCTCTTGATTTTTATATCGCGTGTATACGATTGCCCTGGAAGGAGCCTGCCTTATTTAGAGCATTTACCCCTGAGTTTTACGAGCCCAGTATTGTTTGTACGATAAACATAGAATCGTGTCACGTACGGCACCGTCTACTTTGATGGCAAACACTTGCGTCTGTCTGTCTGGCTTCCTATTCCAGTCGGTAAACAGCACGCGCGTATCAGGTTACTAGCAATAGAAACACACAGAACAAAGCGAACACCACGAGTCTATAAATGTATTCCCAGTGCCCCGCGGGTAACCGTTACCTTGACGGTAATGGAGGAATAACAACGTTACTAATTATATTCTGTAACTGCAACGCCACTAGCCTCCGTGGCTTAGGCGGCAGCACGCCGGCCTCTCACCGCTGGGTCCGTGGTTCAAATCCCGGTCACTCCATGTGAGATCTGTGCTGGACAAAACGGAGGCAGACAGGTTTTTCTCCGGGTACTCCGGTTTTCCCTGTTTTCCAGCAACACTCTCCACTATCATTTCATTTCATCTGTCATTCATTTAATCATTGCCCCAGAGGAGTGCGTCAGGCCTCGGCAGCCGGCACAGTTCATATCCTCGCCGCTAGATGGGGGCTTCATTCGTTCCATTCCTGACCCGGTCGGAGACTGGAAGCAGGCTGTGGATTTTCATTTTCAACTGCAACGCCACTACTATTAGCAGTAACGAAGACTGAAGCATTTCTTTCGCGAACGAAACATTAACAAGTATTTAATTACACAAAAGCCCAAATTATCCAAACCCCGATTATATGAGGATGATGATAATTGTTGTTTTAAGGGGCCTAAAATCTAGGTTATCGGCCCCTAATGGTTTGGGTGATCATGAAGATGATAATGAATTAACTATAACTAAAACTAACTACTAACTTATATACTAGAAGAGGAAATGGAAAACTAAAGGAGAATAAGGTAAATAACGGACAGGAGGAAAAGAAAGGCCCTCAACCCTCGAAGATTGCGGATTGAGGGATTTGGAAGGAAGGAGAGCCATAAAAAGGCAGATAGGAAAGTGAAAGAGGAGAGGGTCCGCCCCACAGGTAAAGGATAAAAGGGGGTAAACTGGACCCAGCTCAGGAATCCCTCGGGGTCGCCAACTCCCGAACTCACCAGCCGTGAGCCCCTGAGGGTGTAGCAATATCTAGGGTGCACCAGAAGTGGTGGGGCTACATACACCCTACCTCCTTAAGGGTCTTGAGCACAAGGCAGGAGGTAAAAGAAAAAGAAAGCTGACCCCTCGTAGAAGGAGGGTATCAGAAAGGATGAGACAAGGGCCAATTAAGGCGGGAAAGGAAGAGACTCCCTAGGCCTCGGATACCCTAATACCACCGGAGTCGGAAGAGAACAAGAGTTGACTAAGTGAGGTCGACAGGAAAGAGGACGGAGAGGAGCCCGGCACAAGTAAGAGGAAGCAATGCCGGATTCAGCTGGGGCCCCGTGGTCGCCAACCCACAAACCCCGATTATAGCCTAATCGTAAATCGAAAAGGAAAATATCTTGTTGATGTCTAACATCTTTCCACTCGGTTGCTGTGTATCTTTAGTGGGGGTGATTCTGAAAAATGAAACGGAAATGGGACGGCAATGCAACGGAAACAAAGAGCGCGCGCGGTGGCGGAGATTGGAAATGGGACGGAAATGTGTAAGAGGAAACATCGCATACGGCTTACCTCAAGGTTTGGAGTCCCCATGATAGATATTCCTACAATAAATCATCTTCAAGTTGTCGTTGTTTGGTGTGAAAATATTCATTATATCATATTTGCTGAAAACTGGTCAGGATTTGGCACTGCAGTTTTACAAGTAGCTATTTCAATGACCAATAGAGTTCACTGTTAACAAGGGATAACATGTCTGCTGCTAATCTGTTTCACATGTTACACATCATATGCGACTACTGCAAGGCTCGTAATTATTGTTCCTGTTATTTCATGTAATTGTCTGTACTTACCGAACACAATCATACCATGAGTTATTTTACCGTGGCGTCTCTAAAAGCCAGTGTAGTTAAAAGGGACGTAAAACCAATAACATTATTTTTATTATTATTATTTTACCGTTTCAAAACCACCATTTTGAAATTGATTTATAGACGGTAAATTGTAATGCATTTATAGGCCAGCTATATCTAAGAAGATAACATCCGGGAGGGCGCCATTTCATATGTACTTTACTATGAAAATATTTTATTACGTCGCACGAGTATTCTCTCATCCCTAGGGGTGGCGTGATTCCAACACCAACCAAGACACTTCAGTAAATAAGGGCAATAAAGATTTACCGTAGCATACATATATTTCATACGGTTGCTACTTAATTTTATGATGAATAGGGAATGTATAAAGATTGTGACATTAATCCAGTCACCATAAAAATAACTTCCAAATCACGTAGCACCATTCACCAACTATTTATATTCGTTAAGAAGAATCGGAAGAGCTTTATTTGAAATAGCAGTAGAACCATAAACATTCTGCGAAGAATATAGAATAACTTTACCTTTACTTTCTTTAACAAATATTATATATTCAGTACATCATCATTCAATTATTTGTTTCCTTATTTCATATATCATCTATAACCTCTAAGAATGTTTTTGTCCTCGTGCATACTCTCTGTTGTAATTCTTGTCCATACCATCTTTGCTATTCCGAGAGTTGTCACTTCATATAAAAGTTCATGTTCTCACCATTCTAGCGCTCCATCACCACCAAAGAACACAAAACAATCCATAGATAAATACATCATGGTAACTCAAGACCCTATAGCTATTACAAAATGAGAGTACTATCGTAGGTGGCGTATGTTCGGTATATCGCGCAAATAGAATGTTTCCGATTTGTTCGAATTTTCGATTATCCGAATGACCCTAGGTCCCATCAAGTTTGGATAATTGGGACTTCACTGTACTTTTTAAAATTTTTGTTTATCTAAATCTGGCTTTTACCATGGACTCCAGAAAGAATAACTCATCTTAAGCCTCTAACTTGCAGTGTCTTGAAGACCAAAGACTTACCAATCCCCTCGTACGAATTAGCAACAATTACAGTAATTGTCAGATTGGTTTATTTATTTATCGTATGGCTTTTAGTGCCGGGAGTGTCCGAGGACATGTTCGGCTCGCCAGAGGCTGTAGCTGCTTCAAGCGGACACCCATGGGATGAGCGATAACACAGATTACGGAGCTACAAGTTCCGTTCAATTTCAAGTAGTTCCAACTATCGCTACCAGATGTCACTGACACATAGTGGTGAACGTTGGAATTTTGATAGAGCACTTCAACGAAATCTAACCTAAAAATTTAGCTTCACACAAGTTTAGTTAGTGGAAAGATCTTTTACATGCCATAAATCTATGACATGGGACCGCTGGCTTTACTTCCCCTCCGAAGGAAGGCATACTGAAAGATTTTAACGCTCTTAAAAAATCCGACGACTTTGGCCGGGTTTGAACCCGCGATCTTGGGCACAGCAGTTCAGCATGCTACCAACTACGCCACCGAACCGCTTGCCAGGTTGGTATTCGACGTTAGTGAATACTGATTAGCTCTAGTCTGGAGATCGCGAAATATTTTCTGAAAACTCCAAAAGAGCGAAGTACGGTATTGATTTTGCCTCTAGCCAATTTCTCGATATTTACCAAGCTCTTGGGGCTTTTGTTCGCTTCGGTCTTTCTCTCACTTTCTAATATCCTCCACTATTCTTCGATCCGTAGTTCCGGTGCTCGAGGGCACAAAAATAACACAATAAGACCTACCTCTCCACCCGCACAACCCCATTCCGTTTATTTAACCTGGCAACGTATGTTTAAACCTAAGAATACTTGGTTTGCACATGATATCGGTCATCAACTACTGTAATACAGTATAACCTGTCATATCCGGACTAATGTGGCGACCGGCCGATCCGGATATGGAAAAATCCGGATATCACAAGGCTATTTTTACAAATAGCTAGGTGACCAGAAATAATTCACGAGTTTGTTGTTGATTAATTTTAATGTTTTTAACAGTTGCTTCACGCACTGTACATCGTAACAACAGTTTTTTTTCCTTTTTTCGGACATTTTAGCAAAAAAAAAGGTTAAAAGATAACAATAACGATAACAACGGTAAACAATAACAGTAACAACAAAAACACACTCGCAAAACAAACTGTCGCTTCAAGACTCACGCACAGACTGAAGGGTAGAAAGAGAGGCAGCCTCGTGTTGACGTTGGTGGCAGGCAGGCAGAAGCCGTGAATGAAATATCGCTTATTCACACAAAGGGTTGAGTTTCCGGGAAGATGTCGTTGACCGAGTCAGGCCACAACCCCTCGCGGTCAAGCACGCACCCAGCCTTCCAGCGCTCAAAGTTACACTCGTCCTCCCTGTCTAGCACACTAATGTATCCTCGCTCTCAACTACGACTTAAAAATTCATTCGGAGATGTGTCCGGATATGGGAGGGTTCGGATATCACAGGTCCGGATGTGACAGGTTGTACTGTAGTTGCAAATACTTAACCCTCCGTTTGATGCAACCTAAATAATTTCACCGGCAGACGCAACTTATCTGTCATATTATTAACCATTGAAATATATGTGTATTTACATTATATCGCCTAGAAACAGCCCTAGAATTTGGCATCTCCTTAACTGTTGTATTTTTAACTTGAGGAAAGATAAATATCCAGTATAAATTATAAAATGCTCAATTTTTACTAAATCGAAAAAACTAATTAGGTACATATTGTATAATGAAAATACTCAATGTCTGCAATAATATTACACCCAAGCTTCTCTACTGAGATTTAAACAAGCCACAGATTGAATTAACTAGAACATAGCATAACTTACTAATGCTTAGGCAACCTGGATGAATCAGCACACCACGGAGTAGCGAAGAGCACTGAAAGAAGGACGATCTCACCCTCACTTAACTGGTGGGGAGAGCGGAAGCTATTGCGACGCACGCATCGTTCATGGAAAAACCTAAGCCTGGGAGGGAAATCGTTTTTCCTCTTAATCTCACACATTATATGTGCCCGATGGAGGGTTAATATTACGGTCGCTATCTGCTCAATCTCAGCCTCAGTTACAAGTACACCAGTTTGGTCAACACAGCAACATGGGTTGTCAGATATATTCCACACACACAATTTAAAAAAAAAACCGCGCTGATGACTGATTTTTTCGACGCCACCATATAAAACGGCAGCAACAATAACATATGTGGCATTACAATTTGGTTGGTTCCTCAGTTTAGAGGATACGACATCGCGGTCATGTATCCCCGTGTACATTCGGTGTGTGTAGAATCTGTCCGATAACCGGTATTAATTGAGATGGCTGTATTGATCGTTTTATTTCATGATTACTTAAATTTCTATTATTATTTTAATTTTAAATTTTGGTATTAATAATTTTAGTTTAAAATTTCTTAAATTTTTATTATACATGGGTTGTTTTTTTAAGTTTTGGCACCTTAGTTATAACTGGATTAATAACTCACTTAGATGGTTCCAAGTTTCACAGACCCTCGATGTAGTCCCCACCGTTGTGTACAACGTGTTCCCAGCGATGCGGAAGTCGTTGGGTCCCGTTGGCACTGCCCAATCTATTGATGGTACGAAGAGAGCGCTCGGCAGCCTGCTTAACGTCTTCAATGGTACGGAAGCGCTCCCCGCGCATTGTCATCTTCATCTTCGGGATGAGATCATAGTCGTAGGGACTGATGTCGGGAGAATATGGGGGGTGATAGAGGACCTCCCAGCCCCAGCGATCCAACAATGCCGACACAACGCCTGCTGTGTGTGCCCTAGCATTGTCATGCAGAACGATGGGCGGTGTAACCATGTGGTGGCGCCGTTTCCTTCTCAGAGCTCCTCGGAGATGGTCTTGCGGAAACGAACAATAGTACGCTGCATTAACGGTTTGCCCTCGGGGAACAGTATGGTGAATGATCATACCATCCCAATCATAGGCAAGAATCAACATTACCTTCACAGTGGTGGGGGTTGGTCGAACTGTTTGTTTCCGTTGTGATCCGTGGTACCGCCACTCGTTCGATTGGCGTTTTAACTGTGGCTCATAAGATCTGGCCCACGTCTCGTCAATGGATATGATACGCCGTAAGAAGGCCTCTCCTTCGCGGTCATAACACTGCAAGTGCATACAACAAGCGTCATATCGCAGCCATTTGTGCATATCGGTTAAGTCATGCGGAACCCATTTGGACGCAATCTTCCTCATTTTCAGTAAGTCCTTCAGGATGTGGAGGACAGCTGAATGCGCCAGTGCGGTATCTTGCTCTAATTGACGAATCGTTACGTTCCGATCCACCTCTACTAACGCGGACACCATCTGTACATTGTCATCACTTACTGGTGGGTGACCAGATCGAGGCATGTGCTCCACACGTTCGCGCCCATCTCGAAAGGCTGCAACCCATTTTGCTACCGTTCTGAACGGTAACGCAGCTGCACCGCACGCTTCCTGCAATCCTCGGTGACACTGTTTAGCACGGCGACCCCTAGCACACAGAATTTTTATCCATGTTCTCTGCTCCTGCTTGGAAAACATAGCGACTGTCTTTCGCGAGCGCTGGTCTCACACTACTCATCTAACAGGCGCGACTGCGCACGAGCGGTGGTGAGGACGGGCGAGGTCATGTGCTCTGAGGGAGGGGATGCAGGGCAGCAACCGTCGGTTAAAGTGGCAGTGCCCAACATTATTGCAACTTGGCACTGAAGCATTGGTGCCAAAACTAAAAAACCAACCCATGTATTTTATATATTTACATTCATAGTTTTGATTTTGATATGTTTATTTCAGAAAAGTTAATATTGATTTTTGAAAAATTAATTTTAAATTGATTGTTATGCTTATATTTTACAGTTTTTAATTTCAATATGTATATTTAATTTTTACTTTAGTTTAATTTCTGTATTTATGTTTCATTTAATTTTTTGTATTAATAATTTTAATTATCTTATATATTTCTTCAATTTTAATTGTTATTTCTATATTTTTTTTATTTTAATATTATATTTTTAATTAATTGTAAGTTTATTTTTTATATTTTACTTTTATAGTTAATTTAAAAATGTAGGCTATATTAATTTTTTCCTTTTATTTATTTTTAAAAATTTTCAGCACCGTAGGAGCTACAGAAATAATATTTCTAATTGTCATTCCAATAAACACGTTGTCGACGAACGCGCTCAGCCTGTTTAATAATAAATCTATATCTAACCTCTTGTTGAACATTAATATTCCAAACATGCATGTTATTCTTTTGTTCGCACCAGGCCTAATCCAATCCCCGCTTCACAATCATTGTCAGTGTACATATTCTCTTGTTTGACGTGTCCTGTATGGTAATGAATATTGTTCTACAAACATTGCTGCCAACACAGGTAACAAGAATTCCACTTGACAGCTCACATATCACAAATAATACATATTTATGCAGTTGTAGTATTTCCAATGAAATATGACATCGACAGTACTATATTGTCATTAGCAGCTTATAGCTTTTCCTATAAATGAAATAATGGTATGTTCTGAAATTTGCACAGACTGGATGGAACAATTTATTGCCCGCATTCTCAGTCTGAAATATTCTCTGCAGGAATCACTGGGTCTCAGTTTTCGTCACAAAAAGTAACAATAAAGAACAGTAAATAAACCAGAATGTTTATATGCCAGTGAATGTCTAATATACTAAATTATATATTGGATAAATTAGAAGTATCAGACAGAAAATTTATGCGCAAAATTCCCGGTCCATTAAGAACTACAGAGTTTTGGAAATTAAGAAGTATCGAAGAAATATATCGGAAAATTGAAAACATAACGGAGATAATAAAGATGAGGCGATTGTTATTTTCCGGACATTTAGCCTATATAGAATGAATGATAGCAGGTTAACTAAACAGATTTTTAAATATCTTTAGAAAAAGAAATCGACTGCAGCCTGGTTTCAAGAAGTAAATAAAGATTTAGAAAGAAACAATGCAAGAGAAGAAGATGCACTAGAGAGATAAATTTTCAAAGAAAAAGATATTGGGAATGAAAAGACTCCAAGGAAGGCAATATAAGAAAATAGGCTCAAAATGGTTGGAAGAGAGAAAGAAGACACACAGCGAAAAGATGAAGGAGCACTGGAGGAAGAAGAATGAGCAACAAAGGACTAAACATTGAAATTGGTTCGTGGTCCTCAGAAGACCCTAACGAAGGAAGAAGAAGAAGAAGAAGAAGAAGAAGGAGAAGAAGAAGAAGGAGAAGAAGAAGAAGAAGAGAAAGATTTTGTTTTATTTTTCACTGGCAATACCCGGCGTTGCAATGCCAGCCAAAGAAAGAAAGAAAGAAAGAAAGAAAGAAATAAAGAGAGTGTTTGTGTGGTTATTTTGTTTATTGAAGTACATTTAGGTAGGCTACACAATACAGGGTGTTTAGAAAAAAGTATCCGATATTGCAATAGGGGTTGGGATAAGTCAAAACGAGAAGAAATGTCCCTATAAACATATGTCCGGAAACAAATACCTGTTGAGATATGCACCATTTTACCCGCGTGGAGGAGGTGTTGTGTTCGGTGGGACAGGCGTCTTTCCGTTGGATGGTATTTGAGGCGCCCTGCCCGGATAAACAGAACGATATCCGCTTCCGCGCGACTGTATTCCGCATCCGCCCCACATCCGCACGACCGTTATCCGCATCCGCCCTCATCCGTACGACTTTTTCCGCATTCGCAAGTTTGTTATCTGAATCTACTGGCATTAGAATAGTATTTTTAATTAGATAAAGCATAAATTACTAAAGCAACATAATTAGACATTTGAGGAAAAGGTCGTTCGCTTAGGCTTTGTATGTCATGTGCTATGTTTTAAATAAATGCTATACAGCCAGAATTGCAACCCTTTCCTGTTCGGAGTGTAAATTATGCTTAATGACATAATTTGAATGAGATTAGCTTAAATCACCATCTTGCATTTGTTATGTAAAACACTTACCGGAAAAATATGATGTCATAAACATCCGGGTCTTAGTAATGATATTAAACAAGTTCGAATTGTATTCTAAAATCTATCCTCAAATTTTCTCCAAACATTATCCGCAGATTATCCACTATCCGCATGGCGAAAAAAAATTGCGAATATCCGCATCTGCGCAGAGCTTTAAGTATTTGCATGTCGGATGTTCAGTCATAGTATGCGGTTGTGCGGTTCGCCGGACCTTAATCCATTGGATTTCTGGCTATGGGGACATTTAAGGACATTGGTGTATGTCACACCCGTCGACAATGTGCAGATTTTACAAGAGCGTGTGCCCAAATTGGTCATTGAATGAGTGTGCCGGGAATCAAACCCGGACCTCCAGGCTGACAGCCAAGAACGCTAGCCGAAATGAATAATGAATTGGGATCTAAATGTGGCCTCCATGAGATCCATAAGTTATTCCCTTTAAGTCTCTGTGAGGTAATGGGAAGTTTACCATGACAAAGCATTGGCCGATATAGATCCATTTGTTGTAGCAATGTTTTAAGAGGAGTAACAGCGAGGTCACCTACTCAAAGTAGTAGTAGTAGTAGTAGTTGTTGTTGTTGTTGTTGTTGTTGTTGTTGTTTGATTCTTCAGTCTTTTTACAGGTTTGATGCAGCTGTCAATGCCTCCCTGTCGTGAGCTAATCGTTTCATCTCTACATAGCTAGCACACCTTACATCCAAGGCAATCAGTTTAACATAACCTTAGTCTACCCCTACAGTTCGTGTCCTCAACCCTTCCTTCCATAACTTAGTTCATCCCCGGGGGCTCACATCTAGTGGGACGTGGGTTGGTGACCACGGGACCCCAGCTGAGTCCGGCATTGCTTGCACTTACTTGTGCCGGGCTCCTCTCTGTTATCATTCATGTCGACCTCCCTTGGTCAACTCTTGTTCTCTTCCGACCCCGAGGGTATTAGGGCATCCGAGGCCTAGGGAGTCTCTTCCTTTCACGCCTTAATTGGCCCTTCTCTCGTATATCCTGATACCCTCATTCTTCGAGGGGTCAGCCTTCTTCTTCTTTTCATGTTATCTCCTGCCTTCTGCACAAGGGCCTCAAGGAAGCAGGGTGTATGTATCCCCACCACTTTTGGTGCACCCTGGATAGGGCTACACCCTTAAGGGCTCACGGCTGGTGAGTTTGGGAGTTGGCGACCCCGAGGGATTCCTGAGCTTTTTTCTCTGACCTTGGGGCGGGCCCTCTTCTCTTTCCCTTTTCTATCTGCCTTTCATGGCTCTCCTTCCTTCCAAGTTCCTCAATCCTCCTCCTTCGAGGGTTCAGGGCATTTCTTTTCTTCCTGTCCTTTATTTGCCTTATCCTTTATTTGTTTACCATTTCTTCTTCTAGTATGTAAGTTTGTGTTTAGTATTCGTTATAGTTTTCATTCTCATCTCATCTTTCACTATCTCCCAAACCATTAGGGGTCGATAACCTAGATGTTAGGCCCCTTAAGTGGGTGCCTTAGTATGTGTCCTACCAACCTCTCTCTTCGCTTCATTAGCAGTTGCCTGAAACATCTCTCTTCGCCCACTTGTCTTAATACTTATTCAGTTGTCCCTCTACATATCAATCTGATCTTCATCACTCTCCTGTAACACCACATTTCAATCGCTTCTATTCTCCTCTTTTCTGCTGCACCAACAGTCCAAGTTTCACTTCCATAGAGCGCCACGCTCCAGACAGAGGCTTTCAAAAATGACTTTCTAATACCTAAATCTGTATTTGATATCAACAGATTTCTCTTTTGTAGAAAACTTTCCTTGCCTGAGCCAACCTACTTTTTATATCCTCTTTGCTTCGTCCATCACTGGTTATTTTGCTTCCTAATTAACAGAAGTCTCCTACATCCTTTAGCTTATTTTTACCTGTCAATTTGACGTCAATAGAGGTTTTAGATTTATTTCGGCTGTATTAAATTATTTTTGTTTTACATTTATTGATTTTCATCATGAATTCTTTCCTCAAAACGGGAGTTCATTCTTCTTATTGCCTCGTCCTCCAAGAACATTGGCGATCAGTAGCATGATCTGCTGTTTGTCCATAGCTGTTCTAAACAGTGACACTGTATTATTTCCAAACCACTGGCTGAAGTTCATTAGCCAGGATATTCGTCTGCGACCTGGACCCCTATTGCCATCAATCTTCCCTATGATAATTAATTGCAAGAGGTGGTATTTGTTGTTGCGCATGAAATGACCGAAGTATTCTAGTTTTCTCCTTTTGATGAAATTTCCAAGTCTTTGTTCAGACGCCGCAGTACTTCCACATTTGTGACTTCAGCTGTCCATGATATCCTTAAAATCCTGCGATACGTCCACATTTCAAATGCTATCAGTTTCATACTTAAAACCTCGGTAAGTGTCCATGATTCAACTCCATAGAGCAGGACACTAAAAACGTAGCATCGAAGCAGTCGGGTGCGTAATGACAGACTTAAATCACGGCTGGTCAAAACTTTTCTCATTTTCGTGAAAGAACTTCTGGCCTGCTCAATTCTACAGCGAATTTCTTGACTTAAGTCCCAGTTATCATTGATTTGACATCCTAAATATTTATATGATGAAACCCTTTCAATTCTTTCATTACCAAGTGTAAGAATGTAATTTTAAAACTCATTTAATTCCTCTGGTATGTCGGCTAAGATGACGATAGTATCAACAAATCTGTGTTGAAATTATTTCTCCTTGAATCTTTAAGCCCACTTTAATTTTTTTCTCTAATTTCCTTCATTGCTTATTCAATGAACATATTGAAAAGTATGGGTGATAAATCGCAACCTTTCTGAATACCAGCTTCTCTCTCATGTCCTTCGGTTAGAACAATTGCCGTCTGGTTGACCTGAAGTTACACCAACAAAATTACGGACTTCCTGTGCGTATTGTAGAAACATGAAGGAGTGAATGTTGGCAGCTATGAACAAACTCCATATAAATAGTGGAGTGGTTTGCATTTTAATTCCTTTTCCAAATGATAACTCACAATCAGTGTGTTTATCTCCATCACACTTGAACCAGGGTGAAGCGTGAATACATGAATAAAGATTTTAAGTAATAAACTCGAGGGGATTGTTGGAGTTAGCATTCATTCCACTGTGTGATCCACTTAACTGCCGTATGTCAAGAGACTGTACGATACTGTTTGTGCCGGCTTTATATTACAGCTTTACCTCTGACATTTGACGATAAACTGTTGAAATAACTGGCTGGAACGCGTAATATACTGTAAGTTATTTGCGTATCTACGTACGAGTACCTTACTTTTAATTTTAATCCTTGCTTACTGCACAGGGTTGCTTATTTCTCACAAGTATAAGGATCTGTGAGAAAGCGCCACTGTCGCTCAACAGTTGATTATTCTTGTTGCTATGGTAATATGGCAATCAATGTATCTGAAAAGAGCCTAAGTTCACGCACTCGCGGCTTGTTGGTTGGTTGGTTCCTCAGTTTAGGGGCTGAGACAACGCGGTCATGTAGCCCCGTATACTTTGGGTGTGTGTAGTGTAAAATCTGTCTGATAACCGGTGTTAATTGTAATGGCTGTATTAGTGTGTGTTATCTGTTTTAATTCAAGTAAGAACTGCAGGCATTCCATTTTCAAGCAGTTCCTACTTTTGCTACCAAACGTCACCGTCAACAACTAGTTCTGAGTTTGGTTACTAGATGCCACCACAGTCGGCTCCTGGCGACGAACGTTGGAACCCAAGAGCGTTAGTAATATCTAACCTATAATTTAGCTTCACACAAGTGTAATTAGTGGAAGGTTCTTTAAAGTGCCGTAAATCTATGACATGGGACTGCCGGCTCTACTTTCCCTCCGAAGGACGGCATACTGAGGGATTTTTAACATCGCGGCTTGTGTATGTCATGACAGGAGAACTACCGTTTTTGGAAGAAGTCAGATTGCAGATGATCATGAACGCAAACAGAAATGACATTTGGGATGAATTTTACACGACGGGCGCTATGACTTCACAGGACTGGATGCAAGGATCCTATGAGCTAAGACATATCTTGACGCACTTTGCGGTCCATGGTTTCCTCCACCTGATCTGCACGAGAGACATCTACCATCAACCAGATGAACTATGCGTGTGCAAACTTTTTAATGGCCCATGCGACAGATACCACGTAAGGACATGCAAACGCAGAGAAATATCTCTGACGCAATTCTGTGAAAGTGAGACTAAAAACTCTGTACTTCACTTAGGCACATTGTACGAAAATCAAATTAAATAAACTTAAGGGGTTATATTCCCGTTACAGGGTGAGGATGTACGATAATACAATCATGTACTCATTTCGAGTGATTGGTAAAATGCCCTTGATTCTCTAACAGGTCAATTTGTTCTGTTCCAGGTTCGGCTCTCGGCAACAGCCCTCCTGTTCTCACCAAGGATTTGGACAAGCTGGTGTTGTCCGAAGCGACTCGTGTGGGAGACGTGGTATTCCAACTGACAGGATCAGACCCTGAAGGCTCTCCTGTCAAGTTTGGTATCATGGGAACAGACAGACTGGAGGTCGATCCGATTTCTGGAAAGGTAACTTAGCCCAATGTTACATTAATTTATGATCGTATAAAAACATCATTATTTTCGATACTAACAGTGCCAACTTTTAAAAAATATTTCCTAGGAGTGTGTTTCATTTTCAGAAGAGAGGCTTCAAATTAATCTACGTTTTAAGCTTATTTATTTAATTATTTTATTTCATTTTATTCCTTTTATTTTAATTTTTTAAATAGGCCTATATTTTTATATATTATTTTATGTATTTTATTTTGTACTTTATACTATTTATTTTTTATATTCTATACCTGTTTATTTTTATATTTTATACTTTTATGTTTTTATATTTTTTATATTTTTTCTTTTATGTTTTTATATCTTTTACTTTTTATTTTTTATATTTTATACTTTTTATTTTTATATTTAATTATATTTCATAGACTACCTTTTTATATTTTAATTTATATTTCTTTTATTTTATACTTTATATTTTTTATATTTTATTTTTTGTATTTTGTATTTTATATATAAATTTAAAAATTTGTATTTCATTTTATTTTGTATATTTTATATTTTATTTTTCATATTTTATACTTTTTATTTTTATATTTTCTTTTATATTTTGTATTATTTTTATAGACCTGTTTTATAGACTATTTGTTATATTTTATATGCTATTTTTTATATTTTTTTACTCTGCATATTAGCCTACTTTCGATCTTTGCAAAAAAAGAAAGTAGACTTATGAGATCTACACAGGGCCAAAAATTGTGTGTCTGTCTGTGTGTGAGTGTGTGTACTCTGGATGTCTGTCTCCCCCTACCAATTCGAACACGGTGAAACCGAATTGAACGAAATTTGGTACAGAGGTAGAACTAGCAAAGGGCACCTCAAGTGTCATGTTTTATATCGCCACCATCTTGACGGAAACGTAATGGTGGCCACCCAAATGTTCAAAGCTTAAATCAAATTACGACCAACATAATCATCTGATCTCTACCAAATTTTGCAACATTATAGGCCTACCTTTATGTAAGAAGAATCTTTTGACCAAATTACAAGGTCATCAGCCCAATACTTTACGGATGGCGGCCATGTATGTGTGCAAATCGATTCCCACTATCTATTCAAACACGGTGAAACCGAATTGAACAAAATTTGGTACAGAGGTAGCACTAGCAAAGAGAACCTCAATGTCATGTTTTATATTGCCGCCGTCTTGACGGAAACGTAATGGTGGGCACCCAAATGGTCAAAGCTTAAATCAAATTATAACTAACCTAATCATCCGATCTCTACCAAATTTTGCAACAACATATATTTATATGGCGAGCGTCTCTTGACTAAACTACAAGGTCATCAGCCCAATAGTTTAGAGATGGCATCCATGTATGTGAGCAAATCGATTCCCCCTATCAATTCAAACACGGTGAAACCGAATTGAACGAAATTTAGTACAGAGGTAGCACTAGCAAAGAGAACCTCAGTGTCATGTTTTTTATGGCCACCATCTTGACGGAAACCTAGTGGCTGGCACCCAAATGTTCAAAGCTTAAATCAAATTACGACTAATCTAATCATCCGATCTCTACCAAATTCTGCAACAACATATATTTATATGGCGAGCGTCTTTTGACTAAACTACAAGGTCATCAGCCCAATAGTTTGCAGATGGTGGCTATGTATGTGTGCAAATCGATTCCCCCTATCAATTCAAACACAGTGAAACCAAATTGAACGAAATTTGGTACAGAGGTAGCACTATCAAAGGGCACCTCATATTTATGTTTAATATCCGTATAGAACGTTGTATTTCAACAAGCTACTACAACCAACATTCAATTATACTCCTTGAAAAGGACAAAGAGTTATAACAATACCCATGCATTTAGGAGAAAGTAGGCTATATGTTCTTTACTGAACATCTTGTTTTTAATTTCTAATTTTTTTTTTTTTTTTGTTTATTCGTAAATAAGTTCTTAAGGTGGCAAGAGTATTTAAGAAACACCCGTGTATTTTCCCCAAGTTTTCTGCCTAGAATGCATGTTTTTCTGCTGGAATGATGCATTTGCTGTTTACAGGTTAAAGTTGTTCGGCCACTAGACCGCGAAGTTAACGATACTCTTCGCATCGTAGTGACCTTGGAGGACGAGGTTGGTGACGGTACTGAGAACAACGTGGTGAGAGTTCCAGTTAGTGTGATTATCCTGGATGAGAATGACAACCCTCCAGTCTTCAGAGACGTGAGTACTATGAGCAAATTGATCACCTTCTTAACTATAGTAGAGCGTCAATAACCGGATTAATTTGACGAGACCTTGTCCGGATTTTCAAAAAGAACAAAAAAAAAAAGGTCGTTCGAGTTCATAACAAAAAGAAAACTTGCTAAAATCGTTAATAATCCACTTTAGAGCAGATAAAAAAAATGAACTTACAATGTAGTTTAATGAAAGAATAGGCTATACATATTTATGTAGTGTACAATATGTACATATTTACATAGTACTGTACAGTTTATATATTGTCAGAGCTCTTAAAAAGATATAGGGCCTATGTTATTGATTTTTGAACTGGAGTAGTGGTTCGCTTTTTCGCGGCCAAGTCTTTGAATCGTAGCGACAAGACGACCTAGCCCAGACTGTCGCATCAACGCTTGTGTTTGACAAGTATGTACCGTATGTATTCACTTCAACTTCAACCGGGTGAGTTAGCCGTGGTCGTTACGGCAGGACTGTTGGCAGTCGCTCACATCCGGGAGGCGAGGTGGTTTGAATCCCCCGCCGGCAACCTTGAAGATGGTCTTCTGTGGTTTCCCATCTTCCTTCCAGGCAAATGCCGGGGTTGGTCCCAAACTATAGGCCACAGCCGCTACCTTCCGACTCCTCGCCCTTCCATATTACAACTTTCCTCCCCAACGGTACTTGTAGCTCACCCATTGGGTGTCCGTCTCGAAGCAGCTACAAAACTGGCGAGCCGAACATGTCTTACGACACTCCCGGCACTAAAAGCCATACGCTAAAAAAAACTTCAACTTCTTATTTTCACCGGAATTGAATCCGGATCATTGATGGTCCTGATTTTAGAGTCCGGATTATCCACGCTCCAGTCAAGCTGCTCGCCAGTGAGCAGAAGAGTACTCGCCGTCTTGCGTGAGAAACCTGCAACATGCAATACAGCTCTGCTGTGGGGGCTGCCGTCTCTGCGTGGTTGATACATCAAGATTGGCAGGAAGCGCATGGACATGTGCTATGACCTTCGCCCAGTGACGTATTGGCTATCACCCCCAGTCCCTCTCCAACCGTGCTCCGAGCACTACTGAGTACTCGCGTGTACGCATATTCAAACTCGTGGATTTGGAACAGCCTGCTCTACTGTATTCACAAACAAGACAAGCTAATCAACCGCGGCAATTACATACCTTAACGGAGCCATCAAACTTGTTTCATGGAGATATTGAATGTTTTAATGTATGTATTTATTTATTTACTTATTTACTTACTTGATCAAACCGACAGTGGTGGCTACGCTCGCTAAAGCGCAGCTTTAGGTCATAGGGCCAAGCTCTCTGCTGACTCGGTAGACGCGTAGGTTCGAGCCCCACCTTCAGCAGCCGTCTTTGAAATGGTTTTCTGTGGTTTCCCATTTTGAACTCCAGGCAAACGCTGGGACGGTAACTTCTGACAGGTCACGGCCGCTTCCTTCCACATCCTTGCCCAGTTTCATTCACCATCATTCATTTCATCTCTCATTAACTCCTCTCATCAGGTTGGCGTCAGGAAGGGCATCCGGCCGTAAAAGCCAACGCCACAAAGACTTCCATCGCATCTCATCCCCGACCCCGTTGGAAAACGGGAATAGTAAGGGGTAGACATACTTACTTAATCGCTTACTTACCCAATTAATTAATTAATTAATTAATTAATTATTAAAACTGCGTTTAAACAAATAGGCCTAAACAAGACGGTAGCCCCTGGAAGAACTGTGTCTCATCCAGCCCGTATAACACTGGCACCTACAAGTAACCGATTGTGCATTCAAAAGAAACAGAACTACCCGCAACAGTGACTAATTTAATTGCACTCTGATTTCATACATATCAACGCTTCGTTCGTGATGTCACGATTTATCTGGCAACATCGCAAACTGAACTCTATTTGTCGTAATGTATATCAATTTGAATGGCTGGTTAATGTGATTTCACTTCTGACTGCTAGATAGCTCTAGCACAGCACTGAATCGTCAAGTCGGAAGAAACGTTGGCTTCATTTTAAATATAGGTTTGATCTTGTGTTTTCAAAGGTGATACAAAATTATGATAAAATAACACCAACAATTACAGTTTTTAAGCCTTATTTTTTATAGGAATTTCGGGAGTATTTCCGAGGGGTCTACAGTTATATCGCTTGCCACGGTGGTTGAGTGGTTATCGTGTCTACCAACCCCAAGCTTGCAGGTTTGCTCCTGGCCATGGTAAGAGATTTTTGTAAGGCGACAAAAATCACAAGCATGTCATACGTTGTTGGCATGTTAAAGGACTTATTTGAATTCAGTAGACCGTGTTCATAATGGCAAAATTAATCTCGGGATTTTCCGCCAACACAAAAGTTCTACTAGAAAGCGCTATATTGCCAAGGAGTTTCGATATCTATTCTCCTAGACCTTCATAGTGCTCCAAGGAACAACAAAATTCGACATGCAAGCTGCCCTCTGGGTGCAAATAACAAAGCTTGCACCCGGCACCCGAGGTCATACGATATTATTATTATTATTATTATTATTATTACAGTTATATCAGCTAGCCTTGGAGCTTGCCACGGTGGGTGAGTGGTTAACGTGTCGGACTACCAACCCCAAGCTTGCAGGTTCGCCCCTGGCCGTGGTAAGTGATTTTTGAAAGGCGACAAAAATCACGACATGGATGTCGTACGTTGTTGGCATGTTAAAGAACCCATTTGAATTCAGTAGGCCGTGTTCAATGGCAAAATTAATCTCGTGATTTTCCGCCAACACAAAGTTCCTCCATTCTCTACTAGAAAGCGCTGTAGTGTCAAGGAGCATAGATATCTAACCTCCTTGACTTTCATAGCGTTCAAAAGAACGACGAAATTCGACATGCAAGCTGCCCTCTGGTTGTCAATTAACAAAGCTTGCACCCGGCACCCGAGGCCATACGATATTATTATTATTATTATTATTATTATTATTATTATTATTATTATTATTATTATTATAGCCAGCCTTGGGAGCAGCCCTGGCCAACCAGCACGAGTCTGTATGATCTGGTGCATTTGAAATAGCCTAGCTTCATCAAGTAAGTATCTTGCATTGTTAACCCTCTCTTGAATGTGAGAAGCGTTGAATTGGAAATGAGCCCGTCCTCTTAGCTTGATGAAGCTTCCTCGTTTCCATATTGGAAACCTTAGTGGCGAAAACACCCAAGTGTTTCAAATCACTCGCGTGCTCTTCTAAGCTAATGAACTGAGCGTAAAGTGCTTCCTGCTTATCTATGACTATTTGATGATACCGATGAAAACGAATCCGTCAAGTAATGACGAGAATATCGCCAAAGAATCCAGGGGCAAACGCAGAGCAGGGAGCTGTCTGAGACGGCAAATTTTCACTTAGCGAAAGGCAAGACCCAAAGAAGCCTGTCCCATTTTTGCTCAAAAAGGTAGTTCAGGTCAATTAGGGTCAAATAAGACTTTTTATGGAGGCGACTTCGGTGGCATAGTTGGTAGCATGCTGAGCTTCTATGCCCAAGATCACGGGTTCAAACCCGGCCGAAGTCGTCAGATTTTTTAAGAGCTATAAAAACCCCTCCGTATGCCTTCCTTCGGAGGGGAAGTAAAGCCAGAGGACCCATGTCATAGATTTATGGCATGTAAACGGAACCTTCCACCAACTACAATTGTGTTAAGCTAAATTTGTTGGTTATATTTGATTAACGCTGCATTAAGTTCCAACGTTCGGCGCCAGGTGCCGGTTGCGATGTCATCGAATGTCTGTTCGCCGAGTTGAGATAGTGGAAGTAAACACAGTTGTACACGTGATTGCAGGGCTGCCCGACATACTTTCATATCCAGGGTTCCTTGAAAGTACAGTGTCCATCTTCATTTTTGCCACATCTGCAACTTTACCTGTAGCACGATTTATATTTTTAAATATAGATCTTAAACTAGTTTCTCCATTATTGACAGGACTACTTATTTACAAGAATGTAATACTTCCTAGCCGAAATATGGACTATATTGATTTTAATGATTATGAATATGAAACATGTGTGCTAAACTTCCAAATATGGAAAATAAATACTCCATTTTTCAACTCCACATTCGTTAAGATAATACACACGTTAATTAAGTTAAGCTTCCTAAATAGATTTACAGGTTCTCGAAAAATTACGTCGTCAAACTGAAACCAATCTGAAGCAACTCCAGGTAGGACACCTAGGGCCGGAAACGAACCGTTAAAAATCTGTGCGACGTTAAACTTTTAACAATGCAAATCCGCAACACTGCGTTGAGCAAGTGCGACTTTTCTAATGTTTCCGTTCCGTACCAGCCGCGGAGGAATACCGCCACTTCTCGTCTGGGGAACTAGATCAATGGTATCGTGCACGGCCAAAAAATAGAACAATTATGATAAGAGAAAACTTGCGCTGGCTCTGATTAGAACCGCTACCAAATGACTCGTTTAAAGGAACACGCCCTGCCGGCTGGTACGGAACGTAAACATTAGAAAAAGTCGCACTTTCTCGGCGCGGTGTTGCCGATTTGCCTTGTTAAAAGTTTAACGTCGCACAGATTTGTAACGGTTCGTTTCCGGCCATAAGTGTCCTATCTCAGGTTGCTTCAGATAATGGCCGGAACCTCTGGTTTCAGTGTGTCGACGTAATTTTGCGACACCCTGTATATTTACATAGAAATCCGTTCCCTGGTTATCATTACCACCAAATTCATCGATTATGTTGAAACAATGATGCCTTTCAATTTCGGTTTAACATTAATATTTCTAGTTCAAATTGAATTTGGTCTAGAGTAATAGTAATAATTTTCTTGATCCACAGGTACCTTACGAAGCTTCAGTCCCAGAAGACACGCCCATAGGCAGCACAGTGTTCCATGGTGTACGAGTTGAAGATCCTGACCAATTGGGTGACAGTCTCGATGTCATGTGCGTCGACTTTCCTCAGGTAAACACTTTTCCTGAAGTCTTTTATAAATGTTATTAGTTGGCACTTCATTGGCAAGAGCAATCAAAACTTGTGATCATCCAATGACAATGATGTTCGCTTGACGCAACGAAACTAGTCATCCAATATAGCCCACCCCCATTTTGTGAGGATTGTTTTATCTCTACTTGTATAAAACAGTCCCTGATTCTTGAATGTCACGGGAAATCTCGAAAACCACTGGATGGATTTTGATCTAGTTTTCACCATTCCGTAGAGGATATCTCGAGGAAGGTTCCTGTAGAAAATAATTTATTTATTTTCAAAGAAAGCCAAGCAGTAACGATTTCAGTGAAAAAGTCCACGAGAGCATACCTCTATCTTCAATACATCGCCCACTGTAAGTGTTTTTACGTTTTCATTTCTTCCAACAATCTCCATTCAATTACTGAGGCGGCAGTTGACAAGCTAGCTAGGGGCGAGCCTATCACTTTTTTGTAGAACTTTTCATGCTGACCAATTCTTACGCTCATAGTATATTGATATTTTAGCGGTTTGCCCAGCGTAAGCTTAAGAAGCGCACGGACGCCAAGTTTGTTTTCGATTTTTTTCACTGAAATCGTTACTGCTTGGCTTCCTTTGATCATACGTAAATTATTTTCTACAGAATCTTTCCTCGAGATATCCTTTACAGAATGGTGAAAACCGCATCAAAATCCATCCAGTGGTTCTCGAGATTACCCGTGGCATCCAAGAATCGGGGATTTTTGTCTTATACTAACAAAGTAGAGATTGTCGGGGAACACATGCACCAAGCGGTACTATGACGTCACACACCTCAGTGCATCTGGGTACATTTCGTCCCGTCACCGTAACGTAACGCCAGATCCCAGCGTAACGGCGAAGTCGACAAGATCATTTAAAATGATAAAAGTTTCTGTTTGACGGTCGTACAGTCCAGAATCGGTTCGCCAATCAGGCAAAATCGCCGTGAGCATTGAGGCTCTCATCCCACCGACGCACCAGGTGGTAACACACCCTGTCCTGCTGCTTGAAGAAGTCCGTAATCGCCTGCTGAACATCCTCGTCCTATAGGAATCGTCGACCCTTCAAGGCCTTATTTAAAGGACCGAAGGTGTGATAATCGCATGGAGAGTGATCAGGATTATCGGGTCTCTTCCACTCGAGTTGGCGTACCTTCTGCATCACGACCTTTGCGGTATGGGGACGTGTGTTATCATGATGCAGCAGTACCCCTTGTCGCAGTTTTCCCGGACGTTTCACCTGAATTGCACGCCGTAATTTCTCCAGTGTTGCGCAGTACCGTTCCCCAGTGATGGAGACACCAGGTTTCTTGAAATCAATAAGCAATGGGGCCCGTTGATCAAATAACAGGGTGAGTATCACCTTTCCAGCGGAAGGTTAACTCTAGAAATTTTTGGGACGATGGATGACACCACTGCATTGTCGACGCTTTCATTTCCGGTTCTCAGTGGTGGCACCAGTTTTCGTCGCCTGCAACAATGCGCTCCAGGAATGGTTGACTTGAATATTGAAACGCATCAGGTGCTGCAGGTCAACAACCATCCGGTGTGCTTTTTGTTCGGCATTCAACACCCGGCGAATCTACAGGGTGTCTCAAATAAAAGTACTAACACTTTGAATGACTATAAAATGATTATTTATGAAGATAGAGACAAGTTTAAGGGCTTAAATTATAGAAGAGACATGCAATTAATGACTCACGTTCGAAAATGTTCAAATTGATCACTGTCAGTGTCCAGGAGTTCGACAAACCGCCACCAACGCACCGGACCATTGCTCGCATCAGAGATAAATTTGAAGCAATGGAACCTTCACAACGTCAACAAGTAACGTTCTGGACGGCCACGGACAACAACCAGTCCTAGAAAAGAAGAACAGGTGCAGAAAGCCCTCCCTTGATCCCCACCGAAATCACTACGACCAACGGCACGAGAGACACACATCTCAAAAGATAGCGTCCATCGCATCATGAAGCGTCTGCGCTGGAAATCCTACATTTCAACACGAAATTGGAAATTGACAGACAATGACATGAAATTCCAAATGAATTTTGTCGTAACGTGTGCGAATCCATTGCTTCGCATTATCAGCTTTGTCTGGACACTGACGGTCATCAATTCGAACATTTGCCAACATGAGTCTTTAATTACATGTCTTCTCTATAATTGAAGCCCTTAAACTTGTCTCTATGTTCATAAATACAGTAATCATTTTATAGTCATTCAAAGTGTTAGTACATTTCTGTGAGACACCCTGTATATACGTTCCATATATGCTGCAGCAATGCCCTCAAACGGAAACTTTTTGATCAACTTGTATAATTTGAGCACACTTATGTTGACCGACTGAAAATTGTCTAAGGGGTCGTCCACATATTACATAATATTTCTGATTTCGTCAGGATTTATCTGCTTAAATAAATGAATTAAGGAACACAATGTCAGAGACTCAGGGACATCAATTACTGTAAAAAACTAAAAAACTCTCGGCACGCCGGAAGGTGGAGTTGGATTTCACCGGGCAGAGAAAAATATTTCTAATTCATTAAATTCACCTTCCGAAACCTAATGCTGACGTATATTTAAAAATTACTAAAATCACAGACACAATCCGTATGAGAAGGATCCAATTCATGGGACATTTGGACAGAATGGACCCAACTAGGTTAACAAATAAAATCTATATGTTTTTGGTACAAACAGGCAGAAAAGGACTTGGCTGAATTAGGTTTTCCCAATCTCAAGGATCGAGAGGAAATTAGGAAAATTACTCATACACGGGGTTTTGAGGGAGAAGAGAGAAGGCCTACCAGACACGTCTGGTCGCAGCAACGAAGACTCGCTCAATCGTTGCGCATGAAGAGTTATTGGGTAAACATCAAGGCCAATAAGTGTTGATTCCGTGTGGTCCTAGGAGACCCATTCGTGCAGAAGATGAAGCTAATTGTTAGCATATGAGAAGTGCCATCTTCTTATATCTTCTTATAATTCCCAAAACATTTTGCTCATCCCTTGGTGTAAGGGTGGGTCATACCAAAAATTATTTCAGACAAAAGTTTTAGGTAATGTTTAGAGGACTATCGACTATTTTAAACAGTTTTGTTATTGTGTCTGTATGATGGAAATTGTTCTCTCCAATAGGTGGCTATCTATAACACTAGAGAACTTGAAATACCACCTTGCTGTGGTATGTGTAAACAAAAAAACTTGGGTCTAAACTGTGGTACATCAATCTAATTTATTCTGATAAATTTCTGATAAATTTAGTGATTTTACCCATATTTCGTAAAAGTGAACACCTAAACACCTAGGCTCTAGTTATAACCTTGTTTGTTTCAGTTTCCAGATGCTTGCTCCAAATTCGAAGTGGTGACACTGAATGCCAGCGAACGCAGCTACTTTGGAACAGTAGTGTTACGCCAGCCTCTCGACTACTCCCTGCGCCAGTTCTACCACATGTCACTTGTAGCCACCGTACGTATATTCAATTTTTTCATATTAGTAAAAACAGGAAAAGTCTGTCAGTGTATTCAATACAATGCTTTCCAGTGGCTGCCGGTTATAAGATTGCTGTTCTGCAGAACGACCAAATTTTTTCAACAAAACAAATAACACTTGAATATAGGAATGATCCACTTTTCAATACAACATCTGCAATATATTATCTACACTAATGTTACATGATTCGGCTTTTTATGACTTCCTCAGCTTGTGTTGTTTGCACATAAAATTAACAAATTTTTTAAAACCATAATTAGTGACCATAAATTACTATATATACAATTCAATGAAGTTTTTATCAAACATTTTTATGAAGAGGTTTTGGAAAGAAAAGAAAAGAGGAAAAGGAAGTGAAGCTGTGATTGGCTCAAGTTCGCACTCTCTCCCAAAGGGGGAAAATCTATGATAATAATAAATTAATGGATATCCTTGCAAAACATTAAATTTAAAAATTGAATTGAAACATTATTTTCTGAATTCTGTCAAAGATATCAAAAGCTAATGAAATATTCTCCAAAAAAAAAAACTAAGTGCATCCAGTTATCAACATCTTCAAAATCGTATAGCCTGTGATTTGTTGCAAAGTGACAATATTATGATTGGCAACTCCAGCTAGCGGTGAAAATAAGAATCTCACCAAGTAGGATAAATCTACCACGTGGTGACAGTCTGTATGGATTTGTATGGATGAACAGACGCATGTAATTTGTTTGTGTTTTTATACACAATTAATGAGTTACTCATTGTTAGAATCGTCGCCGGCCAATACTCGTATCCGAGTGTATGCTTCTTTCCTGCATTACTAATTTATATTCACTCGATGGTGATGTCACTGGTGACTCAACAGACCAATTCTGGCATAGGACATTCGGCCGCACACAATGCATATGATGGAAGGTGGAGGACGTGGCAATATCTGGCACAGCTTTCTCCTCTAACGAGTTTCCATTTCCTGCCTTAGGCGTTCTTCTTCAAAATGTGAAACCGCAGCTGATGTGGCTGCACGCCAACGTGCGCGATCTTCCGCAAGTGTATGCCAATTATCTGGATCAATGGCTACACTCCTCAAGGTTTCTTTAAGCTGGTCTTTGTAATGCTTCCGAAGTGCTCCTAGGGGTCTCTTGGCCGTGCTGAGCTCACTGTACAGGATTTTCCGTGGGAGTCTGTCGTCATTCATGCGTTGGACATGACCGATCCATATAAGCCGGTTTATTAGAATATAAAATTAGTAAAAGCAAAGTACAGAGAGTTTGTTTTATATGCGACGGGGACCATCGCTTGCCCGCTCGCCCGAGTTGCGCGTCTGTCTCCATCCTGGCACTTTGCCGTTATGCGACGCTAGCACTGAGTCATTGAGTATAGGAATTTGTACTTCAATGTGATCCTTGACCAATTTTTTGACGAACTGACTTACGAAGGGGGATCGTCAACTGCTCACATTGCCGAAGCATCCATGACAGAATTGCGTCGCATTTTCGGTACTAGGATTATAAGTCAGAACGTGTGGCCCCCGCAAGTCCAGACTTATCACCATGTGACTTTCATCTGTGTGGAACGCTTTAAAATAGAGTGTATGCGAGAAGCCCTCACACTATAAATGAGCTTAAAGGCTATATTACAACTGAAATACAGTCCATCGGTGCTGAGGATCTTCAGAAAGTAAATGACAATTTCATAAAGAGGTGCCAGCAATGTGTAGCAGAGAATGGCGAACATTTTCAGCACCAGCTGTGGACTAGGCAAGTACAAATTCCTATACTCAATGACCAAGTGCCGCGTGAGCGCCGCATAACGGCAAAGTGCCTGACGGGAGACAGACGCACAACGCGGGCGAGCGGGAAAGCGAGGGTCCCTGTCGCCAAATAGCTTATAAAGATAATAGCGGAAACTCGGCCGTAAAAGCATGCGCTCGCCTGGAGACAGCGATCACAGTGCCATCTCTTGGTGCGAGTTGACAGCATTACTCTTCTTGTCACTCACAGCTGGCATTTTTGAGTGCGCACCGACCGAAATTGCATTGTGGAGCTAACACATGTCTCGGCAAATAATTTAAAGATTAGTGTTAAAAGAAACAAAAGATACTTGGTTCTCTACAATTTATATAGAATTCTAAAAAATAGTGCAGATAATTCATGACATGGTACTGGTGTGGGTTACTGAAGTCTGGAATATGCCCATACATACCCGTACCGTAAGCATTTACACTTAATGATGTGTTACTTTTCGTAATTTAACACTTCCTATGTTTATATACGATTCAGAAGAATCATTTGTCTTATTCACAAATGCCTTTATGAAGACTGCAAAATATCTACTTGCCAACAACAGAATACAGTTCTTGCATACTCCCTCCGGTGTGGCACATTCACTCGTAAGTAAATTAACCATCTTGACCCCATGCGTGCTTTCAATCAAAAAGTTACTACCTTGGCATGGGGAAAGCAAACTGTTGACCATTACTGTCCTTATGGCACTGCGAAACTTAGAGGCATCAGGTGTTACATTATTACCTCCTTTCCCTCTTATGGTCGAAAATGCATTCTCAATACAATCTTGAGTCAACCTTCGAGTAAACAGAAACAGAAAGGCGGAGGTGAATTACAAACGCGCAACAGGGATGTAGTGATAACCCAACTCACAGCAGGTGTAGTTTATACTGGTAACGCAGTAACAAGCAATGAGCGGGTTAGTTACTTCTCTGGCTAAGTCCCGAGATACGGTGAAGTTAGTCCCAATATGTTGGCCACTGAGGGTGACAGTGAGGGGGAAGCCTATACTAATCCTAGCTAGAGTGTCACGGTGCTAAACTAGCCCGCCTACCAGCCGTGACACCTAGTAGATTAGAAGTTCTTGGAGCAAGAAGCAGGTTCCACTACTCTATAGCTTATCCCTGCGCAGCTTGATTAGGCCTATAGGTAACATAGCGTAGTAGCTCGTAAACATGGAAACGTGGCGATAGCGAGGACCAGACTATGTAGAAAGGCTGGCTAGGTTGGCGGAATATCAGTTGACTTCACTTGGTGATCTATAACTCAAATAGGGTACCGTAGCATTGGTGTCCACAGCAGCTATGTCAGATTCTATAGCTCACTCCTAAGGAATGGTCTCCCTTGCAGGAAACACCCTGACCGTCTGTGTAACCAAAGGCTATGACCTATCCAGTTCCAAACGTTGAATACGGCAGCAAGCTGGTATAATCTGAAGTGCCGGAGAGCTGTTGTTGTTGTATTTTTAGCGACCTATTCGTCATGAAGTTCTATCAAATAGCTTGGGTCACTTTGTTGTTTTTAATTATTACAGCCATATATGGCACAAATACTCCCCGTACCAACCATTACAATTGGATAATTAGATCATCCACAGGTCAATAATTTCTTATAATTGTTTGGTTGGATCTCACGGTTGTAAATCAGCTGGTCTTACGTTGCCAACTCGGACCGCTAGGCGGTGCTGGGGAGCGCTGTCTCCTATTTTGGCGAGGAGTTTCCGCTATTATCTTTATAAGCTATTTGCTGTCGCATATAAAACAAACTCTCTGTATATTGCTCAGTTCACACCTGCAAGCTGATGTTTAAGAGGGCTATGGATATAAATTGTCATTTCATTATTCCAAAAGATGAGAATGCAATGGTCGAAAGGTGGTGATAACGAATAAATACCGAGAACAGGAACGAGCTGGAATACAGTTGGTGGGGACATTGGGGGACAGTCTAGCCACTTAAGGTAAAAATAATAATACCGTAGTTTTATAATAATGGACTTGTTTATTTCCCGTGTCGGAAACATACAAATGTACAGTTCCTATACAGGTACATAAAAGGGTAAAACTGTCTAATTATATAACAAGCGCCCACTACTGAGCAACATCCAAGGCACTCGGAGTGGCTAACAGAAGATCTTCCTCTGCACAAGATGAAGGGCACAGAGGGCAATGAAGCATGTGTCTTGTGGTTTGTTCTTGTCTACATTCGCAAGCCTTGTCACATGTACTGAGGCCCCATCTCCTCAGATTGTCTCTGGATCTTCCAACTCCTGATCGTAACCTGTTTAGGGATTTCCACACCAACCAGCTTTCGTTGTGACCGGGTGGTAGTTCTTCAGCTATTGACATCCAACGCAGGGGTGAGGGGTCGATTTCTTCCATATTTCCAGCCTTTCCTTCTCCAGTGAGACGGTAAGCATCTCAGATGTCCTCAGGAAGCTCTTTCGGGACCTCAGCCATTGCTGAGGAGGATTATATCCATGCAGTGGGTGGGCGCTGTTCTCTTCCACTCTCAGCCTCTCCCTGTTTGCAGCTACCTCTCTGCATACACAAGGTAGTGCTATTCCAGCAAGGTAGTAGAGCTTATCTGTTGGGGTAGGTTTTAAGCAACCTGTTATCAACCTGCAGGTTTCATTCAGAGCTGTATCTACCTGTCTGGCATGAGATGACCATAATGAACTAATAGGCACTAATTTCTGTGACAGAAAAGAAGCAGTGATAAAACATGTTTGCAACATTCTGATGCACCTTCCTTACAAGAACATTGAAACTGCTTAATAGTTAGCTCTCTCCTTTCAATTTCTCTTGTAAGCAATGTGGTGCTGAGCAGCGACGTCTGGAGCCTGTAAATAGGAACTGCCTCCTTTTTAATTTTAAAAAATCCTTCAAAGTTTCATCATTGTGTACTCTTTCACAAGATGTTTGCAAATAACACTTCTATCCCTTCTGTAAAGTTTCTGGAGTCTATGATGCAGTTGGCAAACTCGAATATGACTTTGAAACGTAACAGCGTCATGATTCAAAATGCACAAAAACAAATCCAAACAGACAATCAATGCTTGATAATAAGTAATTCACACATAAAATCCTGTGGAACACACAATCGCATGTATTGTACTGTTATACATAATACAACACTGTCAGTATATTAGGGATCACATTCACTGATTAAAACAGGATAGTTAAAAAGTGTTCCATAGCAATCCTGTGGCTTGCCACGGTAGGTGAGTGGTAAACGTGTCGGACTACCTAACCCAAGCTTGCAGGTTTGCCGTGGTAAGTGATTTTTGAAAGGCGACAAAAATCTTGTCACGCATGTCATAGGTTGTTGGCGTGTTAAAGAACCCATTTGAATTCAGTAGGCAGTGTTCAGAATGGCAAAATTAATCTCATGATTTTCCGCCAACATGAAGTTCCTCCTCTCTCTACTAGAAAGCGCTATTGTGTCAAGGAGCTTAGATATCTAACCTCCTTGACTTTCATAGCGCTACAAGGAACGAAAACAAAATCGACATGTAAGCTGCCCTTTGGTTGCATATAACAAAGCTTGCACCCTGCACTCGAGGCCATACGATATTATTATTAGCAATCCTGTGGTATTCAGTGTTTTATCCTATGCATCCCAGCCACGTTGGACCGACCTCATCGCCCCAAGTGATAATTTGAGTTGCCAATACCCTGACTGCAGCTATTCTGAGTGTGGTTTATCCCCGGGTATTTCTACACTCCCTCCAGGCATATTCCGGGATAGTACCTTATTTCCAGTCCCAGGGCTACTACCCCATCCCTGCCCCTCATACAGTTACTGTCACAGTGAAGGCCCGGGTTCGATTCCCGGCTCTGCCAAGAAGATCAATTCTGAGGTCTGAGGGCTGGAACAGGGTTCTCTCAGCCTCGTGAGGCAAAACTGATAAGAGGCTGGTTCGATTCCTACCTCAGCCATCATGGAAGTGGTTTTGCATGGTTTCCCCCACTTCTACTCCAGGCAAATGCCGGGATGGTACCTAACTTAAGGTCACTGCCGCTTCCTACCCAAATCATACCTCAATTACAGATACACACACACTAGTACAGACATCACAGTGACTCAGGTTATCAGACAAGTTCAATTCACACCCAACTACATGGGGATGATGACCAAGATGTTCCAAGACACTTATTTATTTAGCATATGGCTTTACAGATACCATATGTAATTTTCCACAGAATAAATAGTATACACAAAGCATATCCGTGCAAACATCTCTTTTGAATTTCCACTTTTACAACAACTGACAAAGTATTCCAAGTTATGATATTAATTTGGTTTTAAGCAGCTTCGGTGGCGTAGTTGAGAGCATGCTGAGCATCAATGCCCAAGATTGCGGGTTCAAACCCGGCCCGAAGTCGTTGGATTTTTTTAAGAGCGTTAAAAATCCCCCTGAATGCCTTCCTTTGGAGAGGAACTAAAGCCAGCAGTCCCATGTCATAGATTTATGGCATGTTAAAGAACCTTCCACTAATTACACCTGTTTGAAGCTAAATTATATAGGTTAAGAATGTAAACAACGCTCTTAGGTTCTTACGTTCGTCGCCAGGAGCCGACTGTGGTGGCGTCTAGTAGCCAAGTTCTGAACTAGTAGTCATTGACGGTGGTGTTTGGCAGCAAAAGTAGGAACTATTTGAAAAATTCAAAGTCTGCAGTCCTTACTTAAATTAAAAACACAGATAATACACACTAATATGGTCATCACAATTAACACCGGTTATCAGACAGATTCTACACACACCCAAAGTACCCGGGGCTACATGACCGCGTTGTCGCAGCCCCTAAACTTAGGAACAAACCAAACAATTTGGTTTTACACATTTTAAAACAACAAAACAGACATATATTGCTTAAATTTATATTTAAAGATCAGTAATTCACAGAAGGGCACTCGAATAAGTATAACCTCCAACTTGAAGTTTTGGCATCTTGCTGCTTTTAAAAGCCAAACAGAAGCAGCTATTTAAATTGATAAAGTTTTGACGGTGTTGTTACTGGCAGTTCTTTGGTTATATTCCATGATCATTATTGTATCTTGTCCGGTTGCCTGTTCGCTGTTGCTCGCTTAGCTCCCCCCAGGGGTCACGTGTAGGGTACTTTCAGCTGAAACCTACAGACGTGAGCAACAATGGACCCCCTAAAATGGATTAACAACAAACATAACAACGAAATAACTTGGAAAGCTGCCATGTATTGTGATCTCTTGTTTCAGGATGGTAAACACAACAGCAGCACTGGTCTGGAGGTGAAGGTGGGAGATGTCCAGAACTCCCCGCCAATGTTCCAGGGATCTCTGGCCGGTGTGGTGCCTGAAAACGCCTCCATCGGCACCTTGGTCATGACCGTCAAGGCTAGAGATGGCGATAGAGGGCAGCCGCGTAAAGTTACCTTTGAACTTGTAACCAGTAAGTAACCAGTATTTCTCCTTGAGTGCTCAAATATTTTAGGCAATAAAATAAATGTGGTCTATCTCAGCAGTGGTGTACTGACGGGAGGGGTTAGGGTTTAACCCCCCCCCCCCACAAACGTTGGTTTACTTGAATCTTTATATTGACCCATCCATCACCTGTTTTACACTACTGCTAGTGACACTTCTTTAGTCCTGTATATACAGAGTCATTATCTATGAGTGCCCCGATAAACACGGCAAGCAAAGCCGGCTTTGTCTGGTGCAGAATGTGGGCGCGCGTACACAGTTCAGCCGGTGGTTTGCGCCCACTTTCACACTTTTACCAAACATGTTCAATAATGTGTACTTACAGTGTTCTCATAGGCGATGCTGAAAATGTCCTCCCTCTCTTGTAACACATGCCTGACATCTTCTGATGAAAGAATGTCTGTCAACTCTTTTTTTAATTTACGGAGCCTGTTTTCTTGAATCGTTTAGCGAGCCTCCTCATTGTACTGGTATTAGGCACAGGCCCTCCGGGAAACTTGATTCGAAATTTTTGTCTTGTTTCAGTACAAGACTTTCTGCTTTTCATATACGAATTATGGATATACACACGTTTGTGCAATGTGAATTGGTGTCTAGGCATGACCAACAATCACAGTAATCACAATACTGTCCGGCTCCGTGGCTAAATGGTTAGCGCACTAGGCTTTGGCCCAAAGTGCCCCGGGTTCGATTCCCGGCCGAGCCATCAGAGATATTAATCTCCTGGGGTTAATTCCCGTGGCTCGGGGACTAGGTGTATGTGACGTCTTCATCATCAGTTCATCCTCATTACGACGCACAGGTCGCTCACGGGCGTCAACTAGAAAGACCTGCACTCGGCCTCTCCGGAGGCTACACGATCATTCATTCATTCATCACAATACTCACTAAACATGCAACACTAACGTCTAAGCTTTGCAGATACACGTCCATATGAATGGCAAAACACATGAGAAGTAACATTATGATTCAGCGGAGCGCGCCAACCACGGCTGAACAGTGTGCACGCGCCCGCGATCTGCGTCAGTCACAGCCGGCTTAGCTTGCCATGTTTATCGGGGGCGCACATAGATAATGACCCTGTAGTTTAAAAGTGATCGATCACGTTCGTCACTTGGTAAATTTCCTGCACTCGACTCGCAGTGAGACGACTACTCCAGCGTTGAAGCTTGCCATGGATCAGTTCTGCTGTTGAAGTGTGCAATCAGTAACTTTCTTCACGTCGCCCCGGGTTGCTTTAATTGTGTGTGTCCGTTTCGTTAAAGATAATTCAGTACATAAAAAGAATCAGCAATTTATTCCTGTCAATGATGCTGATAAAGCCATCAAGATAGGCAGATTTTGAGAGTCAATAGTAGTCTAATGACAGTAAGAACATGGAGAGCAAAACATTACTTTTCTCTCGCATAATATCAATATTATAAGCAGTTCCGTATGGACATTTTGTTACATGTTGGTACCACTGCATCATTTCAGTTTTAATTGGCTATTTAGTTACTGTTTTCTAAATTTCATTTCTTATTTAATTTTCCCCCCAGGGGCTCACATCTAGTGGGACGTGGGTTGGAGACCACGTGACCCCAGCTGAGTCTAGCATTGCTTCCACTTACTCAAGCCGGGCTCCTCTCCGTCTTCTTTCATGTCGGCCTCTCTTGGTCCACTCTTGTTCTTTTCCTACCCCGATGGTATTAGGGTATCCGAGGCCTAGGGAGTCCCTTCCTTTCCCGCCTTAATTCGCCCTTGTCTCATCTTTTAGCCTTCTTTGACTTTTCATGTTATCTCCTGCGATCTGCTCAAGGTCCTTAAGGAGGCAGGGTGTATGTAACCCCACTTCTGGTACACCCTGGATATTGCTACACCCTCAGGGGCTCACGGCTGGTGAGTTCGGGAGTTGGCGACCCCTAGGGGATTCCTGAGCTGGGTCCGTTTTGTCTCGGGCGGGCCCTCTCCTCTTTCTTGGCTCTCCTTCCTTCCAAGTTCCTCAATCCGCATCCTTCGAGGGTTGAGGGCATTTCTTTTCCTCCTGTCCTTTACTTGCCTTATTCTCCTTTTGTTCTCCATTTCTTCTTCTAGTATATAAGTTAGTAGTTAGTTTTAGTTATAGTTTGCATTTCATTATCATCTGGCACAACATGGGGTGCCCATGCAAGTGCTCTTCGTATAGCAAGCCTTGCGCTAGTCTACTCTGTTGCCGAAATTGTGCACTGGTATGGTATAGAAGTGCTCTTGTCCACAGAGTGGATACTCAGCTCAGTGAGTCCTTAAGAATTATAACGGGCACATTAAGATCAACCCCTGTGCCATGGTTGCACGTCCTGGCAGGCATTCCTCCTCCACAACTGAGACGACAACAAGCAGCTGCCCACGCTTGGAAAACTTACATCTGTTCTGACTTCAAGCACATTCCGGTTCACTCAGTACTGAGTAATCCTCCACCCATGCGCCTGAAATCCAGGAATCCAGCCAGGGCCTTACAACATCAACAAAATCTGGAAGGAAAGGTGGAGAGATTTTTCTTCGCCTCACCAAATCCACTTAGATGATCCTTCCCAGCATATCCCAGGAATTGATCTACCAAGAGCTACGTGATGCCAACTAAATCGTGCTTGAACTGGTCATGGAAGGTGCAAGGCAATGCTACACAAATGGGGTTGGCTAGAATCACCAGCTTGTGACTGCGGAGCTCAAGAACAGACGATGAACCACATCATTCGGGAGTGCCCACAGCGTAGCTTTGAAGGCGAATGGGAAGATTTCATGAAAGCATCAGCTCCAGCGCTTTCCTGGTTGAAGAGCCTTGATGTTCATTTTTGATTGTCATGTACATATTTGTATATATATATGTAGATCATTTGTACCATACGAAATTATAATCTTTCACTATCACCCAAATCATTAGGGGCCGATAACCTAGATGTTAGGCCCCTTTAAACAACAATTATCATCATCATATTATTTCTCATGAAAAGAGAATGTTTATTTAAATATTGTTTTTATGAATATTAATCGAAATACAATTGTAATAAGGTATAATGATGATGACTGTCGTTTTAAGGGCGGAACAGCATGGTCATCTCCCTCTTTAATAATGTACACAATTACCCTATCGTACTATATTAATGTGGAGAAGAGTAAGACATTGGTGATGAGTAGAGATAAGAAAGGAAGAAAGAAAAGGAGTAATCAAAGTAGGAGATAAGGAATTGGAAGTGGTGAAACACTTCAAATACTTCGGAGGTGAACTGACTGCTGATGGAAGACTAGATTTGGAAATTAGCAGAAGAATACAACTTGGGAGTGCTTTCGATCAACAGGTACGGGGACTAGTATGGAACAAGGATATACCAATTAAGGCTAAAGAAGTTATGTACAAAGCATATTATGTTCCTATAATGACATATGCAGCAGAAACTTGGACAATGACTAAGAGGAATGAGAGCAGAGTACAGGCAGCCGAGATAAGATTCCTGAGAAGTATGGTCCAGAAAACGAGGAGTGACAGAGTGAGAAATGAAGCTATACGGAAAGAACTGGGAGTACAGAAACTAAATGACAAACTGGAGCAAAACAGATTTAGATGGTTTGGACATGTCAAATGGATGAATGAAGTAAGGCTACCAAGACGAGCACTGGAACGACGGATGACAGGGGAGAGAGGACGAGGAAGACCAAGAATGCGTTGGATGGACTCGGTGGAGAATAGTATTATGAAACGGAACCTGGGTTGGAACACTGCGTCGGAAGAGGAATGGTGGAACGACAGAACAAAGTGGACAGGAACCATATTTGCCCCCACCCAGTGTCAACTGGAAAAGGGGAAATGAAGATGATGATGATGATGATGATGATGACTATATTAATGAAACACCCGCTCCAGAAGGAAATACTGCTTATGCCACTGTATGTTAGGGATAAGGAACCTATAATACACAAGCAGGATTGATTGAATTATTAATAGATTGATTTCCTTCTTCCTGTTTGTTTCTACCTCTGCTTCGCGAATGAGTCACTTAGGACCATGTGGAAACAACATACAGTAGAGCGTCGTTTGTCCGGACTAATTGGGACCGAAAGTGTTCTCCGAATAACGATTTTTCCGGATAATCAAACATGCGTTTATTTCATAGGAAAAAACATGCACAGTACATTATGCTAATAACCACCAAGCTTCTCATTTAACTGCAACGCTTTCTCACATAACAAAGGTCCAAAAATGGGATCTCCCTTACTTCTTGTCTGAGTAAACCTTAAGTACACCGCTTCTTCCAATTTGTATCCCTAGGTGATCTCATGGTTCTATTCTTTTTATACCCTTCTTCCCTATGTAACTTCGATGCATAATTCAGAATTTCAACTTTCCTTTCTTCAAATCATAAATTGTGAATTTTCTAACACTAAGTTTTCATTAGACACTGCACACTCTCACCTTTATCCAGTTTATTAATGATCTCCACCTTCTTCTCAATGGATAAAACATTGTGATTTCGTTTTTCTTTTTATTTGTCATTCATAGAAGCCATTTTCACAACGTAATACAATACACGCACTCACATACTGTAACACATTGAAATATTATAGAGTAAACAATCGGAAGGAAACAACAGAGACAACAATTGAAAATGACAACCCACTCACTACTGTAGTGAACGCGTTTTTTTGCTCGTCCGGATAATTGACGTTCCGGTTGTTTGACGTCCGGATAAACGACTTCCCACTGTATTTTGTGTTGTGCTTTCCTCCTTGTCCAATAGTTTTCATTTCCATGAACTGTTGTAATTTCTGTTCCTCCTATCCTGTACATCATGATAGTTACTTCTCATTTTCCTCAAATCCTCTTGTCTTCCCGCCTAAAGTAATTGGGCACAATTTGTGTTAACTTTAAAACAATTAGGCAACACTGCAAAAATGGCTTCAAGGCTTACTGTACTTATCTTCCTGGCAATTTAACAATATCGTCATCGAAACAAATGACTGTGTAATATTACTATGTACAATAGGTTTTTATTTTTATATCTGCGTTATGTCTATACTTGTAACTTTACAGACCCACTCAACTATTTCCTGTTGGATCCAGAGACTGGAGAGTTGCGAACTGGAAAACCTCTGGATAAGGAAGCTCTCCCAGATTCCACAGGAGTACTCACCATCATAGTCAGGGTAAATAGTCTGTCTTATTTAGTTATCATTAATTCTCTTTATCATAGTTGGTCATAAAAAGTGGACATAAATGTCATCAACAGGCAGCTTCGGTGGCGTAGTTGGTAGCATGCTGAGCTTCTATGCCCAAAATCGCGTGTTCAAACCCGTCCAAAGTTGTCGGATTTTTTAAGAGCGTTAAAAATTTCTCGGTATGCCGTCCTACAGACGGGAAGTAAGGCCAGCGGGCCCATGTCATAGATTTATGGCATGTAAAAGAACCTTCCACTAACCAAAATTGTGTGAAGCTAAATTTGTAGGTTAGATTTGATTAACACTCTATTAAGTTCCAACGTTCTCCGCTAGGTGCCGGTTGCGTTGGCATCTAGTAGCCAAGTTCGTGGCTAGGTGTCGCTGACGGTAGCATTTCATAGCAAAAGTAGGAACTACTTGAAATTGATCGTCTGCAGTCCTTACCTGAATTACAGATAACACACACTAATACAGCCATCACAATGAACACCAGATTATCAGACAGATTTTACACACACCCAAAGTACACGGGGCTACATGACCATCTTGTGACAACCCCTAAACTGAGGAACCAACCAACCTCTAATAACTGCGGCAGGTAGAGAGTTCCAGTTATCAATGGCACAGTTTACGAAAGAATATTTACCATAATTTGTACGCTGTGTACTTTGAAAGAATGATCACTCCTACTCCTGTGAGTGGACTTTCCCATACTTTTACTAAACTCATCCCATGCTGGTTGATTTGTATACATGTTGTACATAGCGCAAAGTCTAGATTTGATCCTCCTAGAGCTCGAAGGTGGTGCGCAGAACACAACGCTATTATTACGGCATGCCTCACTTCCATCCCACCGATCACAGTCAGTCTGTCTTGAGAATCTGAGCTAGTGTGTTGTCAGGAAAGCGAAGTGATTATATCGTAATTTTTAAAGATCCAGTGAAAGTGATTGTGTACATTTTGAGTGCTATGGAAGCAGAGAGAAGTAAACGACAGATAGTGCATAGGCAAGTCCGAGAAATAGTTTACAAAGTGCATGAATACTTTAAAAGTGTAAAGCAGCGTGAAAGAGACGGGCTCGATGAGGTAAGCGACGGTGTTGCCACACTGCAGGAACTCACGGCAGCAGCTTGCGGTGTGGGGACTCGGGCCTGGTGGACCTGTTGCAACAGTGGACATGTATCTCTGTCTCTCTATGGACAGTTCCCGGAGAGCCAGCTACCTTCCCGGCTGATCCGAGCTCTAGCCTCAAGTGATTCCCACACAAGTTTCTTTAACATATAGGTCACACCACTTTTGGGATTAAAGTCACTGGGCACAAATCTAACAGCCTTTCTTTGTATCATTTCCAACTCATTAATGAGCCTTACTTGATATGGATCCCAAACAGAATAGGTCTTACAATTGATAAATTGTCTCAGACGAGAAATTTTCTTCAAAGAATTCTTTACTTTTCAGTGGTTAAATTAAACTGTCTCTGGCTATAGACACATGTTGTTCCATATCTTGCAGGCTCGAGAACTCGTGAACGGCTCAGTAATATCCGACCCTCTGACGGAGGCTACAGCTGAACTGACAGTTACGATCAAGGACGTGAACGACGAACCGCCACGCTTCAACAGACGGGAATACAGCACCTCCATACCAGAGAATGTGGCCCATGGGACCTTACTGCCACATCTCGATATGATCGTCAAGGATCCCGATGTCGGAATCAATTCTGCATTCACTCTCAGACTTGAAGATGTTTCAGGAGCATTTCAAGTGGAGCCAACAAGCGCTACAGGATCCACATCAGTCAGCATACGAGTGGCTAATGGCACTCTCGATTACGAAGATCCCAATCAACGCAAGTTTATTGTTCTGGTAAGTGAAATCTGGTTTGTCTGTACTATTCCAAGCTAAATTCAATTTTGGAAATACAACTCCACCCTTCAATTGAGTCTCAGAGGGCTTCACATTAAGGATGCATGACCAGTGCCATGACACCTTAGTCACAATACCATGGTTTACACCAGCAAGCAGCTACTCAATTGTCCTCATGAGGCTGAATGCACCTTTTTCCAGGCCGTACATCCAATCTTAAGCTTGCCATGGTAGCTAGCTAGGGGTTGGTAGTCCGACACGATAAGCACTCGCCTACGTTGGACTGTATCCTCTAAATTGGGTGATTTCAATCCATTGTCCACGAATCTTTGAATATTTCAAGAGTGGACAAGATATCCAATCTCTCTGGTCTAAATTCACAGGAAAACTAGAAATAAGTAATCAAAACAAAACGAGTGGCATTTTGCTCCTCTTTTACTGGAAACTGTAAAAAATCTCTTTACTGTTCGATTCTTTAAAAAAAGGTTATTAAGACTATTCATTTATTCTGAGATTTTCCGATGACATCGTCATCTTGGCCGACAAGCCTGAGGATTTGAATGAGATTTTGAATGGTATGGACTTCGTCTTACGCAAAGAATACATGATGAAAATTAATAATTTTAAAACAAAAATACTAGAATGCAGCCGAAATAAATTAGAAACCTCTATGGGCATCAAATTGGCAGGTGAAAAGCTGAAGGAAGTAGGAGACTTCTGTTACTTAGGAAGCAAAATAACCAGTGATGGACGAAGCAAAGAGGATATAAAAAGTAGGTTGGCTCAGGCAAGGGAAGCATTTCTTTAAAAAAGGAATCTGTTGACATTGAATATAGATTTAGGTATTAGGAAGTCATTTTTGAAAGCCTTTGTCTGGAGTGTGGCGCTCTATGGAAGTGAAACTTGGACTATTGGTGCAGCAGAAAAGAGGAGAATTGAAGTATTTGAAATGTGGTGTTACAGGAGAATGATGAAGATCAGATGGGTAGATAGGGTTACAAACGAAGAGGTATTAAGACGAGTGGTAGAGGAGAGATGTTTCTGGCGACTGCTAATGAAGAGAAGAGATAGGTTGGTAGGACACATACTAAGACACCCAGGAATAGCAAGCTTAGTTATGGAAGGAAGGGTCAAGGACAAGAACTGTAGGGGTAGACCAAGGTTGGAATATGTTAAACAGATTGCCTCGGATGTAGGGTGTAGTAGGTATGTAGAGATGAAACGATTAGCTCAGGACAGGGAGGCATGGAGCGCTGCATCAAACCAGTCAAAAGACTGAAGACTCAAACAACAACATTTAACATTTGAAATAATTTCAGCGTCTAGCAAAAAATGTCTATTGAATTAAGTCACAAAACGTAGAAAGTTGTTGTTTGAGTCCTCAGTCTTTTGACTGGTTCGATGCAGGTCTCCATGCCTCCCTGTCCTGAGCTAATGGTTCCATCTCTACATAGCTACCACACCCTACATCCGAGGCAATCTGTTTAACATATTCTAACCTTGGTCTATTCCAACTGTTCTTGTCCTCGACCCTTCCTTCCATAACTAAGCTTGCTATCCCTGGGTGTCGTAGTATGTGTCCTACCGACCTATCTCTTCTCTTCATTAGTAGTCGCCAGAAACATCTCTCCTCTCCCACTCGTCTTAATACCTCTTCATTAGTTACTCATCGACCCATCTGATCTTCATCATTTTCTTGTAACATCACATTTCAAACGATTAATTCTCCTCTATTCTGCTGCATCAATAGTCCAAGTTTCACTTCCATAGAGCACCACTTTCCAGACAAAGGCTTTCAAAAATGACTTCCTAGTACCTAAATCTATATTTGATATCTACAGATTCCTTTTTTGTAGAAATGCTTTCCTTGCCTGAGCCAACCTACTTTTTATATCCTCTTTGCTTCGTCCATCACTAGTTATTTTGCTTCCTAAGTAACAGAAGTCTCCGACTTCCTTTAGCTTTTCACCTGCCAATTTGATGCCCATAGAGGTTTCTTATTTATTTCGGCTGCATTCCAATATTGTCTACAAAGTAGATGTTGGAAAACTGCCATCGAGTCTAATAATGTATCATGTCCTAGCCAACATCGCAAGTTATGTTCATTATATTTCCAGGTGATTGCAGAAGAAGAGAATACCAACCCGAAGCTATCCTCGACTGCCACGGTCACTGTTACCATCACTGACTCTAACGATAACACTCCCGAGTTCGACAGTAGCTCGTATTCTGCATCCATCATCGAGACGGCATCGCCAGGAACCGTCGTGAAGACAATCACTGCCACGGACAGAGACAGCGGTCGCTTCGGAGAGAACGGGATCGTGTACTCCCTCTATGGGGATGGAGCAGAGAAGTACGTTAGACTTAAGAGTAGGAGGTTCTTGACTCGAGGTGCAAGTGTCGTATCATGACTTCACAAGCTCAGGCAAGCAACTCGATGTTGAAAACATCCTTGACTAGACCTTCCATGAACACTTCCTTTAGGGCAGACATGGGCAAATGTTTTAGGGGCAGGGCAAGATCATCATCATCTTGCACAGTTTCCAGCCACTGGCATGGTCTGTTTGGAACACAAGCCTCTCCAACTTCTTCTGTCTTCCCACCATCTCTCAGCCTCCACCCTTGTCCAGTCTTCTTCTCTCTTCTTCACGCTTTCTTCCACCCCTATCAGCCACCTGTCTCTCGGTCTTCCTCTCGGTCTCTTTCCTTCCCACTTCGTCTCGTGTATCCTCCTGGGTATCCTCTTCTCCTCCATTCGTTTTACATGTCCATACCATCTAAGTCTAGATTTCTCTATACCATCCTGTAATGGTTCCTCCTTCATTAATTCTCTGGTCCTCTCATTTCTTATTCTGTCCATCTTTGTAGCTCCAATACTGCTTCTCAAGAACCTCATCTCACTGGCCTGTATTTTGCTCTTCTCCCTTCCTTTCATAACCCAGGTCTCCGAGGCATACGTCAGGATAGGGACATAGTACGTCCGATATATGATCTTTTTGCTGTTCCGAGGGACATCCTTGCTCCCTAACATGCTTCTCCCACTCCTCCGGAATGCTTCTGCCTGTCTCCCCCGCTCATTTATTTCTCTATCATTTCTTCCATTATCTGTATCTGGCTTCCCAGATACTTGAAACTCTCCACTTTCTTCAGCTGTTCCCCACCAATTGTTATTCCCGTTGTGGTTCTTTCCTTCTTCCTTGTTGTGATCACCATCTCACTCTTATTTATGCTAAATTTCATCCCATTTCCTTGTATTATTCCTTCCCACACGTCCAACTCTTCCTGTACCTCCTCCTCCTTGTTTCCCCAAATCATCAAATCATCTGCAAATACCATTGCTTTCATCTTTCCTTCCCCAATTACTTGTGCCACTCGGGTTATTATGTCATCCATCACCACAATGAAAAGTAACGGTGAGAGTGCACTATAAGGAGGATAAAGGAGATGTACAAGGGAAGCGTGAGCTGTGTGAAAGTGGGAGGAGAGAGATCGGACTGGTTGGGACAGAGAAACGGCCTGAAACAAGGACAAGGCCAGATCCAATACAAAATAATCTAGGTGGGTCGAAAAGAAAAACAACACATGTTTATAGATTGATTATGTGTTGTTGTTTGAGTCTTCAGTCTTTTGACTTGTTTGATGCAGCCCTCCATGCTTCCCAGTCCTGAGCTAATCGTTTCATCTCTACATAGCTACCACACCCTACATCCGAGGCAATCTGTTTAACATATTCTAACCTTTGTCTACCCCTACAGTTCTTGTCCTCGACCCTTCCTTCCATAACTAAGCTTGCTATTCCTGGGTGTCTTAGTATGTGTCCTACCAACCTATCTCTTCTCTTCATTAGCAGTCACCAGAAACATCTCTCCTCTCCCACTCGTCTTAATACCTCTTCGTTTGTAACCCTATCTACCCATCTGATCTTCATCAGTCTCCTGTAACACCACATTTCAAACGCTTCAGTTCTCCTCTTTTCTGCTGCACCAATAGTCCAAGTTTCACTTCCATAGAGTGCCAAGCTCCAGGCAAAGGTTTTGAAAAATGTCTTCCTAATACCTAAATCAATATTTGATGTCAACAGATTCCTTTTCTGTAGAAATGCTTTCCTTGCCTGAGCCAACCTACTTTTTATATCCAATTTGCTTCATCCATCACTGGTTATTTTGCTTCCTACGTAACAGAAGCCTCCTACTTCCTTTAGTTTTTCCCCTGCCAATTTGATGTCCATAGAGGTTTCTGATTTATAATCAGATAGTTTATAAACTTGAAATGATAATCCACAGCCTGCTTCCAGTCTCCGACCGGGTCAGGAATGGAATGAATGGAGCCCCTATCTAGCGGCGAGGATATGAACTGTGCCGGCTGCCGAGGCCTGACGCACTCCTCTGGGGCAATGATTAAATGAATGACAGATGAAATGAAATGATAGTGGAGAGTGTTGCTGGAATTAAATTTTGACAGGGAAAACCGGAGTACCCAGAGAAAAACCTGTCTGCCTCCGTTTTGTCCAGCACAGATCTCACATGGAGTGACCGGGATTTGAACCACGGAACCAGCGGTGAGAGGGTGGCGTGCTGCCGCCTAAGCCACGGAGGCTTGGATTATAAACTTATTATTTCTCAATTTTAAATCAAACAAACCTTATAGACTACAATTGTAGAAAACTTAGGAAAAAATAACACCTTTTTCTTCTTGGTTTGTGGAGGCCCCTTGAACCTCGTGGTTCCTAACTCTGGAGAGATTTCTTCTTAGCTCAGTATTCCCTTATCTAAGCCCTATGAACACATCTTCATTATTTGTTAGAAGAGGAAGGAGTGTGTGACAAGTGAAACTGTGACTGTGCTTTTAAAGTTTATCACAATCTGTTTGAAACTGGGATGAGCTCATTCTTAGTAGCTCAGCTAAATGATGATCTGTTAATCTATTTCTGACGCTATTTTTGCGAAGCTTCATTGTAGAAAACACCTGTTCACAGATATAGGAAGATGCGAACATGGCAGTTATCTCCTGTGCATGAGATTTCAAGTTTGGAAAGCTTGATTTTGTTAGAGCCTTGTATAGAACTCAATTTTTGAAACGTTGAGGAATAGTTGCTTCAATTCATTGTTACATTGTAACTCAATCAGTTGTAGCTGCTACTCTACTGAAACAGTTTTTCACTTCTAGGTACACAGAACAGAAAATATGACCTATGTGTAATTGTAGATAGTATAATTCAAAACTATGTAACGGGCTGGATTAGACTAGTTCAAGAGCCGCACTTGGCCCGCGGGATGTACTTTGCCCATGACTGCTATGGGGACTTTAGAAATTTATGACCTCTTAGTTCCGCCCCTTAAAACAACAACGAACTATAGACTTGAACCCAGTTCATCACTGAATCTTATTGTTGGTGCATTTGTAATTCATTTTTGTTTTTTTCTCCGCTTTTCCAATCGTAAAGAACACACTAAACGTTTCTTAGGAGGTGCCGGCATTATGACACGCGGTAGACTGATGATTGTTCACTGGAAACTCAACCATATCCGGTCGATTAGATTAGTAGTGTGTCTTTTCTACCACTAGGAGCGCTAGTGAGAGTCAATCCAGAGTTTCATTTAAGCCCTTATACCTACTTCCAGTGTGAATATTTAAAAAAGAAACAAATATCACCTAAGGTTATTGAACCAAGGAACACATTAAAGAAAGAATTATGTATGTATGTCTACCCCTTATTATTCCCGTTTCCAACGGGGTCAGAGATGACATGCGATGAAATACTGTGGCGGATGTTTTTCACGGCCTGATGCCCTTCCTGACGCCAACCTCATGAGAGGTAAAATGAATGAAGATGAATGAAACTGGGCAAAGATGTGGAAGGAAGCGGCCGTGGTCTGTCAGAAGGTAACATCCCAGCATTTGCCTGGAGTTGAAAATGGGAAACCACGGAAAACCATTTCAAGGATGGCCGACGGTGGGGCTCGAACCCACTGTAACGTGTTTTTCGAGGGGTTTTTATGCAACTGGCATAAGTCAGTAGGAAGCCATTCTATATTTATTTACGCGGCAAATTGTTCAGCCAAGAGAATTTTTCATGTTAATTTATTATTATAATTAATTTATTATAATTTTTATTAAGGTATTTTCGGAGCATTTTATAAAAAGTATTAGCATTCAGATAGGTTTTCTATGTCTTAGAAAACGCTATCAAGCAAATTATTACGAACGACAATATCATAGAAAATTATGTGATTGCGGAATTTTACGGAGTTTCGTCAGTTAGGGTATATTGAGAGACGTGACTCACTGGGAATTCAAGTACAGGCTTAATCTTGTCGGAAAGCATGACGCAATCCTGGGTCGCAGCGTCAAGGAAAGGCGGATATATGGAACGGAAAACGACTTCTCCCTCCCGCCGAGTGTAATGAACTAGAGGAGGGGAAGTAGCGGGGTGCAGCCAATCAGTGGAGACCACGTAAGCTGAAGTCGGATGAAGAGTGGGGATGCGACGTGTGGATATATCGTTCAGCGCGCCGTGGAACGAGGACAATCTGTGTAGAACTTGCCGAGTATGGTGCACGCGGGAGTCGCTCCGATGTTCCGTGGAGTGGAGGACTAACTTTTGTAAAACTTAACCAGTGTGGTTGTACGAGTGTTTGGGTCCGATGTACGGACCATAGAATTATCTAATCTACCAGAATCTCATCAAATATCGACAAAGATGTCGACGTCCAGGAGACTGTGGGAAGCTCACAGCATCATCCAGTACGAGGGAAATGTTTCGGCAATTTCCAGTGGTAAGCGCGAATGACGCAGAAATACGCAATCTCTCATTTCTCTTTGTTTTATATTTCATATTTCAATAACTTCATAGCTTGGGAATAAGAGTGAAATCAATAATTTATCAGACTCCGTTATCACGTAATTTTCTATCGGTAATATTCAAATCATAACGCTCCAATTTAAATTTTATGAAATGAAATGAAAATCCACAGCCTGCTTCCAGTCTCCGACCGGGTCAGGAATGGAATGAATGAAGCCCCGATCTAGCGGCGAGGATTTGAACTGTGCCGGCTGCCGAGGCCTGACGCACTCCTCTGGGGCAATGATTAAATGAATGACAGATGAAATGAAATGATAGTGGAGAGTGTTGCTGGAATGAAATTTTGACAGGGAAAACCGGAGTACCCGGGGAAAAACCTGTCTGCCTCCGTTTTGTCCAGCACAGATCTCACATGGAGTGACCGGGATTTGAACCACGGACCCAGCGGTGAGAGGCCGGCGTGCTGCCGCCTAAGCCACGGAGGCTCTGCTCCAATTTAAATTTTTATACTTATTATTATTATTAATTTTGCTATACTTGTTTTATATAATAAATTCATTTCTTTTACAAGGCAATCTTTGCTTTCAGTAGGTAGCATTAGATATAGACCAATTCCTTCTCCTGATACAATTGTTTGTTGGGTTAATGATCAGATCATACCACGATCTGAGTGAATAGAGTCTTGAAGGTGTTCTGCCAGAGCTAGATGTTGTTAAATACAAATTTAGATTTCAACATTGCATTGAGGTCTTGGCGCCCATTAAAACAACATAGCTTAGGCAAAGGTAAACAGTTACATTTATCACCCAACAGTGGGGTCACTAGTAGAAACCATTACATTTGTCGCTCAACGTGAGGGTCAAACTGTTACACTTGTCGCTACCGACATAGGGCTAGCAAAACTGCTACAATTGTCGCTACCAACGTGAGGGCCTAAAAACCATTACATTTGTCGCCGACAACTTGGGGCTGAAAACCTAATAACATTTGTGGAAGGAGAAGGGTATATATTTCTGTGCCTGTATTTTGGGGGTTATTTGTCTTTATCAGTGTATATCATTATGGGGGATGAGAAAGAAAGACAGATGAGGTTACGTAGTGGTCATCAACTGGAGAGTGATGATACGAGCAGTATGTCGAGTGATGGTAGTACCGGGGTAGCGGAGGTAAATCCCGATACTGAAACAGGGAGTGTAGGCGGCCAACCAGAATTAAAAACTTTACTTCTCGAGTTCATGTATCAGAACAAAGTTATTAGTGATGCCTTAAATGCAAAATTAGAACAAAACAGTAGGGAAAATAAAGAAAGTACAGAAGCTTTAAATGCAAAATTAGAACAGAATAATGCAAAATTAGAACAAAACAGTAGGGAAAATAAAGAAAGGACAGAAGCTTTAAATGCAAAATTAGAACAGAATAATGCAAAATTAGAACAGAATAATGCAAAATTAGAACAAAACAGTAGGGAAAATAAAGAAAGTACAGAAGCTTTAAATAAAAAATTAGAACAGAATAATGCAAAATTAGATAAGAACAACAAGGAAATTAGTGTGAAAATGGAGCAGATTAGAGGAGAAATCAGAGGAGTAATGGAAGAGAAGGTTAAAGAGATCATTGCAGATGTAGACAAGAAATTAGGAAAAGTACAGGAGGAGTTAGAAATTAGAATCAGTACACAGGCTGAAAATTTAAAAGAACTAGTGCAACTGGAAACACAGCAGGTCAAAAAGCAATTGGGGGGAGAAATTGACAAAATTCAGGTAGCAACTAAAGAGGTTAAGGAACAGCTGGGGGGTAGAATTGAGAAAGTCCACTCGCAAATAGTTGCGGAAGTAAATGATTTAAGAGAGAGTAATAGAGAGAGCATTAGCAAGATTGAGGAGAAACAAGCAAAGCTATATGATAAAGTAGAAGAATCAGAAGGAAACATTAAATTAACAGTAAACAGTATTGAGAGGAAGGCTGAGGAGAAAATCGCAGAATTAGAATTAAAATTAAAAGCTAGGATCAGGCAAGAAAATAGTCAGAATAAGCCAGTTTTTGTGAATAGCACACACAGGGAGGTAGAACTGGGTAAGTTCAGCAATCGACAGGGGTGCCCAATGGAGTTCATGAACACTATAGAAAATAAATTCGGGGAGAGGTTGGAAAATGGTAGTATTGAGTGGTGCCAGGTAGTTGAAATTTTAGAACAAGTGTTTGTGGGGGAAACGAGGAATTGGTTTGCTGTCTACAGAGACAAGTTTACTGATATTAATGATTTTAAAATGAAATTCTGTGAAAAGTTCTGGAATGAGGTTATTCAGTCGCAGCATCGTGAGGGAGAAGTGTGTGGTAAATATAACCCTAAAGGAAGCTCCACCATGACCGAATACTTTTTAGGGCAGGTATTAGTGTGTAAATATCTGGATGGCTTGAAGGAGGAAAGTGATGTGGTAAGGTTGCTACTTAGGCACTTTCCCTATAGGATCAAGGAGGCTGCTCGTATCCAGAATGTAAAGACAATATCACAAGTAGAAAATTTGTTAAGCACATTTGATGCACTAGGGAGAGGGGGTTATGAGGACAATTTCAATCAGAACCAGGGTAATAATAATAGGCCTAATGAAGCCAGGCGTCAGGAAGTTCAAGGGAACGGTGGTGAAGGGGCCAACGCTCAAAATAGAAATAATAATAATCAGCTAAATCAGAACAGAGGAAATGGCTATGGTAATCAGTATCAAGGGAGGAACAATGATTTCAGGGGAAATCAAGGGAGGAACAATGATTACAGGGGAAATCAAGGGAGAAACAATGATTTCAGGGGAAATCAAAGGAGAAATTATAATGATAATAATTACAACCAGAATAGGGGTCAAGGAAGAGGACAGCCTAGTGGTAGTAATATACAGCCAAACAATGACAACACAGCCCAGAACAACCAGACCAGTTCAGTAGTTAGTAGTACTACGGCCAGCTGTAGCGGTACTTTAAACGCGAACCAGGCTGCGAAGTAAGGTCAGAATCTCAGTCTGTAGCATGCCCTGTCCATACAATTATACAGGAACCCTATGACCTAAATGTAAGAAATGAATTATTACATGAACTAAATGATGAAGGTATTATTCAGGAAGTGGTTAGTAAGAGCCCCATAGTTAAATTTAACGTGTCCGAGGCGTACACAGATGTTTTAATTGATAGTGGTTGTATGAAGAGTTGCATAAGTAGTGCATTTTATGATAAAATGAAAGGAACTGGAGTAAATTTTGAGGAGATGCCAATTAAAAGCACTTTTGTTATCACAGCTGTTGGGAAGAGGTCTATAGTAATTTCTAAGCAAGTTTTAGTAGACATTAAAATTAATAATCATGTAGAGAAGCAGATTTGTCTTGTAATTCCAAATTTAGTATTCAGTGTTATATTGGGTTCAGAGTGGCTAAGTAGAGTGTCTGGTAACTTATGTTATGATGTAGGGAGTTTGAAATTTAAATGGGGAGATTCTGAAGTAGAAGTAGCGTTCAATGACCATATTCAGAGGAGTAGTATTGTAGGTGTGATTTGTACTTTAAATGAGATATCGCCAGCCGTAGAGCGGGGTTCTCCATGTTTAGTGGGCAGTGTGATTACGAACGGAAGTCTAGAGGACTCGTTACGTGATGCTGCATTTCAGGGTAATATAGAGGTGGAACAATGTGTTCGGCTCTATGATGTGTTATTGTGTAATAGGAGAGTTTTTGAGGATCGCATTGGTATGGCCAATTGCTATACCCATTCATTGAACGTTATTGATAGGTCAGTATTCACAGGACATAGATATCCTGTACCTTTCGCTTATCAGAGTGCAGTTGAGGCACAAATTAACCAGATGCTTGAAGATGGGATTATTGAGCACTCTAACAGTCCGTATGTTAATTCTTTGATCACGGTACCCAAAACCGACGGCACGGTTCGTATTTGTTTAGACGCTCGTTTGGTTAACAGTAGAATTAGTTCAGATCAGCTGAAATCTATGTCAATAGAAGAATTAATGCAAACATTTGAGGGGAAGAAGTATTTCACTTGTGTATATTTCAGTTCCAGTTTTTGGCAAGTGCCACTTATGTACGAAGATAGACCATTTACAGCTTTTAGTCATAAATATAACCTTTATCAATTTTGTAGAACACCTTATGGGTTAAAGAGTAGTTCAGCAGCTTTAATTAGGGCTTTAAACATCGCATTAGGGGATGACACAGGAGAGTTTGTAACCATTTACATAGATGATATGGTAATTTTTTATTTTTTTAAATTTTTATTTTCATACAGAGGATGTCCTAGAGGGCAAGGCCCTATAGTAGGACTATACATTGTTATATAATAAGGAATATTAAATATTATTTAACATACAAAAACAAAGTTACAGAGTATTTTACAAAGACAGTAAGTTACTATTCAAGGTTTTATTAATTTTATAAATTAGGAAGTATCAGAGCGTAGTTGTGAAGAATTGTTTGCAGGCTTTTTTGAATTTTAAGACAGGATTTATTGACTTTATATGTGCTGGGAGAGTATTATAATCCTTTATAGCCTGGTTAAATATGCTTTTGGTGCCGTATTTAGAGGTGTAGACCCTGGGAATTGCAAGGTTCTTGGAATTTCTGGTGTTATACTCATAGTTTTGTCCTTGTAGAGGAAACTTTATTGTGCCTTTATACGAAAGTTCTCCACTTTTATGTATGAACAGAGAAGCAGATACTTTTATACAGGTTTCTAGAAGGGGGATTCCTGAGATTCGAACTAAATCTGCTGTATGGGTAAGTAAGGGAAGGGAATAAACTGCTTTAATTGCCCTTTTCTGGAGAGTACTTACTTGATTTAATAATGTGGTAGTGCATCTTCCCCAAATACTGCACATATATGTTATATGGTTATGTACTAGACTGTAATACAGTGTTTTTAATAGATGAGATGGAAGAACATGTTGTAATTTGTATATTGCTCCTATTGCAGGAAGAATTTTTTGCTTAACTTTGTATATCTGTTCTTGCCAGCTCAGATGTTCATCAAAATTCAGGCCGAGATATTTTATTGATGAGACCCTTTCAATTACTGTATTATGTAGTGTTACAGGAATCATGGTTTCTTTGCTGTTGCTAGGTTTAGTGAAATATATATAGTTTGTCTTTTTTGTACTAGGCAGCAATCCATTTAATTTACACCAGCTGTCCAGGACTTTTAAATCATCATTTATTTTTGTTGCAAGTTCTTGTTTGGATTTTGCGCTATATATTAAACTGATATCATCAGCAAATAGTGTTAAGTGGCCCTGTAGCAAACAATTATTGATATCATTCACATAAATTATGAAAAGTAGAGGGCCTGAAACTGATCCTTGTGGTACACCACTGACGCTCTTAGTAAGAGCGCTTTTAACGTTGTTTATTTGTACATACTGATATCTGTTACTTAGGTAATTTTTGATCCAACTATGCGCTACTCCTCGGACGCCTGCATCATGCAGCTTATACAATAATAAATTATGATCGACAGTGTCAAATGCCTTCTGTAGATCCACAAATAGACCTGCTGATATATTGCCTTCGTCTAGGGATTTCTCTAAATTTGTGACAATATCAAATAAAGCATCAAGTACACTTAGAGAGTCTTGAAACCCATACTGGTGTTTAAAGAAGTAGTTGCATTGAAAGAAAAATTTCACCAGCCTGCTTTTTATAATTTTTTCAAAGATTTTTGACAGATCAGGCAGTATAGTTATAGGTCTATAGTTGTTTGGATCATCTTTAGATCCCTTCTTATGAACAGGAACTATTTTACCAATTTTCAAAGGATCTGGTAAGATGCCAGTTTCCAAAGACTTATTGATCAAATCTGAGATAGATTTGGCTAGTATCTGTTTGCACTTTTTTAGTACCATGCTGTTAATATCATCATTTGGGTTATTTTTGGATTTTAGAGAATCAATTATTTTTATTACTTCTTCCTTTGATGTGAGAGTAAAATTATACAGTCTACCTGCATTGTTTATCATAGATGTTTTGGGACTGTGTGGGTCTACTGGCCTTAGGTTGGATCCTATATTTGTAAAGAATTTGTTAACGCAGTTTTGAGGAGCATCTAGGTCATTTAGATATAGTTTTTCAGAAGTTAGATCAGGCAGGGTTCACTTTGAAGCTGTCTAAGTCGTCATTCTGTCAGTCAGAAGTGACATTTTTAGGTCATAGAGTGTCGAGTAGAGGTGTAACACCAGAAGAAAGTAGGGTTAATAAGATACTTAACGCAGAGGTGCCACAGAATGTTAAACAGTTAAAAACATACCTGGGAATTTGCAACTTTTTCAGGAGGTTCGTTCTTAAATACTCAGGGTTGGTAGAACCATTCAGGGAATTGCTTAAAAGTGGGACTCGGTGGAGATGGGAGTCCAAGCATGATCAGGCTTTTAGAGCGCTGAAGGAAGGTTTTGAGAAAGCTGTAGTGCTGAAATATCCGTTAAAAGAGAAGGAATATGTGGTTATGACAGATGCTTCACATATAGGCATTGCTGGAGTATTATGTCAGAAAGATGATGAGGGTAATCTGTGCATTGTATCTTTAGCCTCGCGAGGACTGACAGCAGCAGAGAAAAGATACACGATTACTGAGTTAGTGCTTTTAGGTATTGTTTTCTGTTTAGGGAAATTTAGAATGTATTTAGTAGGGGTGAAATTTGAGATCCACACAGATCACCATGCATTACTGTATATGAGAACTTGTAAACTCAGTTCTAACAGAGTTAGTAGGTGGATTCTTGCTCTGCAGGAATACGAATTCACAGTAAAATATATTAAAGGTAAAGATAACATTCTTGCAGACATGCTATCGAGGGACACTAATTTATGTAGGGATTATCCTGTGGTTAAAGCAGAGGACGGTATTTTAATATGTGCATGTGTGGACAGTAGCAACAGGGCATCGTTACAGACACTGAGAAATATGCTAGTGGAGCAACGTGATGACGTTAAGTTAAAGGAGCCACTGGCTAGGTTGGAAATAGGTGAAGAAGAGTATGTGAAAGTAGGACGGTTCACGTACAAGATGCAGGATGGGCTTCTTGCAAGGAAATGTAGGAATAATCGGTGGGCAATATGTGTTCCTGCCACTTTGCGGGAGGAGCTAACTTGGTTCATTCATAGGGAATTAGGACACTTTTGTGCTGCCAAGGTCTTCTATGAAATTGGTCGTGACTTCATTTGGAGTAAAATGGGAAGGGATGTTAGGAGGATTTTAGCTAAGTGTGACACCTGTCAAAGGAGTAAATATCCAGTTAAATATTTAGTGGGGGAGAGATCTGCAGTTCTCACCAGTAGTCCCGGCGAACTACTGTGTGTGGATTTATTTGGCCCGATCGTTAAAGGACAGTACGGCTACGAGTACATTTTATAGTTATTGACGCTTTTAGTAAGTATGTCAAGCTATATCCGCTAAGGAAAGCCACGGGACTAGCGTGTAGCCGTCTGATCATTAATAAGTATGTACCTGAGTTTGGCATTCCTCTCAGGATACTAGCGGACAGTGGACCACAGTTTACTGCAAAGAAATGGAGAACCAGTATGCAGGAAGCTGGTATAACACACGTTAATTCCTCTGTAAGGTACCCTCAGGGTAATTCTGCAGAGCGTCCATTAAGGGAAGTGGCTCGTCTTTTTCGGACTCTAGTGCATGACAAGCATGCGGCCTGGGTTGGACATCTTCCCAAGGTCGAGACTTGGCTGAATTCGGTCCAGCATGAGAGCACGAAATTGACGCCATACGAAGTTCACTTCGGAAAAAGACCACAAAATGAACTAGCGAGGGTGTTGGGATTAAATGAGGGTAAGCAACCGGGGATGGATTACATTGTCCAGTTGGCGAAACAGAATTTATCTAAGTCAGCACAAAAGAGAATTCGCCAACAAAAAGAAACTAAATTTGACCTATTCGAGCCGGGAGACAGAGTCTTACTTAGAGTGCCGAAACAGTCAAATAAGCTAGAGAAAGTCATGTCCAAGTTCTTTTATCTCTACGAGGGCCCATTTATAGTTTCCAAACGTATTGGAAAAACAGCATATGTGCTGGAGGATAGTAAGGGAAACAGATTATACGGAACGTATAATATACATAGTCTACGAAAATATGTGTCATAAAGTGAGTGTGTTTAGCTGGCGAGCCAGCCTATCAAATGAGTAAGTGCGGTATTTGGTGCGTGGGAGGAGATGGTCTTCCAGGCAGGCGTATCAGAAGTCACACAGGGGGGTAATATGTAAGTAAATGAGAGTTTTTAAGGTACAGGGAAATATGACGGGATTGTCGGATGCTCTTGAGCACTAAAATGTCTCGATACACCAAGGCCAGAATTTGGTAGCGCTGGTGAATTCCCATTTGCCTCCTAGAGATGGGTGAGCGCTTGAACAGGGTATTTTTGCTTAAGGCGTCCACGAGGCAAAAGATGGGCCATCAGAAGGCGAGACAGTCCTTCATGAAACTCATACATATCAGCACACGTGATTTCTGTTTACGGCCTTGCCATGTAAGATTTGTAAGTGTGTAATTTAGGTAATTTGTACAAAGGTATTATTTGTGTGAGGAGAACTGGTCTGTGTTGAGAACTAGTATTAAGTAGAATATGGTCTACGGGAACTTAACAAGACAGGGCGATTACGGCACAGAAATATTTGGTGTTATATGTAATGCGCATTTACTGTTTTTTTTTTTTCAGAAGTCAATATTAATTTAATCTACTTTAAAGAGAGATTAAGTATTATGGTCACGAGGCGCTGCCACAATAGTGTGATCGTGTGCTCAGTGATAAGTGGGATTAAATTTCACCATAAGGAAGGGACCTCCAGTGAAATTAGGAAGTTCTATGGAGATATAAATATATCAGAACACCTTCAATGCGTGTGATATGACATCATAAATACATAGTGCTCACACATTAATTATGTCTATTTCTCCAACATAGAGAAATTTGAGAGGCGGAAATATCCGTGGAACACTATTCTATATGTAAAACATTGGACTGGTTGCAAAGTGCAATCCATAGTGACAACAAACTTTGACGCAAAGTGCGTGAAGAAAAATTATGAGTGTATATATCTGTAATTTAGGGTGATCTCATTTATGCAATATGTATTTTGGATGGGGTTTATTAACGTGTCTGGGATAATCGGATAATGGACCGTCGTCACGGTAAATCATCCGATGATCCGAGGCGAATATGTAACGTGTTTTTCGAGGGGTTTTTATGCAACTGGCATAAGTCAGTAGGAAGCCATTCTATATTTATTTACGCGGCAAATTGTTCAGCCAAGAGAATTTTTCATGTTAATTTATTATTATTATTAATTTATTATAATTTTTATTAAGGTATTTTCGGAGCATTTTATAAAAAGTATTAGCATTCAGATAGGTTTTCTATGTCTTAGAAAACGCTATCAAGCAAATTATTACGAACGACAATATCATAGAAAATTATGTGATTGCGGAATTTTACGGAGTTTCGTCAGTTAGGGTATATTGAGAGACGTGACTCCCTGGGAATTCAAGTACAGGCTTAATCTTGTCGGAAAGCATGACGCAATCCTGGGTCGCAGCGTCAAGGAAAGGCGGATATATGGAACGGAAAACGACTTCTCCCTCCCGCCGAGTGTAATGAACTAGAGGAGGGGAAGTAGCGGGGTGCAGCCAATCAGTGGAGACCACGTAAGCTGAAGTCGGATGAAGAGTGGGGATGCGACGTGTGGATATATCGTTCAGCTCGCCGTGGAACGAGGACAATCTGTGTAGAACTTGCCGAGTATGGTGCACGCGGGAGTCGCTCCGATGTTCCGTGGAGTGGAGGACTAACTTTTGTAAAACTTAACCAGTGTGGTTGTACGAGTGTTTGGGTCCGATGTACGGACCATAGAATTATCTAATCTACCAGAATCTCATCAAATATCGACAAAGATGTCGACGTCCAGGAGACTGTGGGAAGCTCACAGCATCATCCAGTACGAGGGAAATGTTTCGGCAATTTCCAGTGGTAAGCGCGAATGACGCAGAAATACGCAATCTCTCATTTCTCTTTGTTTTATATTTCATATTTCAATAACTTCATAGCTTGGGAATAAGAGTAAAATCAATAATTTATCAGACTCCGTTATCACGCAATTTTCTATCGGTAATATTCAAATCACAACGCTCCAATTTAAATTTTATACTTATTATTATTATTAATTTTGCTATACTTGTTTTATGTAATAAATTCATTTCTTTTACAAGGCAATCTTTGCTTTCAGTAGGTAGCATTAGATATAGACCAATTCCTTCTCCTGATACAATTGTTTGTTGGGTTAATGATCAAATCATACCACGATCTGAGTGAATAGAGTCTTGAAGGTGTTCTGCCAGAGCTAGACGTTGTTAAATACAAATTTAGATTTCAACATTGCATTGAGGTCTTGGCGCCCATTAAAACAACATAGCTTAGGCAAAGGTAAACAGTTACATTTATCACCCAACAGTGGGGTCACTAGTAGAAACCATTACATTTGTTGCTCAACGTGAGGGTCAAACTGTTACACTTGTCGCTACCGACATAGGGCTAGCAAAACTGCTACAATTGTCGCTACCAACATGGGGCAATAAAAACTGCTACACCACGTCTACCGAGTCTGCAGAGACTCCCCATGACCTAGCGAGCGTAGCTATTGTTGTCGGTAAAGAAAGAATTATGTAAATAAGTTAATTTGGCTAGGATTTGAATCAAAAAGAAAACTAGTAAAGAAACGAGTGATTTTCGGCTGTTTTTCCGGAATTGCATTTGGGTTGGAAGTGATTTTTGAAATTTGGTTTTTTAGTTTAAAAGAGCTCACCAAGACTCACAATTTGAAATCTCTCTGGGGTCTTCACTCATTACCCTGAGCATGGGCCCTCCATATTTATATCCCCTGGAGAGAAGGTGTCCCAGAAATTTAAAGTCCCGAGGAAATAGGCTGCCTGTTGATCAAGGGGTTCGTTTCCGGGGTTTCTCAACCAACTAATATTTCTGAGGGTCCCTGATCAGCCTCGTAGGGACAAGACCTCTAAGGGTCAACAGGCTCCCCAAACCTGTGTAATTAAGTGCCTGTTGAATTTAATATCGTAAAACGCGAAAAGCATATTGTTCAGCCTAGTCAAGACATTTTATTGTTTATTGAAAGTACATGTTTCGGAATCTATCAAACTCCTTCTTCAGCCTTCATTCAAGAAAAAATAAATAATATTTTTAAAAATGTATGTGTACAGTCATCCCTCGTTATACGTGTTCTCACTTTGTGTTTTCGCTATAACGTGACTTAAAGAAATGTACATCTCTTATATAAAAACAAGTGTCCTGACTGACTGACTGACTGACTCATCATCGCCCAGCCAAAACTATTGAAGTTAGAATCATGAAATTTTGGGGATATGTTCGTGGTAAGTCGAAAACGCGCACTAAGGAAGGATTTTTGGATATTCAGGTTCTAAAGGGGTATTAAGGGGATAGACCTGCATTTCATTGAATAACAATATCTCCCGATTGGTTTCATTGGGAGATGTGATACTCGGCATATACACTCATCATTAAAAATAAGAAGACACGTGTCTGAGGGTTTTTCGATGTGAAGTATATTATGAGGTGAAAGGGGTGAAAAGTGGGGGTTGAAGGATTCCTAACGGAGCGTGTATCTCTTAAACGACATAGGCGAGGAGTTTGAAACTCAGTGGAAAAAAATCAGCTTAAAAAATAAGTAAATAGGTGCTTGACCGTTTTTTCATAAATCTAATTTAAGGGGCCAATAGGGAGGGGTGAAATTCTGGGGGGGGAAAAACAGGAAAGAAAGTGTCCTAACTGATTGACTGACAGACTCACTCATCAAACTCAGGGGAAAAAACTGCCTAAAAATTAGTAAATAGGTGTTCGACAGTCTTTTTCATAAACCCAATTTAAGGGGTTCTTGGGGAGGGGTGAAATTCTGAAAAAAGGAAATTGAGAGAAAAAGTCCTGACTCACTCACCATCGCCCAGCCAAAATTATTGAAGTTAGACACATGACATTTCGGGGAATATGATCATTGTATGTCGGAACCGTCCACTAAGGGAGGATTTTCGGATATTCAGGGGGTCTTAAGGGGGTTAAACCTGAATTTCATTGAATAACAATAACTCCCGATTGGTTTCATTGGGGGATGTGTTACTCGGCATATGAACTCATAAAAAATAAGAAGACATGTGTCTGAGGGTTTTTCAATGTGGTGTATATTATGAGGTGAAAGGGGTGAAAAGTGGGGGTTGAAGGATTCCTAACGGAGCGTGTATCTCTTAAACGACATAGGCGAGGAGTTTGAAACTCAGCGGAAAAAATCAGCTTAAAAGATAAGTAAATAGATATTTGATCGTTTTTTTTCTGAAATTCAATTTACGGGGCTCATGGGGAGGGGTGAAATTCTGGGGCGGGGGGGGGGCGGAAAGAAAGTGTCCGAACTGATTGACTCACTCACTCACTCTTCAAACTCAGGGAGAGAAAACTGCTTAAATATAAGTAAATAAGTGTTTGACAGTTTATTTTTTATAAATCAAATTTAAGGGGTTCATTGTGAGGGGACAAATTCTGAAAAAAAAAAATGAAAGAAAATGTCCTGACTCACTCACTCACTCACTCACTCACTCATCATCGTCCAGCCAAAATTATTGAAGTTAGAAACATGACATTTTTGGGATATGTTCGTTGTATGTCAAAACCGTACACTAAGGGAGGATTTTCGGTTATTCAGGTTCTAAAGGTGTATTAATGGGGTTAAACCTGCATGTTATTGAATAACAATATCTCGTGAGTGGTTGCATTTGTGGATGTGATACTCGGCATATAAACTAATCATTAAAAATAAGCAGACATGTGTCTAAGGGTTTTTCGATGTGGTGTATATTACAAGGTGAATGGGGTGAAAAGTGAGGGTTGAAGGATTCCTAACGGAGCGTGTATCTCTTCAACGACATACGCGAGAAGTTTGAAACTCAGCAAAAAAAAAACAGCTTAAGAATAAGTACATCGGTGTTTGACCGGTTTTTCATAAATTCAATTTAAGGGGCCAATGGGGTGGGGTGAAATTCTAGAAAAAAAAAAGGAGACAAAGTGTCCTGACTGACTAACTCACTCACTCATCAAACTCAGGGGAAAAAGACAGCTTCAAATATAAGTTAATAGGTGTTCGAGCGTTTCTTCATAAATCCAATTTAAGGGGCGCATGGGGAGGGCGTAAAATTCAGGTAAAATAATTGAAAGAAAATGACCTGACTGACTCACTCACTCATCATCGCCCAGCGAAAACTATTGCAGTAGGAAAAATTAAATTTTGGGAATATTTTCGCTCTATGTCGCAAACGTCAACTAATGAAGGATTTTTGTTTATTCGGGTTCTTAAGAGGTGTTAAGGGGGTAAACATGCATTTCATTGATTAACGATATCTCACGAGTTGTTTCTTTGGGGATGTGATATTCGGCATACAAACTAATCATTAAAATTGAGCAGACATATGTCTAAGGGTTTATCGATGTGGTGTATATTATGAGGCGAAAGGGGTGAAAATTGGGGGTTGAAGGATTTTTAACGGAGCGTGTAACTCTTAAACGACATAGGCGAGAAGTTTGACATTCAGCGGAAAAAACAGCTTAAAATATAAGTAAATAGGTGTTCGACCGTTTTTTCATAAATCCAATTTAAGGGGCCCTTGGAGAGGGGTGAAATTCTGGGGGGAAAAACAGGAAAGATATTGTTATAATTGATTAACTCACTCACTCATCGAACTCAGGGGGGAAGAACAGCTTAAAAAGAAGTAAATAGGTCTTCGACCGTTTTTTAAAATCATAAATCCAATATAAGGGATTCATGAGAGGGGTGAAATTATAAAAAATAAATGAAAGAAAATGTCCTGACTTACTCACTCACTCATCATCGCCCAGCCAAAATTATTGAAGTTAGAAACATGAAATTTTGGGGTTGTGTTAGTTGTATGTCGAAAACGTCCACCAAGGGAGGATTTTTGGATATTCAGGTTCTAAAGGGGTGTTAAGGGGGTAGACCTGCATTTAATTGAATAGCAATATCTCCCGATTGGTTTCCTTGGGGGATGCGATACTCGGCATATAAACTCATCATTAAGAATAAGAAGACACATGTCTGAGGGTTTTTCGATGAACTGTATATTATGAGGTGTATGTGTGAAAAGTGGGGGTTGAAGGATTCCTAACGGAGCAAGTATCTCTTAAAAGACAGAGGCATAAAGTATGAAACTCAGGGGGAAGAATCAGCTTGAAAAATAAGTAAAAAGGTGGCCGATCGTTTTTTTCATGATCCAATTTAAGGGGCCCATGGGGAGGGCTGAAATTCTGGAAGAAAAAGTCCACTAAGGAGGGATTTTTGGATATTCACTCTCATCGACCAACCAAAACTATTAAAGTTAGAAGAATGATACTTTGGGGATATGTTTGTTGTGTGTCGAAAACGTCTACTAAGGAGGGATTTTTGGATATTCAGGTTCTAAAAGGGTGTTAACGGGGTAAAACCTGCATTTCATTGAATAACAATATGACACGACTATGACGCGAGCGAAGCCGCGGGTACCTGCTAGTAATTATATAAAATTAAAAAATATGTACAAGTTATGGTTGCGGATTCACAATCGCCCTGTGGGACGATTTCGTGATAAAGTGTGCAGCGCAGCAACGCGGCGTGTAGTCAGTCTCAAGGAGAGTACTGAGTGGCTGTGTTGCGTTGTTTCAGTGTTGACTGGCGGCATGTGGTCATTATTAAAGAGAGCATTGAGTTAACAAGCTGTGTTTTATTGTTTCTAAAAACGTTATGGAGAAAAGAGAGTGTGATCAAAATGCTTCCAATAACAAAAAGCAAAGGAAATCAATAACACTTGAAGAAAAGCTGAAAGTTATAAATCGATATGAACGCAATGAGCGCACTGTGGACATTGTCAGAGCTACAGGAATCTCGGAATCAACTCTGAGAACCATAAGAGGTCAAGCAGAAAACATTAATGAAAGCTGCAAAAGTGCGACCAGAACATTTTTCTGAGTACGATAAAAAAGGAACCCCGGCTGAAAGTCTCCAAAGATCCACATTGTTGTCAGGAAAATGCGTCTTGAGACCCATCATTCCGAGAACCCGCGAGCACTCAAATGCATTTCTTTAACACTCATAGGGTTTATATTCTTCCCTTGAAATAGTCCCTATCTCCTATTTAACCCATATTATAATACAGTACATTCACTTTACGCGTCTTCATATTACGTAATAATTACTCGGAACGAATTCATCGCGTAAATCGAGGGATACCTGTATTTTATAGTTGAAATATTTATGTAGGATCTATTCTATGATAGTTGGCATCATCAGCCCCGTGTAGTTGGGTGTGTAACTGTATTAGGGACAGGGAGGGAGTAGATGCCCTGGGACTTGAAATAAGGTACTATCCCGGCATTTTCCTGGAGGGAGTGTGGAAATACTTGGAGAAAAACCACACTTAGGTCAGCCACTGTCAGTGCCGGGATTCGAACCTAAAATCTCCGGACTTGTTGCAGCTGCCCTCGGGGATGTGGTGCACGATTTAACGAGCATAGCTACACCACGAGACTTTAAGATTTATCATTGTGATCCAATAAAGAATTTCTTCTTTTTCTCTCCTTCTTCGCCTTTTGAGACCACAAGGGATCACTTTAACCAACCATTAGTTTGTCGACTTGCAGGAACTGTATGAGCCTCCCAGTACTTCTTCATTAGTATTGATCTTCTTGCCCTTTCTTGGGCGGAAAATATTCTTGTTGGAATTTTCTTTTTTATGAGTGGAAAATGAAAAGTCATACTTTTAAGTGCTGTAGTTAAACTTTTCTTATTTGTAGCATCTTCTGTTGTTAGGCCAATTTCTTTCAAGTCCTCTCTGATTTCTTTTAACCATCGGCATCCACTTGTTGTGTTTTTTAAAAGCAAGATTGTACTGTACTAGTTGTTTTAGAAGACATGAATCTGGCATTCTCATGATGTGCCCAAAGAATCCTAGTCTTTTCTTTCGCATGGTATCTGTAATGGGTTCTAGGTTGTTATAGACAATATTGTTAGGTATTATTCACCATTGCCCATCTTTTTTATAACTTTTATTGATACAAGTTCTTCCAATTCGCCTTTTGATTTCTGTAACCTGTCGGTTTTAGAGTGTTCATTTAGATGGAATAATGTTTCTGCTGCGTATGTGGCTTCCAGTTTTATGACTGTATTGTAATGTTTAATTTTTGCATTAATTGATAAGCATTTCTGTTTGTAAGTTTCCCATGTTAATTTTTGTGCCCTAGATAACTTGTTTGTTCCTAATTGAATCGATGCTTTCTCATTTAAGTTGTTTGTTATTAACTCTCGTAGATATTAGAATCGTGTTACAATTTTAATTTTTCTACCATTAATTTGTATTTCTTTTAAGGGTGTTGGTTTTTGTGGCATGATTTCTGTTTTTTCAAATGATATCTTAAGGCCAATTTTATTGTCAATGATCTGAAGCTCTGAAATAATTTGCATAAATCCAATTTAATGATGTGTTTCAGTTTCACAGTGAACGAGAGGACGGGAGTGATCACCGTGGCCGACTGTTCCTCGCCAGGAGCTGGGAACTGTCTCAACTACGAGAACAGAGCCATCTACTACCTGTCCTACAAGGTGAGACTAGACTCGCAAGTCACACAGGGAGTTTAAATTACAGTACATATTACCTTAGTAGTGAAATATAAGATTGACATGTTAGACAAGTTTTTACGAACTCATGTCATCATCATCATCATCATCATCTTGCACAGTTTCCAGCCAGAATTAATGAAGGAGGAACCATTACAGGATGGTACAGAGAAATCTAGACTTAGATGGTATGGACATGTAAAACGAATGGAGGAGAAGAGGATGCCCAGGAGGATACACGAGACGAAGTGGGAAGGAAAGAGACCAAGAGGAAGACTGAGAGACAGGTGGCTGAAGGGAGTGGAAGAAAGCGTGAAGAAGAGAGGAGAAGACTGGACAAGGGTGGAGGCTGAGAGATGGTGGGAAGACAGAAGACGTTGGAGAAGCTTGCGTTCCAAACAGATTAGATAAGCAGTTAGCCTTTTCTACCATTATGAGCGCTAGTGTGTATCAATGCAGAGTTTCACTTAAGCCCTTATAACGACTTCCAGAGTGAATATTTGAAAAAAAAAAAAAAAACCTATGGATATTGAACCAAGGAACACATTAAAGAAAGAATTATGTATGTAGGTCTACCCCTTATTATTCGAACCTAGGATCTCCGGACTTGTTGCAACTGCCCACGGAGATTTGGTGCTCGATTTCACGAACATAGCTAGGCCACGAGAATTCTGGTCGTAGAGTTTTAATTCACTGGCCATATACCATCTTTTTGGAAGCCTTCGTAGGGAGGTTATGGCTGCTTGAGCTTTTAGTTCTCGCAGATAAGAGGTGCAGGTGCGCTTCATAAAAAGGGAGGTTTACAGCATTGTAAACAACAGGCTATAAATCCCAAGTGAAGTGATTTCCACATGCACAAACATTAGAACAGTGCTATATAAGTGTATTCTCAAGAACCTAGCAATACCAATGGTGTTAATTTTTACTGATGTGCACTCACATTACTTCTCATGACTAATAAGTTCTTTTTCGCCTCATTTCATCCATTCACTCATCATTTTATGTATTTTTTATTATGATATCTTTAATTATGCTGGATTTTGCAACTTAATTTATGGCTGAAGAAGGGACCAGTACTAGAGGCCCCGAAACATGTACCATATAATAGCAAGTTTATAACTTGTTGTAAATAAATGTATTGACTAGGCGGAACAGTTTCTCCTTTGTTATATAGTGAATCTGTCAATACGGAAAATGAACTTCTTTCAGAGCACAATTTAAAAAGGGAGGTAGCAAGCAGTTCGCTACTCCTGTGGGGGTTTGGGCGGGGACACTAAGAGCCCGCTGATGAGCCAGCTTGCTGTCCTAGGTGAAACCCCACACAAGACATGGCACAAACCTAGAAAAATTGCTGAGTTTTAATTCACTGTCTGTGAAAGCCAATATACCATCTTCATGTATATACGAAGTACGTCCAGAAAGTAAGTTCCGTTTGGTAATAACATTAAATTGTGTACAGATACAGAAAAATTATTTATTGCACAAAATTCTACAACCCTTAAACTACTTTTCCACATAACTGCCGAAATGTTGCAGGCATTTGTCGTAGCATGGCACGAGTTTTTGTATACCTTCTTCATAGACTTGTGCCGCCTGTGTCTTCAACTAGTTGTAAGTTCCGCTGCAGCGCAGTTCCGCATATGCGCAGTAGACGCTCTGTATCAAGGAGAAGAAACGTGCACCATTTGGAGAGCGCTGTCAGCCACGTACGCGTTGTTGTGCATGTTTACTCATACAATGTCGGTGTTGATTGAAAATCCCGCCACTCGTGAAATCTGAATGCTAGGAAAGTGAAACCAATTGAAATTTATCTGCAAATTTGCGAAGTGTATGGACAAAATGCGATGAATGATTAAATGCTGAGAAGATGGGTCCGACAGTTCAATGAAGGACGTAGTGAAGTGCACGATGAAGAACGAAGTGGGCGTTCATCTTTGGTTACAGAAGAACTGGTTCACGCGATTGATGACAAGATCCGGGAAAACCGCAGGTTTACAATTAGTGCTCTCACTATGGAATTTCCCCAAATCTCACGATCACTAATTCATGAAATTGTTACCGAAAAACTGAACTTTCGTAAACTTTGCCGACGTTGGGTACCAAAGATTCTTACAGAGCAACACAAAACAAAACGGATGGGTAGTGCACTTCAGTTTTTGACCCGTTACAAGGAAGGCGGCGAAGAATTTCTGACATAGATAGTCACAGGAGATGAAACTTGGGTTTCTTACGACACCCCTGAAAGTAAGCGGCAATCAATGGAATGGAGGCACACTTCATCCCCAGCAAAGGTTAAGCCGAAACAAATCTTGACACCTCGGAAGATGATGTGCACAGTGTTCTGGGACTGGAAAGGCATCTTACTCATTGATTTCTTACCGCGTGGTCAAACAATCAACGCAGATGCTTACTGCGAGACACTTAGGAAATTGCGCCGTGCAATACAGAATAAGCGCCGAGGGTTGCTGTCAAAAGGGGTTGTTTTTCTTCACGACAATGCACGACCACACACTGCAAATGTGACAAAAAACCTCCTACAGGGATTTGGCTGGGACGTGTTTGACTACCCTCCGTACAGCCCTGACCTCGCTCCTAGCGACTTTCATCTGTTCACACATCTCAAGTCTTTCCTTGGTGGTCAACACTTCAACAATGACGACGAGCTGAAAGAAGATGTTTCCAACTGGTTGAAGACACAGGCGGCAAACTTCTATGAAGAAGGTATCCAAAAACTTGTGCCACGCTATGACAAATGCCTGCAAAAGTTCGGCAGTTATGTGGAAAGGTAGTTTAAGAGGTGTAGAATGTTGTGCAATGAATAATTTTTCTGTATCTGTACACAGTTTAATTTTATTACCAAACGGAACTTACTTTCTGGATGTGTCTCGTATATATTTGTGCATAAGTGTAATTCATAAACATCGTAATATCTAAGCCTAACTGAACAGGATCTGAAGATGAACGCTTGATGTTCGAAACGTGTCATCCAGTTTTAAGTACCCCCATTTTCTGTACATAAAGGCATGCTATTTAGTGATAAATATCTCGTGTAATATTTCTCATGTTAGGGCATATACTGTAAATACTTCTTTCCCCACCTAATGTAGTTGGGCACAAATCATTTGTGTTACCCGACTGGAAAGCTTTCTTTATTAGTAGGGCCTACATATTCCTCAAGGTATTTTTCCAAGCTGAAACAGGTTTGTCGGGTGTAATTTTTAGCCAGTCCTTATTAAATTCTATGGTGCACCCTTCAATTTCTTTCATGTTTATCTTTTTTCTTATGTTTGTTTGTTTTTTACTCTCCATTTTACTACTTTTGAAAATAGTAATTAAATGGGACATCAAACCAAAAACATTATTATCTATTATTTGTTTATTTATTTAAGTTGTTTAGACTCATACGATTACATAAAACTCTTATGGAAAATATAAAACTCTTTGCTCATTTTGTAAACACACTCATGTCTTAATTACCATTATAGGCGAGTTGCATACGACTGTTTATGTTCGACGATAATAATAACTTTATTTTATGTTAGAACATAAAGATTCATAAATATCTGTCGAGATTCTGCCAGTTGCGTTTACTGAACAGAGCACATGCGCTGGGTTCCCAGTTGCGTTTACGGAACAGAGCGCATGCACTGGGTTATTAATTTTCTGTGGATCAAAGACCATGACGTTTTAGTGTCGTTATATCACCACTAGCATTCACTAAAATTGTCGTCGAACTACTACAAAAGCAATGCCCTGTGTACATATTGGAGTTGGGGAGATTAAGGTACAGTGCTATTTCTTTTCCCATATTTCCCAGTTTATTTATGCCAACAATTTGGACGGTGTACTTTCCATGTCAGTAATTTATAAAGAAGGATGGAGTGTTGCAAACTTCTGAACGTAGATTCATAAATTTCTGGCATATCTCTTAGTATTTTCCTGTTACCGTAAAGGTTCATGCTGATTTTGTCTTTGTGTTTGGTGATGTAACTACAGTACAATGGTTGATCCGATATCCTTTACATTGGAAGTTCAATGTTGTCACTTGTGTCCGACATGTTTGATTTTGGAAACAAGTGCATTGAGCACAGGTGCGAAGCTATCCTTGACTAATTGGTCAAACAACGGTATCGTAATGAAAATCTTGAGCCCTGATTGGTGGACACCTGTATTATAATGAAACTTGAACTATAATGAGCCTCATTAAGATGCAGTTTTCTGCCATATAATATTTATATTTCAACAGATAGGTGAATGTCTTAAACGTAATCGTTTCGCTGATCTACATGTGAAACGATTACGTTCAAGGCAACTACCTATCTGCACAGCGGAGAATCTTGCAACTAACAAATTCAACCTGACTGAGAGATGGTCTTCTGATTGGAATTCGTTTGCCACTCCAGAGAGTTCAGTAATGCCATGTATAACTGAGAAGGGGCCAGGGTTCACTCAGCCTAGAAAGACCTGGTCAAAATTAAATAGAATTCGGACCAATCACGGTGTATGCGGGGATCTCCTGTACAAGTGGAGGCAAAAAATCTTCATCATGTTGCGAGTGCAGTGCTGAAAGACAGTTCGCCACCTAGTTCAAGAATGCCCACAAACATCTTAGAGTGGTGAATTCAGCAACTTCTTCCTAGGGACACCACAGGCACTTCATTACGTTTCTAAACTTGATGTCAAATTATAAATAATTTTCATGTATGCCATACGATTTTTAAAAAAATAAAAAAGTTATTTCAACATGGTCAAACATAAAATATTTATCAAATGTAAGAAATTTACTCAAGGGGTCGTCCTATAGATGGGAGCTTTATACAATGGTGGGGTTAACCTATCAAGGAGAATATAGTCAGAAAAAAAGCAATTATTGAATATTAACTTTGACTTAATGCCCATTGTTTTGTTCTCACAGGCTACTGATGACGATGGCAAGGGACAGTCCACGGTAGTGCCTCTGAAGATCACTTTATTAGATAGCAATGACAACAGCCCACAGTTCTTGAGTAGCTCCTACAGAGTGACCATCGATGAAGGGGCCACTCACTTTGAGCCTCCGCTCAAAGTTCTGGTAAGCACATTCTTTATTATTTAAATCATCCAATTATATAATTAAACAAGCAGTACTACCTTCAAAGAAGAAGTGATTGTGGAACGACTCAAGTGGTCCAATGTGACCAATCAAGATTAATAATAATAATAAACACTTGTTGCCATGGTATAATAACAACAGTAGTTTTTGATGCAACACACGCCAACAAGTGTGATCTAAGTCTCTACTGAACTAGAATGCATAGGCTTAGATGACGAATACTTGTTCCTATGGTAACCAAACTGTCAGTTTCTTGTCCGCGCTAATCACAGAGAGATTCGCAACCGTATAACATGTACATGTAAAAGATAAAATGTGGCGCTCAGACTCGAGCACCTACATTGTGGGGGTTTTGTAGGAATACCCATTTCTTGAGCTTGGTGAGAGAGGTGACATATCACAACCATTGTAAATGTAAAATCCTTCATGTTCCAGGCTCGAGATCAGGATAAGACTTCAGAAATAGTCTACTCTATTGTGGAAGGCAACATCAACGATATGTTCTCCATAAACCCTCACTCAGGGGAGATCACCGTTAACAGACCCCACGGCATCGACATGACCAATACCTCGACCGACCACATCACTTTGATTGTACAGGTAAGAATGTTTCTGTAATTTTAGGTTATGTCTGCCATAGGACTCATCATCATGTGTCATCAAGTCTCTTAGAGACTGCACGGATGGAGTATCTCCTGATATTCCTATTTTCCATGAAGCCACTCAGATCTTCCAATGACATACAACTTTAAAACCTGGATTTTCCGCCAAATCAATACTTTTACTTATGTAAAATTTTTTATGGGTACATGTTTCGGAGACCCTACTGTCTCCTTCTTCAGCCCTCCTTTGTTACTACAAACATCGTGTCACATTCAAAATTCCATAATAAAACAACAGAATACACAACCACAACATATTAAAAACTATGAGCTTAACCTTTAAGATGTTGTGGAAATATTTTGTGTTTTCTGCATTTCTTGAGAAACTCGATGTCCTTGACGATATTCGCCAGTTTAATTTTGAGATCTTTGTACTTAAATTTTAACCTGTTGGCCTGGCTAGCCTTATGCTTATTAGGTACAGCATTCATTTCAGGTTCCGTATTGTTATTTCCACAACATCTTAAAGGTTAAGCTCATAGTTTTTAATATGTTGTGGTTGTGTAATTTATGTTGTGTATTCTGTTGTTTTATTATGGAATTTTGAATGTGACACGATGTTTGTAGTAACAAAGGAGGGCTGAAGAAGGAGACAGTAGGGTCTCTGAAACATGTACCCATAAATTTTTTTACATAAGTAAAAGTATTGATTTGGCGGAAAATCCAGGTTTTAAAGTTGCAAACATGGTCAATACAGAACCTGAAATGAATGCTGTACCTAATTCCAATGACATCTTCATTGTATCTTTGATGGAGTTGACCCACCTCATTGGTGGTTGGCCGCATCTGTGAATCCCCTCCACCTTTCCAAGCATGATAATTTTTACCAAGGAAACAGATTATCTCATGATATGCCCTAATGTATGACAACTGTCACCTGGGGATGAATGCCTCAAAAAACAGATCTGGCTTGATTTTCTGAATCACCCACTGTTTGTCTTGTTGGCTGTCCAAGGTTATGTAAAATGCTTTGCCAGCATCGTAGCTCAAATGCTTCAATTATGTTTTCTATCTAGCTTTTTTATGATCCAGCTTCCACAATTGAATCGGTCGGAGCTGAAAAGAATTAAGTCAGTTTTTACTACCTTTCAGGAGACAGATAAAACGTCATTGATAGAACAGAACTTAACGAACACACTATATTAGTCATCTATGTTGTGAAGCAACTATTCCGGTTATATTTGTGTTAGCAGAATATCAATTTTAATTTAATAAACATATTTTTCAAATCAATTTTGGAAGCGTGACTTAATGCCTTTCAGCTCCGTGGTCAGTTTAGTGCGGCAAAAAGCCATTCAGAATGAATATTTCACATGTTATTTTATTTTAAAATAGATTTGTAACATAAAACCCACCTAGACCCTGTACAAATGTAGTTTACAATAGCACTGCAACACGCGGAAATCTTGCAGTGCGGCCAACGTTAAGTACGGAATACGGCGCTGAAAGGCAGAAAGTCGTTGACTTAATGCTTTTCTCCTCTGATTGCATTATATGTAGCAGTGGTTTCTGGCTTAAACTCAAAAAATTGCTTTGTGATGGATTTTGCCTTGCCAGTGAGCTTCCGTGCTTTTTCTCCTATGAAAACGTTTTGTGTGTAGCTTAAACAGAAGGCTGACGTAATTCTTTCCTATGCCGTTCCAAAGCCCTTGGGTCAATACTTCACAATACTAATTCTTAAAAAAATTACAATTTTTCACTTAATGTTTTTCTGCTCCGACCGATTCAATTGTACGTTACTATGAGAAAGACTAGGGTTTTAATCATTCTGATCTTAGTGTGCGTGGAAACATCTCACCATCTGATGATCTGGTAAATATATTGAGGAATTAAGTGGCAAGTTTGGTGCCACTTAGGCAGTAGCAAAGTCCAAGGACCACATCAGAAGTAGATTTTAAAATGTCACATTATAGGAAGGTCATCATTATCTAAAGGCTAAGTCTTGTCGGTGCAGCCACAGCCCACGATCTTCAGCAGCTCTCTTCATCATGACGTAGGAAGCAAAACCCAGCTGAATGATTGTGTGTCTAGGGTATGAGAGATGAGGTCTTCCTCTCTATTTCTTCCCTAGAATCTTGCCTTTGAAGACAATCTGGAGAAGTGTGTCATGCCGTAAGACGTGTCCAAGAAATTTAGTTGTTCTCTACTCTAATGAACAAAGTAAATTACTCAAATCACAGACACAATCCGTATGAGAAGGATCCAATTCATGGGACATTTGGACAGGATGGACCCAACTAGGTTAACAAATAAAATCTATACGCTTTCGCAGAAAAAGGCAACAAGGTCCAATTGGTACAAACAGGCGGAAAAGGACTTGGCTGAATTAGGTTTTCCCAATCTCAAGGATCGAGAGGATATTAGGAAAATTACTCATACATGGAGTTTTGAGGGAGAAGAGAGAAGACCTACCAGACACGTCTGGTCGCAGCAACGAAGAATCGCTCAAGGACCACATCAGAAGTAGGTCTTAAATTGTCACATTATAGGAAGGTCATCATTATCTAAAGGCTTCGCTGCAGCCACAGCCCACGATCTTGGGCAAACATCAAGGCCAATAAGTGTTGATTCCGCATGATCCTAGGAGACCCATTTGCGCAGAAGAAGAAGAACAAAGTAAGGCAAGTCAATAAATAAGTTGCAAACGTCTGTGTACCTTATACTATGCTTAAAGTAAGCATGCATAATTGTCACCAGCTAGCAGCACATGTATGCTGGTCATAGAGGCTGCGTGACATCATGCAGACCAGCAGTCAATCAGTAGTAGCTAGTGGAAGATGGCGGGTGTGGTCCAGGAGTGTGCACAAGTAGAACAGAGGGTGTTCATACGTTATTTGTGGGCCGAAGGATTGTCCACAGAAGAAGTGCATCACGAAATGTGTCCCGTGTATGGTGAAAACTGTTAATCATGGAAAGCTGTGTTCTGTTGGTTCCAGAAGTTAAGGAAGGGAAGGCAATGCATCAGAGATCGGGAGCATCCTGGTCGTCCTGCGGTGGTGGCAACTGATTTTCATCTGTTCGGGCCCCTAATAGTACATTATGCAACGAGCATATAATGGCAATGTCTCATACGAGTGTCTTAATTACCATTATAGGCGAGTTGCATACGACTGTTTATGTTCGACGATAATTATAATTTTATTATATGTTTTAACATAAATATTCATAAATATCTGTGGGATTCAGTAACTTCAGTTAGTGAACAGAGCGCCCTGGGTGGTTTGCTGGCTGAACAGAGCGCATGGGTGGGTTAAAGAATTTCTACAGCAGAGACCATTTACTTTGCTTGGCAATGCTATTGTTTACAGCCTGCATGATGTCTAGTGCCAATCAGAACTAGCATTCACTAATATTGTCACCGAAGTCGTTTGAAAGCAATGCGCTGTGTAGAAATTGGGGTTGGGGATATTAAGGTACAGTGCTATTTCTTGTCTCATATTCGCCATATGGGATGGTGCACTTTCCATGTCGATAATTTATGTAGAAGAATGCTGTGTTGCTAACTTCTGGACGTAGATTCATAAATTTCTTGCATATGTCATAGTATTTTCTTGTTACCGTAAAGGTTCGTGCTGATTTTGTCTTTGTGTTTGGGATTGTAACTACAATGGTTGATCCGATATCCAGTTTGAACTTTCAAATCATGTAATTCATGTTCGACATGTTGGATTTTGAGCGTATGCGCGAAGCTATCCTTACCTAATTGGTCTATGAATGAGCTCTGATTGGCTGAAGAAACTGTCTCATAATGAAGAATAGTACTATAATGACCCTCATTATGATAGTGTTTTCTGACATATAATATTTTCATTTCGACATCGTCGAACATAAAAACTCATTTGGGTTGCCGACGTTTTGAAATTGAAATGCCGTAGTCAAAGAGGCTACACGTAGGCTGTGACAGCAACCAAAAGACTTCTTTGCTGCCAGCTATCAAGGACTTGTAAAGAGAAGGGATAAGTGTCTGAATGTACAGGGTGACCCTGTAGAAAAGTGAAATAATTGTAAGGACGTTACGTTGGATGTTATTGCCTCTATCCCAATTGAGTCTTAATTATTGACTTTACCTTGTATCCCCCTTACTGTCTTGGCATGAAGTGGCGTACTTCGAACTAAAAAGTGGACACTGCACTGCAGGAAAATGCTCCTGTGGTGGGTCTTAAAAATAAGTTGAGAGTAAACATTACTTGCTACCATTAGATTCTCATTTGGAAGTTCATACTTTCTTTTACTTCCAGGCTAGCGACGGAACATTCACGAGTTCAGCCTCGGTGTACATCATGGTTCGTGACGTGAACAACAATGTCCCTTTCTTCGAGCGGGAGAGCTATATAGCTTTCATAGAAGAGGATACTCCTGTTGGTAAGTACTTTTCTATATGTCTACAGTTGTCATTCCATTCTCTTATGTAAAGTTGCTTCATAATTTGCAAGGTTTATCCACATTACTTTATATACCAAACATAGTGAGATTTCTCTTCAAAGTACAAGTATGGCTGTTCACTTATATTTAAGAGTTTGGGATTTTTAGAATTTACAATACTGAAATCTTGTATTTTGAATTTCCAAATTTTGTAGCATTTGTGATTTTTACATTCAGTATTTGTAGTAAATTGCTTAAAAAGAAAAGAAAAAACAAGATTTTTTGTGGAATTATGTGAAAATCTCAAATAATGACCATAGTGATCTAAATATATCTGTATTGATTGATTAATTTTAATTTGGTAATAACAAATCCATTGCCCACGACTGCTCTATAGTGAAAACCATGTACTGCAAAACGTGTCCAGGTGTGGCAAAGCTCATAATCGAGGCCTTTCCACTCGGAGTTTATCATAGCTTCTGTTGCATAAAGGTCCTCCCAAATAGCCTAACGCTTGGCTTGTAGCTCATCCAAAAATTCCCGAAAGGTGCCAGTAGCTGGCAAGAGCATCATCATTCGTAGCTGTTCTAAGAAGGGTTCACCAGTAAGCACATAAGTCAGTCTTGAAGGAGTGCATTTTGATACGCAGAGATTTTTCTTGAGAAAAGCAGATTTAACTTACTCAATTTTCTTGAGGTTGTTTTTATGACTTCATGAGCTAGTCATCGAAATCTGGCAGTTAAAAGGGTAAATGTTAATCAAGTTTTACTGTAAAATGTATTTATTTATTTCAATATGGTTCCTACTATGAAATGAAACGAGGTGCGGAAGACAGAGAGCAATGGTTGCGGAGACGAGGCATTGCCTTTAGAAGTTGATCATCATCATCATCTTGCACAGTTTCCAGCCACTGGCATGGTCTGTTTGGAACACAAGCCTCTCCAACGTCTTCTGTCTTCCCACCATCTTTCAGCCTCCACCCTTGTCCAGTCTTCTCCTCTCTTCTTCACGCTTTCTTCCACCCCCTTCAGCCACCTGTCTCTCGGTCTCCCTCTTGGTCTCTTTCCTTCCCACTTCGTTTCGTGTATCTTCCTGGGTATCCTCTTCTCCTCCATTCGTTTTACATGTCCATACCATCTAAGTCTAGATTTCTCTATACCATCCTGTAATGGTTCCTCCTTCATTAATTCTCTGGTTGATGATGATTTGATGTAGTACAATATTATCGTTGACAGGTACTAGTGTGGAGCAGACCTCAGCTAAAGATGCAGACACTGGCATGAATGCGAAGATAAAGTTCCGCATCCAGAAGGGAGCTTTTGATGATTTTGAAGTAGACGAGGAGTCAGGGTTGGTGACTGTGGTCAATAAACTGGATTTCGATCGGCGTAACCTCTACAACATTGAACTGATTGCTGTGGATGGAGGTAAGAAATATTAATGAATAAGTTAGAGAACTGTATGTTTTCCTTTCTAATTAAAGTCATTGTTATTGTTAACATCTATAGGAGGGTTGGGTTCGTTACTTGTTAAAAGTAACTACATTAAAATTACCAAAAAATTACAATGAAGTTACCGTTACAGTTGAAAATGAAAATCCACAGCCTGCTTCCAGTCAACCGACCGGGTCAGGGAATGGAATGAATGAAGCCCCCATCTAGCGGCAAGGATATGAACTGTGCCGGCTGCCGAAGCCTGTCGCACTCCTCTGGGACAATGATTAAATGAATGACAGATGAAATGAAATGATAGTGGAGAGTTTTGCTGGAATTAAATTGCGACAGGGAAAACCGGAGTACCCGGAGAAAAATCCTGTCTGCCTCCACTTTGACCAGCACAAATCCCATATGGAGTGACCGGGATTTGAACCACAGACCCAGCGGTGAGAGGCTGGCGTGCTGCCGCCTAAGTCACGGAGGCTCTACCGTTACAGTTATTGTGTTTAAAAAGTAACTACATTAAAGTTACCAAAAGTTAATAATGATTAATTCCCGATGCACGAAACGTATCTTCAGTATATTCGACTCAAAACCAAAAACGACAATGCCATGGTATGTTAACGTCCAGAAAGATCTGAAAGAAATGGGGATACGAGCAGAAGATGCACAAGATCGAAATCTTTATAGAGCAGCCATCAAGACGTTTGGGACTTTCCGGAACGAAAAATGGACAACTGGTGCGAAATGGACAGAGGAACGTCGTGCTAAACACAGTGAGCTCATGAAGGCAATGTGGATCAAGCGAAAAATGAACAAATGACAGAATGTAAAATGAGGCTTATCGTGGTCCCTAGTTGGCCGATTAGCGAAATTGAATGAATGAATGAATGAATGAATGAAGTTACAGTTATTGTGTGTAAACAGTAACTACATTAACGTTACCAAAAAATAATAATGAAGTTACCGTTACAGTTATTGTGTGTAAAAAGTAACTACAATAAAGTTACCAAAAACCAATAACGAATTTACCGTTACAGTTATTGTGTGTAAAAAGAAACTACATTAATGTCACCAAAAAATAACAAAGTGACCGATACTAACCAAAAAATAACAAAGTTACCATTACTTGCCAAAAAATAACGAAGTTACCATTACCATTCCTCGTTATTTAGCATTACCATTACTTGCCAAAAAAAATAAAGTTACCATTACTCACCAAAAATTAACTTAGTTACCATTACTTAGCAAGTTTTAATTCACTGGCTGTGGAAGTCAATATACCATCTTTTTGGAAGCCTTCATAGGGAGGTTAAGGCTGCTTGAGCTTTTAGCTCTCTCAGTAAAGAAGCGCAGCTGCGTTTCATAAAAAGGAAGGTAGCGCGCAGTTGCTACTCCTGTGAGGATCCGGGCGTGGGCTTGGTGTTCCTAGGCGAAATCCCACACAAGAGATGGCACAAACTTATAAATATTGCTGAGTGTTATACCCTGACTTTCTTTTCTGTCTCAAATCCTTGCCTAATCTTATCCTAATGAGAACTGGTCAGAGGTCACCTGGGTCCAGACATATCGCTCATTAAATACAATAATGTCATATCTCAAAAATCGGCATGTTTTGCTCAGTATACATTTAAATCTGTTTTCACATGTTTTTTTCAACTGTACAAACGTCATATCTATATGATGTCTTTCTTTCTTTTTGCCTAAGTAAAAACTGCATATTCAAAAATAATTTATTGTCGGAATGAGACAGATATAACACATTTAAGTACATTTTCTATGTCATGGTGACTACTAACATCTAATCTAGAATCACAAGACATTGCCAGTTAAATTAGTAAGAGGAGTTATTCTTTCTGTAGTCCACGGTAAAAGTCAGACAAGTTTTTTTGTTACATCGTTATTGTTAAAAGTAATGGCATTGCAGTTACTTAATTTAGTTTGTAACATCATTACCGTAAAATGTAACTGTTACAAGTAGCCTAACGGTACTTCACAAATTCTAATTCATGGTGATTTTGTTTCAGGAACTCCTGCACTAACTGGCACTACCACTGTGACTGTCAATGTGCTCAATAGTAACGACAAAGATCCTGTGTTCGAGCCTCCAACTCAGAGAGCCGAGGTGAGTAAAACATTTAAGGGGTTTCATCCTCTATGAAAACATAACCTGACTTATCACACACATTTCACAAAATATTCAATATCTCTGCTACTGTTAGAGGGATTTCCTAGAATTTTGGCCCAAATAAACATATATATTGGTGATTGGTTTGCGAGAAGAAAAATGACTTTGTGTGATGCAATCGGTTTTTATTGACTTTTCAAAATGTCAAAGATTTTGAAACATTGACGCAGTGAGCTCAATTCAGTGGTTTGCCCCAGTGTGTCATCAGGCTAGTCAGTTGGTATGGTACACCTCATTGTCGTTTGAGTCTTCAGTCTTTAACTGTTTTGATGCAGCTGTCCTCTCCCCCTAACCTGAGCTAATCTTTTCATCTCTACATAGCTTTACTTTCGAGGCAATCTGTTTAACAAAATAATTCTAACCTTGGTCTTGGAATGGATAGATAGAGTAACAAATGAAGAGGTTATTAAGACGAGTGGGAGAGGAGGGATGTTTCTGGCAACTGCTAATGAAGAGAAGAGATAGGTTGGTAGGACACATACTAAGACCCCCAGGAATAGCAAGCTTAGTTATGGAAGGAATGGTCGAGGACAAGAACTGTAGGGGGTAGACCAAGGTTAGAATATGTTTCAACAAGGCAGGTTTTTGTACACATGGAGCTAAATGACCATGATGTCAAAGCCCCTCAAATGAATTAACAACAATTACAAAGAAAACTACATGCAAAAAAACTTCCTAAAATTAGGGTGCCAAGAGTGGTTGATGGTGGATTGTATTTGCATGTATGTGCTAATCATCTTGAAACATGGGGAGCGCAGCCTAGTGTCCTGCATACAACTGCCCATGCTCTGAGTTTTTCTGCTGCAGAATATGTTGCCCCAGTCTGGAGGAACTCTGCTCATGCCAACCAAGTAGATGCTGCCCTCCATGAGACAGGCCACATTGTGACAGGCTGTCTACGCCTGACTTCTGTCGATAAGAGCTTTCCAGTCATGGGAGTAGCACCTCCAGAAGTTAGATGAAAAGTAGCGGCAGAAGTTGAGAAGAAAATGTTAGAAACAGATCCAAGACACCCAATGTATGGACTTGATGTCCACCCACCTAGGCTAAAGTCGAGAAAGAGCTTCCTCCAAACAACGATATCCATTCCTTCCTCAGCTGAAGCTCGCCGAATTGATCTCTGGAAAACAAAATCACCGGGAGGATCGTGGGAAATGAAGGAGAAGCCGGCAGCATGCTACCATTTACAATACGAATCTTGGAAGACTCTAAATAGACTGAGAACTGGTGTGAGTTGGTGCAAAAGCAATTTGAAGAAATGGGGATACAGTACTGAAGAACTTTGTAAATGTGGTGAAAAACAAGACCCTGAGCACCTTCTGAATTGAAAGTGTATAGGTATCTGCATCCAAACTAGATGACAAAACTCCACCAGTAATATTTTGTATTGCGTTTTAAAAAACCCTTCTGTTTGAAACGGTTCAATATAGATTTTACTGAAGTGTGAAGACTTGGCAGTTTCTGTCATTGTTCAAGTGCTTAGACAGGGTAAGCTGAGTGTTTAGTGGCAATGGGAAGCTCCCAGATATTGGTTGATGGCTATTATGATTTTCGTAATACTAATGGATATTTGAGGCCTTGATATTGCCAGACTCAATGAACGAATATGTTTCTATATAACAGATTGTTGTAGCGAATGTTATACCAGTGCAATATAATTTACTTAATCTTTAATCAGCTACACATCTATATAGTAGGCCCAATCAGAAAGAATGACCCCGAATGCTCCTCAGGACTTGCTCACCTGATGAGTTAAAACTGAGAAATTCCCTGCGAAGCAGGAGGCCATAGCCCTTATGGGATTTGTAAGGCTATTTCTTCTTCTTGCATCGTTATGCCCGACTCAGGAGCACGGTTGAACCTGTTTAGCTGATGTGTTGGCCTTCTTTTCCTTCCAAAATCTCTTCATCCTCTCGCTGAGCGCCTTTCTTTGGTCTTCTGTCCAAGTTATGGTGGCCCTGGTGTTGGGTTTGTCTTCAAATTGGTGATTGTCGATTAGGGTTCTGAATTTGCATCTGTCCTGTATAATATTGTCTGAAATGTTGATTCCCTGGAGATCTGTTTCAATTTCACGTAGCCAGCTGTTCTTGGTTTTTAGTGAGAGGGCCAAGTTGAGAATTCTTTTAGTCAATCTGCCATTGTTCATTCTGATAATGTGCCCGTAAAATTTCAATCGTCTTTTCCGAAAAGTATGAGACATTTTTTCACATTGGCGATATATTTCCTGGGATGACTTTTTCCTCCAGATTCCCTCTATAAAAACTGGGCCAAAAATTTTTCGTAAAATTTTCCTTTCTTGTTTTTCAATCTCTTTGGTTAAAGATTTGCCACCAATGATTAAGGTTTCTGATGCATATAACGCCTCCGGTTTGATTACTGTATTATAATGTCTAAGTTTTGCTTTCCGAGATATTGATTTTTTGTTATACCTATTCCAAGTGATTCTGTAAGCTTTCTGTAATTTGGAAATTCTCTCTTTATTTGCTTCACGGTTTAAACCAGAGGGCTGAACAATTTCTCCCAGATATTTGAATTCGTTTACTTGAAAGATTTTGCCGAATTTAGTTCTCATAGGTTGTCCGTCTAAGTATCATGAGGCTCCTTCCATGTACTGAGTTTTCTCATAAGAAATTTGAAGTCCCATTTTGATGGCAATTTCATGTAATTTCTCAATGGAATGAATTGCTTCTTGCCTGTTATTAGAAAGGATTGCTATGTCATCAGCAAAGGCCAAACAATGTACATGAATTCTATCTTTGAGTAGTCTGCCAAGGGTTATTCCCTTAGTTTCCTTTTCCCAGGTCCTGATTATCTTCTCAAGTACGAGGTTGAACAGTAACGGAGATAATCCGTCTCCTTGGCGGACCCCAGTGTTAATTGCAAAAGGCTCAGATATTTCGCCGAGGAATTTAACTTTTGAAGTAGTGCCAGTTAATGTTTGTCTGATTAATTCTCTTGTTTTTCTATCCACTTGAAATTCTTCTAGAGTATTGAAAAGTGCTTGACGATCTATAGAGTCATATGCTTTTCTGAAATCTACAAAGGTAATGACTGTCTGTCTGGTTTTGCGCATTTGTAGGATAGTTTTGAGATTAAGAATTTGTTCCGTACATGATCTTCCTTTTCGGAAACCTGCCTGGTATTCTCCAATCAGACGGTCTGTTTGTTTCTCAAGTCTAGTGAGCAGGGCTTTGGAGAAAATTTTATAAATAACTGGTATGTATTATTATTATTATTATTATTATTATTATTATTATTATTATTACCAAGACCATGTGGTATGCAAGACTTGATAGAAGCTAATGACTGTGCCATTCTAGCAGTTGAACACTGGAGAAATGAAATTTAGTGCAATTTATATGTATACTGTATTTGTATGTGTTTTGGACTCGGATAAATAAATAAACCTTGAAACATACTGTATCACACTGTTTTCTTCTTTCAGGTAACTGAGGATGCAGCACCCAACACCGTGTTCTACACTCTGAAGGCTCGAGATCCTGACCTCAACAGCACAGAAGCCTTAAACTTTGCTCTTGCTGAGCCCATCACAGCTGTGGACAAGAATGGGAAGCAAGTCGCAGACAGCAATGCTTTCAAGGTATGAAACAGTTTATGTTAAAGGCATTTTTGTTAGTTTCTTAGAGTTCTAGGCACCTCTCTTTCCCTTGGTTAACTCTTGTGAAAAGTGAAAACTGAAAAGTGATTCTTTGACATAAGATGTTCATGAATTCTCAAAAGTGATGTTATATTTCTTAATGATTACAGTCATTCTTCAGCGTGGATCGAGCCACAGGTGAAGTATCAGTGGCCAGCGAACTGAAGCGGGATATTGCAGCCATCGTGAGACTCACCGTCCTCGTCACGGACAGCACTGCTCCGACCACTCAGCAAGGACGAGGTATGAGAAGCGAGAGCTACTGCAGAGCCCTGATTGCCCGTCCATCAGATTACTTTGCATATCAATAAATAGGTTGATATTGTTGTTTATTCATTTAGGGGCTTTATAACATTGTGACCTTGCAGCACCCATGTACTCGGATATGTGTAATCTGTCCGATAACCTGTGTCATAGTAATGGCTATACTAGTGTTGGTTGGTTCCTTAGGTTAGGGGCTGCGGTAACGCAGTCATGTTGCCCCGTGTATCTTGGGTCTGATAACCGGTGTTAATTGTGATGGTTGTATTAGTGTGTGTTATCTGTGATTCAGGTAGAAGGACTGCAGATGATGAATTTTTCGAGTAGTTTCTACTTTTGCTACCAAATGCTACCATCCACGACACCTAGCTGTGGAGTTGGCTACTAGAAGCCATCACAGCCAGCAGCTGGCGGCGAATGTTGGAACTAATATAGTGTTATCAAACTAACCTGCAAATTTTGGCTTTCACAAGTGTAGTTAGTGGAAGTTTCATTTTCATGCCATAAATCTATGACATGGGACCGCAGGCTTTACTTCCCCTCCGAAGGAAGGCATACTGAGGGATGTTTAACGCTCTTAAAAAATCCGACGGCTTCGGCCGGGTTTGAACCCACGATCTTGGGCATAGAAGCACAGCATGCTACCAACTTCTTCTTTTCTTGATTTCCCGGTTCCAGCGATCTGGGTCGGGGCGTGAATCGAAGACCTTCATCCGAGGCCTCGACTCACACATTATCATATTTAGGCTATTTGTACGATGGGTTCGCCACACCCAAAGGTCATGCTACCAACTACGCCACCAAAACCGCCGTTGTACTAGTGTGCGTATTTATAATTAGGGTTAGTATTTGGGTACAAGGTGGCCATGGCCTTGATTTAGGTACCATCCCAGCTTTTGCCTGGAGTAGAAGTGGGGTTGGAAACCATGGAAAACAACTTCTAGGGAGGCTGAGACAGGAAGCTCTCCTCAGTTCGACTGGCTGTGTGGCTCAGCGGTAACGCTCTCGCCTGCTGTGTCCAAGGCTGCAGGATCGAATCCTGGTGCAGCCAGTTGGCATTTGAGGATGGGCAATTGCGAGGGAGTGTACATGTCAGTAGATTTACTGGCATGTTAAAGATACCTTTGGGGCCAAATTCCGGTACCCCGGCGTCTCTAAAAGCCACAGTATTTAAAAGGGACATAAAACCAATAATATTATTATTATCTTCTCAGTTTTCCTTCATGAGGTTGAGTGAGCCCCATTCCAGCCCTCAAACCAAAATTAAATTTCTTGAAAGAGCTGGGAATGAAACCTGGACCTTTCCAGTGACAGCCAATTTATTAATCCTGTTGGGAAGGGAATGGAGTAGGAAGAGTTTCTGTGACAAATGGTTTTTATTAGGGCTGGTTCTTTTATCGATTAATTTCAGTTATTTAAGTTAGTTGTTTTGTTTCTAATTAAGTGAGACATTAAAAAAAAACTTCATTTGACTATGGTGGTGCGACGGTGGTGCACTATCTGCGGCCTTGTTCGCAGGCTTAGTTTTATTGTCCTATGAATCATTGTGGTTGTTGTGCATGTTTGTTTGGTTTGATGATGTATGGACGTTGTGGTTCTGAGTAAAACTGAGATATACCAAGAGAATGTTATGATTGCCCCGATAAATAACCTTCACTTTGTTCTTAAAGACTTCCTTCGGAGGGTAAGTAAAGCCGGTGGGCCCATGTCATAGATTTATGGCATGTAAAAGAACCTTCCACTTACAATTGTGTGAAGCTAAATTTGTAGGTTAGATTTGATTAACGCTCTATTAGTTCCAACGTTCGTTGCCAGGTGCCGGTTGCAGTAGCATCTATTAGCCAAGTTCGCAGCTAGGTGTCGTTGACAGGTGCATTTGGTAGAAAATGTAGGAACTACTTGAAAATGATCGTCTGCAGTCCTCACCTGAATAACAGATAACACACAATAATACAGCCATTACAATTAACACAGGTTATCAGACAGATTCTACACACACCCAAATACTCAGGGCTACAGGACCACGTTGCCACAGCCCCTAAACTGAAGAAACAACCAACCCAACCAAAGACTTCCTTCACGTGATCTCTTTCTGTGTCAGGTATTCTGGTCATCACCATAATCGATGTGAACGATTTTGCTCCAACGTTTGCCAAACCCTGGACACCCGAGTTCCCTCATTACACTGTGGAACTGCTGGAGGAACAGCCTGTCGGTACCATAGTTGGTACATTTGTTGCTACTGACGTGGACTCCAAGATAGCGGGCTACACTCTGGAACCTGAGAGTGAATTCTTTGATATCAACAACGCCACAGGTAAGAATTATTTGCATTTAAAATTCCATACAACATTATCTGCACTGACACCAGAATATTTTAACAGGATGTGGAGATGATTTCAAAGTTTAACACATTGACAAAATTTATTAATTCATGGCTTGGCCATGTTGAAACGTTAAATCCCATTAGATATTCGAGATCCTCGTCCTTCTCCTATCATTTATAATTCATGAAGTATTGTTTATTTTCAGGAACAGTCCGCACCAAGAAACGTGTTGACTATGAGCAAGTTAAGAGCCTGAACTTCACCGTAGTTGCCTACGACTCCGGTGAACCTCAGAAGTCGGCAACAGCTGACGTCACTGTCAATATCGTGAACATCAATGACATGGATCCTGTATTCTCAGAGGTAACTGAACTCTCTCATTTCAAGGTTAGTTCAAATTAGATTTCTAACATTGTACTGCTAGAAGCTCACATGTTCACAAGTGAGGGGTGAGCAGAGAGCGAGGGGTAGGAGCTTCCGCGGTCACAGTCTTCCTTTCATAGCCATGGAAACCACCTTACTACTCAGTAGAATACATTAGTTCATTGCACAGACACTGAGTGGCTCTGTTGGTGTACGTATCTGTGCCCTTATTTTCTTGTTAAGTCATTATTATCAATAACTATTTTAAAACTCAGCTATTTTTCTAGGTTTATGCCGTGTCTCTTGTGGGGTTTCGCGTAGGACACCAAGCTGGCTCATCAGCAGGCACTTGGTGTCCCCGCTCGGAGATAAAGACAGGCGTTTTTTGGTTGACAGCTCATTAAAGTAAGCATTGGTAGAGGTTTGGGCAACAGGAAATAGGCAACTAATCTTACACTTTGTCGTGTAAATTGGAGAACAAAAGGAGGAAGACCTATTTGCACATTCCTTATTAGCTACAGAATGAACTAAAAGATGGTATATTGGCTTTCACGGCCAAGGAATTAAACTCAGCAATTTTTCTAGGTTTATGCCGTGTCTTGTGTGGGGTTTCGCCTACGAACACCAAGCTGGCTCATCAGCGGGCTCTTGGTGTCTGCGCCTGGCCCCCCACAGGAGTAGCAAACTGTGCTCTCCCTTCCTATGAAACCATGAAAGCCAATATACCATCTTTTTGAAAGCCTTTATAGAGAGGTGAAAGGCTGCTTGAGCTTTTAGCTGTCGCAGTAAAGAAGCGCAGGTGCGTTTCATAAGAAGGGAGGGAGTGCACAGTTCGCTACTCCTGTTGGGATCCGGGCACAGACACCAAGAGCCCACTGATGAGCCTATCTTGGTGTCCCCCGCACAAGACACGGCATAAACCTAGAAATATTGCTGAGTTTACAGATTGAACTGTTACAACAGATAGGCCTAAGGTAGAATTTCAAAGAGTGCTTGAACATTTTCCAAACACTGCTTTCTGGAACTTAGAAATTTTCCGTTCAAATGTGCATTTTGATTTCCGTTGTCTCTATAACACAGTTTTGGTTTAATAAAGGGAATTTACCACGGTTTTCACTTCTAAGTTCACGGTACCGTCAAATATTTCTGTTATAAACAAATTTCCATTTAATGAAGGATCCGTTGAAGGCAGGTTTCACTGTATCAGGAACAAAGGAAGTCTGGTTGCGGCAAAACAGCCCAACACATTTCAGTGCAGCATAGTCATCATCATCATCATCATCATCATTTCCCCTTATCCAGCTCCTGCCGGGTCGGGGTATTTATGGCACTTCTCCACTTTCCTCTTTCCTTCCACAATTCTTCTTCCACGATCGTGTCCCAGTCCAGATTCCTTTTTCTCACGCTGTTCTTCACTGAATCAATCCACCTTGTTCTAGGTCTTCCCCTTGCTCTCTTACCCTTGCACTTGGCCTCCAGCACCTGTCTTGGTATTCTATTTTCCTCCATCCTCTTTACATGTCCAAACCACCTTAGTTTATTCTTCTCAATTCTCTCATTTAGTTTTGCCATCCCAACTTCCTTCCTAACATCTTCATTCCTCACTCTGTCTTTCCTTGTCTTTCCTATCATACTTCTTAGGAATTTCATTTCACTGGCTTGGATTCTACTCTCTTGCCTGCTCGTCAGGGTCCAAGTCTCAGCTGCATAAGTTAATATGGGTACATAGTACATTTTATACATTACCTCCTTGCTTTTCCTTGGTACTTCCTTATCCCAGACAAGTTTTCTTACACTTTGATAGAATGCATTGCTCTGCTGTACCCTCCTGTCAATCTCCATGTCCAACCTACCAGTTTGCATCAATTCACTTCCTAGGTATTTGAACGTGTCCACAATTTCCAAACTCTGACTTCCAATTTTCACAGTGCCCTTTCCTTGTCTTTCCCCTCTTGTCATCACCATGGTCTTGCTTTTCTCTATACTGATTTTCAGGCCATACTTCTGAATATTTTCGTTCAGTGCATCTAGTTGTTTTTGCACTTCTTCAGTGTTCCTTCCCCAGACCACAATATCGTCTGCAAATAATAGTAACTTCATTTCTTTGTGTCCATATGCTTCCTTTGTTTCCTTTACAATTTCATCCATTACCATTATGAATAAAAGAGGTGACAGCACACTCCCCTGTCTTAGTCCAGTCTTGTTCCTAAACCAATCTGTCTTTCCAACTGGGGTCAGTACCCTGCTAACACAGTTGTTGTACATTGCTTGCACCATTTCCAACATTTCTCTTCCCAGTCTCTTCTTAACCATGGTTTCCCATACCTTCTCTCTGGGGACACTATCATATGCCTTTTCTAGATCTATGAAAGTCATGATCAAATCCTCTCCATATTCCCAGTTCTTTTCCATCACCTGCCTCAAGCTAAAGATTGGGTCCACTGTGGATCTTCCACTCCTGAAGCCATACTGTTCCTCTTGCAACTCTCCTTCCACCTTTCTTCTCATTCTTCTTTCTAATATCCTTTCCAGTATTTTTACTATCTGTGATATGAGGGTGATCCCTCTATAGTTATCACACACTTTCTTGTCCCCTTTCTTAAACACTGGTATTATTAGCCCTTTCTCCCAGTCTTCTGGTACACATTTCCGTTTCCACACACACTTTAGCAGTCGATACAGCCATTGCATACCAACAGGTCCAGCAGCCTTTATCATCTCTACACTGATTTCATCCACCCCTGTTGCTTTTCCCATCTTCATTTTCTGAACTGCTAATTCCACCTCCAGCATTGTTATATCATCTTCTGTTATAGAGTCGTCAGGCTGTGTCACTTCGATCTCACCAGTACAATTGCTCACATTCAATAGCTTATCGAAATACTCCTTCCATCGTCCCTTTATCTCTTCTGGGTGTGTTAACAACTCTCCATCTTCCTTTTTCACCAGCTTTGTAGTAACTCTTTCTTTCCTCTTACTTCTTAGAAGCCCATACAGCATCCTTTTACTGCCACTTACATCTGTTTCCATTCTTCGTGTAAATTCTTCCCAACTTTTCTTCTTTTCTTCTCCTACCACTTTCTTACACCTCCGTTTGCTGTCGTGGTACTTCCTTTTGCTTTCTTCTGTTTGATCTCGGTTCCATTCTTTCCATGCAGACTTCTTTTCTTTCACTGCTTTCCTCACTTCCTCATTCCACCACGGTGTCTCCTTCTCTTTCACTCTTGTTGACGTCCTACCACAAGCACTCTCTGCTGCACCAGCAAATGCCTTTTTAAAGTGGGACCATTCCTCTTCTATGTTTTCCACTTCAGTAACTGGGATTTGTTGCTTCAATCTCTCCTGAAAATCTTCCTGTACAGCTTTGTCTTTCAATTTCCATACTTTTATTTTACTTTCTCTGATCTCCTTTAGGTTTTCCAATTTTCCCCAACTAAATTTTGCCACCACAGCTCTATGGTCCCCATCAAATGCTTCACCTGGTAAAGCTGTCACATCCATCAGCTTTCTGCGATTTGTCCTTTCCACCAGGAAGTAGTCAATTACTGATTTTGTTCTTCTATCACCCCACCCATATCTCGTAATTTTCCTGCTGTTTTTCTTCCGAAACCATGAATTACCCACTATCAGTCCATTCCTTTCACAAAAGTTTACAAGTTCCTCTCCTTCCCGGTTCTTTTTCCCATATCCATATGGTCCAACGACTTCTTCCTTTCCTTGTCTCTCAATTCCGACTTGTGCATTCATATCTCCCATGATCACCACTTCTACATCTGAGATTACTCTTTCTACATCCTCCAGGAATACTTCAATATCTTCTTCTCTGTTTCCAGTCTGTGGTGCATACACTTGTATGAAGTCCATCACGTCATTCTTCATCTTCATTCTAATTTTCATTATTCTGTCACTCACACACTCTACCACTTCAACATACTCCTCCAGTTGTTTCGAGGTTATCAGTCCCACGCCATTTTTTGCCTCTTGGCCACCACTCCAGTATAATGTATATCCTTTCCTCAATTTCTGCCTTCCTTTACCTTTCCATTTCACTTCACTCAGCCCCATCATTCCAACCTTCTCCCTCTCCATGAAGTCTACCACCTCCTCCACCTTGCCTGTCAGGGTCATGACATTCATGATTCCCACTTTCATTTCGGTTACTGGTCGCCCATTTCTCACAGTTCCCCCAGTACCAAAGGAACTGCGCGTCGCCTGCAGGGTACGCCCTAACCTTTTCCGAATCATTGGAAGTGCCATATCCATTTTAGGCTATTATTACGATGGGGTCGCCACTCCCAAAGGCATTTTATGAAGCTACTGCCAGCTATTATTCAGGCCGCCCCTAACATGGAGAACAAACGCCCTTGCAGCCGCCCCTAACATGGGAAACAGACGCTGCCGATTGATGCTGTACTCATACTATTCCCTGAGTACTGGGTTGCCTCTTCCGCAATCTCCACCGTTCTGAAGTCCATCTTCTCCGCTGTAGATTCCGTTGAGGTCTTCGCACGTAACCCTGTGCACGGGGCCTATGTTATACCCCATAGGACTGGGTCCTCACCAGAACTTAGCCGGTACTGTAGTTCCATGGTATATTACAGTACCGTTGCCCACCCCCGCGACGTGGACGCGCCTGGCAAGAATTATCCATGTAGCCAATTAGGGTTGACTCATGGACCGGGTTAAGGAGCTGTCTAAATCCAGCCTCCAAGGCTTCAGTGCAGCATAGTATGCTTGCTTAAACAACAGTGTAACAACGTTTGCAATTCCACCATCGTGTAAATCTATGACTGTAGTCATATTTCTATCTTTTTCCATATTGATTATGATATACTACAATAAATATCCACATTACAATACAATGTTTATCAATCACTATTTTTTGCAATTGATACATGTTTCGGCTCTTTGAGCCTTCTTCAGTCAAATGGTACAATAAATCCTCCCAGTTCAATCTAAAACTAATAAGCGTGACATTCCCAATAAAATTTAAGATTTTCTCAATCGTCAAATGCAATTAAAAGCAAAGAAATAAAATACTTAAGAATATTTAAAATCTGGGTAAAATCCCTTTGTCATTATTATCTATGAAGTAAAACACCACCGAGTTGAATTTCATCTATTCATCGTGGTGCATCCCATGTATAGGCGCAGCATATATGTCAATATTTTAAATATTCTTTAAGTATTTTATTGGGAATGTCACGCTTATTAGTTTTAGATTGAATTGGGAGGATTTTGTGTACCATTTGACTGAAGAAGGCTCAAAGAGCCGAAACATGTATCAATTGCAAAAAATAGTGATTGATAAACATTGTATTGTAAAGTGGATATTTATAGTAGTATTTTCCACCATCTGCCAAATTACCTACAAAACGCTGAAGTTGGACAATCATTTAGATTTTTTAATGCTGTAAACCACAAACTCTACTGATTGTAAATTATCTGTTTGCAGCCATCCTACGAGGCAGGGGTGCTGGAGAATGCACGTCCTGGCACACACGTGGTGACGGTCAGTGCAGTGGATGGAGACGAGGGAGTATTCGGGACTGTCACCTACAGCCTGGTGGGAGAACATAGCAAGGATTTCAGCGTGGGACACGACACGGGAGAAGTGACCGTCGGTAACACGGCTCTGCTCGACCGTGAGCAGCTGCCCGAGCTTACACTGCAAGTCATGGCCAGCGACGGTGCCCCACCAGACACACGGCGAACTGTAGCTGTGCCAGTGAGTATACAAACAATTGAATTGTCTGAGGCACTTGTTTATCCCACAGCAAATTCCTATAGCAGACCATGAGACTTTCAAACTCCAAGTGTGTTGTGGTACAGTAAATAGTTATCTAAGAATAAATCTTTAAGTTGTTTCTGCCTAGTCAATACTTTAATTTATAAACTTAAAAATATTCACATACTGTATAAGGGTACATGTTTCAAGGCTTCAATTAGCCCCTTCCACAGCCCATATTTTCCATACATTGGACCACATCTCAAAAAACTAAAACACAACTGTGTGTGTTTCATCTTAAGCACAACCAGGCACGTCGTAAACTGAACATCACATGGCAAGGTGTACCGTTAGTAAATACGACCCATCCAAAATATCTGGGAGTTACTCTGGATCGTACCCTGACCTACAAGCAGCATTGCAAGAATACGAGAATGAAGGTGGAAGCCAGAAATAATATCCTTCGCAAGATCACTGGTAGTACGTGGGACTCTCGACCACAAACCCTGCGAACAACGGCACTAGCAACATGATACAGTGCTGCCGAGTATGCGTGCCCTGTTTGGTACAAATTCACCCATGCAAACATAATTGATAAGGCTCTGAATGGAACGTGTAGGCTTATAACTGTTTGAAACTCAGCAATTCTTCTAGGTTTGTGTCGTGTCATGTGTGAGATTTCGCCTAGGACACCAAGCTGGCTCATCGGCGGGCTCTTGGTGTCCTAGGCGAAACCCCACACAAGACACAGCACAAACCTAGAAGAATTGCTGAGTTTTGATTCACCGGCCGTGATAGCCAATATACCATCTTTTTGGAAGCCTTCATAGGGAGGTTAAGGCTGCTCGAGCTTTTAGTTCTCGCAATCAAGTGGTGCAGTTGCACCTAATATAAAGGGAGGTGGCGCGCAGTTCGTCACTCTTGTGGGGGTCCGGGCGGGGACACCAAGAGCCCACCGATGAGCCAGCTTGGTATCCTAGGTGAAACCCCACACAAGACACGGCACAAACCTAGAAGAATTGCTGAGTTTTGATTCACCGGCCGTGATAGCCAATATACCATCTTTTTGGAAGCCTTCATAGGGAGGTTAAGGCTGCTCGAGCTTTTAGTTCTCGCAATCAAGTGGTGCAGTTGCACCTAATATAAAGGGAGGTGGCGCGCAGTTCGTCACTCCTGTGGGGGTCCGGGCGGGGACACCAAGAGCCCACCGATGAGCCAGCTTGGAGTCCTAGGCGAAACCCCACACAAGACACGGCACAAACCTAGAAGAATTGCTGAGTTTTGATTCACCGGCCGTGATAGCCAATATACCATCTTTTTGGAAGCCTTCATAGGGAGGTTAAGGCTTCATGAGCTTTCAGTTCTCGCAGTCAAGTGGTGCAGTTGCACCTAATATAAAGGGAGGTGGCGCGCAGTTCGTCACTCCTGTGGGGGTCCGGGCGGGGACACCAAGAGCCCGCCGATGAGCCAGCTTGGTATCCTAGGTGAAACCCCACACAAGACACGGCACAAACCTAGAAGAATTGCTGAGTTTTAATCCACCGGCCATGAAAGCCAATATACCATCTTATTACTGTTTGTTTGAAACCTACGCCACTCGCAAAACTGTGCCAACTCCCTGGCATAGCGCCACCAGATATCCGTCGTAAAGTAGCTGCCGACGTGGAGAGAACAAATCAGGCCCATCAGAAAAACACCCCATTACATGGGCACATTCCAGCAGCAAGTTCCAGCATCCCCAAAGTTGAAGTCCAGAAGAAGCTTCCTCAAGACCACTTCCGTCTTGCAAACAACTCCAGCTACAGCAAGGAAACAATTGTGGATCTCTCGACTTGAAAATAACTCTGCCTGGCCTCCCCCTGTGGAAACCCTCCCACCTGGGCATGAACAGAATTGGATCATGTGGAGGGCACTCAATTGGCTTCGTTCTGGAGTTCGAAGATCCAGATGTAATCTCCAGAAGTGGCACTTCGCTGTGGATTCTATCAACTGTAATTGCGTAGAACCACAGACCATGGAACACCTACTGGATTGTCAGCTATGCCCTGCATCTTGCACAGATGATGATCTTCTGCGTGTGACACCGAGTGCAATTGAAGTAGCGAGATTCTGGTCAAGATTAGTGTAGTCTTGTAATTCTTTCACTTAATTTTGCTTTAATGATACCATACATTGTATTTGTTTCTGATTCGAATATATCTCAAAATGACATCGATATCTCAGCACAGTACAAAAACAATAAACACATAACAGTTTAAAAACACTTAGAACTAAAATAAAAAGCATGCAAATTTGTTGTCAAATTTCTGATACACTTTAAAGTTTGGCTCCTATGCAAGCAGAAGACATCAATTCATGCACTAAAAAACAACACGTTATATGGAAGCGTCACTTTCATTATAAACTATTTATTATCTGTTCCTCTATTGTCCTGTTTTATAAACCACTTGTGATAAGGCGTAACTTACGTTGTTGATCAAAAGAACTCTGTGGCATCTTATTTGACGATGTAGCGGAAAAATCTGGTGGGATAAGACTCTTATTGTATAATGTGGGCTATCTTGTGGACTTCATATGGATCATATGACTTGTAGGCGTTCTCTCATTTTAACAGTGAAAAATGAAATTCTTCCCTATATGGTACCTGAAATGAATTCCATAATTTTGAGTTCACTTATTTGGAATTATGACTAAAGGAAAAGAAAAAACGGATTCAAATTATTGAAAAACGTAAACTTACTAAAATTAATTCCTTTTAATGCTTTTTATTTTAGTTCTAAAAAAAACCTTCATAGACTCCACAAACATATGTCATTTCAGTGGATCCCTTCTCATGTTGGAATATCAGGTAATGAAAAGGCAGACAGATTAGCAAAAAAAGGTACCACACTACAACAACCTGTCAGTCAGACTGATTTTATGTCAGTAAAAAGGATTTTGATAAATACTCTCAAAAACGGGTATGAATAAATGGCAAAGAAAACCGCAGACACCAATTTAAGGAAGAACATTGATGCTAAATGGGATCAATATAAATTAACACCAAGAAGAGAAGCTGTAGCCTTCTTCAGACTTAACACTGGCCATGACTGCCTTGCAGCTCATCTGAATGAATCAACATCCTGAGATCTGAAAAATGCACACTTTGGCACGAACCTGGAAGTAAAATGGATAAGGGGCACCTGCTGCATTGCAACAAACTTGATGTGACTGCTAGAACTTGAGGAAACCTCACACAACTCTATTGGAACACAAGAAAGCTGATGGATTGGAATCCGGGCTAGCCATAAGAAACAACAACAACATTTTAGTTCTAAGTGTTTTTAAACCGTTATGTGTTTATTGCTGAGATATCGATGTCTTTTTGAGATGTGGTCCAATGTATGGAAAATATGGGCTGAGGAAGGGGCTAATTGAAGCCTTGAAACATGTACCCCAATATGTGAATATTTTTAAGTTTATAAATTAAAGTATAGACTAGGCAGAAACAACTTCAAGATTTATTCTTGAATACTACTGTCAATACGGAACCGAAAATGAATGTTAGTTCAAATAAACAGTTATTTCCCAAAAGAGAACTCGGAGAAGTTTGTAACACAGGTTTAGGAAATTAGAGTTCTCCTGTAGTGAACTGGGCAAGTTCTAATTTTGCTTGCATCACTACTTACTTTTGCCATGGTTATTGTGGCTAAATGCATTTAGGAAACACCATACTCACACTTAATTAATTTTTCAGTAAAAAACTGATGAAACATACTGTACCTAGGTAGATTCCCATGTCGAAGAAGGCTTGATCAAGCAATTCTGGCAACATGACTTCCCACAGATGTAACCAAGTTTGCACTGCTGAAGAAATGCATTAACACCACCTAGCAACAAACAGTTCAACTCCTTCATGTCAGTCTTATTACTGGTTCTTATAGTAAATTTTTGCAATTTTCTTGGCAGCTTGCCTCATATGCTACACGAGTTCTAGAAATAGAAGTGTCATTTTCAGGTAAGGTTATGTTTGTATAATCTGTGATTTTCAGTTATTCATGCAATATTAAGTCCACATTAACATGGATATAATGTCATTTCATTAATTTCATTAATGGTCCCCAAATCATTTACATATGATCAATGACTACAATGAGGTTAGTGTACATGTTTTCAACCACTATGCCATTGTTGAGTAAAATACACTCATTACATTTTTTAAATATAAACAACAGGTGGTACGGTATGTATAGTTACCAGCAGTTAGCTCTGCACTTCCCCACTCCACTTCCCCGGTAAAACATTTGCCATGCTGAGCATGTCTGTGTCTGATTGTGAGAACTTCCTGTCACGCGCATCAATATCCTCACATAGGGAAGGATTCAGCACGCTCCCCACACCGCTCTACATCCCTCTCCTACGACTGAGTTCTCAAGATTAAGTGCACAGCTAAACGCTGGTGAAAAAATGAAAATCCACAGCCTGCTTCCAGTCTCCGACCGGGTCAGGAATGGAATGAATGAAGCCCCCATCTAGCGGCGAGGATATGAACTGTGCCAGCTGCCGAGGCCTGACGCACTCCTCTGGGGCAATGATTAAATGAATGACAGATGAAATGAAATGATAGTGGAGAGTGTTGCTGGAATGAAATTTTGACAGGGAAAACCAGAGTACCCGGAGAAAAACCTGTCTGCCTCCGTTTTTTCCAGCACAGATCTCACATGGAGTGACCGGGATTTGATCCACGGACCCAGCGGTGAGAGGCCGGCGTGCTGCCGCCTAAGCCACGGAGGCTTATAGCTAAACGCTGGTATCAGTAATAATTTTCATTCATTTTTTTGTCGTAACATCCATGATAGTGAGTGAAAAAAGTCACTAGTTTTATGTACTAGATAATACTGGCAATAAATGCTTTTGCAGATGACATTGCTTTGTTCGCTAATTCAATGGAAGAGGCCACTGACCAACTTAATAAACTACAAATCATAGCTGCTAAAACTGGACTTAAAGTGGCCTTCCATAAAACTAATTTTATCACAAATGTCAAAGATGCCTCAAAATTCATCACGATTAGTCTGCAAAAAATCAAACAAGTCCGAAAATTTAAATACCTAGGCGAATGGATTACCCCTAATAATTCAGAAATAGCTGCCATTGAGAGCAGATGTAACAAATTGGAAGGTGCCTTTCAAACCTGCAAAAACATTTACAAGAGTAAAAGCTTGTCCCGGAATGTCAAACTTTGTCATTATAACACAGTAATTAGGCCGTCAGCACTGTATGCCGCAGAATGCCTACAGATGACAAACAAAGGCCCATTGAGAAAATTAGAACTTAAGGATCGGAAAATTCTAAGGAAAATATTAGGACCTGTTAATGATAATGGTACTTACAGAAGAAGACATAACAATGAATTATTTGAACATATAGAAGATTTGGTGAGTGTGATGAGAAAAAGGAGAATGTCTTTCTTTGGAGATTTGGAACGGATGGAGCATCATCGACTTTCATATCGAATACACTCATCAATCTCTAAAAAAAATTCCTATTGTAAATGGTTGATGCAAGTTAAAAAGGACCTAACAGAAGCTCGAATCAATCAAGCTCTGGTTTGGGATAGGAACCTGTTCAGAAAGGCGGTTAAATCAACCAGTAATCTACACCCTTTAACATCTGTGATGCCTCGCCCTCACTGCAAGTGGACGGAAGAAAGGAGAGCTGAACATTCGTCAAGAATGAAGATCTACTGGCAGACAAGAAAACAAGCATTACAGTGATCATATGAGTGAAGAACATCGTGGTCCATTGATGGCCGAAACGACTCAAAAAAAAACTGGCAATAAATGAATGTTTCTATGAATGAGGAAATTGTCTGATCTAGTTGCAGAAATTATTCATTTCTTTCTAGCAAATTTCAGTCATCATTGGTTTTTCTGCCTGATGGCAGGTTTCCTCATGGTCGGTCTCTCCTCCTTATAAGGTTTTGAATATTCCCAAAGGGAATATGATGTAGTTTCCATTTGAGCGGATGAATTATCAATAAATGATAAAAATGGTCCAGTTAGCTCAAACAATGTCAGCGTTTCGCCCCAGTGTGCCATTGGGCTCGTCAGTTGGTACAGACACACCTACCAATACTCGTGGCTAGCACATACTGAGAAGGCCATGCAAGACACAAAATACAAGCAGTATGACGTCACGAGCATGCCAATGTGCTACGGGAGTCAAATTCCCTATCATAAAAACAAAAGTCTTACCTTGCCAATCCAAATAAGGTTTCGTGTCTTGCATGGCCTTCTCAGTATGTGCTAGCCACACGTATTGGTAGATGTGTCTGTACCAACTGACGAGCCCAACGGAACACTGGGGCGAAACGCTGGCATTATTTGAGCTAACCGGACCATTTTTATAATTTATTGATAAACTCTCCACCTTATCTGGTCTTCAGCAGCACGTTTCATCAGCTCATAAGAATTATCAATCTTGATGGAATCCAGCATCTGAAATCTCCTCCTTCCTCTTTGGATTTTCCCTTGGACTGTCCCTTCTAATGCACTTTTCACCAAACCATCTCCTCTTATGCAGTGTCCAATCCAATTCATTTTTCTTTTCCGTGTCTTCTTTAGCATCATCCTTTCTTCTCCTACTTTCTTTAATCTTAATCTAGTAACTTTTTAGTGAGTAATTCCCTTAAAAACACAGTCCAAAATAAATCTGTGGGAGGTGCTGGAACACTCTTCTGGCTGAAATTAAGCACTGTCACTTATCGCTCAAAATAGAGAGCATGTATTCTGTTGCTACCAATCGTGCATGTTATGCAACCAAGATATCCTTCTTCTCATACAGTACTCAAGTATATAAGGCTGGCAATCTTCATCATCATCATCATCATCATCATCATCATCATCTTCATTTCCCCTTTTCCAGCTGACACTGGGTGGGGGCAAATATGGTTCCTCTCCACTTTGTTCTGTCGTTCTGACACGGTGTTCCAATCCAGGTTCGGTTTTCTAATACTATTCTTCACCGAGTCCAAGCAACGCATTCTTGGTCTTCCTCGTCCTCTCTTCCCTGTCATCGGTCGTTCCAGTGCTCGTCTTTATAGCCTTACTTCATTCATCCGTTTTGACATGTCTAAACCATCTCAATCTGTTTTGCTCCAGTTTGTCATTTAGTTTCTGTACTCCCAGTTCTTTCCGTATATCTTCATTACTCACTCTGTCTCTCCTCGTTTTCTGGACCATACTTCTCACGAATCTAATCTCAGTTGCCTGTACTCTGCTCTCATCCCTCTTAGTCATTGGCCAAGTTTCTGCTGCATATGTCATTATGGGAACATAATATGCTTTGTACATAACTTCTTTAGCCTTAATTGGTATATCCTTATTCCATACTAGTCCCCATACCTGTTGGTAGAAAGCACCCCCAATTTGTATTCTTCTGCTAATTTCCAAATCTAGTCCTCCATCTTCAGTCAGTTCACTTCCCAAGTATTTGAAGTGTTTCACCACTTCCAATTACTTATGTCCTACTTTGATTACTCTTTTTCCTTCTTTCTTACCTGTACTCATCACCACTGCACAGTGGGTCAAAATCGAAAACTAGGAGGACAAAATGATTTATTTTCATAATTAAAAATCAAAATTTATTACTTCTACAGCATTCTCATATAATTGCCGCTCACTATTCTGGGATTTAAATGCATCTTAGTGTAAATCTGTCACCACTGTTCGAGCAGTCTGAATTGGAGGGTGAATGTAAGTGGCTGTGGTTTGGTTGTCTTTGCGGTTAGTGTGATGCTTTAAAATGGAACATGCAGCTGAAGGTATGATCTTTGTAACGTGTTTCAGTTATTAATGGGCGTAATTGTTACGTAATTATAGCTATATTTGCATTATATAATATTTAACTATTATTTTTAAAATTATATTTTCACATAGATTTTTAGTATTTCGCGTCACTCTGCGTAGCGTTCTACTTAATGTTAAAATGTAGATAAAGTCTTGTAGTTTACACCTGTTATAAGATTTTTTGCATCTTTTTGCAACTTACTTAGTTATTTGACGTTTTAGAAGATGCCGAGCAACCAGTTCTCACACATTTACAACTGTTTGAAGCACTGTGTTCGACGATTATGACAAAAGTGGAACTTTGTGACTTTGTTAAAAGTAAATTAGGGGTAGAAAATTGTTCTGAAGAGATAACTGAATGCTCTATCCAACTCCTAGTCATAGACAATTTCTTGCATGTGTAGACGTAGCCTAAAAAGGTCTTAACTGATGTTTATTATGAAGTAAACAAATTATATACGTTGCTTTCACTCTAAATTCATGATTGAAACGTAAAAATAATTTTTTCCCCCTAGATTTCGATTCTGACCCACTGTGCACTGTTTTACTCTTCTCCACATTTCTCTTCAATGCCCATTGCTCAATCTTTTCATTTATTACGTCTAACTGTTCTTGTACCTCCATCTCATCCTCGCCCCAGATCACAATATCGTCTGCAAGACAATCACCGCTGTAAATCATGACAAACACACAAGTTATATTGATTCCTCTCCCATTACAGGTTCATATCAAACTGCTGGATGAGAATGACAACCCTCCTGTCTTCTCCCACCACCTGCTTGAGATCCAGATCGACGAGAACTTACCTGTGGCTCCACCTTCTCCCATCACGCAAGTCCGAGCTGAGGATGCTGACGAGGGAGAAAACGGAGCCGTCCGTTACTCTATTCTCTCAGGAAATGAAAATAGTGAGTATCTTCTAATCTGCAGATATTTTTATTTTATTTTTATAGCTTCAGTGGCGTAGTTGGTAGCATGCTGAGCTGCTGTGCCCAAGATAGCGGGTTCAAACTCGGCCGAAGTCGTCGGATTTTTTTAAAGCGTTAAAATCCATCATTATGCCTTCCTTCGGAGGGAAAGTAAAGCCGGCAGTCCCATGTCATAGATTTATGGCATGTAAAAGATCCTTCCACAGACTAAACTTGTGTGGAGCTAAATTTCTAGGTTAGATTTCGTTGTAACGCTCTATCAAAGTTCCAACATTCACCACTAGGTAACATTGACATCCGGTAGCGAAAGTTGAGAACTACTTGAAATTGAACGGAACTTGCAGCTCATCCTATGGGTGTCCGCTTGAAGAAGCTACAATCTCTGGCGAGCCGAACATGTCCTCGGACACTCCCGGCACTAAAAGCCATACGATAAATAAATAAATAAATAAATTATTTTATTTTATTTTTTGACCTCCTTGTGGTGTAATGGGCTAGCATTCTTGAATGTCACCCCTGAGGTCGAGGTTCGATTGCCGGTTCTGTCAAGAAATTTAATTCTGGTCTGAAGGCTGGACAAATGCTCGGTTTGAGATGTGGCCTTGTAGCGGGAAGCTTGCAGGGCACAATTGACAAAAGACCATTGATGTGGATGCATTAGGCTGTAACCATTGTCAAAAACCATTGGATTGGATAAAACTAAGGTTAGAATTGTCGGGTTGAGGTGCAGCTTTGCTGCGGGCAGCTTGCGGGCACGGTTGACAATGAGGACCAAACAAGTCCCAAGCCCCAAATACGAATTAACAACAAGTTCTTGTAGATCATCCAAACTGGTTGCAGGTATGATGAGAAGATAGACCATGATTGTAATGCTATGTTTTCCTCATTTCAGATGTGTTCCATTTGGATCCTGTGACAGGAATCTTGTACCCTGCCACATCTCTGGAGCAGCAACCACGAGAGTTCCATCTGGTGGTGGAAGGAAGAGATGGTATGGGCCGAGGCCAACATTCTGATAATGCTACCATTAACATACGCATCCTAGATGTGAACCAACATGCACCTGTCTTCGTGATGCCAGCATTCAATAATGCTACCATTGAAGTCCCAGAGGTATGAATTTCAGATATATTCATCATCATCATCATCATCATCATTTTCCAGCTCCTGTTTCCCGGGTGTGGTATACAAGCGCTCGCCATTTCTTTCGGTCGGAGTAGAGTTGCTGATCTTCTATATCTTCCCATTTCACATTCTGTGTGTTGACCTCAGACTTCACTGTGTCTATCCATCGATTTCATTCCACAACGAGGCACATATTTAAATATTAGAAACCATTATTCATTGTTGAATATGGGACCAAGAAAAAACAAACACATGTTAAATACATTGCCAGAGTGAAACAAAGCAAGATGAAAGATATGCAACATACATGGGTTGGTTTTTTAGTTTTGGCACCTTAGTTATAACTGGATTAATAACTCACTTAGATGGTTCCAAGTTTCACAGGCCCTCATGTAGTCCCCACCGTTGCATACAACGTGTTCCCAGCGATGCGGAAGTCGTTGGATCCCGTTGGCACTGCCCAATCTATTGATGGTACGAAGAGAGCGCTCGGCAGCCTGCTTAACGTCTTCAATGGTATGGAAGCGCTCCCCGCGCATTGTCATCTTCATCTTCGGGATGAGATCATAGTCGTAGGGACTGATGTCGGGAGAATATGGGGGGTGATAGAGGACCTCCCAGCCCCAGCGATCCAACAATGCTGACACAACGCCTGCTGTGTGTGTCCTAGCATTGTCATGCAGAACGATGGGCGGTGTAACCATGTGGTGGCGTCGTTTCCTTCTCAGAGCTCCTTGGAGATGGTCTTGCAGATACGAACAGTAGTACACCGCATTAACGGTTTGCCCTCGGGGAACAGTATGGTGAATGATCACACTATCCCAATCATAGGCAAGAATCAGCATTACCTTCACATTGATGGGGGTTGGTCTAACTGTTTGTTTCCGTGGTGCCGCCACTCGTTCGATTGGCGTTTTAACTGTGGCTCATAAGATCTGGCCCACGTCTCGTCAATGGATATGATACGTCGTAAGAAGGCCTCTTCTTCGCGCTCATAACGCTGCAAGTGCTTACGACAAGCGTCATATAGCAGCCATTTGTGCATGTCGGTTAAGTCATGCGGAACTCATTTGGACACAATCTTCCTAATTTTCAGTAAGTCCTTCAGGATGTGGAGAACAGTTGAATGCGCCAGTCCGGTATCTTGCTCTAATTGATGAATCGTTATGTTCCGATCCACCTCTACTAATGCGGACACCATCTGTACATTGTCATCACTTACTGGTGGGTGACCAGATCGAGGCATGTGCTCCACACGTTCGCGCCCATCTCGAAAGGCTGCAACCCATCTTGCTACCGTTCTGAACGGTAACGCAGCTACACCGCACGCTTCCTGCAATCCTCGGTGACACTGTTTAGCACTGCGACCCCTAGCACACTGAATTTTTATCCACGTTCTCTGCTCCTGCTTGGAAAACATTGCGACTGTCTTTCGCGAGCGCTGGTCTCACACTACTCATCTAACAGGCGCGACTGAGCATGAGCGGTGGTGAGGACGGGCGAGGCCATGTGCTCTGAGGGAGGGGATGCAGGGCAGCAACCGTCGGTAAAAGTGGCAGCGCCCAACATTGTTACAACTTGGCACTGAAGCATTGGTTCCAAAACTAAAAAACCAATCCATGTACATGAAAAATACTATATGTAAAAGATATGCCATCCTTCCTGTCTTCACCACACCCATTCTCTGATCTGAACTCAGATTATCTCAGTCTCCGGTGCAGTTAGGGAAAGCCCCGTGCTAGTGTCTATGTCAGGCGTAGCGTTTACTCACAGCCTGTTATAGTGGTATTGCCAACTTGCAACAATGAAACGGAAGTCCAATCCCACAATTTGTTATTTACTTTATTTAGCGTATGGCTTTTAGTGTCGGGAGTGTCCGAGGACATGTTCGGCTCGACAGAGTTTGCATCTGCTTCTATGCGGACACCCATGGGGTGAGCTACAAGTACCGTCGTATGTAGATGAGATGAAATGAATGATGATGAATGTAACTGGGCAAGTTCAATTTCAAGTAGTTCCAACTTCGGCTACCAGATGTCACTGACACCCATCATCAAACGTGGGTACTTGATAGAGCGTTTCTAGCCAAATAACCTACAAATTTGGCTACACACTACCAATTGTAGTGGTAGGTTCTTTTTCATGCCATAAATCTATGACACGGGCCCGCCGGCTTTACTTCCCCTCCGAAGGAAGGCATACTGAAGGATTTTAACGCTCTTAAAAAATCTGACAAATTTGGCCGGGTTTGAACCCGTCCATCTTGGGCATAGCAGTTCAGCATGCTACCAAAGCCACTTGTTATTAACCCATTAGGACGCACACGTGGGTAATTTTTTCCCAGGGAAAACTGCATTGTTAATAATTCTTTGTATAACGGGTATTCTGCCTTCCACCCCTCACTTCTTTACCAATGGACTCTCCCATGTTGTCCTTACTGCTTGCCGTTGTTGCAATGTTAGTGTTGTTCGAGCTGTTGACACGTTTGTCTGATGTCAGTAGCGTGCGTGCTTGCATATGTTACAGTGTGATCTAATTTTCTCGTGGACTGGCGGAAGGTTTGCAATGGACGGACTAACCAATAAGCATAAAAGTGATTTACTTCATGATGATAAACATGATGATGAAATTGTTGGTGGAAGCGCCAATTGAGATATAGACTTAGTTTATGAAAGTGATAATGGTAGCGATACCGAGCAGGACAGCTGTGCGTCAGAACACAAAGGTACTTCCAGTAAATCTGAACATGAAGTTGATGGGAATAATATACCATTAGGTATGCAACTTGATATTTATAAGGGGAAGGATGGTGCCGTGTGGTACAAAAGTATCATTCCCCAAAGGAGCCGCAACCAGAGCATTTACTTGGTCCTATAGGAGAAGCTCGAAATGCAAAAATCGCTATTGATTGTTGGGGGCTAATGGTAGACGATATAATAATTGCATTATTGCTTCTTGAAAAGACAGGAGAATGATTACATATGGTGTTTGTTCAGGATTGGTATGTTCCTTGACTGCCCCTTCAGAATCCTATGTTTATCTTATGTCACAGTGCCATAGATTTATTGATCCCTCTGAGTTGCAGGGGTATGTATCTGTGGTGTGACTACAACACTGCTCTTTCTCCATTCCTTAACTAGATAGCAGCACACTTCTTGTGTCTGACTTGAGTCTCTAGGAGGCAGTGAAGAAGGAGGCCATGACTTATTAATTGCTTCTCTGTACTCCAGAAGTGATATTATTAATTGTAGGAGATTTGACTCTTACTGCAAGACATTGTAGGATGAGGAATCTTATAACAAGCACTAAACATTACAAACCTGGAGGCTTTAAGGCTCTGCAGAAATATGAGAAGATGTGTGAAATAAAGTAGTGTGATTTCTATTCATTCTACAAACGTGGTTAAAACATACCAGTTACAGTCCATTCCTAACATAATTATGAATTGCTATTTATTCAATATGCCAAATACAGTCCACTCTTCAAGTAGCTAAGAATTAAGCTATTGAACCAGAGAATAAGATCAAGGTCCCGATTAGTGGTTCATAATGATAAACTCTTCGTGTAAACTTTACCCAGCGTGCACTCATATGTTTAAAAAAAACAGAGCATGTGTCCTGACGGGTTAAAATGTACGGAAATAGAGTACAATGATGTATGGTTTTTTATGTTTTTTTCCCCCCGAAAAATGTAATTGCAGGGCACTTGCCCTGTTTGACTCTGTCTAAGGCCAGCCCAGTGTTGCTGTGATATACTAAAGCGATATTCCCAAACTAGAATATGTAAACAAATATACAGAAATGTTCTCGAGTACTCTGCTGAAATAACTAATGAATAATAATTAGTGCATAAAATAAAATATATTAACAGCTTTGTTATTTTTGATCCAGACTAACACTGAATATGATCAAAAGGTTGCCAGTCTAATAAAGTTCTACTACTGATTGTTGTTACAGAATGCCGGTCTCGCTAACTACTTGGTGATGACTGTAAAGGCCACAGATGAGGACCACGGGGAGAACGGAAGGATCCGATACCACTTCAAGGTGAACAATATGGATGTCCAGGAGACAGACGAGTTTACCATCAACATGGATTCTGGAGAGCTGAGAACCAAGATCATTCTGGATCGAGAAGTACGAGCCAACTACTCGGTATGTATAAAAAAAGGAAGTTTTGTGATTCTTAATGTTCGATTTAAGTTTTGAAACCATATTTTTCACTATATCCTGCCCAGGCTTAAAGGATCCAGGGTTCAATTGTCAGTCAGGCCATGGGGATTTCAATTAGTTGTTGTTGTTTCATTTAGTGGCTTGGACATCCTGGGCATTTCAGTTGCTTGTGTGCTTTCTATTTCTTGAACCTGTATTATTGTGGTGTCTCGAGTAGTATAGTGCCAGCCTCGCGGTGTTGGGGTAGCGCACCTGCCTCTCTCCCGAAGGTCACGGGTCTGACTCCCAGCTCCATTAAGAATTTTAGAAACTGACACAAGGGCTGCAACGGGGTGCACTCAGCCTCGTGAGGATAATAATTGAGGTGTTGTCTGACAGTGAGACAGCGCCCCAGTCGCAGAAATCAAGAATAATGGCCGAGGGGATCCAATGCGCTAACCACTCGTCAAGCCACAGTCTCTAGGCCAGGGCCCTTCATGGGCTGTCGTGTCACGGGGTTGGGGGTGTAGTAGAATATTTGCCCATGGTCTTATGTTAGGAACTATCCCAGCATTTGAATGGAGTAGAAGTGGAAACCCATAGAAAACCACTTCCAGCATTTCTTCTCAGTTTTACCTCATGAGGCTGGGCGTACCCCATTCCAGCCCTCAGGGGGTGACAGCTAAAGATGCTAGCCACTACACCATGAAGGGGTCTTTTAATTTCCTATGGTTATTTCCCCTGATTTATCAAAGTATGTTGTATGTCAACCCATTATTATTCCCGTTTCCAACGGGGTCGAGGATGAGATGCAATGAAAGTGATTTTTACGGTCGGATGCCCTTCCTGACACCAATCTCACGAGAGGAGTTCATGAGAGATGAAATAAATGAAGGTGAATGAAACTGGGCAAAGATGTGGAAGGAAGCAGCCGTGGCCTGTCAGAAGGTACCGCCCCAGCATTTGTCTGGAGTTGAAAATGGGGAAAACATAGAAAACCATTTCGAGGATGGCCGACGGTGGGGCTCAAACCCATGTCTTCCAAGTCCGCAGAGAGCTTGGCCCCATTTATCAAAATATAAAATAAAATTGTGTAAGAATGTTAATTTTCTTATGTAGCATCTGATAACAAAACAAAAATACCCTCACTCTTTCAGTTGGTGTTGGTAGCCCGTGACTACGGCAAACCAACCCCTAAGGAGACACTTCAGTTCCTCACCATTCTACTAGTCGATACTGACGACAACAAGCCTGAATTCCCAATGGACGATGCTACTCTGCCTTACCGGTTCAGAGTGCCAGAGAACTCTCGCAAGGACCTCTTTATAGGTGAGTATCATAACGATATATAGCTTGGACCATGGAAATACAGAAACAATACATTTGCTTGTAATTAGTGTAAGATTCCTAGTTGACTCTTCTGGCTGGAAGGATCAATTATCAGCTGCATCTTGGAAACGTCTTGAAAACGTTTTGAAAATGTGGCTACAGTTTGGGTTTGAACAAGACTCTTCTGCTGCCCGGGCTGGTGTATTTAGCCACTTACACCAATGCAGCCAGTCTTCGATTGTGGCAAATAGTCCCTAAATAATTAAAAGCAACATTATCTTACCATATTCCCTGGTACACATCATCAAATTAGAAATATTTTGAAAAATTGATCTAGTTAGCTGAATTCAGTATTGCCCGCATGTTGCCCCAGTGTACAGATAGTCTACCAGTGTTTAGCTGTGCACTGGATCTTGAAGCTCAGCGGTAGGAGAGGGGTATAGAGCGGTGCGGGGAGAGGGCCGAATACTTCCCTATCTAAGAGCATAACAGTAGGTTCTCACAATCAGACAGACACGCTCAGCGTGGCAAATGTTTTACGCTGTAGTAGTATGCCGGGAGAAATGCCATCTTGCTTCAATGACAACTTAAATCTGGAGCTCCATCAAAGAATGGCTAGAACTTATGTCTGGTCGACACGCTTATATGGTATGGAGGCTTGGACTTTGAAGGCTAGCAGCACGAAAAAACTACAGCCATTCGAAATGTGGATCCCTCAAAGAATGCTAAAAATACCCTGGATCGATAAAGTTACGAACAAAGATGTCCATGGAAGAACAGACAGTGATCATTAACTTTTGTCTGCAATTAAATGTCGCAAGACTTCCTATTTAGGTCATGTACTTCGAAGCCAAAAATACCAGCAGCTTCAACTAATATTGTAAGGCAAAATAGATGGCTGATGAGGACGTGGCAGAAGACATAATGTTCTAGCTTCAGAACATCAAGGAGTGGTCAGGGATTCAATCTGCAGGAGAATTGCTCTGGCTTGCGGAAGATAGAAACACCTTTGCCATGGTGATCACCAACGTTTGGGGGACCAAATATGGCACTTGAGGTAGAAGAAGAAAAAGTATACCGGGATAGAGGGATGAGGAAGTGCAGAGAGCTAACTGCCGGTAACTGTACCATTGGGCTCGTCAGTTGGTATGGTACGCCAATTGTTCGATGTCTTTGATCAGCTGTTTTTAGTGTTCATTATATCCAAGGCTAATGAAGGGAGCCAATGATGTATAGGCCCCGAAACATGTCCCATTAGATCAAATTGTGATCTGATTTCATAAATAAAGTATTGATTAGGCAGAAACTCTCCATTTGTTAAAAATGCATGGTACATCTCGCCAAGATGCTTGGCTAGTACATACTGCGAAGCTGTGAAACTTGGGCAACCTATAGGAGACACATAATCTGCTTGGAGAAATATCACCAACGTTGTTTGAGAAGAATCTTGAGAATAACATGGCAAGACCGGCGTATCAACATCAGCATCCTCAAAGAAGCCAATGCTACAAGCATCGATTCCACAATAATAATAATAATAATAATAATATCGTATGGCCTCGGGTGCCTGGTGCAAGCTTTGTTAATTGACACCCAGAGGGTAGCTTGCATGTCGAATTTCGTCGTTCCTTTGAACGCTATGAAAGTTAGATATCTAAACTCCTTGACACTACAGCGCTTTCAAGTAGAGAATGGAGAAACTTTGTGTTGGCGGAAAATCCCGAGATTAATTTTGCCATTGAACACGGCCTACTGAATTCAAATGGGTTCTTTAACATGCCAACAACGTATGACATGAGTATCGTGATTTTTGTCGCCTTCAAAAATCACTTATCATGGCCAGGGGCGAACCTGCAATCTTGGGGTTGGTAGTCCGACACTATAACCACTCACCCACCGTGGCAAGCTAAACAATTACTGAAATGCTGTTACTTTAGGGACACCGAGGAGTTAGCCGTGGTTGTTACGGCATGACTGCTGGCAGTCGCTCACATCCGGGAGGCGAGGAGGTTCGAATCCCCCCGCCGGTAACCTTGAAGATGGTCGTCTGTGTTGCCCCGTGTACTTTGGGTGTGTGTAGAATCTGTCTGATAACCGGTGTTGATTGTGATGACTGTATTAGTGTATGTTATCTGTTTTTTAATTTAAGTACTGCAACTTAGAATTTTTCAAATAGTTCCTACTTTTACCGCCAAGCGCCACCGTCAACGACTACTAGGCCAAGTTCAGAACTTAGCTACTTGAAGCCACCGCAGTCGGTTCTTGGCAACGAACGTAGAAACCTAAGAGCGTTGTTTGCATTCTTTACCTATCCAATCACTGCGAAAGCCACTGCTAGGCTACTATGATGGGGCAACCAGTGCCAATGTACTACGAGAACTGTACTTGTTCGAAAATTAGCCCAGCAAGGCTATCCATATCGGAACAAATGTTTCTTGAAGGATCCAAGGATTTTGTTTATTTTTTCTCTAAATGAGCATAATAACACATCATCAAATTTCAAATATTTCGCCGCATATTTTAGCCTCATATTCATAGAAGAAATGCAGGGTGCAACGATTATGCCAAGAATATTCGAAGTTCAAATTTAAAAAACACAATTTTTAAAAAATATATATTTATTTCCATAATTTGTAATCCTATGTGTTTCACTTCCAATTTGAATCTCACTGTATAATTCTTGTATTTTCACACTGTAAACACCACACGCGTAACATCACGCAGAGGTCTTTGTAGTGATGTTTCTATGGAAGTAGCCAATGCTAGAGCAATGAGTTTGGGTGCTGATGGCCAAAGATACACACACAGTTGAATTTAAGTACACGGGGCTACGTGACCACGTTGTCGCAGCCCCTAAACTAAGGAACCAACCAAATTATTAAGCAGCACCTAACCAATAGCAGATCAAGTGTGGGGTCCCTGGTTGGGCATGTTATTGCAGCGCTTCTTACGAGAGCACCATGAAGCTTGACATTCACACGCTAGCTCACGGAATCGACAGACCCATACAAGACTTGCACAGAGCACTAGCGTGCCGCCAGCCGCCCTCAGGCACAGAAACAGAGACTCCTATCTTCTGATAAGGCCATGCTAGGTTATAAGCAGCAGCATGTGCAGCTGACCGACGCACTATGATTATGCCATGAAATTTTATAAACCAATCTTGGATTTGAAAAGTAGGATGTGTTTGAAATGTGGCATTACAGGAGAATGATGAAGATCAGATGGGTAGATAGGATTACAAATGAAGAGGTATTAAGACGAGTGGGTGAAGAGAGATGTTTTTGGCGACTGCTAATGAAGAGAAGAGATAGGTTGGTAGGACACATTTAAGACACCCAGGAATAGCAAACTTACAGTAGTTATTGAAGGAAGGGTCGAGGACAAGAACTATAGAAGTAGACCAAGGTCGGAATATGTTAAACAGATTGCCTCGAATGTATGTTGTGGTAGCTATGTCGAGATGAAATGATAAGCTCAGGACAGGGAGGCAGGAGAGCTCCTTCAAACCAGTCAAAAGACTGAAGACTTAAACAAGTAGAGTGCAACAAAATGTCACAAAGTACAGTAATTAGCCTACTTTTCACATTTTGCGAAAATGAGGAAAAATTGGACTTATGAGATCGATCCGGGAAAATGTGTGTCTGTCTGTCTGTCTGTGTCCCCCCCCATCAACTCCTAAAGGGCTGCAGCAATCAAAACCAAATTTAGTATGAGTAAAGATGTATACCGGAATATCTCAAGCCCATATTTGGAAATGATGTCAGTGCTACCAACTGCTGAAAAAACACACTAAAATTTGAGCTCCATGTTGGATATCTTGGAAGGTATGCATGGGAGCTATTCCAAAATTGGCACACATGTAGATAATACTATTTCAGTTTAATTTCCAGGAGGCCATACATAACAGTGTTGCCAAAATAATCTTAAGCCTTCTGATAGGTCCAATTTTTAAATGCATATACCTTCTACACTATCAATTGGATTTCAACCAAATTTTGTATGCAATATGTGTACATAAACAGATATGACTGAGCGTATTCTTAAGAGCCACCAGGGCTACCAACTGTTAATAATTGTTCTCTCTATTTTTTTTACCCAAATATCAATATATCAGAAAGTATGCAAGCCGACAACTTTAAACTATGCACACGTATAGTGCCTGACATTTTAGATTAATTTGGAGTACAGGTAACTTATATATGTCAGTTCTACCAACATGATTCTAAGCCTGCTGATAGGACCAATTTTTAAATACATGTAACTTCTGTACTATCAGTTGGATTTCAACCAAATTTCGTATGTGCTATGTGTAACATAACAGGTATGGCTATAAGTATTCTTAAGAGCAATCAGGGCTGCCAACTGTTAATAAATCCTGTCTTTATTTTTTTACCCTAATATCAATATAACAGGAAGTATGCAAGCCAACAGCTCTATACTTTGTGCACCTGACATTCTAGATTAATTTGGAGTAATTAATTTAAGTCAGTGCTGCCAACATGATTCTATGCCTGCTGATAGGTCCAATTTTAAAATACATGTAACCTCTATACTAACAAATGGATTTCATCCAAAATTGGCACAATGAGATATAATAATATTTCAGATTGTTTCTGACCAGCACACGCATGACATTGTTGCCAACTTGGTTTTATGTATGCTGATAGATCCAATGTCTAACTGCATGTAACGTCCATTGGACATCAACCAAATTTTGTATTCTGTACCTTCAGAGATGGAACTATGAAAACACCAAGGCTGCCAACTGTAGTGCTCTATTAGGCTACATTATACCAGATATATTTTGAACTAATTAGACATTTCGATATTACCAACTTAATTTCATCATTATTCTAGATAGGTCCATATACTGTAGATTAATCATTGGCATGAATCTTAATTTTAAGAAAAGTAGGCTCTTTAGTTCGTCACGGAACTTCTTGTTTTCTATTGTGTTGCAGTGTATATACAACTTCCTTGTGTTTATTTTCCAGGCAAGGTGATTGCCGTGGACCGTGATGAAGGAAAGCATGCCCGTGTGTATTACCACATCTTAAGAGGGAACGAGGATGGAGCATTCTATGTGGACAAGACTGATGGCAGCATCTTCACCAACACCTCTTTTGACCGAGAGTTCAAGGAAGAGTACAACATATACATCAAGGCCAGCAATGAGCCTGACTTTTACATGTCTCGGGTTAGTTTACCGCAATACATTTAGAAGTGTTGTATCAATAGACATAGCTCTACTGGACCTTAACATAACCACAAGTCCAACCCCTCCTCCACGTGGTGGGAGACGGGCAACGGCATGAAGTAGGGGATTGCCTGTAGGGGTGAAGTACAGTGGGGACTTTGTGTGCCCCGGGACCGCTACGGTAGCTGTGAAGGCTCTATGGGAACCCTGAAAAGTGATGGCTGACGGGGCTCTGGTGAAGCTACGATAGGCCTAGCAAGCCAGTAGTGGATATCATATTTGCTTTCAAACCAGGAACAGGCCTCGGAAAGGACGGATGCAAACGACGACGACCCGGATATGCTAATGGACTACGAGTTGGGACATTAAACATACAGACCCTGACAGGAAAAGTGGAGGAGATTGTAGACGTGATGGAGAGAAGAAAACTGGATGTACTGGGCTTGGCAGAAACAAGATGGAAAGGAGAAGGTCGCAGAGAACTGAGGAAAGGGTACCGGTTGTACTGGAGGGGGAACAGTGAAGGAAGGAGCAGCGGAGTAGGAGTAGTTGTGAGAGATGGAATTAAGGAAGAGGTAAAGGGAATAAGTGACAGGATCATGAAGATCAGAGTAACTGTAAAGGGAAGAAGCCTGGAGATAGCCCAGGTATATGCCCCTCAAGTTGGATGTACAGCTCAAGAGAAGGAAGACTTTGAGGAGGAGCTACAACAGCAGTTGAATGGGCAGAGCATCATTGTCATGGGAGATTTGAATGCACATGTAGGAAGTGAAAGGCAAGGATATGAAAATGTATTGGGAGCAGAAGGATGGGGTAGCAGGAATGAAGAAGGGAGAAAGTTGCTGGATTTTTGCAAGAGAAACGGTTTAGTGGTAGGCAACTCCTGGTTCCGGAAGAAAGAAAGCCACAAGGTAACGTGGTACAGCAGTGATTTAACAAAGAAATCTTTGGTAGATTACATGCTGTACGACTGGGAAATGAAGAGAAGTGTCAGAGATATAAAGGTAATTCCATCAGAGGCCTTAGATAGCGACCACAGAATACTTGTAATGAACCTGGGAGTTGTTAAGGATAGCAAGAGGACAGAGTACCAGGAAAGGAGAATCAAAGTATGGAAACTCAAGGAAAAGGAAGTCAAGGAAGAATTCCAGAAGATAATAAGGGAAAGGATGCCAACAGACAATCCTAAAACAGGGGAAGAGGAATGGAAGCAATTCAAAAACACAATGGTGGAAGCTGCAGTGGCAGTATGTGGAAGAACAAGCAACAGAAAGCGGTGTAAAGAGACACCATGGTGGAATGAGAGAGTAAAAGAAGCTGTAGGAAGGAAGAACAAGGCTTTCCGAGTGTGGTTCCAGGAAAGAACTGATCTGACAAGGGAATATTATAAGATAAAGAAGAAAGGAGCAAACAAGTTTGTCGCAGAGGAGAGGAAGAAGTGGATGGTAAAGTGGACAGAGATGATGGAGGAAGACAGCAGAGGAAATAAGAAAGTACTTTATGGGATGGTCAAAAGTAAGAGAAGAGGTCTGCGAGAGGATGTGTTAATGATGGACAAAAACGGAAATGAGGTACACAACAAAGAGACACTCAAGACAGTGTGGAAAGAGTACTTTGAGGATTTGCTGAATCCAAATGGTCATAGGGAGGAAGACAATGTATTGGAAGATGGAGAAGACAACACAGGAATGGAAAAGGACCTGACTTGGAGAGAACTGGAGATGGCTATAGACAAGATGAAAGGAGGAAGGGCACCAGGTGTGGATAAAGTGAGTGTTGAAATGGTGAAGGAGGTTGGGAAACAGTGGCTGTACCGTGTGATGAGGGTGATATGGAAGGAGAAAAAGACCCCAGAAGATTGGAAGAAAGGATTAATTGTCCCAATATTTAAGAAAGGAAGCAGAAAGGAGTGCAGAAATTACAGGGGAGTCACACTCATACCTCACTGTGCCAAGATATATGAAAAGATATTAGAAAGTAGAATACGAGCCAAAGTGGAGAGAAAATTGAGAGAGGAGCAGTATGGATTCAGACCTGGGAGATCAACAGTGGATCTCATATTTTCAGTGAGACAGCTCCAGGAACACCACTACGAATTTGGAGAGGATCTGTTGATGGCCTTCCTGGACATCGAAAAGGCCTATGATAGTGTGTGTAGGGAGAAGGTTTGGAAAGCAATGGAAAACATGGGAGTGGGAAAAGAGACTGTAGGCAGAGTGAAGGAGATGTATTGTGGAAGTGTGAGTTGTGTGAAAGTTGGAGGGGAAAGAACAGACTGGTTCAGACAAATGAGTGGCCTGAAACAGGGTAGTGCGCTGTCACCCCTTCTCTTTATTGTGGTTATGGACGAGGTAATGACACGGATAGCAGGAAAGATAGGAGAAGATAAGATGAAAGCAATGGTGTTTGCAGATGATCTCATGGTCTGGGGAAACAAGGAGGAGGAAATTCAGGAGCAACTGAAGGCTTGGGAGGAAACAGTGGGAGAGTACGGATGGAAGTTCAACATCAGTAAATGTGAGATCCTGTTGACGACCAGGAAAAGGGACAGACCAATGAGTGGGATAACACTTGGAGGTGGACAGCTGAAGAAGGTGGAAAGTCTCAAGTACTTGGGAAGTATAGTGGAGGAAAATGGGAGAAATGACAAAGAGATTACGGAGCGTGGCAGACAGGCAGAAGTATTTCTGAGAAGCATTAGGAGCTTAGTGTGGAATAAAGATGTCCCACAAAAAAGCAAGGAAGTGATATACAGAAGCTACTATATCCCGATACTGACCTATGCTTCAGAAACGTGGACAATGAAGAAAAGAGACATAAGCAGAATACAGGCAGGTGAAATGAAGTTCCTGCGAAGTAGGATCGGAGTAACAAGAAGAGACAGGGTGAGGAATGAAAAGGTCAAGGAAATTGTGAAAGAGGAGCCCTTGCAAGGTAGGATTGAGACATCAAGACTGAGGTGGTATGGACACTTAAAGAGAATGGATGAGAAGAAGATTCCCAAGAGGATACATGAGATGCAGATGCAGAAGAAACGACCAAGGGGAAGACCAAGAGATAGATGGCTGAAAGGAGTGGAGGAATGTGTCAAGAAGAGAGGCGAGGACTGGACCAGAGTGACAGCGGAGAGGTGGTGGAAAGAAAGAACTAAGTGGCGAGGCTTATGTTCCAAACAGACCCAGCCTGGGGCTGGAAACTGTACTAGATGATGATGATGATGATGATGTATCAATAGACATAGCTCTACTGGACCTTAACATAACCATCTTGAACACCAAATTAGAACAAGTAGATCTTTTCTCATACCTTGGGAGTATCTAATCCAAGGGGTATAATTGTAAACCGACTCCGCGCTGCTCATCCCGTCTTCAGACGACCATTACAGCGAGTTTTTTTTTTAATGGCCTGACAGTATCTACTAATCTTATGGTGTACCAAGCTGTTGTTATTACAACACTACTGTATGGATGCGAACCCTGGACACTGTGCCCAGTGGTGTACCAACAGGGGGGGGGGGGGGGGGGTTCGGTGTTTAACCCCCCTATACATATTTGTTTTCTTGAAAAATTATTTATTATTATTATTAATTAGTTAATTGCATATTGTACAGATATCCTTTCTTCATCCTTCAATGAATAATTTTTAAAGGACCTTTCAATAATTTTGGAAGAATATTAGCATTATTTCGTGCCGAATCATGTACAGTTTTAACTTGTTTTAATTAATCATGGATTAGATATTAACGAAGAGTTTTAACTAACAAACATCTATAAGAAGTCAATGTGGCCAAATTATCTCAAATACATTCAACTAACGTTTTTCATAATCTGGGTGAAACTAGGATGAGCTGATTCTTAGTAGCGCAGCTAAATGGTGGCCTGCCAATCTATTTCTGACGCTATTTTTACGAAGCTTCATTGTAGAAAACACCTGTTCACAGATATTGTAAGATGTGAACATGACAGTTATCTTCTGTGCATGAGATTTCAATTTTGGGAAGCTTGAATTTAGTAGGGCCTTGTAGAACTCAATTTTCGAAACGTTGAGGAATAGTTGCTTTAATTCGTTGTTACCTCGTAACTCAATCAGTTCTAGCTGCAACTCTGATTTTACTGTTTCACAGTCAACATTAAATGGAATGCTGAGTCATGTTCAATAACTTTGAAGTTCTGAAATCTTCATTCAAATTCGTCGTGGAGATTTTTCACACAAAAAGATATTACACAAATCGCATAAACACAATGAGATTGAAATAGTTTTTCATCACTTCTAGATACACAGAACAGGAAATATGACCTATGTGTAATTGTAGGTAGTATTGAAACCATGTCGCGGGCCGGATTAGACAAGCTCAAGGGCCGCACTTGGCTCGTGGGCCGTACTTGGCCTGCAGGCCGTACTTTGCCCATGACTGCTTTAAGGTCTTGTCCTGAAGCGTATGTCGTATTGTCTCATTTCTTTACCCAGAATCTCTCGTAGAAAGTACATCTCTATAGCTTGTAATCTACTTAGATCTTTCTTTGTCCATGGCCAACATTCAGATCCATAGGTGAAATTTGGTAAATAATATGACTTGTATATCATTATCTTTGCTTTGGTATATATTAATAAATGATAAAAATGGTCCGGTTAGCTCAAACAATGCCAGCGTTTCGCCCCAGTGTGCCGTTGGGCTCATCAGTTGGTACAGACACACCTACCAATACGCGTGGCTCAAATTGATAATTCATCCGCTCAAATGGATACGACATCATATTCCCTTCGGGAATAATCAAAACCTTATTTGGTATATATTTCCCAATTTCTAACACACAATAATAAAATGTTAAGCAACTTTTTATCCTCTTGAAGTAGGCTATACATAGAAACATATTTTCTTTAATCCATTCTGGCAACTATGGAGGGGGATTGGTTGAATTAAAGTGGCACATCAACTTCTTATGTATCACATGGTGTGTCATGGGTTGGCCATTCCTGGTTTACAATATTGATTTGAATTTTCCAGGATGAACTTAAAAGGTTGGAGGATGAGCATGATCCTAGCGTGGCTCACGTACAAGTCACCATACTGGATGAGAACGATAACTCACCACGCTTCGAGCAAACTAACTATTATGCAGGTAAGTAATCTACAATTATAGGCCAAATCATTTTCAAAAGTTGGCAGTATTATATCAAAATGAAACTTGGGCAATTGAACCAAACACACACAGTCCTCCCAGAAGGAAGCTAATTTTAGCTGACTACTATTTTCAAGAACTTTTACTTTAATTGTGAAGGTATACACCACTATTCAGCACAACATAGACTACTAATGAAAAATTAAAAACTTTACAATACTTTTAAAGAGAAAAGCAACCATTAACTTATGGTAACCTAAAAATATACCCACAAGAAAAGTATGACTGGTTAAAAAAACATTGGTTTTGCTGGCCCTATTGTACCATAAAGATCAACAATTAACACCCCATCTCTATTTATTTTATAGATTTTAGAACTTAATTTTCTAAATTAATTTGTGTATATTTTAATAAAACCTTTTAAAGCTTAACATTTTTACACTCACGGTTAATAGTTCTTATTTTCAACTACTTTTTTGAAATTATTGTAAAAAGACCAATCTTATATTTATTTAATTAATAGGCCTACTGCATTTGTAAGGATATCCATTTTATTACGGTACTATATTTTATTTATTTCAATTATTATCATTAATTTTTCATTTCTAATTTAGATTTAAGTCATATATGATATTTTAGTTTTCAATTCTTAATTGATTTTCTTTTTAAGCTGAAGATGACCTTATTGAAGGTCGAAACATGTCCCAATATATAAAATATATATTTGTTTCTGTATTGATTTGGCGTTTAATTTTTAACATTTAATTTAATCAACTATAATATTGTAAATGTATCTAATGTTACATATGATGCTCTCATATATGCCTTCCCTTCCTGGAAACTTATTTACCATCCCAAATTTTCCTTTGCCTTTCTGTTTCATGGCTTTTATGCAAATATTAATAGATACAATATATTGAACATTATTTCGGTTTATTTGCAATGTAAGTAACGTACAAATTAAAAATAAAAACAAGATTATAACATTTCCGCATAGGGACTCGACCCTACAACCCTCGGATTACTGTTTAGTACTCTTTCTGCTGCATCAACCGCTGCCTGAAAACTACAGTTTACGCCACAGATTTTGGTCGGTCTATCCCGGTTTCAAAGTCGTACAGTGGACAGTCGGTGAGCTTCATCATCAGTAGTTTATCTGCCTGATGGCAGGTTTCCTCATGGTCGGTCTCTCCACCTTATCAGGTCTTCAGCAGCACATTTCATCAGCTCATACGATTTATCAATCTTGATGGAATCCAGCATCTGAAACCTTCTTCTTCCTCTTTGGATTTTCCCTTAAACTGTCCCTTCTAATACACTTTTCACCAAACCATCTCCCCTTGTGCAGTGTCCAATCCAATTCATTTTTCTTTTCCGTATCTTCTTTAGCATCATTGTCTTCTACTTTCTTTAATACTTCGTCATTTCTCACTTTGTCCTTCCAACGTATGCTCACCATTCTCCTCCATACCCACATTTCGAAAGCCTCTTTTCTTCTCTCTCTTCTTTCCTAAGCCTCAGGCATGTGCAATAGATATGGGAGTGTTCAGTTGCGCAGAAAGCAACTCTCATATCAATTGCACACGCCTGAGATTCGCCACCTGTTCTCTGTACGACTGTGAAACCGGGACTCACCGGGCAAAAACCGTGCCATGAACTGTACGCTAACATACATGGCTCAAGCCTCTCCTAACCCACGTCAAAAATTCTATTTTTCCTCTGGAGCTTCCACTTCTTTCACTTTAATTTCTGGTTAAGTCCTGCATATACCATAAATTTGGACGAAATTGGTGATTACGAGTAGGTGCGGTCCCCTTGTAAGTCGAGAAGTCAGTGTGGCCCTTCAGCTAAAATGTTTGGAGGCCCCTGTATAAAGTTCAGAACTAGTTGGTCGTTGACGGTGGCGTTTGGTAGCAAAGGTTGGAACTACTTGAAATAGAATATCTGCAGTCCTTACTTGAATTAAAAACAGATAACACACACTAATACAGTCATCACAATTAACACCGGTTATTAGACAGATTCTACACACACCCAAAGTACACGGGGCTACATGACCGCGATGTCGCAGCCCCTAAACTGAGGAACCAACCAATCCCCTGTATTCTAAGAACATGGTTGTATCTTTTCCAGGAGTGAATGCAATGGCAAACATCAATGAATTTGTTGTCAAACTAACAGCTGAAGATCCTGATCTTGATGTCAATGGCTCGGTCGTTTACTTCATAGCTGCATCTAACTTGTTCAAATATGGCTCAAAGAATTCTTCGGGTTCCCTCACACCTTCGCCCTTCAATGTGACTGAAGATGGGAAGATAGTGACAGCCAACTACATGGCCGAGTACAACCAGGAACGCATAGTGCTCAACGTGGTGGCCAAGGAACGGGCCCCACCGGGACGCGAGGCCCACGCCAAAGTTCACGTGAGTTCAACATCACCCTCTTTGGGGTACGTTGAATCAATCATTTCTCTGTGTGTTGTTCTTTCCTCTTCATTCTTTCTGATCTTCTTTTCCTCTCTTCTTCCGAGTTGATGGGTTTGGATTTTAGAGTAGATTTGTCTTGGAACCTTATATTTTTGTCTTTAATAATCATTTTAGTTTTTCGTGAATTTTCTGTAATTTTTAATTATACTAGGTCTTTTTCGGTTTCTTTAAACCATGTGGGTTTTGTTTTGTGGTTACAGAAGACATTGAAGATTTGTTTGGTTAATCTATTAGAGTTCATTCTGAAAAGATGACTGCAAAAATTTATCCTCCTTTATTGCATAGTATCTGAGAGTTTTTCAATTTTCTTGTATTCTCTCTTTTATTATTATTATTATTATTATTATTATTATTATTTCCGATTATTCCTGTGCAGGAGAGCGTGTGAACTTGAGCCAATCACAGCTTCACTTCCTTTTCCTCTCTTCTTTTCTTCCCAAAACCTCTTCAATAGTTCACTGTGATTTTTCTTCTGTCCATTTTTTTTTTCCTGACGTGTCCTTCCTTGAGACTTGTACAGTTTTCGTATTTCTGATTTTATTTCTAAATTTTTCTCTGTCCTTAGTATCATCTTCAGAGATTTTAAGTAATTCCATGTCTTCATGTACTTCTTTCATCCAACTGGTCTTTAATTTACTTACATTCACGATATTGAAAATCTTCTTAGCGAGTCAGTTCTCATCCATCCTATATATGTGTCCATAGAACTGCAGACATCTCTTCCTAAATTTATCTATAATGGTGTCTGTATTTTCATAAAGTTCCTTTGTTGGTCTCCTGACCCAAATCCATCACGGAAAACAGCGCCATGTATTTTCCTAAGAATTTTTTGTTCCTGTTTCTCAATATAATGAATTCTCTAATGACTGGTTTCTGCCGCATACAAGGCTTCAGGCAAAACAATTGTGTTGTAATGGCGCAGTTTTGCATACGAGATACTGTACTTTTGTTGTAATGATTCCATGTCAGCTTGTACGCCTTCTGCAGTTTTACTATTCTCTCTGCATTAGAAATTGTGTTCAATCCTGTGGGTGGATGGCTTCTCCTAAATATTTGAAGTGAGTGACCTGCAAGATTTTTCCATATTGCGTTCTCTGTGTGTTATTATTATTATTATTATGTTACTTTACTATCAGAACATTATCTGGCAAATATGTGGCAACTATACAGATTATAGGAAATCAGAGCATAATTACCACCTTAAAAGAACTATTTTCATTCAATATTTCCTTCACCTTAACCAGTAAGCATTTTTGGATCAGGTATGGATCTACGAGCCCCAGCAGTTGATCCGAGTGATATTGTCCCGTCCGCCAGAAGAGGTGAACGAGGAACGTAACGAGATCGTAGCAGAGCTCTCCAACATCACACAGAGTCTTGTGGTGGTTGATGATATCCGATACCATGTAGACTCTGCCAGCCGAATTCGTCGCGATTGGTAAGTGTTCCACATATGAGTCATATACGGTACAGTAGAGTCCCGCTATTCCGAACTAATTGGGACCAAACCCTATTCGGTTTAGCGGGAATTTTGGAATAGGCGCATTTCATTAATAATATCAAATTGAAGCACAAATAATGATTGAAACACTACATGCAATAGCAATTAAAACTGGTCTTACCATTTCATATGAAAAAAATAATATATTGAATACAGACATAATAAGGAAAAGTATTTACCAACACAAAATATGGTCAGATTCAAAGAGTTGATAAATTTAAGTATTTGGGTGAATGGATCCAGTCAAATGGACTTGATAACACAGCGTTCAAGGAGAGATTGAAGAAGATAGAATTTGCCTATAAGCTTACCCACACCCGTTACAACATCGTTTCAAGCAAAAATTAAACACTATGCAACTGTCATTAAGCCAGAGGTATTATATGGTTCTGAATGCTTAACATTGAATTTAAAAAAGGAAACCAAGTTGAACTAGAGAAAAAAGAAAGAAAAATACTTTGAAAAATATTGGGTCCCCAAAAGAATAATTGGTGGATGAAGAAAAGAAATGAAGACCTTTACCATTATATAGAAGGAATTACAGTTTCAATTAGAAAGAGAAGACTAAAATTTTATGGACATCTTTACTGGATGAACAGTAATCGTCTCTCGAAGTAAATGTTTGGTTACATCTCTAAATTAAAAAAACACTATAGGATGGCTGGAGGAGATACGATAGGAACTGCATCATCTGAAGATCACGTATGCTATCATCTCAGACAGGGAGGAATTTCGACGATGGGTCCATTCAGCAGATGTTACACGTTTCAAAGTTCAACGACGGCCTACGAGGGTGATGTCAGTGGAACAACAGCAAACGATTAGCCGCCGAAAGAAAAAGTTCTGGGAAGAAAAGAAAAGGAAAAACAAGATGTTCAGTAAAGAACATATAGCCTACTTTCTCCTAAATGTATGAGTATAGTTATAACTCGTTGTTATTATCAAAGAGTATAATAGAACTATTCTTTGTTGAAGGCCATAGAAACGATTTACCTCTACCAAACGCCACAATCTAGATAAAAACTGCTACCATCATTGAAGAAAGAAAGATAAGAAGTATCTCAAGAATGTTATGGATCTGGAGACATAATCGACCGGACTGGCTGCGTGGCTCGGCGGTAACGTTCTCGCTTGCTGGGCCCTAGGTTGCAGGTTCGTATCCTGGCGCAGTCAGCTGGCATTTGAGGGTGCACAAATGCGAGGGAGCCGTGTCAGTACATTTACTGGCACGTTAAAGATCCCCTTCGGGCCAAAATTCCGGCACCCCGGTGTCTCTAAAAGCAGCAGTAGTTAAAAGGGATGTAAAACCAATAACATTATTATTATTATTATTATTATTATTATTATTGTTTTAATGTGCTAAACGGTTCCAGGCTAGTGTTCAGAAGTAAAGGGGAGTTTTAGTCGGTAGTCTGCTACTCAGCAGCAGGAGCCCGACACTCTGTGCGTAAATGCATTTCTTGCCCTAAAAAAAAATATATATTATTATTATTATTATTATTATTATTATTATTATTACATATACGACCTGCCGTGGGCAACATCCAACTTTGAGTTGAGGCATGTCTTTACACGTCTGGTTGTGCAGGGCTTTCACAACCCTAATTGAAAAAAAAAGGAAGGAAGATTGTAGTTTTACGTGGCCGTGAATCTTGTGATTATGAGCCACGGGACCTCCTTTTTACGTGGAATCCGAACCACAGGACATGGCATTTCACTTCAAAAATCTCACATGCATTGACCGGGAATCGAAAACCCTAATTGAATTAACAAATCTTTCCATGACCCTACAGAGACGTGTGTATACAAACTATGTGGATATTTTCGATTGCTATTTGCCTGAAATAAAAGTAGTAATTAATACCTGAACTAACACCAACGGCTTTAACTCAGTTACTATGTGAAATCGTTTTGTTCTTTACTTCAAATAACATTTTCAAGTAACGCAAAATAGGCTGTTACAAACCCTTTAAAATAAAAAGTAAAAATGTATCGTAGTATCATCTTGTCATTCTTCAAATTCGATGCGCATAGAATGCCAATGGTATATTAATCAATGGAGCCCCACGTAGACTAGTCGTGACTTCTAGTGGTGAAATATCGAACAATATAATCCTAACAGAGCGAGTGCATTCTAGCGGCCAGAAGAAGAAACTTTTCAATAAAATCTGCAAGTTAATAAGTATGTCGGCGTGCAGTTACCTTTTTGGCAGCTAGATGTCTCGAGTAAATCTGCTGGCGAATTATATTTTAATATATATTTTACACCATAATATGCACAATATAACGCTTAATTTTAAAACATCTGAGTCATTACAAAACAATAAACATATAACATTTCAAGCAAAAAATCTAGCTCTGATCGGGTTTGATCCATAGGCAGTTGAGCGATAGGCTAACGCTCTACCACTGAGCTAATTGTGTCAACGAATATCGTTCTATATAAAATGACTTACATAAAACTTGTTAGCAAATAATGATTTATACTAAACGATTTCATCACTGGAGTATATTATTTATATATAAAGCATTTCATACAAAGTTTATTTATTTTGTATCATTACGCTATATTGCATTCAATACTCAAATTAGTGAAATATAAGTCAGGCACAAGATATCCGCTGCCATCTTGTCTTATTACTGAATCAGCTCAGCTTTTTAAAATCACGTCTGCACTATAGTATTACAAAATAAACTTTTAATTTCGAACGTGCCTCTTCCTTTAGAACAGTTAAAACGATTCTCGGCTCGATAATCGGAACTGGTGGGTCCCATGATATGGATTATAAAGTTTGCATAATTCGCACGGCCGCCATGCTGAAATGGTATGGCGGACGACCTTGTAGTTTGGTCACAAGACGCATCCTATACGAAGGTATGTTGTTACCAAATTTGGTAGAGATCGGATGATTTGGTTAGTCGTTATTTGATTTTACGTTTTGAACGTTTGAGTGGCCACCATTCAGTTTTAGTAAAGATGGCGGCGATATAAAACATGACACTGAGGTGTCCTTTGCTAGTGCTACCTTTGTACCAAATTTAGTTCAATTCGCATTCACCGTGTTCGAATTGATAGGGGGGGACAGACATTCAGAGTACACACACTCACACACACACAGACACACACACACACAGACTCACACACACACATACACACACACAGACAGACACACTTTTTTCGCCCTGTGTTGATCTCATAAGTCTACTTTCATTTTTTGCAAAAATCGAAAGTAGGCTAATAATGTACCATTGTCTTAGATTCTAAGCGGTCTATAATTGGCCAAATTCTGTATATCTATATGTATATAATATCAACGTATTGACTTGTTAAGGCATAAATTGAGTGTGGAGACGACTGCTGGTGTCAGCTCTACACAGTATTGATCAGCCCGTGAACAGGCTTAGTGAAAGTTGGAAGGGAAGGACAGTGACCTTCGACTACTCGTAGTGCAGACAATCGACTGTGTTGTAAAAATAGACTCATCCCCCCACCTCCCATCCTACCTATCCCTCTCTTCCCGCATTCCATACAACAACTCACTGCACTGCACTCTGTCTAGTCCTATCTATCAGGTCTATGTTTACTGTAGCGAAGTTTGATGAACTGTGTGCGCTTATTGCATATGTGTTGAACTGTATTCTCTAATACCTAGCATTTATATAACTTCCCTGTACAGTGTAACAAAACATGTACGTTTTAACACGAAAAAACAAACGTCTTTTTGATTTCTCCTGTTTTTAAGTAAAAAAAGAAAACGTAAAAAGAACAATCGATATTTTTCTGAAATCTGTTCGGAATAGGCGGATTTTCGGGACTCTACTGTGGTTCCAAAAGGGGTCTTCTTCATACTATGGACTATTACAGGAAAAATAACTTATTTGATCCGCCTATTCAATACACTTTGTTAAGACGTAGTTATAGGCACATGTTTCGGGGTATTCTACCCCTTCTTCAGCCTGCCTGATAACTATAAGTACACATTCATGTTATGACACAAATTGCATGAAGAACAAACATACTTCATATATTCCATATCGATGTGTACAACTATTTTAAAAATATATTGCATGCAAATATACGGTAAATAATGTTTAAAAATTGTTTTAACAAAGTGAATTGAATAGGCGGATCAAATAAATTCTTTTTCCTGTAATAATTTGTGTCAATACGGGCCAATATGGGCAACATTATGAATACTATGGACTTTTCGGATATTTGAGAAGAACTGTTTTTATGTTTGAATATCATTAGTTCATAGAACATTTGAACAGGTTATCCTTTTTCAAAAATTATGGATATAGTTTAAATAATTGAAATGAAAATCCACAGCCTGCTTCCAGTCTCCGACCGGGTCAGGAATGGAATGAATGAAGCCCCTATCTAGCGGCGAGGATATGAACTGTGCCGGCTGCCGAGGCCTGACGCACTCCTCTGGGGCAATGATTAAATGAATGACAGATGAAATGAAATGATAGTGGAGAGTGTTGCTGGAATGAAATGTTGACAGGGAAAACCGGAGTACCCGGAGAAAAACCTGTCTGCCTCCGTTCTGTCCAGCACAGATCTCACATGGAGTGACCGGGATTTGAACCACGGACTCAGCGGTGAGAGGCCGGCGTGCTGCCGCCTAAGCCACGGAGGCTCTAGTTTAAATAATTGATTTTGAGTATTTTTTATAAAATATTGATTTTAAAAATGGATGAGGTCTCAATTGGAACACTCCTGTATCGTAGGGAAGTTAAGTAACGGACACAAAAACTATGTAGATATGTTATTGGTATTTTTTAGCCTACTTTCGATTTTTGCAAAAAATGAAAGTAGACTTATGAGAACAACACAGGGCGAAAAAAGTGTATCTGTCTGTGTGTGTGTGAGTCTGTGTGTGTGTGTGTGTATGTGTGTGTGCGAGTCTGTGTGTGTGTGTGTGTCTGTGTGTGAGTGTGTGTACTCTGAATGTCTGTCCCGCCCCTATCAATTCGAACACGGTGAATGCGAATTGAACGAAATTTGGTACAAAGGTAGCATTAGCAAAGGACACCTCAGTGTCATGTTTCATATCGCCGCCATCTTTACTAAAACTGAATGGCGGCCACTCAAACGTTCAAAACATAAAATCAAATAACGACTAACCAAATCATCCGATCTCTACCAAATTTGGTAACAACATACCTTCGTATAGGATGCGTCTTGTGACCAAACTACAAGGTCGTCCGCCATACCATTTCAGCATGGCGGCCGTGCGAATTATGCAAACTTTATAATCCATATCATGGGACCCACCAGTTCCGATTATCGAGCCGAGAATCGTTTTAACTGTTCTAAAGGAAGAGGCACGTTCGAAATTAAAAGTTTATTTTGTAATACTATAGTGCAGACGTGATTTTAAAAAGCTGAGCTGACTCATTAATAAGACAAGATGGCAGCGGATATCTTGTGCCTGACTTATATTTCACTAATTTGAGTATTGCATGCAATATAGCGTACTGATACAAAATAAATAAACTTTGTATGAAATGCTTTATATATAAATAATATACTCCAGTGATGAAATCGTTTAGTATAAATCATTATTTGCTAACAAGTTCCATGTAAGTCATTTTATATAGAACGATATTCGTTGACACAATTAGCTCAGTGGTAGAGCGTTAGCCTATCGCTCAAATGCCTATGGTTCAAACCCAATCAGAGTTAGGTTTTTTTGCTTGAAATGTTATATGTTTATTGTTTTGTAATGACTCAGATCTTTTAAAATTAAGCGTTATATTGTGCATATTATGGTGTAAAATATATATTTAATTAAAACATAATTCGCCAGCTGATTTACTCGAGACATCTAGCTGCCAAAAAGGTAACTGCACGCTGACCTACTTATTAACTTCCAGATTTTATTGAAAAGTTTCTTCTTCTGGCCGCTAGAATGCACTCGCTCTGTTAGGATTATATTGTTCGATATTTCACCACTAGTTGTCTCGACTAGTCTACGTGGGGCTCCATTGATTACTATACCATTGGCATTCTATGCGCATCGAATTTGAAGAATGACAAGATGATACTACGATACATTTTTACTTTTTATTTTAAAGGGTTTGTAACAGTCTATTTTGCGTTACTTGAAAATGTTATTTGAAGTAAAGAACAAAACGATTTCACATAGTAACTGAATTCGAGGCGTTGGTGTTAGTTCAGGTTATTTACTACTTTTATTTCAGGCAAATAGCAATCGAAAATATCCACATAGTTTGTATACACACGTCTCTGTAGGGTCATGGAAAGATTTGTTAATTCAATTAGGGCTGTGAAAGCCATGCACAACCAGACGTGTAAAGACATGCCTCAACTCAAAGTTGGATGTTGCCCACGGCAGGTCGTATATGTAATAATAATAATAATAATAATAATAATAATAATAAATAAAAAAAATAATAAAAAGTGGTCGACTGTTTGGAGAAACAGAGGGATTTGCAATTGCCATCCAAGATCAAGTCATTGCTACAAAAAATTACAAGAAATACATCATCAAAGATACCAGTGTAATTTCAGACAAATGCAGGCGATGCGCCATTCATCTCGAGACCATTGACCATGTCACTGCAGGTTGCCCAATACTAGCATCAGTTGAATATACAAAGCGGCACAATCAGGTTGCAGGCATCATTCATCAAGCACTCGCACAGAAATATAAATTAACTGAGGAGTATATCCCTTACTACAAGTATCATCCACCATCCCTCCTCGAAAATGAACTGTGTAAAATATACTGGGACACTGGTATTGTGACAGATAAAACAATAGATCACAATCGACCAGACATCATAGTAGTAAATAAGGCTGATGGCACTACATTCATAATAGACATAGCAGTCCCCAATGACACCAACATCGAACGTAAACACAATGAAAATATCTCCAAGTATAGACAGCTTGCAGAAGAAATCAAGAGGATATGGAAGATGAACTGCGTTCGGATAGTGCCTGTAATCTTGTCAGTCAACGGCCTCATACCTCACACACTCCACAAGAGTCTGAAAGAATTGGATCTTCCACCGACCATCTACAAGAGTATGCAGCATTCGGTCCTATTGTCCACATGCAATATTGTGCGATCCTTCCTTGCTAATGAATGAGTGATAATGAACTCTTATATTTTGTATATACATGATATGTATTATAGTTTGTATTATAGTTTGTATGTATTGTTGTAAAGCACTTGGTTTAACCCGTGCTTTAGAGTAACCCATGTTTGTAATGGTGAATTGAATAAATAATAATAATAATGTTATTGGTTTTTTTTACATCCCTTTTAACTACTGCTGCTTTTAGAGACACCGGGGTGCCGGAATTTTGGCCCGAAGGGGATCTTTAACGTGCCAGTAAATGTACTGACACGGCTCCCTCGCATTTGTGCACCCTCAAATGCCAGCTGACTGCGCCAGGATACGAACCTGCAACCTAGGGCCCAGCAAGCGAGAACGTTACCGCTGAGCCACGCAGCCAGTCCGGTCGATTATGTCTCCAGATCCATAACATTCTTGATATACTTCTTATCATTCTTTCTTTCTTCAATGATGGTAGCAGTTTTTATCTAGGTTGTGGCGTTTGGTAGAGGTAAATCATTTCTAAGGTAACCGACTGTAGTGGCTACGCGCGCTAAAGCGCTGCGTTAGGTCAAGGGGCCAAGCTCTCTGCTGACTCGGTAGACGCGTGGGTTCGAGCCCCACCGTCGGCTGTCCTTGAAATGGTTTTCCGTGGTTTCCCATTTTCAACACCAGGCAAATGCTGGGACAGTACCTTCTGACAGGCCACGGCCGCTTCCTTCCCCATCCTTGCCCAGTTTCATTCATCTTCATCCATTCCATCTCTCATCCCGACGCGCAGGTCGCCCACGGGCGTCGACTAGAAAGACCTGCACTCGGCCTCTCCGGAGGCTACACGTCAAAAAAAAAAAATTTCTAAGGTCTTCAACAAAGAATAGTTCTATTATACTCTTTGATAATAACAACGAGTTATAACTATACTCATACATTTAGGAGAAAGTAGGCTATATGTTCTTTACTGAACATCTTGTTTACACATGAATACGACCGGAGCTCTTACTTGCATAATTTCTTTCTGTGCTTTTCCCAATTACTTGGATCTCTTTTTTGGTTTTTCCCCTTCCTCTTTCTGGTTGCTGGATCACTACATTACTACTTCCATCCACGTCGATAAACGTTTAGGTACTTTCATAGAATTTAGAAGCCGATGACCTCGCTGTTCCGCCTCTTAAAACAACAATAACTCATATAAAATACTGACTTGTTTGACAATGGCAAAAATACTGTAATTAATATTACAAAGGCACTTGATTGTTCGCTTCAACCAACTATAATACTACTGTAGTTACTTCTACCAACCTAGGGGCAAATAATATTAAAGTAACACTTAGCTGTGCATCACAAATCGAAATATAGAGAAGGTTTGATATGGAACACAATTCAATAACAGCTATCATATTGATACGGGATGTCGGATAAGGGACTTTTTGGAACAAACCCCGATTTTTATTCTGCAATTCTACAATCTTTTTTCAGAATTAGGGAGACACCCATTACAATTGGGTACACTCGTCCTGTTAATAATGATGAAAACAAAAGCATAAAACATCTTGGCATATTGGCTTTCACGGCCAATGAATTAAAACTCAGCAATTTTTCTAGGTTTGTGCCATGTCTTGTGTGGGGTTTCGCCTAGGACACCAAGCTGGCTCATCAGCGGGCTCTTGGTGTTCCCGCCCGGACTCCCACAGGAGTAGCGAACTGCGCGCTATCTCCCTTTTTATGAAGCGCACCTGCGCCTCTTCACTGTGAGAACTAAAAGCTCAAGCAGCCATAATCTCCCTATGAAGCCTTTGAAAAAGATGGTATGGTATATTGGCTTTCACGGCCAGTGAATTAAAACTCAGCAATTCTTCTAGGTTTGTGCCGTGCGTAGCAAAATTAATTAAAACCCACTCATTGGTCTATGGAAAATATAAAACACTTCCTTGTGGCACTAATAAATACTGTATTATTGAAATATTATTTTAGTCCTAATTGCTACTTATAATATAGCACAAAATTCACAGTTGTATCACACTCGCTGAATTCGGAATTTAAAAAGTGATATTTTGGATTTTTAATTGCTAAAATTCACAAACTCTCGTTAGTTAGTTAATCAGTTTAGGGGCTGTAACAACGCGTTCATGTAGCCCCGTGTACTTTGGGTGTGTGTAGAATCTGTCTGATAACCGGTGATAATGGTGATGGCAGTATTTGTGTGTTATCTGTAATTCAGGTAAGGACTGCAGACGATCAATTTCAAGTAGTTCCTACTTTTGCTACCAAATGTTACCATGAACGACAACTAGCTGGGAACTTGGCTACTAGATGCCACCACAACCAGCACCTGGCGGTGAACATTGTAACTTAATAGAGCGTTAATCAAATCTAACCTACAAATTTAGCTTCACACATTTGTAGTTAGTACAAGGTTCTTTTACATGCCATAAATCTATGACATGGGCCTGCCGGCTTTACTTCCCCTCAGAAGGAAGGCATACTGAGGGAATTTTAACGCTCTTAAAAATTCCAACGACTTCGACCCGGTTTGAACCCACAATCTTGGGCATAGAATCTCAGCATGCTACCAACTACACCACCGAAGCCGCCCCCACGAACTCTATTCATGAGTGATAATTTCTGCCCTTCTATATCCCATCCACTGCCAACCTTTCCTTAATGCTTTTCCATAGAATGTAACAAACCAACATTGAAATTATTGTTTCTAAGTTTACAAAATTAAACGTTTAAATTATACGCCAAATCAATACATAAACAAATATATATTTTATATATTAGTACATGTTTCGACCCACAGTGGGGTCATCCTCAGCCTAGAAAGAAAATCAATTAAGAATTGGAAAACTAAAATGGCATATGCGCCTTAAATCTAAATTAAAATGAAAATTAAAGATAATAATTGTAATAAATAAAATATAGTAATAAAAATGGATATCCTTACAAAGTAGTATTAATTAAATAAATATAAGATTGGTCTTTTAACAATAATTTTAAAAAAGTAGTTAGAAATAAGAACTATTAGACGGTGAGTGTAAGAATGTTAAGCTTTAAATTTTTTATCAAAATATACACAAAATAATTTAGAAAATCAATAAAATAATTCAGCTCGGCCCTTGAGTTAAATACTTGAATCCTCTTCAATACGGAGACTATTAACGATTTTTTAAAAGGTGCCAACCAGTATTATGATGACATGAAATAACCTAACAGTTAGGAAAATAAACATGTCAGAAAAATGTATATAAATAAACGAAACATAATTAGCCAGCATATGAAACTGATAAAAATCTACTTTAAATGATTTATTATCACCTACCTCGTTGTATGGGATGTAGAAATAGGGAAATTCGTACAAGAATTTGAGTTGAAATGCCCAATATGGATGTGTGGCAATTCAAATAAATGTCCAAAACGTTTAGAAGAGAAACCGGGATTCTTGAGATGGAATTGGGGTATCAGAAGTTCCACTTTAAATTTTGCCAAACAGTGTTAGGTTATGTATATGCTGATTTAATGCAGTCTATGGAGAAAGAAATGAATAAGTATAGTAATCAGTCTTGATTTAAAGGAGGTATTAAGTGTATTGGTTATACTATTAAGTAATCTTACCGTGTTAAAAATTCTCCCGTAGTACCATATGTACTGCATACATTAAGTATTTATCAAATCAATGAATTATAGGAGGCATGTCATTATTAGTAATCTAGGTGAATAAATATATGTCAACGAGCTTTAAGGTTTGGATGTATTGCATTCTTTAGGCTACCTAAGTGTAAAATATAGTTTCCAAGGAGATATGGGAGTGAAGTTTAATAAAAGTGCCGTTGTAGCGTTGCTATGCATAAAATACCCGCTCATATTTGCTTCATAGTTCGAAATGTTGTCATAAATATAAACTTTTGTCGTAAGTATTTAATTATAATAGGAAAATAGTATAGTATGTTATATCTTAAAAAAGTATATTAATTTTCATTTGGCTCTTATCCTGGTTTAAATATATACACTTCATTGAGATGAACGTTTAGGTATATTGCATCTCACAGGAAACCAAATGCAATGGGTAGTTTCAAAGAAGATATGAAGATGCAATTTAACAAATTTGCCGTTGTAGCGTTGCTATGTATATGACCGAATCAACCTACCAAATATCAAATAGGTCACCAATAATGTGTATTAAATTCTTGTTTTAACAATTATTAGATGAATACTAGGAATTAATATGTTCTAATGCTGCAATTGTCGAAGGGTAGGATTAGATTTACCTCTATGTTAAGCTAAGTGTCTGTTTTTAAGTGTAATCTATTTCTTTTTTAATCAAATATATTGACAATTTAACAAGCAAATGTGGGAAACGAAGGTAAGGTGATGCCGCTGATATTTCATTAAGGAATATAACAATATTTGTTATTGTGGAAATGTTATTATGTTCTTTACATTAATATGATTGTAAGTTCAATCTGTTAAGTTACTAAATATCGGATGTATAAATAAGGAGTTAAATATCAAACATGATAAACAGTCCGAAAATCTATTTAAACAGAGGTCATGGCAAATAAATCATATATACAAATAAATCAGAAAAGGGCCACATTGTGAAATACTTGGGCATCTCATGAAAATCCACGGAATTGTGCAAAAAGGGGGATACTTCAATGAGCTGAAACGAAACATGTGTATATGATCTTTGTGAAAGCCTAAGTGATTTGGTATTTCATTTCAACATATGAAAATTAAACTGAGACAAAAATATAGACTTGCTAAGACTCGTAAGATTGAGAAAATATAAGTGAATGTAGTGTAAACGTATTTGAATGCTTAATGTTTGTCTTGTATATATTTATTTAATAATAAGATTTGCTGTGACTAGTTTTATAAATCGATGAAAAATGTTGATATTGGTAATATTGTATCTTTAATTGTCAGTTAATTCAGTTCTTTAAATTGGATTGATGTTATGAAAGGTGATGAAAAATTGTATAACATTTTGATTTTTAGTTGTTAAAGATGTTTATGGAGGTAGGATTGTTTGTTTCTTGTTTTTTATATGGTTCAAGATTGTGATGAACAAGGGGTTACTTTCGTTATTTATTTCATTTATGTTGAGGTCTGGGTATAATTTTTGGTTGATGTATATTTCTATTTTTTCAAGGATGTTTAATAGTTTGCCTTTATCGGATAAATGTAAAATTGTTAAGTCTGTGTTAATAGATGTAAAAGCATGGTTCATATTATTTATGTGTTCTCCCATACTTGAATATTTCTTATATTTGACAGCATTAACATGTTCGATGTAACGTTTATTAAAAGTTCTCCCAGTTTGGCCAATATATGTGAGTTTGCAAGTGTTACATTCAAGTTTATATACTCCTGATTTATTGAACATGTTTTCTGTATTTATTTTGTTGTGATTGTAAATCATTTTGGATGTAGTATTATGTGTTTTAAATGCAATTTTACAATTTTTCTTTTTAAATATATTTGTTATACTGTAAATTTTATTGTTGGTGTATGTGAATGTTAGCAATGTCTTATTTACATCTTCATTATTTAGTGTTGAACTTATTTTATTCTTAATCTGTTTTAAGATATTATTAACGAATAGTTTATTGTATCCATTAAGTTCAGCAATGGTATAAATTGTGTGTATTTCTTGTATGTATTTCTCTGATTTCATGGGTGTATTTAATGCCCTTGTAATAAGACTATAGAATGTTGATTTTTTATGAGATCCTGGGTGCACAGAATCATTTCGTATGATATTAGAAGTCATCGTAGGTTTACGGAATATGCTGTATGTGAAACGGTATCACCGTATTGAAGAGGATTCAAGTATTTAACTCAAGGGCCGAGCTGAATTATTTTATTGATTTTCTAAATTATTTTGTGTATATTTTGATAAAAAATTTAAAGCTTAACATTCTTACACTCACCGTCTAATAGTTCTTATTTCTAACTACTTTTTTAAAATTATTGTTAAAAGACCAATCTTATATTTATTTAATTAATACTACTTTGTAAGGATATCCATTTTTATTACTATATTTTATTTATTACAATTATTATCTTTAATTTTCATTTTAATTTAGATTTAAGGCGCATATGCCATTTTAGTTTTCCAATTCTTAATTGATTTTCTTTCTAGGCTGAGGATGACCCCACTGTGGGTCGAAACATGTACTAATATATACAATATATATTTGTTTATGTATTGATTTGGCGTATAATTTAAACGTTTAATTCTAACATCAATACGGATATTTAAAAACATTTGTTTCCAATGGCAAATGTATTTGCATTCTAAGTTTACAAAATGAAACAAAGTGAAATTTGTCACATCAATTCTTGTTGTTGTTGTTGTTGTTGGATGAACGGCATGAGTAAATTTGTGTTCCAGGTGTGACATGTACCTTCATGTGGTAGATGGCCCAACACAAACCATTGCCTCTATTCCTGAGGTCCTCAAGGTTATAGATGCTAAGTACGACTACCTGAAGGACTACTACGCTGGGCTTGCTATCGAGAATGTTATAGTGAGTAAATTTAAAATCACAGTATTATTATTTGTTAATTATTCATCTAGAATATTAACCTAATCATCTTTGCAATACAAATCTAATACTTGTCAGCTGGACCATTGGTGGTATTTTTGTGTAAGTGAGGAGCTACTTTGATACCTTTGCCTTTTTTAAAGATATGTTTTGTTTAGTGTTTGATGTGCAATAAATGTACTACCTGATGAAGAATTTAATTAATGAATTATTCTACACTTAAATCAATAATTTAATAGCAGGGCATGTTTCAGATATTAATTGCATTCTTATAAGTTCAATTCAGAACAACCAAAATTAATTGATTCATTGTTTATTTATTTGCTATATTTAATTATTCACTCTTTAGCCTATTTTCATTTGATGAAAAAAATAGGCTTATGAGATCACCTTTTGTCCGTGTGTATGTGTGTATAACATCTAAACGGCTGGAGTGATTTCAATGAAACTCGGTAAGGTCATAGTACTATTTTGGCCGACCCCGATCGTGCCTTTCAAATTTTATTTCGTCTCACCAATCCAACATGGCGGCTGTGCGAAATATGGCGCTATCAAATAATCTAACCTACAAATTTTGGCTTCACACAAGTGTAGTTAGTAGAAGGTTCTTTTTCATGCCATAAATCTATGACATGGGACTGCCGGCTTTAATTCACCTCCGAGGGAAGGCATAGTGAGGGATTTTTAACGCTCTTAAAAAATCCGACGACTTCGGCCGGGTTTGAACCCACGATCTTGGGCATAGAAGATACAAGGAGGCTATCCTAGACTTAACTACAGTAAGTTTTATAGTTTAGGATACTGTCTCCTGTACCAGTATTCTTGTTTCACATGCATCTTTGTTGGAGTGTACAATAGTTAGTTAGTTAGTTATTATTGTTTTAAGGGGCAGAACTATGAGGTCATCTGCCCCCAGAGTGTACAATAACAGGGACAGCTAATATAAGGTCCACTTTCAACAAACTAGAGTTTGCTAAGAAATACCAATTTTGCAGCATTGAACTAAGCACCCGGGTTGATTTTTAAAAAGTATAGATTTGTACGGTTAAAGTTGGCAACACTGGAAGGGGATACAGACTGCTTCCTCACAGCCAGTTTATGAATAAACAATAGTGCTCCTGCTCAATTTTTAGGCCTCCATTGAGGTGTGATTTATCTTAATCTTTGTGTTACTCAAACACAAAAGAAGGTCAAAAGTCCTCAAGTTAAATGTTTATTGTAACATTCCTTACAGCCCGCATTTGTCAGTGTACAAGAGGAGACCTTCGACACTGCACTGGCAGCGCTGATTGCATTGGTGATCGTCCTCTTCGTCGGCTCCATCACCTTCATCGTGGTGTGCTGCTGTCTGCGTCATTGGTAAGTTCTTACATTTGTACTTGCTCAGTATAAGATGTACAGTATATCAAACCTTCTTGTAATATGTATCAATTAATGGCCACCTTATGTGGCCTCGGAGTATTCCGGATCCAGAGAACCTAGGTGTGATTCCCAGCTCTGCCAAGAAATTTAGTTTAGAGTCTGAGGGTTGGAATGGGGTACATTAAGCTTAATAAGATAAAACTATGAAGAGACGTGTTTGATTCCCACCTCAGCTGTCGTAAAGGTGGGTTTACGTGATATCGATTGTGTGTTTGTGTCTCCTGGAAAAGTGTTTTCCTGGAAAAAAATTACATGTATTAGTTATGATCACTATTATGATGGGGAAATTTGTGTTGGCCGACTGATGAGTTAACAACTAACAGTTTGTATTGCATACCTGCCAACCTTACAAAACAAAAAATCGGGAGATTTTTATATGAAAATCAGGAAAAATCAGGAGATACAAACAATGAATATCAGTAAAATTAACTGAATTGGCAAATTAGGCTTCAAATGAATGATATAAATAAGTATTCGGCATTTATTACTCCGTCATTTTCACTTTTAACAAGAAAATCTACTTTTTGTAGCTTCCACTTTCTTGGTGCTCCTTTTTTCCCACGTAATTTGTAACTTTACATTTTCGACAATGTGATGTAAAAACATTACATTGACGAACAGTTTAGAAAGCACCTTTGTTGGAATCAATCATGCACGGAAATTGTTCCAAAAACTGTTTCATGAAAACAGAATTAATGTTTTCGCCATAGTAAAGACTCTTACATCGAGCAAAAACAGTAGAATGTGACGAATATGTAGCAGCGAAATCAACAAAATCAACAATCGCTTACTCTAAATCAAAATACTTTACGAATCGTACCCAAATAACATTTATTACTTGCCCAGTAATAAACACATCAAAAAATACTGGAACATTTTTGAAATTCATCAATTAGCTAAACTCGGGAGAAAATAATGAGTAATCGTGAGGCGGGAAAAACTGTGGAAAATCGGGAGACTCTCGCCTAAATCGAAAGAGTTGGCAGGTATGGTATTGGCAACACTGAAAAGATGGGTTCAAAACTTTACATTTCTATCCTCAAGACAGGGTCTGTACCATATAAAAATTCATTCAAATCTTCTAGTAGATCAGCCAAGATGACAATGTCATCAGCAAATCTCCGAGTTTCCACTTCTACTCGAGGTAAATTCTAGGTTGGTTCCTAACGTGAGGCCACGACTTCCTCCTTCCACGTTCTATCCTCAATTACAAATGAAGACCCCACGGAAAGAACGGAGTAAGTCCATTTTTTTGGGAAATAGGTTTATGGCGCATTCTGGTGGTCAGCCATTGTAACTACAGATGAAATTAATTTCAAATAAAGCAGTAAGTCAACGAGACACAAAGGTTTTTATTTTTACTGGAAACTGAAGGAACGTCCCATATTCTCTTAATTTTTCATAATTTAATTTTAGTTATTTGTTTTACATGTACTTCCTTTATCTACTGTATGTTGTCGTTTGAGTCTTCAGTCATTTGACTGGTTTGATACAGCACTCCATACCTCCCTGTCCCGAGCTAATCGTTTCATCTCTACATTGCTATCACACCCTACATCCGAGGCAATCTGTTTAACATATTCTCACCTTGGTCTACTCCTACAGTTCTTGTCCTCGACCCTTCCTTCCATAACTAAGCTTGCTATTCCTGGGTGTCTTAGTATGTGTCCTACCAACCTATCTCTTCTCTTCATTAGCATTCGCCAGAAACATCTCTCCTCTCCCACTCGTCTTAATACCTCTTCGTTTGTAACCCTATCTACCCATCTGATCTTCATCATTCTCCTGTAACACCACATTTCAAACGCTTCAATTCTCCTCTTTTCTGCTGCATCAATAGTCCAAGTTTCGCTTCCGTAGAGTGCGTCGCTCCAGACAAAGGTTTTCAAAAATGTCTTCCTAATACCTAAATCTATATTCGATGTCAACAGATTCCTTTTCTGTAGAAATGCTTTCCTTGCCTGAGCCAACCTACTTTTTATATCCTCTTTGCTTCGTCCATCACTGGTTATTTTGCTTCCTAAGTAACAGAATTCTCCTACTTCCTTTAGTTTCTCCCCTACCAATTTGATGTCCATAGAGGCTTCTGATTTATTGCGGCTGTATTCCAATATTTTTGTTTTACATTTATTAATTTTCATCATGAATTCTTTCCTCAAGACGGAGTCCATACCATTCAAAAACTCATTCAAATCCTGAGGCGCGTCGGCCAAGATGACGATGTCATCAGCTAATCTCAGAGTTGAAATTATTTCTCCTTGAATCTTCACTCCCACTTTAAATTTCTCTCTAATTTCCTTCATTGCTTGTTCAATGTACGGATTGAAAAGTATGGGTGATAAGTTGCAGCCCTGCCTCACACCTTTCTGAATACCAGCTTCTCTCTCATGTTCATCAGCTCGAATGACTGCTGTCTGGTTTCTGTACAGATTGTATACTAATATATAAAATGAAATGGTGTATGTCTGTGTATTACTCAATCACGCAAGAACCACTGGTCCGATTTAAATGAAATTTTGCATTTACCAGGTTAACATACAGGCTGATTTTGATTTCGATATTTTGTACTATTTAAAGATGGCGACCATTTTAGTGACGCCACTACACTCTTCGGTTTCAAAATGTCATATTTCCGTTTCAAATAAAAATAGAACGCCAAGAAATAGCAAACTTTTGTTGGCATATATAGGGTTTGAAATTTAATTTTCTATCTGAAAGGTCGTTTTCACTTTTCGTGTATCTCCAACGGTTAGCGAGTAAAACCTAAATTTGTGCTATAAAACACGGTCAACGCCAAGCGATGTTAGTCTATATATGAATCGTTGATTGCAGAAAGGAGTTACGTCCTGAAAACCTCCTTTTGAGAAAACTAAAGATAACTGTTTAGCAATTTGTTGTTATTGGTTTAGAAGTATACATATTAAACACGAAATAATAGTAATATCATGTGTAATGTACTGTATGTGCTATTAATTTTTAAAACTGCTGGACATAAGTCCTTTCTGCAATCAACAGCCAGCAGCAGTTCGCTGGCTTAGGACCTAAATAGTGTATCTACAATAGTAATCCTATTAAGATACGCATTTCTGGTACTAAGCCAGTGAGTTTTAACTGCCCAGTCAATTAATTATGTAAGATAAAATATTTATTTTTCAATATCGATACCAATTAAAAACAAAATGGACACAAAATGCAATGCTAATACTTAGTATTATCTTGAACAGAAACTCTTTGACACAGGAATGTCCAATGTTGAATTAGTTCTACAAAATTTGAGGAATATAAAAACACCAAAAATCACTAGTAAGAAATAAATTTGGCAAAATAACTACCTATATTGCTTACCCTTAATTGGGGTATTTTGAGTATTTCTTTTAGTGTTGAAAGTTTAAATTGGCTCTCCTGAAAAATTTACATAATGTGACTTACCCCGTTTTTTTCTGTGGAGTCTTCAATTACAGACACTACTACAAGTATCACAATAACACAGGTTAGCAGACAGGTTTCACATACATCCAAATACACAGGGCTACATGATCACAATGTTGCAGTACTCTTAAATTATTTAAGAACCAACTAATGAGATTTGTTTCTTGTTTTGTTTAGGGTCATCCCTGCCCCCAGTGACCTGAAGAAGAAAGAGGCTCTCATCAAGAAGGAGATCATCGATGACTTGAACAACACAACAGAGAATCCTCTCTGGATTGAACAGTGAGTAAATTTCTAATTGATGTTCAAGGGCATTATATTAAAATGCAATAATAAATGAAACTAGGATCACTGCTGCTGAGATGAAGTTTATGAGAGGCACAACAGGATACACACATTGTAACGTGTTTTTCGAGGGGTTTTTATGCCACTGGCATAAGTCAGTAGGAAGCCATTCTATATTTATTTACGCGGCAAATTGTTCAGCCAAGATAAATTTTCATGTTAATTTATTATTATTATTAATTTATTATAATTATTATTAAGGTATTTTCGGAGCATTTTATAAAAATTATTAGCATTCAGATAGGTTTTCTATGTCTTAGAAAACGCTATCAAGCAAATTATTACGAACGACAATATTATAGAAAATTATGTGATTACGGAATTTTACGGAGTTTTCGTCAGTTAGGGTATATCGAGAGACGTGACTCACTGGGATTTCAAGTACAAGCTGATTCCTGTCGAGAAGTATTACGCAAGGCTGGGTCGCAAGGTCTAGAAAAGGCGAATTGTTGGAACGGAAATCGACTTCTCCCTCTCGCGCGCCGAGTGTAATGAGGCAGAGGAGGGGAACTAGCGGCGTGCTCAGCCAATCAGGGGAGACAACGTAAGCTAGATGTCGGTACCATGGTGGGGGAGCCAACGTGTGGATATATCGTTCGACGCGCCGTGAAACGAGGACTATCTGTGAAATACTTGTGGAGTATGGATGCGCGTGCGAGTCGCTCCGATGTTCAGTGGAGTTAGTGACTATCTGTGTAGAACTTGCGGAGTACGGTTGGAAGTGCGTGTCGCTCCGATGTTCAGTTGAGTTGAAGACTAACTTTTGCAAAACTTAACCAGTGCGGTTGTACGAGTGTTTGGGTCCGAGGTACGGACCATAGAATTATCTAACCTACCAGAATATCATCAAATTCCGACGGAGATGACGACGTCCAGGAGACTGTGGGAAGCTCACAGCATCATCAAGTACGAGGGAAATGCTTTGGCAATTTCCAGTGGTAAGCGCAAATGACGCAGAAATACGCAATCTCTCATTTTTCTTTGTTTTACATTTCATATTTCAGTAACTTCATAGCTTGGAAATAAGAGTAAAATCAATTTATCAGACTCCGTTTTCACGTAATTTTCTATCGGTAATATTCAAATCACAACGCTCCATTAAATTTTGTACTTATTATTATTATTAATTTTGCTATACTTGTTTTATATAATAAATTCATTTCTTTTACAATGCAATCTTTGCTTTCAGTAGGTAGCATTAGATATAGACCAATTCCCTCTCCTGATACAATTGTTTGTTGGGTTAATGATCAAATCATACCACGATCTGAGTGAATAGCGTCTTGAAGGTGTTCTGCCAGAGCTAGACGTTGTTAAATACAAATTTAGATTTCAACATTGCATTGAGGTCTTGGCGCCCATTAAAACAACATAGCGTAGGCAAAGGTAAACAGTTACATTTATCTCCCAACAGTGTGGGCTAGCCAAACTGCCACATTGTACGCTCAACGTGTGGGCTGTCAAAAGGTTACATTTGTACGCTCAACGTGGAGCAAAGTAAATACCGTTTCACTTGTCATCCCAGCCAAAGCCAAACTGCTACATTTGTCGCCGACAACTTGGGGCTGAAAACCTAATAACATTTGTGGAAGGAGAAGGGTATATATTTCTGTGCCTGTATTTTGGGGGTTATTTGTCTTTATCAGTGTATATCATTATGGGGGATGAGAAAGAAAGACAGATGAGGTTACGTAGTGGTCATCAACTGGAGAGTGATGATACGAGCAGTATGTCGAGTGATGGTAGTACCGGGGTAGCGGAGGTAAATCCCGATACTGAAACAGGGAGTGTAGGCGGCCAACCAGAATTAAAAACTTTACTTCTCGAGTTCATGTATCAGAACAAAGTTAGTAGTGACGCTTTAAATGCTAAACTGGAACAAAACAACGCTAAATTAGAACAAAACAGTAGGGAAAATAAAGAAAGTACAGATGCCTTAAATGCAAAATTAGAACAAAACAGTAGGGAAAATAAAGAAAGTACAGAAGCTTTAAATGCAAAATTAGAACAGAATAATGCAAAATTAGAACAAAACAGTAGGGAAAATAAAGAAAGTACAGAAGCTTTAAATAATAAATTAGAACAGAATAATGCAAAATTAGATAAGAACAACAAGGAAATTAGTGTGAAAATGGAGCAGATTAGAGGAGAAATCAGAGGAGTAATGGAAGAGAAGGTTAAAGAGATCATTGCAGAAGTAGACAAGAAATTAGGAAAAGTACAGGAGGAGTTGGAAATTAGAATCAGTACACAGGCTGAAAATTTAAAAGAACTAGTGCAACTGGAAACACAGCAGGTCAAAAAGCAATTGGGGGGAGAAATTGACAAAATTCAGGTAGCAACTAAAGAGGTTAAGGAACAGCTGGGGGGTAGAATTGAGAAAGTCCACTCGCAAATAGTTGCAGAAGTAAATGATTTAAGAGAGAGTAATAGAGAGAGCATTAGCCAGATTGAGGAGAAACAAGCAAAGCTATATGATAAAGTAGAAGAATCAGAAGGAAACATTAAATTAACAGTAAACAGTATTGAGAGGAAGGCTGAGGAGAAAATCGCAGAATTAGAATTAAAATTAAAAGCTAGGATCAGGCAAGAAAATAGTCAGAATAGGCCAGTTTTTGTGAATAGCACACACAGGGAGGTAGAACTGGGTAAGTTCAGCAATCGACAGGGGTGCCCAATGGAGTTCATGAACACTATAGAAAATAAATTCGGGGAGAGGTTGGAAAATGGTAGTATTGAGTGGTGCCAGGTAGTTGAAATTTTAGAACAAGTGTTTGTGGGGGAAACAAGGAATTGGTTTGCTGTCTACAGAGACAAGTTTACTGATATTAATGATTTTAAAATGAAATTCTGTGAAAAGTTCTGGAATGAGATTATTCAGTCGCAGCATCGTGAGGGAGTAGTGTGTGGTAAATATAACCCTAAAGGAAGCTCCACCATGACCGAATACTTTTTAGGGCAGGTATTAGTGTGTAAATATCTGGATGGCTTGAAGGAGGAAAGTGATGTGGTAAGGTTGCTACTTAGGCACTTTCCCTATAGGATCAAGGAGGCTGCTTGTATCCAGAATGTAAAGACTATATCACAAGTAGAAAATTTGTTAAGCACATTTGATGCACTAGGGAGAGGGGGTTATGAGGACAATTTCAATCGGAACCAGGGTAATAATAATAATAGACCTAATGAAGCCAGGCATCAAGAAGTTCAAGGGAACGGTGGCGAAGGGGCCAACGCTCAAAATAGAAATAATAATAATCAGCTAAATCAGAACAGAGGAAATGGCTATGGTAATCAGTATCAAGGGAGGAACAATGATTTCAGGGGAAATCAAGGGAGAAACAATGATTTCAGGGGAAATCAAGGGAGAAATTATAATGACAATAATTACAACCAGAATAGGGGTCAAGGAAGAGGACAGCCTAGTGGTAGTAATATACAGCCAAACAATGACAACATAGCCCAGAACAACCAGACCAGTTTAGTAGTTAGTAGTACTACGGCCAGCTGTAGCGGTTCTTTAAACGCGAACCAGGCTGCGAAGTAAGGTCAGAATCTCAGTCTGTAGCATGCCCTGTCCATACAATTATACAGGAACCCTATGACCTAAATGTAAGAAATGAATTATTACATGAACTAAATGATGAAGGTATTATTCAGGAAGTGGTTAGTAAGAGCCCCATAGTTAAATTTAACGTGTCCGAGGCGTACACAGATGTTTTAATTGATAGTGGTTGTATGAAGAGTTGCATAAGTAGTGCATTTTATGATAAAATGAAAGGAACTGGAGTAAATTTTGAGGTGATGCCAATTAAAAGCACTTTTGTTATCACAGCTGTTGGGAAGAGGTCTAAAGTAATTTCTAAGCAAGTTTTAGTAGACATTAAAATTAATAATCATGTAGAGAAGCAGATTTGTCTTGTAATTCCAAATTTAGTATTCAGTGTTATCTTGGGTTCAGAGTGGCTAAGTAGAGTGTCTGGTAACTTATGTTATGATGTAGGGAGTTTGAAATTTAAATGGGGAGATTCTGAAGTGGAAGTAGCGTTCAATGACCATATTCAGAGGAGTAGTATTGTAGGTGTGATGAGTACTTTAAATGAGATATCGCCAGCCGTAGAGCGGGGTTCTCCATGTTTTGTGGGCAGTGTGATTACGAACGGAAGTCTAGAGGACTCGTTACGTGAGGCTGCATTTCAGGGAAATATAGAGGATGAACAGTGTGTTCGGCTCTATGATGTGTTATGGTGTAATAGGAGAGTGTTTGAGGATCGCATTGGTATGGCCAATTGCTATACACATTCATTGAACGTTATTGATAGGTCAGTATTCACAGGACATAGATATCCTGTACCTTTCGCTTATCAGAGTGCAGTTGAGGCACAAAATAACCAGATGCTTGAAGATGGGGTTATTGAGCATTCTAACAGTCCATATGTTAATTCTTTGATAACGGTACCCAAGACCGACGGCACTGTTCGTATTTGTTTAGACGCTCGTTTGGTTAACAGTAGAATTAGTTCAGATCAGCCGAAATCTATGTCAATAGAGGAATTAATGCAAACATTTGAGGGGAAGAAGTATTTCACTTGTGTAGATTTGAGTTCCAGTTTTTGGCAAGTGCCACTTATGTACGAAGATAGACCATTTACAGCTTTTAGTCATAAATATAACCTTTATCAATTTTGTAGAACACCTTATGGGTTAAAGAGTAGTTCAGCAGCTTTAATTAGGGCTTTAAACATCGCATTAGGGGATGACACAGGAGAGTTTGTAACCATTTACATAGATGATATGGTAATTAGTTCACGCAGTTTTGAGGAGCATCTACGTCATTTAAATATAGTTTTTCAGAAGTTAGATCAGGCAGGGTTTACTTTGAAGCTGTCTAAGTCGTCATTCTGTCAGTCAGAAGTGACATTTTTAGGTCATAGAGTGTCGAGTAGAGGTGTAACACCAGAAGAAAGTAGGGTTAATAAGATTCTTAACGCAGAGGTTCCACAGAATGTTAAACAGTTAAAAACTTACCTGGGAATTTGCAACTTTTTCAGGAGGTTCATTCTTAAATACTCAGGGTTGGTAGAACCATTCAGGGAATTGCTTAAAAGTGGGACTCGGTGGAGATGGGAGTCCAAGCATGATCAGGCTTTTAGAGCGCTGAAGGAAGGTTTTGAGAAAGCTGTAGTGCTGAAATATCCGTTAAAAGATAAGGAATATGTGGTTATGACAGATGCTTCACATATAGGCATTGCTGGAGTATTATGTCAGAAAGATGATGAGGGTAATCTGTGCATTGTATCTTTAGCCTCGCGAGGACTGACAGCAGCGGAGAAAAGATACACGATTACTGAGTTAGAGCTTTTAGGTATTGTTTTCAGTTTAGGGAAATTTAGAATGTATTTAGTAAGGGGGAAATTTGAGATCCACACAGATCACCATGCATTACTGTATATGAGGACTTGTAAACTCAGTTCTAACAGAGTTAGTAGGTGGATTCTTGCTCTGCAGGAATACGAATTCACAGTAAAATATATTAAAGGTAAAGATAACATTCTTGCAGTCATGCTATCGAGGGACACTAATTTATGTAGGGATTATCCTGTGGTTAAAGCAGAGGACGGTATTTTAATATGTGCATGTGTGGACAGTAGCAACAGGGCATCGTTACAGACACTGAGAAATATGCTAGGTAGAGCAACGTGATGACGTTCATTTAAGGGAGCCACTTGCAAGGTTGGAAGCAGGTGATGCAGAAACATTTATAGTTTCCAAACGTATTGGCAAAACAGCATATGTGCTGGAGAATAGTGAGGGAAACAGATTATACGGGACGTATAATATACATAGTCTCCGAAAGTATGTGTCATAAAGTAAGGATGTTTAGCTGGCGAGCCAGCCTATCAAATGAGTAAGTGTGGTATTTGGTGCGTGGGAGGAGATGGTCTTCCAGGCAGGCGTATCAGAAGTCACACAGGGGGGTAGTATGTAAGTAAATGAGAGTTTTTAAGGTACAGGGAAATATGACGGGATTGTCGGATGCTGTTGAGCACTAAATTGTCTCGATGCACCAAGGCCATTTTGGCAGCGCTGATGAATTCCCATTTGCCTCCTAGAGATGGGTGAGCGCTTGAACAGGGTATTTTTGCTTAAGGCGTCCACGAGGCAAAAGATGGGCCATCAGAATGCGAGACAGTCCTTCATGAAACTCATACATATCAGCACACGTGATTTCTGTTTACGGCCTCGCCATGTAAGATTTGTAAGTGTGTAATTTAAGATAATTTGTACAAAGGTATTATTTGTGTGAGAAGAACTGATCTGTGTTGAGAACTAGTATTAAGTAGAATATGGTCTACGGGAACTTAACAAGACAGGGCGATTACGGCACAGAAATATTTGGTGTTATATGTAATGCGCATTTACTGTTTTTTTTTTCAGAAGTCAACATTAATTTAATCTACTTTAAAGAGAGATTAAGTATTATGGTCACGAGGCGCTGCCACAATAGTGTGATCGTGTGCTCGGTGATAAGTGGAATTAAATGTCACCATAAGGAGGGGACCTCCAGTGAAATTAGGAAGTTCTATGGTGATATAAATATATCAGAACACCTTCAATGCGTGTGATATGACATCATAAATACATAGTGCTCACACATTAATTATGTCTATTTCTCCAACATAGAGAAATTTGAGAGGCGGAAATATCCGTGGAACACTATTCCATATGTAAAACATTGGACTGGTTGCAAAGTGCAATCCATAGTGACAACAAACTTTGACGCAAAGTGCGTGAAGAAAAAATATGAGTGTATATATCTGTAATTTAGGGTGATTTCATTTATGTAATATGTATTTTGGATGGGGTTTATTAACGTGTCTGGGATAATCGGATAATGGACCGTCGTCACGGTAAATCATCCGATGATCCGAGGCGAATATGTAACGTGTTTTTCGAGGGGTTTTTATGCCACTGGCATAAGTCAGTAGGAAGCCATTCTATATTTATTTACGCGGCAAATTGTTCAGCCAAGATAAATTTTCATGTTAATTTATTATTATTATTAATTTATTATAATTATTATTAAGGTATTTTCGGAGCATTTTATAAAAATTATTAGCATTCAGATAGGTTTTCTATGTCTTAGAAAACGCTATCAAGCAAATTATTACGAACGACAATATTATAGAAAATTATGTGATTACGGAATTTTACGGAGTTTTCGTCAGTTAGGGTGTATCGAGAGACGTGACTCACTGGGATTTCAAGTACAAGCTGATTCCTGTCGAGAAGTATTACGCAAGGCTGGGTCGCAAGGTCTAGAAAAGGCGAATTGTTGGAACGGAAATCGACTTCTCCCTCTCGCGCGCCGAGTGTAATGAGGCAGAGGAGGGGAACTAGCGGCGTGCTCAGCCAATCAGGGGAGACAACGTAAGCTAGATGTCGGTACCATGGTGGGGGAGCCAACGTGTGGATATATCGTTCGACGCGCCGTGAAACGAGGACTATCTGTGAAATACTTGTGGAGTATGGATGCGCGTGCGAGTCGCTCCGATGTTCAGTGGAGTTAGTGACTATCTGTGTAGAACTTGCGGAGTACGGTTGGAAGTGCGTGTCGCTCCGATGTTCAGTGGAGTTGAAGACTAACTTTTGCAAAACTTAACCAGTGCGGTTGTACGAGTGTTTGGGTCCGAGGTACGGACCATAGAATTATCTAACCTACCAGAATATCATCAAATTCCGACGGAGATGACGACGTCCAGGAGACTGTGGGAAGCTCACAGCATCATCAAGTACGAGGGAAATGCTTTGGCAATTTCCAGTGGTAAGTGCAAATGACGCAGAAATACGCAATCTCTCATTTTTCTTTGTTTTACATTTCATATTTCAGTAACTTCATAGCTTGGAAATAAGAGTAAAATCAATTTATCAGACTCCGTTTTCACGTAATTTTCTATCGGTAATATTCAAATCACAACGCTCCATTAAATTTTGTACTTATTATTATTATTAATTTTGCTATACTTGTTTTATATAATAAATTCATTTCTTTTACAATGCAATCTTTGCTTTCAGTAGGTAGCATTAGATATAGACCAATTCCCTCTCCTGATACAATTGTTTGTTGGGTTAATGATCAAATCATACCACGATCTGAGTGAATAGTGTCTTGAAGGTGTTCTGCCAGAGCTAGACGTTGTTAAATACAAATTTAGATTTCAACATTGCATTGAGGTCTTGGCGCCCATTAAAACAACATAGCTTAGGCAAAGGTAAACAGTTACATTTATCTCCCAACAGTGTGGGCTAGCCAAACTGCCACATTGTACGCTCAACGTGTGGGCTGTCAAAAGGTTACAACATTGGGACCACAAAAGGAAGGAGGACGTGATGAAAGAACTAAAGACAGAACCTGTATTAAAGTACATAGGAACCTATAGGAAGAACTGGAGAGACCATGTCAACAGAATGCCCAGGGAACGAGTCCCAAAGCAGATTGTACGATACCAACCAAGGGGGTTCGATCTATTGGACGTCCAGCTAATAGATGGAATGAGACCGTAACAGGCCACCTGGCCTAATACTTGACTGGCAGATGATGATGATGATGATGATAAATACAAATGGATTTACCAATGATGGTGATTGTTGATAGTTTTTAGACTTTCACAGCTATTATTATGATTACAGTTTATTTCTGAAAATTCATGCTGAAAAATCCGCAGGAGAGCCGTGCATGTTAATTAATATGATAAAATTGGTCCAGCCAGATCAAACATAAAATTCCAGCGTTTCGCCCCAGTGTGCCGTTGGGCTCGTCAGTTGGTACAGACACACCTCACCAATACGCATGGCTAGCACATACTGAGAAGGCCATCACAAGACACAAAATACAAGTAGTGATGCCAATGTGCTACGGAAGTCAAGCTCCCTTTCATAAAACAAAAACCTTACCTTGGCAATCCAAATAGGTTATGAATATTCCCATTTTGTGTCTGTACCAACTGACGAGCCCAACGGCACACTGGGGCGGAACGCTGGCATTTTATGTTTGATCTGGCTGGGCCAATTTTATCATATTAATTGATAATTTATCTGATCAAATGGAAATTACATCATATTCCCATTTGGGAATATTCATAACCTACGTGCATGTTAAATCGCTCATGATAATCCTGATTGGGAGCTAAAGCAAGTTCAAATCCCGGCCGATAGATACCGTGTGTTCCATGTTCACTGCTAAAGGATGTGATCTTTTCCACATACCAGATCTATCAAAAGACAAATTGTGAGAACTTGCATCAACAAAAAATACCAGTTAGATGGACAGTGGCGGATAGAGCCCAACAAAGTCGTGTACAAGGAATTGGAACCACTACTGATACCATGCGTAAGAGAAGACTGGGATTCTTTGAATACATAATGAGAATGCAGGATTCGAGACTTCTGCAACAACTGGTACAGTGCAATTTCGCCTCAAAAAATACCCCAGCAATTTAATTCTGTCAAGGGTGCGCACGCCATGTATTGTAAAGTGGATTTACTAATTCAGAAATCTTTGCGGGCATGCGAATAATAACTCTCTTAAGCTCATTCGTCGAAACGATTTCCACGCCAACATTCATTTGTTGAAACGACTCACACACCATCTATTGTAAAATGGATTTACTAATTCGGAAACCTTTGCTGGAGTGTCGGTTGAATGGAACAAACAAACTACCAAAGAAAGATTAATTTTTATATGTAGCAGATCACATTTGTATATCTTCTTCTAGATATCTCTTTAGAGATTAAAAAGGAAAGTAGAAATATGGTGTTCCCAAAGCAGCATAGTTATATATAAATTGCACAGATATTTTGTTGGTTTTTATTCCAATTTATTTGTCTGTCTCACAGAAAGCTGAAACTGTACGAAGAACAGGAGCTTACCATGCAGGTATTCTGTGAGCCTGAAGGTCCAGGTTCATCTCCCGCACAGAACCAACCAATCGAGCGTCGAGCAAGTGTAGACTTCTCTCAGGTAAGGTTCATTCTCAGCAGTGATGTAGCCAGGGACTCAATGTGTCAGCTAGGGCTCTCTTATGAACACATTAGAAGACTTAGTAATTTACTACAAGCAAAAAATCCACAAAAAATCTCAATGAAATTAATGTTTGATGAGATATACAACTAAAAACTCTGGAGGACGAGGAGGAGATTCAAAATTTCCATTTACCACATCCCCCCCTATCTATCTCCTCTCCTCACCCACTAGCCAACTCCCCTGTTAGCTTGCCCTCAGTGTGCCCTGCCACATGGCACAGTCCCACACAGTTACAGGCCAGACGTTTGTTTTAGACGAGAGAAAATCTTAATGGAAGCCTGGAGGCAAATTACTACAGTACCTATGTTGTTGTCAGCTGCCCCATGCGGTCAGATGATTGACAAAGCTATCTCACACTCCTGCTGAAGTACAGTCATTGTAAATATAATGGCGTTCTGTTCGTAACTATGTAACGTGGACTTCCGCAACACACAATACTTTGACGTGGACTGTACTGTCTGCACGGTGGTGTCATCACGTGCTCAAGTTTGGAATTCCATTACATCAGACCGGTGGTGTCAAAGCGAAAGGGCTAGAGAGCGACTGTGTACAGGCTCACCCGCAAGGTTCAAGGTCAAGGGCAATCGTCTAAAACAAATGATACAATACATTTTAATTAATTTAATGTCTGTTTTGCTTCTGTGAGGGCATAGTGAAAGGAGCAAAGTACATCGATTAACCCTACAATACTAAAATGTACGTGTATAAATAATTAACTGCTTAGAATTCCCTCTATATCTGTCCCCACCCTACCATCTTCCAGCAGAGCTTCTACTGGTCAGTGGTGGTGATGTTAATGCTTTTGTTATTAATGCCAATTAGCTCTAGAGGCATAATCATGGGGCAATGAATTGCCTGGAAACTATCCTTGAATTTATCAATATATTGGTTTTTGAAAGAATAATAGGATATCCACCTTTCAATACTATTTATTATTACTACAGTATAACCTGTCATATCCTGAATAATGTGGCGACCGGCCGATCCGGATATGGAAAAATCCGGATATCACAAGGCTATTTTTACAAATAGCTAGGTGACCAGAAATAATTCACGAGTTTGTTGTTGATTAATTTTAATGTTTTTAACGGTTGCTTCACGCACTGTACATCGTAAGAACAGTTTTTTTTTCCTTTTTTCGGACATTTTAGCAAAAAAAAACAAGGTTAAAATATAACAATAACGATAACAACGGTAAACAATAACAGTAACAACAGAAACACACTCGCAAAACAGTCGCTTCAAGACTCACGCACAGACTGAAGGGTAGAAAGAGAGGCAGCCTCGTGTTGACGTTGGTGGCAGGCAGGCAGAAGCCGTGAATGGAATATCGCTTATTCACACAAAGGGATGAGTTTCCGGGAAGATGTCGTTGACCCAGTCAGGCCACAACCCCTCGCGGTCAAGCACGCACACAGCCTTCCAGCGCTGCAACTTTCACTCGTCCTCCCTGGCTAGCACACTAATGTATCCTCGCTCTCAACTACGACTTAAAAATTCATTCGGAGATGTGTCCGGATATGGGAGGGTTCGGATATCACAGGTCCGGATGTGACAGGTTGTACTGTACTTACAGGGACATGTTTCGAGGGCTATCACTCCCCCTTCATCAGCCTGTCCAAAAAAACTTCAAAGATAACCTTCCTTATTCACAAGTACATGCAAATCACATGAAGACAGTTTCTACAAAATAATAAAAAAGTTCTCCAATCCATTGTTTTCGACTCTCGTTCAACGCTCCAAAGAAGATCATCTTAATGGATTTCTGGGCCTGGGTGCACCAAAACCACTGAATCGGGCTGCTGCCCGACTGCGTCATCGTAGGATCACTCTAGTCTCTATGTTGCTCTTGTCAAACATCAAAGCGGAGAAACGAGAGAACCCTTGTAGCCGCGCCATGCGCCGCTGTTCGCAGTGCGAAAGGCGGATATCCTATTATTCTTTCAAAAATATAGTTACGTCAATAAGGACCTTAATAATAGACATTATGAGTACCGTATTTGCTCGCGTATATCTCGCCCCCGCGTATATCTCGCACCCCATTTTTTAGTTGAAATTTCAGGGGGAAAAAAGTACTCGCATATATCTCGCATTCATTTTTGACGCCGTGATATAAATGACCGTAATAACCTTGAGGTATAAACACGTTCGATTTAGCGCGTCACAAGTCGTCATTGAAAAAGACGTTATAAGCTCGTTAAGGATGATTCAAGGCAGAAAAGGAACTCCAGCGTTTATATTGGATACGATCGATCATCTTCCATATCGATTCCTCTCTACATGTACGAGCGAGCTCGATCTTACCCGACCGCGGCTGAAGACACAATGTTGGCCTAAAGCGTGCTAACAGTCACGCCGGCGCCGCATCGCATGCTTGCGCGAGGTCTGTCCGAGTTTGTACGTTCGTAGCGGCACTACAGTATAGCGTCAGTTTACGCAAGTTTGCATCAGTTCGTGTGTTATGGTTATGCGACATTAAGAACCTATGAAAAAGACGTCATGAGCTTGTTAAGTATGATTCAAGGCAGAATTTAGAGCGCAGACGCGTAGCGATTGATATCTTCCATATCGATTCCTCGCTACATGCCCGAGCGAGCTCGAACTTAGCCGAGCGCGGCTGAAGCGTGCTAACACCCACGCGGCGCCGCTTTACATGCTTGCACTCGGCCGAGCTCTGAAGCAACGCAATACGTAAAGACAAAATCATTGAGATTCGAGAAGACTGAACTGCGTTTCTCTGTGATGTAACAGTAGGCCTACTTGCGCAATCTTCGAAACATTCGAGCATGTTGGCACGAGTGGTATAGCACAGATTTCCTTATCTTCAAAGCCCAAACAATACAAGAGGAATACGGAAATTCCCCTCGCGTATATCTCGCCCCCGCGTATATCTCGCACCCCTTTTTTTTAGTTGAAATTTCAGGAAAAAATGTGCGAGATATACGTGAGCAAATACGGTATATTGGTTTCTCCATGGCAATAACAAAGAGGTGGAGAATTTGATGTAGATATGTCACATCACTTCTGAGAGATCATAAATGCAACCTCATAAAAGTACATTATGCTATAATTAAGACACGAGTATATTTATAAAACGAGCGTATGCGAGTTTTATAATTTCCATACGAGTGTCTTAATTACCATTATAGGCGAGTTGCATACGACTGTTTATGTTCGACTATAATTATTATAACTATTTTATGTTCGAAGATAAATATTCATAAATATCTGTTGAGATTTCACCAGTTTTATGTACTGAACTGAGCGCATGAGACGCAGAGATTGCCTTGTATTTGACCATGGCCTTCTCGATTACCCCACTATGACACTAGGCAACGCAGTTTAGAAGGCCTTGGAACTCCACGCAGGTGCGATGCTAACCTTATTTAATTGGTCAAACAACTGTTTCTTGAGCTCTGATTGGTGGGAGAAACTGTTTCATAATGAAAAATAGTGTTATAATGACCATCATTATGATACAGTTTACTGTCACATAATAGTCAGGGTCGAACATAAAAACCATAAAACATGTATCATATATTTTTAAATAATGTACCTTCTTTGTGAAACCGAGGCCAAAACAAAGTAAAACAAAAATATTCCTGTCCTAAATTGTAAACAATGAACAAGAATTCAAAATCTTTGCTTAGAACTCTTCCATTTTCTTATTTCGAAACCCTTCCCAATTTGATTAATGTTTGTCCTTCCTCTGTCATTGACTCTTATTTTATTTTATTCTTTTGTATATTCTGCCTGAAGGCAGGTCAGTGCCTCCGAAAAGGCTATCCTGAGCCGGAGTTTACATACGGTAGGGTGGCCAGGTGCTTTCCGCTCCTCCTTACCCTCTCCCCGCCAACAGTGTATGGTCCTCTAGAACTGGCATTCCATCCAAGTTCCGACCACGCCCAATGCTGCTTAACTGCAGAGTTCTCATGAGATCCGGTGTTTCAACATGGCCATAAACAAGGAAGGACACTTTTTATATTTACATAAAAAGTAACGTTTATAGATTTCTACACTACATTCCGAAAATAAGGGTAACTCAAATTAAGCAATGACCTCACAATTAAAATTCTTTTCTTATCTTGTGTGTACTAATCAATCGATTCTTCAGTTAGTTGATTAATCGTTTAACCTTCCTTCGGAGGGGAAGTAAAGCCGGCAGTCCCATGTCATAGATTTATGGCATGATAAAGAACTTTCCACTAATTACACTTGTGTGAAGCTAAATTATAGGTTAGATTTGACTAACGCTCTTAGGTTCCAACGTTCGTTGCCTGGAGCCGACTGCGGTGGCATCTAATAACCAAGTTCAGAACTAGTTGGTCGTTGACGGTAGCAAAAGTTGGAACTACTTGAAAGTCAAATGTCTGCAGTTGTTACTTGAATTAAAAACAGATAACACACACTAATACAGCCATCACAATTAACACCGTTTATCAGACAGATTCTACACACACCCAAAGTACACAGGGCTACATGACCGCGTTGTCGCAGCCCCTAAACTGAGGAACCAACCAATCGTTTAACTGAACATCAATTAATTATTACCAATTCTAGTTCTGGCACCCACAACATTAATAATTTACCAATTTATATTGACAGGGTTGACGTCCTATTTTCTCATAAGATATATTAACACATACATTATATTAATTCATATGTATTATGGTACTATGTCTTTTCCCCAGGTGGATAACACTTACGCTACGATCCAGCACCCCCCACGGCAAGGCTTGGAAGACTTGGGAGACTATGCAACCTTGTCTGGAGGAGGAGCTATGCGCCACAGCAGCAGTGCTCACAGCTCAGTGAGGGGCGCTCCCCGAGACGTAAGTAGGCGCACATGCAAGGTTAAACCGAGAGAAATGTTGACACAGTCCCAGAATTTCTTGTAAGGGGTGAGCAAACTTTGATTAGTAGTTGCTCGTCAGCTTGGAGAAAGTAGAGAGGGTAGTTATGATTTCTTTTTCCTTATGTTAACATACAAAAAAATTCTTTCAGACAAAAGTTTTAGGTAATTATTAGGGGAATATTGTCCATTTTATACGGTTTTGATATTGTGTCTATTAAGAGAGAGATGATTTTTGTTTCCCGAGAAACCCACTTTTCCCACCCCTTTAGTCAATGGCTGGTGCTATCAAAAATCTTTTCAAACATAAATGTTTGGCCCTTATCCAACACATAGTATGAACTTTGAATGGATTCGATATTTCACATATTAAGAGAGTTATAGCGATATTTCACTTACCGACAGTAGTGGCTACGCTGGCTAAAGCGCAGCAATAGGTCATGGGGCCAAGCTCTCTGCTGACTCGGTAGACGCGTGGGTTCGAGCCCCACCGTCGGCCGTCCTTGAAATGGTTTTCCGTGGTTTCCCATTTTCAACACCAGGCAAATGCTGGGACGGTACCTTCTGACAGGCCACGGCCGCTTCCATCCACGTCCTTGCCCAGTTTCATTCACCATCATTCATTTCATCTCTCATTAACTCCTCTCATGAGGTTGGCGTCAGGAAGGGCATCCGGCCGTAAAAACCATCGCCACACTTCCATCGCATCTCATCCGGAAAACGGGAATAATAAGGGGTGGACATACAAAGCGATATTTCACTTCACCCCCTTCAACCGATTTTCTCTATTAACAAACTTGACCGAGATTTTGAAGGGATACATATTGTGTAAAAAATTCAAAGGGATTGGTGCGAAATTTCGGTAGTTATCGCGTCCACAAGAAAGTGATATATATATATACATACGTAAATTTTATATAAACTTCTGAACTGACGGTGGTCGAAATTTTTTGGAAGTCGAAACAGTGTACCCATTGCAATTATTAGCTTTCTAATGAAATCTACCTAAAATGTGCACATCTCCAACATGAAACTTACCGATTAGTCTAAGAGACTTATAAAGATTGTTCTACCTAGTCAAGGAAGGAAGCTTGGAGTTTAACGTGACTGTTAATCTCGCGATCATGAGCCACGGTCACCTAGTCAATACTTATGTTTATTAGATAGATTTCATTAGAAAGCCACCTATTGCAATAGGTACCATGTTTCGACTTCCGGAAAATTTCGACATATCTTTCTTGTTTCACATCCCCAGACCCCAAAAACCACCATCAGTACAAAAGTTAATACGGTATATAATTTATATATCTATCTATAATGTATATCACTTTTTTGTGGACACGATAACTACCGCCATTTTCCACCAATCACTTTCAGATGTTGTTGTTGTTTGAGTCTTCAGTCTTTTGACTGGTTTGATGCAGATCTCCATGCGTACCCTGTCCTGAGCTAATCGTTTCATCTCTACATAGCTACCACACCCTACATCCGAGGCAATCTAATATATTCTAACCTTGGTCTACCCCTACAGGTCTTGTCCTCGACCCTTCCTTCCATAACTAAGCTTGCTATTCCTGGGTGTCTTAGTATGTGTCCAACTAACCTATCTCTTCTCTTCATTAGCATTCGCCAGAAACATCTCTCCTCTCCCAGTCTTCTTAATACCTCTTCATTTGTAACCCTATCTACCCATCTGATCTTCATCATTCTCCTGTAACACCATATTTCAAACGCTTCAATTCTCCTTTTTTCTGCTGCGCCAATAGTCCAAGTTTCACTTCCATAGAGCGCCGCGCTCCAGACAAGGGCTTTAAAAATGACTTCCTAATACCTAAATCTATATTCAATGTCAACATATTCCTTTTTTGTATAAATGCTTTCCTTGCCTGAACCAACCTACTTTTTATATCCTCTTTGCTTTGTCCATCACTGGTTATTTTGCTTCCTAAGTGGCAGAAGTCTCCTACTTCCATCAGCTTTTCACCTGCCAATTTGATGTCCATAGAGGTTTCTGATTTATTTCGGCTGCATTCCAGTATTTTTGTTTTACATTTATTAATATTCATCATGAATTTATACAGATTTATACATAAAATACTAACTTATAAAATCTCGGTCGAGTTCGTTAATGGGCAAAATCGGACCATGGGGGTGGAAATAGGAGGGGGGGGGCTTTTTTGAAGAATTTAAATATTGCTCTAACTTTCTAATTATGCAAAAATTCGAATCCATTCAAAGTTCATACTATTGTTAGGATGAGGGTTTTTGATAGCACTGGCCATTGACCAAAGGGGTGAGAAAAATGGAGTTTTTTGAGAAAAAATGAATCATACCCCCCTTAATAGATGCAATATCAAAACCGTTTAAAATTGTCAATAGTGCTCTATACATTACCTAAAACTTTTTTCATAAATATTTTATGATATGACCCACCCTTACGCCAAGGGATGAGCAAAATATTCTCGAATGCCAAGTTGATGAGGGAAGAGCTAAGCCGAAGATAGGTATTGCAAATAATTGCCGACTGTACTACGGATGTCATCAAAGCAATGTTGATGTTTTGATAGCCATGTTGTTCTACATACGAGTTTTCTCCAACTCCTGTCCGGCAGTTGAGCTAATTCTAGGAAAATAGCAGTGGACTATAATATAATTATAAGAAGATGGGACTTCTCGTTTGCTAAACATGTAGAACCTTTTTTGGTATACAAAAGTTGGCAAATTTAATGGATTTGAAATATTTTTCTTTGCTCGGTGAAATCTATGTCTGCCTTCTGGCGTGCCGAGAGGGATTTTTGTTTTTAAAAGTACATGTAATAATTCTAATTGTCTAAATATCTTTTTGGTTAGGGGTCAACCAACAGCAACATGCCCCACAGTTGGGCGTTATTGTAACTATTTATATAAGCTCCAAGCTAGCCACCTCAGGTAGTGGGGCAATATGCTTGCTTAAATTACATCCACACAAAGACCAGGACACCAACTACACAAAATTCACACACTATTTATTTATCAAAGCAAGCTTCCAATACCTGTTTCTCTTGTACAATCAGCAACATCTATCATTCTTCTCCATTCACTTTTCACATACAACCTCTTTATTTCTCCATCATCAACTCTTAATATCTGGACCAGACAGCATATCAACAAATTCATTTCCACAAAATCAAAACATAACCATCAACCCATTTTTAAAATCAAAACCAACCAGCTCCCATTCCGCATGGCAATACCATCAACAACATTTCTATGGCAACCTTGCCCTAAGATCAAGGAACCTTTGCCATAGTCAAGGCCACCTCATGCCACCAGCCAAGGCCACCCATCCCTAGACCACCAAAAAAGAATCCAATGGGCACTGACCACACAAGGCTCTCCATGGCGCTCCACCAACAGGTGGCCATGTCTGGCAACCTGATAAAAATTAAAATAACTACTAAATTGAAAGAAAACAAAAAGCAGTCTCTGTAACCTACTGAAAAGTTAGGTTACAATGTATCGGAAAACAAACAATTTCCTTCTTCAGTAAAATCATCTATGTTATGTTATGGAAGGAGTAGGCTTTTTTTTAAGTACTTTATAAACAAATAAATATATTTCCGTTGACTTTTCAAGAAATGCAAGATTTTTCCTGTACTATTGAGATGATTTGGAAGATTTTGGTACAAACCAAACCTTCTAACTCCCTCTGGCTTAGGAGCTTGAGTTTTGTGAAACATACACTGTAACCATTTTGGTTACAGAGTTTACTTTTATAGGTTAAGGTTCGAGGCATGGCCACCTTTTGCTGATGGGCCGTTGCATTGCAGGCCTTAGCGCGTGAGCTAAAGGGATTCCTTGTAATGGTCCAGCAGTAAGATAGGAGGGGGCCATGCTTCATGAGTTCTAATCTGCATGGATATTTCTTTTTACGATAGTGTATTGTTTCTGATTCTAGTTGTTGTTTAGATTCTTTTGGTTAAGGGGAGATTGGGTTATGAATGGAAGGAGTAGGCTTGTTTTATTAGAGATGTGTTAAGCGGCTTCGGTGGCGTAGTCGGTAGCATGCTGAGCTTCTATGCCCAAGATCGCGGGTTTAAGTCCGGCTGAAGTCATCGGATTTTTAAGAGCGTTAAAAAACCCCTCAGTATGCCTTCCTTCGGAGGGGAAGTAAAGCCGGTGGTCCCATGTCATAGATTTATGGCATGTTAAAGAACCTTCCACTAATTACACCTGTGTGAAGCTAAATTGTATAGGTTAAGAATGTAAACAACGCTCTTAGGTTCCTACGTTCGTTGCCAAGAGCTGACTGTGGTGGCATCTGGTAGCTAAGTTCTGAACTAGTAGTCATTGATGGTGGCGGCAAAAGTAGGAACTATTTGAAAAATTCAGAAGTCTACAGTCCTTACTTGAATTAAAAAACAGATAACACACACTAATACAGTCATTACAATTAACACCGGTTATCAGACAGATTCTACACACACCCAAAGTACACGGGGCTACATGACCACGTTTTCGCAGCCTCTAAACTTAAGAACTAACCAGAGATGTGTTGATATGCTAGAACCATTGAGATTAAAGAGGATTGCTGGTTGTTGAAATAAAAAGGATGGTAATATGTTTTGGAAATGAAAGTTAGTGTTATGTCTGGGGGAGTGTTTTGTGATGTCTAATAAAAATATGAGAGTGATATGTCCCGAAGCCGGCCCCGTGGTGTTGGGGTAGCGCGCCTGCCTCTCACCCGGAGGCCCCGGCTCCGTCAGGGATTTTGAAACTGACGTGAGGGTTGGAACGGGGTGCACTCAGCCTCGTGAGGACAAATGAGTAGCTGTCTGACAGTGAGACTGCGCCCCGATCACGAAAACCAAGATTAACGGCCGAGGGGACCCGACGCGCTGATCACGCGTCACCCCAATATCTGCAGGCCGAATGGCTGGGCAGCGGTCGCTTGGTCGGCCTTAGCCCGTCATGGGCTGTATAGTGCCAGGGGATTGATATGTCCCGAATGGTATGGGTTTTGAACTGAATAAGTGGAAGGAAGTGAATGAAAAGATAAAAAATAACGAGCTAAAGGTATGTTTATCTAGTACATGGAATATGAATGTGTGTCCCAAGTGTGTATAAAACACACTACTCTTATGAACTATTACTAGGTATTCCTTTGTGTGCCCAATGCTATCACAGCCCCCATAACCCCATGACCCTGAAAGGTTACTACACCTTAGTGTATTATATAATAAGATGGTATATGCCACATTCTCTGGGCAGGGGTGTAATTATTGGTCTATAAGTCTGGCCTTGCCAATACCTGAATCTTCTTTGTTGAATTGTGTTTTCAGATGTACGAGGGCACCCTTGGATTCCAGGGTTCCACATTCCAAGTCCCGGAGCAGGCTCTGGGGAGCAACAATCTGGATCCGTATCGACCCAGAACGGCCCTGACCATCAACAAGGACGGGCAGCCCGAATTTGTGGCAGAGCTCATTTGATAGGCTGGTCAGTACAATGGAAGTGATGAGGTACTTCTAGCCTTTAAACACTTATGATGATGATCGATTGTTTCTGCTGAGTAAGACTTGAAAATGGGACCACAGATGGGATTGGAACTCAAATCTCGAGCAGTCCAGGCAAATGCACTGAGGGTCAACATGAATATATCACGATATTTATGTGATTCCACCTGAAAGAAACTTACATGTGCTTACTTAAACAGGTTGCTTTAAACGGTGTTGAATGCCAACCAGATGACAAAACTACACAGCGCCAATTCTATTCAATGGAAATGTATATGCTCCGTTGGTCAATTGCATTACTCGACCACTGCAAACTAATAATGAGCTGCCTAGTCAATACTTCTGTTTCTTCTTCTTCTTCTTCTTCTTTCGAATAACCCATTTGGAGGGTACGATGAGTCAACTTTGGCTATTGTCCATTGTATTAAATTCCCTTTGTTTCCAAATTTCCTTCATCCTTTTAGAGCGTCGATCTGTCTCCTCTTTAGTCTACTTTCTGCAAGTTGTTTCTTTCTTTCTTTCTTTCTTTCTTTCTTTCTTGAAATTGTGCCTTTTGAATAACTTTTCTGAAGAGTGATCTGTTTGCCATTTTGTCTGTCTGAATTCTGGCGTTTGTCAAATCTTCGTCAATTTCAATGAACCATGTGGGTTTGGATTTGTAACTATTCAGTAAGTTGAAGATCTGTTTAGTTAGTCTAATATTTTCCATTCTATAAATGTGCCCGAAAAACTGTAATCTTCTCTTTCTCACTACATCAGTTAATTTTTCACATTTCAAATATAACTCTCTCGTAACCTATATTCTGCATTATTATTTTGTTTAGCTCCCAGTATTTTTCTCAGAATTCGTATTTCAGTGTTCTCTAATTTGTCTAAATCACCAAATCTTGTTAATTTAAGTGTTTCTGTCGCATACAGAATTTTAGGTCTGACCACTGTTTGATACAGTAGAACCTCGATGCATCGTTCCCGGAACTGTCGTTTTCCCGTATGCATCGTTCAATTAATTTAGTCCCGAAAATTTTCCATATAAACTAATGTTAAATTTCCCCGCATGTATCGTTCCTCGAACTATCGTTTTTTCGCATGGATCGTCAAAAAATCACTAGTCCTTGGCCACAATTTTCCCGCATTGATCGTTTATGAGAAAAATATATGCTAAAGTTCTTTTGAATTTGAAGCAGCATAGCGGCAACCTGTTACGCGAGAATGTTCGAGGTACGAACGATTAGGAGTTCCTAGGCTTGAGCAAGTTTCTCGGCTGAAGCAAGTTCAAGTAGGCTGGACTGCAGTGCGCAGATTGTTTACGCGCAACCACACTATATAACCACGCCTACGAGCCTTCAGGCGCCAACGATTCTGCTCGAAGCGCCAAGCCGTCATTGTGCTGTTTCATTTCATTCTGAGTGGTCCCGTGTAGTATCTTGGTCGTGTGCGGCGATTACAATTTTATCTGTAGTTCGTAATGAAAACTTTACTTCACTGACGACGCAATTCTCGTAATCTCAATAATGTTACGCTGCGTTTGGCAATGCTTGGCTAACAAGTTAGATCACACAGAACAGCAATGAAAGCATTTAGACGGTCTTGAGCGGGTGTCGTCATAGCGTGACGTCATTTAGCCTTGAAATAGCTTGCCCGGTCAGAGACCCGCGAACACTCGGAACTGCTGTATTCTTTCATTCGGAACACCGGTAGTATCTCCCGCGGAGATTGGCGAGCTGTGCGATGATGGCGCGGGGGAGAGGAGTGATGAAGAGAAGACGATCGTGAGCCCCAAGTCGTCCCGAGTTTCGCCGAAGCGCATGCCGTCTTAGCGAAGATGAAATCCTTCATGTACTCGCATGTCATCAGTGATCGTGAAGAAGAGAACATTATGCAAGTTGAGAAGGCTTTGTTTCGTCTGAAACGTAAAGCTTTGACGAAACAAAAAACAATTAATGACTTTTTTACTAAAAAGAGCAAGTGATAAAATGACATATGAAATCATATCGCGTACATCGTGGTTGCAATATTTTGACGTCTCTATAAAGTTTACATGAAGAAATATGTCCAAATACAGTACCCGTACTTTCTTTATTTTTTTACTCATTTTTTTTTATGTTACCCGCATTTATCGTTTCCCGCATCCATCGTCATTTTCCCCCTCCCCCTTGAAAAACGATGCATCCAGGTTCTACTGTAGTGCCTTAATTTAGTGTTCCAGGATAAGTTTTTAAATTATATTCTGTATATCTTTTTTCATATGAAAACACCTTTGTAATTTATGCATACACTTTTCTATTGCTGTGAGTCGTTCATTATCCACTCTCCTAGGTATTTAAAGAAATTTGTTTTACATACTGAACTGCCATGAAGTGTGATACTTTTTGGGGCATCGGTGATGTTTGTCATGAACTTAAGTTTTTTCAAATGATATTTGTAGTACGACTTTGGCTGCGCGATTTTGCAACTCTCTAATTTGTTTTTGGGCAGTATCCAGTGAGTCAGTAAGTAATGCAATGTCATCTGCAAAAGCTAAACAATCTACTTCTGTTTATTATAGTTTCAAAAATTCCTTCTTCATTCAATTGTTAAGGCAACATTGAAAAAGTTTTCTATACTCACGCTAATGCAACCTTGCTCCGACATTGTTCCATTTTTAAATCTTAGATGAGTCTTACTCAGCAGATTTGACTGCCTCAAATAGACACATTCCCAATTCATATACAGTGGAATCTAGTTAGTACGTTTTTCAAGGGACTGAAAAATTTGGACGTCAAATGCGGGAAAACGTACTACCGAAAAACGCCATACTGCATTTACAACATATAAGAAAGAACGCGGCGTATATATGGACGTTAAATCGCCGACCTTAGTAAGTGATTATATGCACTACTACAGTCACGACATAAACATAGGTTATCAGTAACTTACACGGAATAAATAACCTCTACAACACAGTATAATACAGGGTCTTTATTTCTGCTTAGCAAGGACATTCTCGCTCTCGCGCTCCACCAGTGACGGCTCAGTTGCCGGCGACTGCGCACGTATATGTAGGCCTACGGCAGAATACGGTGCTTAAAATCAGTAGCCTACCATGCAGTTTTACTGGCCATGATTTACAGTAGATGCTGAAAATGTTCCCCATCCGTTTCCAAACACATATAATACAGGGTCTTTCTTTATATTTGATCAGCAAGGACATTCTAGCTCTCGCGCTCCGCGAGTGACGACTCTGTTGCCGGCGACCGCGCACGAATATGTTTGAAGCACGGGCTTGCTTGAACCACTTCAATAAAGCGCTTTCTAGTTCAGGAAACTGTCCCTCTCGCAAACGTTTCCTTTTGCAGCTCACACCTTCTTCAAATGCACGTTCGATTTCCTTCCTTTTGCCGAGAATCGTGTTCAGTGTAGACGGAGGAATGTTCCACTTTCGCGCTATATCCACACGCTTCATGTGAGGATTGCAGTCCACGTCTCGAATGTATTTCACCTTCTCATCATTAGTTATCTGCCGTACTTTCTTCTTATCCATTATGAAACACGCAATAAAATAGGTCATAACTGGACGTGAACACAAGAACTAGAAGACAATAGTGCGGAACACGAAGACAATAATGCGCCTACGTGAGAAATAAACAAAGGGAAGGGATGGAAGGGCAGCGGGAGAGATACACGTCACCTGTGTTGCGTCATAGCTATAGCCACTTCTACGCCGTCAAACACAATAAAATCATCTACACTGTCAATAACTATCAGAGAATATGAGGCAATATCGCATCGTGTTTTCCAGAAGCCGAATTTTATAATGAAATAAGAATAAAATACGGTTCACTAACAAATAGTTCAACGGAAATTTGATCGTTGTAAGCGGGAATAGATAACGTATTAAGGGGATATATCAACATGAATTTAATAGGATAGGGACTTGAGAAAGGAGAGAAAGGGCAGCAGGAGAGAGACACGTCACATGTGTTGCGTCATAGCTATAGCCACTTCTACGCCGTCAAACACAATGAAATCATCTACACTGTCAATAACTATCAGAGAATATGAGGCAATATCGCGTCGTGTTTTCCAGAAGCCGAATTTTATAATGAAATAAGAATAAAATCCTGTTCGCTTACAAATAGTACAACGGAAATTTGATCGTCGTAAGCGGGAATAGAGAACGTGTTAAGGGGATATATCAACATGTATTTTGTAGAATTGGGACTGGGACTTGAGAAAATCATCGCGCTAAACGGGAAAACGTCGTAACCGAGAACGTGCTAACGAGATTCCACTGTACAGTGTTCTTTTGTTGAAGAGATTGCTGAAATTAATTAGTCATTTGTCATTGCAGGTTATCCGCCTACATGATCTAACATTGGACACACAGTGGACAGGATGGCAAATAGTATTTATCTATATCCAGATATAGATACCTATTTTATTATGAGGATATTGTTTGCTACATTTGTAACTGCTGCAACTTATCATAATATGAACAAGACCATGGCTGAATATTAGAATATGACAGGAAACCTGGAGGTGCTGCCATCTAATCAAACTACCCATTTCTAGAGACACTATCAGGAATTTGGAAACGTTTGCACTGTATTTAAATATTACTGTATTACATTAATTAATGTTTAAAAGTTATAACTACATTACTTTGATTGCAAAGTTCAGCAATTTGCTTACAGAGAAATGGAAATGAATGGCAATGTTAATATTGCATTTAAGACACGGTTAGGGTGTAATGCTGTTACCAGTAACCATTATGATAACAGACAATTTTGAGGCGTGGTAGAGTATCGTAAGACAATTTAATAATATACAGGGTTATCGATAAAGGTAGCAGCAATTTCAAAAAATCATATCTTCTGTTGTAAGTGAGATAAATTAATAATTCGACTTGAATACTAATCAGGAACTTATCGAGTTTTAGTTTTAGATGTGACTGTACTCCTCTCGTGACCTTCTGCCGATGCACAGAATGAGTGCACGATCAGAAGCTGCCACGCCACTGTTTTAGTAGTGTGTGAAATTGCAATGGCGACAGTTCAGCAGAAAGCACACTGTGTGTTGTGGTTAGCGGAGTTTAAATCTGTTATGACTGATCAGCGCACTTTCCGACGTGTTTATAGTAGGGATCCCCCTCATGCTAATACAATTAGACGGTAATAATAGTATTGTATGGCCTTGGATGCCGGGTGCAAGCTTTGTAATTTGACACCCAGAGGGTAGCTTGCATGTCGAATTTTGTTGTTCCTTGAATCACTATGAAAGTCAAGGAGGTTAGATATCTAAGCTCCATGAACACTATAGCGCTTTCTAGTAGAGAAATGAGGAACTTTGTGTTGGCGGAAACTCCCGAGATTAATTTTGCCATTATGAACACGGCCTACAGAATTCAAATGGGTTCTTTGACATGCCAACATCGTATGACATGCGTGTCGTATTTTTGCCGCCTTTCAAAAATCACTTACCACGGCCAGGAGCGAACCTGCAATCTTGGGGTTAGTAGACCAACATGCTATCCACTCACCCACCGTGGCAAGCTAATTAGATGGTGGTATGAACAATTTCAGAAAACTGGCAGCGTTGACACGAAGAAGTCCCCCGGACGCCCTATACTCTGATTTACCAATAATGAACGGTGACAGCTGTCAAAGCTAGCATGTGGGGAAATGCTGCGTTGCCACTGAGGGAGATCATGGCTCATAACATTCCAAGAGGCTTGCAGGAAGACACAAATACTGGGAAAGTTAGCCCCCCTGCCTGGCGGTCTAATGACCGTGACGAGTGAAGGCACAGTAGAACACTGAGTCAAACCATGTGCTCACTGCTGTGTCTGCATACATTGCAACACTGCTCGCTGTTGCCATGGAGACCGTTACCCCTCTCGTCTCCACTCCTCACCTCATCCTTCAAGCGGATGACAGCTTTCACCATTCATCTTTTATAAATCAGAGTATAGAACGAGTGTCGAACCAAGGGAGCGCACATAGAAACATTATGAAATGAAAATCCACAGCCTGCTTCCAGTCTCCGACCGGGTCAGGAATGGAATGAATGAAGCCCCCAACTAGCGGCGAGGATATGAACTGTGCCGGCTGCCGAAGCCTGTCGCACTCCTCTGGGGCAATGATGAAATGAAATGATAGTGGAGAGTGTTGCTGGAATGAAATTTTGACAGGGAAAACCGGAGTACCCGGAGAAAAACCTGTCTGCCTCCGTTTTGTCCAGCACAGATCTCACATGGAGTGACCGGGATTTGAACCACGGACCCAGCGGTGAGAGGCCGGCGTGCTGCTGCCTAAGCCACGGAGGCTCTCACATAGAAACATTATAAGGTATGCAAAATACTTTTTGAGTTGGTGAATATAACAAAAAAATACTCGTTTTAATATCTCAAATAGTTCCTGAGCGATGATTTTTTGAAATAGCTGGAACGTTTTTCGATGACTCTGTATATAATGGTAAAAGTAATAGTGCGTTACATTCATAACTATTACTTTTTACACAACGTAACGGTAACACTGTTCTTTTTTTTTTACATAACTGTAATGTAACTGCTTTATAAATGTAACTTACTCAACCTTAATTTAAGCATTTTTTATTGTGTTAACCCTTTCGAGAACTTTACTAGAAGACAACTTACCTGGCTTTGATAATACAGTGCACTCTCGTTAATTCGCGGTAATTAATGCACGAACTTCCGCGAATTATCGAAAACCGCGAATTATCCGCAGTTATTTTTGTTAAGCCTAGGAAAAACAAAACTATTGCTTAAAATATTGAAATAGGCTTGAACACGCGAAATAATCATTTTAACTCCTGATTGTAGTGTCTTATACGACATGCTAGGCTACTGGTAGGCCTATGTGGATTATGCCTACATTGATATATTAAAAAAAAGCCGTCATTACTTTTTGTTTCTTAGATCGTTTATTCTATTTTTCGATTGCACATTTCCGAAGAAAATATTATATGAAAACGAAAATTCATCTCGTTTTTCTATATAAAAGATAAGTGTGACTAGAGACACTAGCTTGACTGTGGGAAACTTTCGGGATTTCCGTTGCGTCACTCCCGCACTCTAAATCTACTGGATTTCCGTTTTCCTCACCAACAGTCAAATTCCATGCTATTTCTTCTTTGCTTTTCTGTAGTAAATCATAATCGTCTTTATCGACGTCTAACTTGCCCGTTCGAAATATCGTCGTTACGAAAGTCGGCAAGCGCTTGCTTTTGTACGAGCGGAGTAGCGGTACTTTCCTCCCGACTAGTTGACTGCATGAAGAGCATCGAACAAACACGCTCTCGATGTCGTGCGCGTTTGCGCCATTACGCAATACTCGCTGTTTACAATACGCTATCCGCGCATCCACCCTTCACAACTCACAGATCAGCGACCTTGGAGTGTGGCTGTTGGGAAAGGGAGGGTAGGTTCCGAGTGAAAGTGCATTCCTCTTGTATTGTTTGGGCTTCAAAGACAAAGGAAATCTGTGCTATACCACTCGCGGCAACATGCGCGTAAGTTTTGAAGATTGCGCAATTAGGCCTACTGTTGCATCGCAGAGAAACGCAGTTCAGTCTTCCCTAGTCTCAATGATTTCGTCTTTACGCATTGTGTCGCATCAACATTCTTTTAAACGACAGAGAGATTGCTTAACTTAGCGTGATGATTAGTTGCTGTGAGAATTCCCAATTTAAAAAATACTCGTGGAGACCCGCGAATTAACCGCACGCGAATTATCGGGAGTGCACTGTATGTATAATGTTTAATTTACAATATTTAAGGCCTATTGCAGTAATAATTTGAGGTGAAGGAAGCATGCAGCAGGAAGAGAACCATTTGTGTTACAAGTGCTGACTTAGCAGCATCATATGCAGTTTCCTGTCCTGTTCCATACATTCTTTCATGAACAAGATCCACTCAGAATATAAAATTTTAAAATAAGAAAAAAAAAAATATTAAATTAAATATAGAATTTGGAGATGACAAAGGAAGAGGAGGAGATGATAAAGATGGATCAGAATAGGGTTACCAACCGGAGGGCATCAAGTGCAGGACATTGCTTTTGCAAAATGCAGGGCCCTATTTTAAATGCCTGACAATTTTATCAGATATTATATTGGACAAAACTTGATTACAAATTCAATTACTGTACCTTACCTGTTACGTTGGCCATGCCACGGTTTTTTAGACCTGAGCTTTTGTTTTATATTTTTACCTCCCCACTACTATTCACCTTATAACACCATGCACTTGTTGTGAGTTTTGATCTATGGACTCATGTTTACCACAAGCAAAGTGCAAGATTCATTATAATTTGTAACTTTATGTATGTTAAAATATGGAAGATTATGAAGTCCTAAAGACTTCTTTGTGTAGGGGTTCTTAAAAGTGAAAGCCATGTTCTGGTGTTCTGTAAGACCCAGTAGTGCACTTGAAACCAGTGTGCAGAGTGTTGAGTTGTGCAGGGAAATCTCTGAAGACTTGTGCCACAAAGTCATCTCAAATATCTGTATTCACAAACAAGATATGGAGGCCACATATAAAATGTATTTCCAAATAGTAACCTATTTGTATGCAAAATTTTAGGAATATATACAGGTGAAGAATCTTCAGAACAGCTTTTCGGGTTATTAGGCCATGTCATACATTTCTTGATATCTGATATTTCTCCAGCAAGTGTCTCTGGCATTTTCAAAGATTTGTTCTCAATGGTTTGAGTGGTGTTTGTCTTAGGTTTATATAAGGTATTGGAATGTTCTGGAATTAACACAGAACATGAACGAATTCTTCTAGTTTCAAGTTGACGGTTGTCTCGTTTCATTCCCACATGGCTATGTTATTGATATGCTCTATGTCAGGGGTCAGTAACCAGATCTGTAATCGTAAAAATGTACACGGACGTTATATTAAATGTTGAAAATCCGGACATGTCCGCATAAATGTGGACGTATGGTAACTCTACTCAATAACATTGCCATGTGCGAACAAAACAATAGAACTTTCAATTAGAATCCGCTTGTGTTCCGTGTAAATTCTAGAACATTCCAATGGCCTATATGAACCTCACACAAGCTCCACTTCAAACCATTCAGAAGAAATCTTCAAAAAATGCCAGCCGCACGTGTTTGGTGAAATGTCAGATATGAAGAAAAGATTTAACACAGCCTAACCACCCTGAAAATCTGTTCTGAAGACTCAGAAATAGGTGTAATTCCAAATGTTAAAATGTCAGTTATTTGTGTGCCACACAGTATAAATACCAGTAGAAGTATTGAATGGTTGGTAACCCTGGAAGAACTTTGATGAGATGAGATTTATATATACATACACTTACATTGAGAAGGGTTTTTATAATGTTTTACTCCTCCTTTGACAGGAGGCTTGTTACCACAGGAGATTGTTGCCATAAACACATTTTATAATAAACAAAAAATTAACATTTGTTTCTTTTGTACTTGTTGGGAAAGTTAATAAAGTGACTTATGAAGAAGAAAGAGGTTTTGTTTCCTTTCATGAAGAGAGAAAGGGAAAAATATTGAGCAGAAGTGGAGAAGGATGACACAAAATTACATAATGAAAATAAGCAGGAAATACCAAAATGGTTACCAGGTTTTCCTGTCTTTTGTAAGCTGTTTGGCCCGGTTCTATGACATTCCTCTTGGTTCTACTGTTCCCCTGACGTCACCCTGTTATCAAGTTATTATGCTCTGTTTCACTCCCACCTGGTTTATGGTATAAATCTATATGGCAGTGCAACAAAGGAAGTTTTAAGAAATATTTTTATCCTGCAGAAGAGGGCAATCCATGTTATGTTTGGTATTTCCTGCTTATTTTCATTATGCATTTTTGTGTCATCCTTCTCCACTTCTGCTCACTATTTTTCCCTTTCTCTCTTGTAGGGACTATTTAAAAAAAATCTGAATAATGACATTACCATCATTGTACTCACTCAATTGTTCTATGTGTCTTAAGAGACAAATTCTAACTGGAAATGCTAATATTGTAAAAAGTTCTGATCTACATTCGTACTACACTGGAAACAGAATGGATGTTCACTGTCAATATTATAGAGGAGCTTTCAGAAAAAAAAGACCCCTTATATACTGCCTCCAAATATTTTAACTTGTTGCCCCTAACTCTATGAAATGTCAGGACCATTTCCACATTTAAATTAAAATTTAAAAAATGGTTCACAGACAAAACAATGTATTCCGTACAAGAATTTGAGACAAAGTGCACAGAGATATGAGTGTTTGTTTTTGTACGGTATATTGATAATTTGTATTTACCTGTACCCCTGTAATTATGTTTTTTTATGATTTGACGACTCCCATATGTATATTAACATATTACCACGGAGAAATAAAGAGGTCGCTGGGAAAAGACCAAGGGGGTGAGCGAGACAACGCTGGTCCGATAAACTGCACAGGGATTTGAAAAGCATCAAGCTACATCTGGACATAGCCCATGACCGAGTAAAGTGGAGACAGAGGATTCACATAGCGGACCCTGCCACGAGGCGGGACAAACGCTAAAGCAAAATAAGAAGACCATGGAGAAATAAAGAAATGAAACAGCCAACATCCAACGAGGGTATGGCACAGGAAGAAGACTCTACTGTTTACAAGTCTATCATCTACTCAATCACTCTTACTCTCTATTTCAACCCCTTATTATTCTAAAAGCAAGGAAGCTTGCAGTTTTACGTGACGAATAATCCGGCGATCTTGAGACAATGGGACCTCCATTTGAACGTGGATTTCGAAGCAAGGACGTGATATTTCACTTTGAAAATCTTTCATACATTGACGGAATCAAACCCAGTCTGCTTTGGTGAGAGGCAAGCACCTTGACCACTCACCATAATGCCCCTTTATTATTCACATTTCTGTAGAGTTTTGCTAGAAAAATGGTGCAGATTGAACGTATTTTGAGTTCAGAGATGGCCCATGGCATGACACATTAATCAGCATAACAACTCCAATCGATTAAAACATTCTTCGGCGTAACCTAATTACTTGGGATCGTCAGAGCCACCCTGGTCCTTATTGCTTCTGACCAGATGGTGTTCCTGACACAATGCGATTTCTCAGGTGATAATTTCACTTTGCAGTCACCAGAATTCGAACCTTGGCCATCTGGGTAAAACACACGCAACTATGCCATTGAACCTTTTTTACCCTCTCCAACTTTACCCATTTACAGTACATACTTGTACTCTTGTACCTTTACGGTGTTGAGGATTTCTAAAATGGGCACCAGACTTTCCTGTCTCTCGTAAGCTGTTTGGCCCGGTTCTATGACATTCCTCTTGATTCTACTGCTCCCCTGACGTCGCTCTCCCATTTTTTCCTAGTTTTCTCCTTCTGTTTGGTGCTTGCATTTGTAGTCCATAAACAGATCTAGCGATCTGTATTCTGGCATCCTGAGGACATGTCCAAACCACCTTAGCTGACTCACCTCTATTTTTAGCTGTAGCGGCTTCACTCCTAGGCCAGATCTTATGGTCTTAATCCTGATTCAATCCCTTCCCGTCTTGCCAACCTGGGCACATTAGTGGGAGGTCAAGCTCTGCTAGTCACAAGAGGGTATCAACGACCGGCAGAAGAGTTAGCCAAACAGTTGGGGGTTACGATGCAGAAGGAGCAGGTGTCCTCAAAGGATAAAGGAAAAACCCCACTACATGCGTTCCACTAGTTGTGAGCCCCATGGTAGATGATGATAAGAATAGAGTGGGTACCACTACATGCATTCCACTAGTTGTGAGCCCCATGGTAGATGATGATAAGAATAGAGTGGGTACCACTACATGCGTTCCTCTAGTTGTGAGTCCCAGCGTTGATGATTTATTTATTCTCGTATCAGAAACATACATTTTAAACATATAACACAGTTATTATATTATCTTTGCCCAAAATTTGGCCACTTCCAGTGCACTCTGTGCTCCCCGACGAAGATCTTCTTCCGTGCAGGATGCTGGGCATAGTCGACACTCAGTCATATGCTGAACAGTCTGGTCTTCTCCACTATCACATTGAATACCATCCTGGTCAATGTAACCCCATCTTGCCATATTAATCCTTGATCTGCCTACTCCAGAGCGCAGTCTATTCAGGGACTTCCAAGTCGTCCATTCCTCGTCATAGCCAGGCGGTAGAGTTTCAGAAACATTTTCCCAACCAGGGGGAAGGTTGGTCGTAGCCCTCCACATTTGCAACCTAGCTTTTTCAGCAGTGGTTCTAAGTTCCTTTGATGTTCTAAGGAAACTCTTCCTCGACTTCAGTCGTTGTGGCTGCGGTTCGTGTCCATATAGAGGATGAGTTCTTTCATGCTCCACTCTCTTTCGTTCCTTGTTCGCAGCTATTTCTCTTCGAACAGGGAGTGGTGCTATTCCTGGGAGGAGATAAAGCCATTCCACTGGAGTTGATTTCAAGCAACCAGTTATAATTCTGCAGGTATCGCTGAGAGCTACATCCACCTGTTTGGCATGTGTTGAATTACACCAAACAGGAGAAGCATACTCTGCTGCAGAATAGCATAGTGCCATTGCAAAAGTTCGGATAGTTTCAGGTTGACTACCCCACTGTGATCCAGCCAGTTTGCGTAGGAGATTGTTCCTGGAAGAAACTTTCGACTTGGAGTTCATGCAGTGCTTCTTGAAAGTAAGAGATCTGTCAAGTGTCACTCCTAGATATTTTGGAGTCTCACAGTGTTCCAGTTCGACCCCTGACCATACGATCTTTAACTTGCGAGTAGCTTCCCTATTTCTCAAATGAAAAGCACACACTTGTGTCTTTGAGGGGTTTGGCTTAAGCTGGTTTGTGTTGTAGAATCTGGAAAGATCTTTAAGGGCATTCGTGAGGGTGTTCTCCACTGATTCAAAATCTGCGCTCTGAGTGGCTAGAGCAAGGTCATCAGCATACAAGAAACTTCTGCTGTTCAGGGGTATAGGTTGGTCGTTTGTGTAAATATTGAACAGGACTGGAGCCAGTACACTTCCTTGCGGGAGACCATTTTTCTGTAGTCTCCATCGACTACGCTTTTCTTGAAAGTCGACGAAGAACCTGCGATTTTGCAAAAGAGCGCGATGAGCCTGGTTAGGCTAAAATACTTGGTGAGGTTGTAGACCTTGACTAGTTAGTAGTAGCTGATGGTTGACAGTATCATACGCTGCTGATAAGTCGACAAATACCACTCCTGTCACCTTACGAGCTTCAAACCCATCTTCTATAAACTGTGAGAGATTTAGCAGTTGTCCAGTACAGCTTTTACCAGGGCGAAATCCAGATTGCTGAGGAATAAGTAAGGGGTCAAATACAGGTGATAGGCGATTTAAAATCAATCTTTCCAGCAGTTTGTAGAGGTGACATAGTAGTACAACTGGACTAAAATTCTTTGGATTATTTCCTTCTTTGCCAGGTTTCAGCAAAGCAATCACTCGGCTCTTCCTCCATATCTTTGGAATTTGGCTTCTGCTCACACAGTTGTTGAAAAGTTGGAGAATGATAATAAGAATAGAGTGGGTACCACTAGTTGTGAGCCCCAGGGTTGATGATAATAAGAATAGAGTGGGTACCACTACATGTGTTCTATGGACTCTGCTTACCACAAGCAGAGTGCAAGATTCATTATAATTTCTCGTGATTTAACCATCCGAGGGCAGTGAAACTTGGTACGGCAAATGCTTATAGAAATTTCAATCCACTGACATTTAATTTATTTCAATTGTTTTCATAACCACAAGATGGCGGCTGTGTGAAATTTTAAGATCTCGTTTTTATTTCTTGTGTCCTAATCATGCGATAGTAGTTTGATTAATACACCTACACAATAATCTTCATGTAATAGTACATAACTCTTGGCCTACATATATAAAAATCCAACATGGCGACCATTCAAAATATTTAGATGGTTCTCAATATCAACAAATCTATGACAGCAATCAAACTAAAATTTTGTATGCTGATAGAGGCAATTAACACAAGTAGGATATGTGAAAATAGGCTGTTTAGTTCTTCATGGAACTACTTGTTGTGTTGCCAAATCAGATGTGTGTGAGTTTTCAAAGCAGTATAATTATCATGTTGAAAGAAAATATGCTAGGAACTAAAGCAGTAAAATGTGAAAATGAAGTGAGTATATTAAGAAAGATTTGTCAAGCTGATGTAAAAAAAAATAAAAAAATTATGAGCTTACAGTAGTCGCATATGATGTGTAACAAATGACATGTTATTTGAATAATTCCTTGTTACTCGCATTTTTTAAAGAATGAACTCATAGTGCTACTTTGTGCCAGCACACATGAAGGATTCCTTCCTGTTATTACCATCGGTAAGTTCTCATTACTATTATTTCTGCAATAACTACTTGTAAATCTACAGTGACAAATCCTTTCAGCAAATGTGATATAATGAATATTTTCACACCAAAGAACGACAACTTGAAGATGATTTATTGTAGGAATTTCTTTAATGGGGCCTCCAAACCTTGAATTAAACCGTATGCTATATACATTACACATAGTGCTGTATTTTGGCCGACAGTAGGGGAAGGTACCCCAGTATCGGACACTTAAGGTTCCTTTTGTATAATAACTTAAGGAAAGGGTCAAATTAAAATTAAAAAATATTTTTGAAAACTTGATTTGATTCTCTTTCATTGTAGCAAATCATCTTTCTACATTATATACTGATATCAAAGAATTTAAAACAATTATAAATCTCACATTTTTCACAATTTAAAAAGGAGGCACACAGTATCGGACAGTCTCAATACTGTAAGATTATTCTATTATTTATGCTCATGTATGTACAGTATATCCATATTACTTTCTAGCACATTTATGACACATTGATAATAAGGAAGTTTCCCTTCAAGGAAACCTTTGCATATGTTGCACTGGATCCAGTCCTCACTGAAATTTTCACCACAAATTATGCAGTCAGATGTTTCGCAATCAAAATTCAGTGACTTCCTTTCTTTTTTCCCCAATTACGCCAAAAACTTGTAAATTCAGGTCACTACACCTTGTGTTCACATTATGTTTTGTATATAATATAATAATAAAGGAAACGGCGGAAAAAGTGGGCTTACATATTTCGTTGGTAAAAACAGAGATGATGACAAGTGATCAGAAATACACTAAGAAAATGATAAAAACAAATTATGGGAGCATCAGGGTCACTGACCGATTTAAATATCTTGGAGAAATAATTAGTAGCAATGGGACGGATAAATTGGCAGTCGAGAACAAAAAAGGGAAATTGGAAAGATTAAATTTTTGTACAAAAAATATATACAATAAAAAGAACCTGTCTATCAATGCAAAATTACGACATTTTAATACTGTTGTTAGACCAGTCATCTTGTACGGCATGGAAACTACAAATATAACCGGAATGGAGAATTTGCTCAAGATAGAAAGAAGAATTTTAAGAAGGTTTTATGGTCCTAGGAAAACACAGAAAGGTTATAGACTGAGATCGAATGCAGAAATTTATAGTAAAATCGACAACCTTGAAGTGATGATCAGAAAACGGCGACTTCAGTTCTACGGACATATGGTCCGCATGGATTGCTCAAGGTTAAACAAACAAATTTTTGATAAAATCTGGAACTATAAAGGACAAGGAGGCTATGTAAAACAAATGAAAGAAGAACTTCAAAAATTCAAAATTACTGAAGAAGATTGTCTAAATCGAATAGAGTACAGAAAAAAAATTTTTGGTCTCAAATCTCAACAGAGGAGAATGGACTGCTGAAAGAAGAGCTGCACAGTCGACCAGGATGAAAGACTTCTGGAAGAGAAAGAAGGAAACTAGACGTATAAAGAAGTGATATTTGCGTGGTCCTTGTTGGCCTGTCCGCGGTGTATATAATAATAAGCTTAGGGAAAGAGTTGCCAAAAATTAACATAGAAATTAAATTATTACATAATTGTGACATAAATTCTGTTCTAAAAATTTGCCTAAACATGTTTATATCAGCGTCTTGCTCATCAGAAAACGTTCTTTTAAATGCACCCATGGCAGGTTTCATTTGTGCCTCTTTCCCTGGAGATATTAATTTCAATCTGTCACCTAATGTACTTCTAGGGACACAGAACTGCTCACTTGCTTTCCTAATGCTCATTTTAGCCCCTCTTACTTCATGAATTGCTAATTTTATGTTTTCCATCACCCAGCTTCACCTATATACTCCCATATTTGTCTGAAATAAACGAAGGTATTGTAAGAATTGGCAAGAAACCTTCGGGTACGTTTGTCCGATACTGTGTGCCGGAAGCTTGTCCGATATTGGGTGCCCAACACGTAAAACTTGAACGGATCATCATACGTAACACATTTAAACAAAAGCTATGCCATCATCCTCATTTCTTCATTAATGTATGGTTAACAATCATCAACCCTTAAAATATTTCACTCATGAGTATTAAGGTGCAGAACAGGTTCACAAAATTATCTTCGTGCAGCAAGAAACAGTCACAAAAGAGAGAGCTTCTCACCATGTGCTTACTTCTTTGTTTATGAACACACAATAGTCACCCTCCAACGTACCTCATGAAGGGTCAGTACTACCATCACAAAAGTTACCGCAACATTGTGCTGAACATCAGAAACTGACACTGTCCGATATTGGGGTACCTTCCCCTACCTCGAGTGCTTACATTAACCCTAGAACTGCTGCAGGTTTATCTGTCAAATGCTGCAGTAAATTCCCATAAAGTACACACTAAAGGAATTTGGTATCTGTAAGCATACTGTGTTCACGAATATGACTTATCATACATCAATAGAAAGCTAAAAGACTGTTCTATATTATATTGATATAGGTGAATCAATCAGACTCGTCACTTTGAATTAATCATAAAAAGTATTTTATAAAAAATTAAAAATTATTGACTTTTCTGCTCTAGAAAACCATATTGCCGAGTTAAATGTTCGTCAGAGACATCATAAATGAAAAGTTCATAGTTTTTTGTTACTAATTCAAGAACCAGTTACAAATAATTCCCGTTATTTACTAAAAAGAAAATTATTTTTACAAAAATATGACATTTCTCGATTTTGAAGTTTATAATCGGCAAGTTCACAGGCCCAGGATGATGAACGATGAACGGTACATTTTTACCTGGAAAGTCACTTTCTTCGGGTTGAATATCAGTCTAGTTCACACTTTCCCCTTCACGGCTAACATTAGGCATGTGTACACGGTCTGTCGGAACATGATAAACATCACTTGCATTGATGGGGATTTCCATAACTTGCGTGACATCCTGTTCGCCGGTATCACTGCCACTACTTTCACCATCTTCATTTTCATACGAATCCACACAATAATCACTGTCATCGTCCATACTATCACACGAATCGTCAAAAATCAAGTGCTCAATTTCTGAATCGTCTACATAGTTGGCGGCCATTTTGCTCAATGCAACTTCAATATCAGCATGGAAGTACTTCCACTTCTGCAGCCAAATAATAGCTTGAATACTGTCATTTGTTTGCCAAAGACTTACACTACGAAAGATAAAAGCATCGGGAACCAGCATGACTTGAAATTAGTGCCATCTGAAGGCTAACAGTAGTACTATATTGGAAATCCAAGACCGTCTTTCAGAGAGACGGTCGCACTTGATTAAACAACACACCGTCTTCCTGGAAGACGGTCCGCAGTTCTAGGGTTAAAAAAGAACACAGCAAAAGTAGTAAGATTTAATAAATCATAATTTATTGTTTTCAGCAAATATGATTTAATGAATATTTTCACACCAAAGAACGACAATTTGAAGATGATTTATTGTTGGAATATCTGTAATGGGGCCTCCAAATCTTGAAGTAAACTGGATGCGATTTATATTCCACATAGCTGACGGTATGTCGTCGTATCAATCTCCGCCACTGCGCACGCTCATTGTTTCCATTGCATTTCCGTCCCTTTATACAAAATCACCCCGGTACAAAAATATACAGCAACCGAGTGGAGTGATGTTACACAATAAAAATATCCAGCAACCGAGCGGAGAGATGTTACACATCAAAAAGCCATACAACTACAATACTCAAGCCCTTACACTCCTCGACTCAATAGATGGGCAGAGACACTTAACAGATCGCTCGTGGTAAAAGCAAGGGGGTTATTATTTGACTCAGGGTTAGCAAATGAAACCTACCTATTAAATAGTAGCCCAACTGTTGCTTAAAACAAAACACCACCAGAGGGGATGGTTAGGAGTAAAACCTGATCTATCTCACCTAGAAATATTTGGGTCACCAGTTTATTTATTTATCATATGGCTTTTAGTGCCGGGAGTGTCCGAGGATATGTTCGGCTCGCCAGAGATTGTAGCTGCTTCAAGCGGACACCCATAGGGTGTTCAATTTCAATTAGTTCTCAACTTTCGCTACCATATATCACTGATACCCAGTGGTGAACGTTGAAACTTTGATAGAGCGTTCCAACAAAATCTAACCTAGAAATTTAGCTTCACACAAATTTAGTGTGTAGAAGGATCTTTTACGTGTCATAAATCTATGACATGGGACCGCTGGCTTTTCTTCCCCTCCGAAGGAAGGCATACTGAAGGATTTTAACGCTCTTAAAAAATCCGACGACTTCGGACGTGTTTGAACCGCCATCTTGGGCACAGCAGTTCAGCATGCTGCCAACTACGCCACCGAAGCCACTTTGGGTCACCAGTAAGTAACGGTAAATGTAAAATAGACATTTTTCACATAAAATAACTATAATGGTTACTTTTAAGTAGTAAGTCACCCAACCCTGACTTCTTATCATAACTATGGCCATTATAAGTGGTCTTTCAAAACCTTTAGTCCATCCTATCTTTAATAGGGGCCACGTGATTCCTAGTCTTAGGTCAGATTTATGACTTTATGGGTTCAAGACTCTTACAATAGCTCTAGGACTTGGACCTTGGATATTCAGACTTGCAGCGCCTACAGTAGGTTCATACAACATCCACAAGAACAGAAGTGTAGAGGGCTGATGGCCAAGGTGTTTCTATCCCCAACTGGAAACTGGGAAACTGGAGTGTGTCATAATTTGGCTCAAGGATCTTATAAACACAGAAATAACTTTTTCAATAACAGTAAATTTATTAACAATTATATCCACTCAAACAATAAAATATATACAGAAGAAAAACAAATATAATAGGTTTCAATTGATAGCTTTGCTCAATAGTTATTTTCCAAACTCTGATTCAACAAATATGCATTAACATCAGACTATATTAGTAAAATAACCTCTTTTCTTGGAAAAAAAAAACCCTTTAAACAAATTTATGCTAAAATAAAAAGTAACAAAAAAAGTAACATGATTAAATAATTTTTTTCTCTTGTATGCAATTATAAATATGCTGGTTATTTAAAGTAAAATCATTGGTTACAGTAGACTCTCGATTATCCTTGGTAATCAGGGGTTAAAAATCCACGGATAATCCACAAATGATGATAAAATGATGATTAAGAATTCATTTGTTACATTAAAACATTATTTAGTTACACCATTCGGTTTAAAAACATTTAGGTTACAGTATGGACGGTATGTGGTGGGGTGTCAAGGTCGCGCTACAGTACGAGTTCCGGAGAGCGGGAGCGGTGTAGGAAACACCCCTCACGTAACTGAGCCGAGTGACTGCAGTTGCTGATCCCCCACCACTGAAACTTAGCTGGAAGTCTGTCCAGAGTGTTTAGCTTGACCTTGAAGCATCATCACATATCGTCCATACTCGACCCATTCTAACATTGCTTCTCAAGCTCTGCGATAGAGGACGTTTTCATAGTTTTTCATTTCGATAAAATCCTTGGGCGAGTCGGAACAGCTGGTAAAATTAATTATCTTCTTTTGTTCTTGTTTTCACATATGGAGCAGAAATTTGGACGTTGACAGAAAGGGAATGGGGCAGATTGCAAGCAGGAGAAATGAAGTTAAAGGGAAAACCAGATTAGAGTAAGAAATGTTGACGTTAGAAAAGAACTAAAACAGGAAAGTACGAGAGAGGGAGTCGAGAAAAAGAATATTAATGTTACTGGTTTTACGTCCAGTTTAATAACTGCGGCTTTTAAAGATGCAGAGGTGCTGGAATTTTGCCCCGAATCGAGAAAAAGAGATTACGATGTTATGGACATGTTAAGTGGGCAAAGGTTGCCAAAAATAATGGAAGAACTAAAGGTTGCGGGAAAAAGACCTCAAGGGCGACCAAGAATACGGTGGAGTATGGGAGTATAGAGAGAAGAGGAGCTAACTGGCATCAAGTGGTGGAAGAAAAGTGGTGGGAAGGCAGAATTACAGTAGATGGAGAAGACTCTTAAACAGCCAGATCCGGCAATAGCTGGAATGGGTTTTGGATATTATGATGATGATGATGATGAGGTTCTTTTGGATATCCTTCATTGTTGTTTCACCTACGTCGTAAGTGAGACAGGGGCCTTCTTCAAGTTTACGCACAATTTCTAATTTCTGGTTTATTATTATCATTACTCGTTTGTGTTTTTGAGATATTCTTCAGCACCAGCAACAATCAATTACATTTACTTCAGGAACTCAACTGAACAAGAACAGTAGAAATGGTCAAGGCCATTGAAATATTTCCCCCACTGGGCGGGGGAGAGGTGAGGGAGGAGGCACTATGCTACCACTTGTGAGGTAAAGTCAAACACAAATACTGTAGTGGCACCTTCTTCTTCTTCTGATTTTACGGCCTCATCGGACCACTTCAGTCAGTCCCTTTTAACTACTCTGGCTTTTAGAGATGCCGGAGTGCCGGAATTTTGCCCCGAAGGGGATCTTTAACTTGCCAGTAAATCTACTGACATGGCTCCCTCGTATTTGCGCACCCTCAAATGCCAGCTGACTGCGCCAGGATACGAACCTGCAACCTTGGGCACAGCCAGCGAGAATGTTACCGCTCAGCCACGCAGCCAGCCCAATTAATAAATCTCACGATTCGTGTTGACACGGGGTTCATTACTACAAAGCATTCTCCATCATGTGAGTTGCTGGAAGCCTCACTCGCTATGTGATGCATGAAATGACACAAGTGTTTCCGGAATGAACCCTGTCAATCTTCGTATTCTGTGATCTTATCATAAAATGATAGCAATCTTTCTCGCCCTGACGTGTTCCTGCTGGGACGAAGGAGGAATCAGTTTTGTGACTAGTGAGTAGTCTTCACTGGATTCCATGATGTTTGTAGAAGTGATTAAAACAGTGGACACAGCAGAGAGGGGAAAACTACCAATGGGAAGTCCCATGATATTGTGTAGACTCACTCTGAAATTCTCACGCGCAAGCGATCGGCCACGAATGGCCGGCCTTATAATAACACTGGACAATATATGTGCAACCCTATATAGTATCTTTCTTTTTATGCATTCTCATATGTTGACACAAATAGTCCCTTCTAGCAAAACCTTTCCCACACTCATTACAAAGATAGGATTCTTCTTCATGACACTTCAAATGCAAAGACAGCTGGTTAGGATTACTATATGTTTTATTGCATTCTGTACAACAAAATGGAGTCTCTTCAGAATGTAATTTAGAATGTTCGACTAGAGTATTGGTATCCAAGAAACTACGAGGACAGTCAGAACAAAAATGTAATTGTCGTCTCGTGTGGAGAGTTAAATGCTGGATTAAGGTAAAACGTTCATGAAAAACTATGTTACATTGTAGACATTTATGTAGCTTCTCTCCAATATGTGTTTTCAAATGAAGCGAGAGTAATTTAGCGCCAGAAAGGGTTTTGTCGCATTCCAAACAAGTGAACGGCAACTGTCCGGCGTGAGCCATCATGTGCTGGGTGTACATGAATTGTAACGAGAAACTTCTGGTACATTCTCGGCAAGGATATTCCTCTTTCCCTGGGTGAACATTTTCCAAATGTCCGATGAATTCCGCCCGGAAACCGAACCTTAAATTGCACTTGCTACACACAAAGGGTTTATCATCGATTTCGTGATTCTTCAGGTGTTCCATTAATTTGTCGTACTTCTCGAAACGACGATGACATCTGTAACATTTCAGAGGTTTCCTAACTTTATGCACGTGAAAGTGTCTCACTAGTGAAGTGCGGTACAGAAACATCTTTTTGCAATCGTCGCACCTATAAACAGTACCCTTACCACACTTATCTCTATGCTTATCAAGATTTTGTTGTGTTGGTAAGAAGTTCCTACACATAGAACATTGATAAGGAGTCTTCTTACGATGTAAAATGACGTGCCGTCTGAGGTCAAGCGTAGATCCGAACTCGGCTTCGCAGAGTCTGCACTGTCTTGTAGATCTCTCTTCGAGTCTGGCAAGCTCCTCCCCCTTCAAACCCTTTTTCTTCTTCAGGTATTCTTTTCTTTGACTTTCAATCGGTACAGCTTGTCTGGAAAAGAAAAAAACGAGTAGTTACGTGATTGGAAAGGAAGGAAGATTGTAGTTTTTACGTGCCATGAATTTTGTGATTATGAGCCACGGGACCTCCTTTTCAGGTGGAATCCGAACCACCACAAGACATGGCACTTCATTTCGAAAATCTCACATGCAATGACCAGGAATCGAACCCAGTCCACCTTGGTGAGAGGCCAACAGCTTGACTGCTGCGTCCCCATGCCCCCAGTTATTCGATTGGGTTGGGGAGCAATGCGTTACATGTGACACCAGCTACTTCTCGCGGTAACGACGTTACTAATTAAGTCAAGTAACTTGAACTGTTGGTTGGTTCTTAAGTTTAGGGGCTGCGACAACGCGGTCATGTAGCCCCGTGTACTTTGGGTGTGTGTAGAATCTGTCTGATAACCGGTGTTAATTGTGATGACTGTATTAGTGTGTGTTATCTGTTTTTAATTTAAGTACAGACTGCAACTTAGAATTTTTCAAATAGTTCTTACTTTTGCCGCCAAGCGCCACCGTCAACGATTACTAGGCCAAGTTCAGAACTTAGCTACTAGACGCCACTGCAGTCGGCTCTTGGCAACGAACGTAGAAACCTAAGAGCGTTGTTTACATTCTTAACCTATCCAATTTAGCTTCACACAGGTGTAATTAGTGGAAGGTTCTTTAACATGCCATAAATCTATGACATGGAACCGCCAGCTTTACTTCCCCTCCGAAGAAAGGCATACTGAGGGATTTTTAAGGCTCTTAAAAAATCCGATGGCTTCGGCCGGGTTTGAACCCGCTATCTTGGGCATAGAAGCTCAGCATGCTACAGACTATGTAACTTGAACTGTAACGGCACTACTTTTGACATTGTTATAGAATGCTTTTCAGTTGGTCAACACAAATTATGCCCAATTATTTAAGGTGGGAAAACAAGTAGGCCTACCGTACCTGAAAGATATATTACAAGAGATATTAATTGCAAAATAACACGCTTTAATGTACAAGGAAAAGGAGGGCACGTTTCAATCAACACGCGATCATCATTATATCCTGCCCATACATCACATTCTGCAGAAGGAGGCTGAAAAACAATCCCAACCCCAAATACCTAGGAGTAACTCTGGACCGTTCTCTGACCTATAGTCAACACCTTGAGAATACTGCAGGAAAACTTACGACCAGGAACAATATCATCCGCAAACTGGCTGGCACAACATGGGGTGCCCATGCAAGTACTCTTCGTATGGCAAGCCTTGCGCTAGTCTACTCTGTTGCCGAATATTGTGCACCGGTATGGTATAGAAGTGCTCATGTCCACAGAGTGGATACTCAGCTCAATGAGTCCTTAAGAATTATAACGGGCACATTAAGATCAACCCCTGTGCCATGGTTGCACGTCCTGGCAGGTATTCCTGCTCCACAACTGAGACGACAACAAGCAGCAGCCCACGCTTGGAAAACTTATATCTGTTCTCACTTCAGGCACATTCCGGTTCACTCAGTACTGAGTAATCCTCCACTCATGCGCCTGAAATCCAGGAATCCTATTTGGGGTGATGACATTATTAAGCAGCCAGGGCCTTACAACATCAACAAAATCTGGAAGGAAAGGTGGAGAGATTTTTCTTCACCTCACCAAATCCACTTAGATGATCCTTCCCAGCATACCCCAGGATCTGATCTACCAAGAGCTACCTGGTGCCAACTAAATCGTGCTCGAACTGGTCATGGAAGGTGCAAGGCAATGCTACACAAATGGGGTTGGCTGGAATCCACAGCTTGTGACTGCGGAACAGACGATGAACCACATCATTCGGGAGTGCCCACAGGGTAGCTTTGCAGGCAGATGGGAAGATTTCATGAAAGCAACAGCTCCAGCACTTTCCTGGTTGAAGAACCTTGATGTTCATGTTTGATTGTTATGTACATATTTGTATATATATGTAGATCATTTGTACCATACGAAAATAATAATAATAATCTTGCTCAAGCTTAGATAAGATACGAGTTGGATGTACAGCTCAAGAGAAGGAAGACTTTGAGGAGGAGCTACAACAGCAGTTGAATGGTCAGAGCATCATTGTCATGGGAGATTTGAATGCACATGTAGGAAGTGAAAGGCAAGGATATGAAAATGTCTTGGGAGCAGAAGGATGGGGTAGCAGGAATGAAGAAGGGAGAAAGTTGCTGGATTTTTGCAAGAGAAACGGTTTAGTGGTAGGCAACTCCTGGTTCCGGAAGAAAGAAAGCCACAAGGGAACGTGGTACAGCAGTGATTTAACAAAGAAATCTTTGGTAGATTACATGCTGTACGACTGGGAAATGAAGAGAAGTGTCAGGATATAAAGGTAATACCATCAGAGGCCTTAGATAGCGACCACAGAATACTTGTAATGAACCTTGGAGTTGTTAAGGATAGCAAGAGGACAGAGTACCAGGAAAGGAGAATCAAAGTATGGAAACTAAAGGAAAAGGAAGTCAAGGAAGAATTCCAGAAGATAATAAGGGAAAGGATGCCAACAGACAATCCTAAAACAGGGGAAGAGGAATGGAAGCAATTCAAAAACACAATGGTGGAAGCTGCAGTGGCAGTATGTGGAAGAACAAGCAACAAAAAGCGGTGTAAAGAGACACCATGGTGGAATGAGCGAGTAAAAGAAGCTGTGGGAAGGAAGAACAAGGCTTTCAGAGTGTGGTTCCAGGAAAGAACTGATCTGGCAAGGGAAGATTATAAGATAAAGAAGAAAGAAGCAAACAAGATTGTTGCAGAGGAGAGGAAGAAGTGGATGGTAAAGTGGACAGAGATGATGGAGGAAGACAGCAGAGGAAATAAGAAAGTACTTTATGGGATGGTCAAAAGTAAGAGAAGAGGTCTGCAAGAGGATGTGGTAATGATGGACAAAAACGGAAATGAGGTACACAACAAAGAGACACTCAAGACAGTGTGGAAAGAGTACTCTGAGGATTTGCTGAATCCAAATGGTCATAGGGAGGAAGACAATGTATTGGAAGATGGAGAAGACAACACAGGAATGGAAAAGGACCTGACTTGGAGAGAACTGGAAATGGCAATAGACAAGATGAAAGGAGGAAGGGCACCAGGTGTGGATGAAGTGAGTGTTGAAATGGTGAAGGCAGCAGGGGAGGTTGGGAAACAGTGGCTGTACCGTGTGATGAGGGTGATATGGAAGGAGAAAAAGACCCCAGAAGATTGGAAGAAAGGATTAATTGTCCCAATATTTAAGAAAGGAAGCAGAAAGGAGTGCAGAAATTACAGGGGAGTCACACTCATACCTCACTGTGCCAAGATATATGAAAAGATAGTAGAAAGTAGAATACGAGCCAAAGTGGAGAGAAAATTGAGAGAGGAGCAGTATGGGTTCAGACCTGGGAGATCAACAGTGGATCTCATATTTTCAGTGAGACAGCTCCAGGAACACCACTACGAATTTGGAGAGGATCTGTTGATGGCCTTCCTGGACATCGAAAAGGCCTATGATAGTGTGTGTAGGGAGAAGGTTTGGAAAGCAATGGAAAACATGGGAGTGGAAAAAGGGACTGTAGGCAGAGTGAAGGAGATGTATTGTGGAAGTGTGAGTTGTGTGAAAGTTGGAGGGGAAAGAACAGACTGGTTCAGACAAATGAGTGGCCTGAAACAGGGTAGTGCGCTGTCACCCCTTCTCTTTATTGTGGTTATGGACGAGGTAATGACACGGATAGCAGGAAAGATAGGAGAAGATAAGATGAAAGCAATGGTGTTTGCAGATGATCTCATGGTCTGGGGAAACGAGGAGGAAATTCAGGAGAAACTGACGGCTTGGGAAGAAACAGTGGGAGAGTACGGATGGAAGTTCAACATCAGTAAATGTGAGATCCTGTTAACGACCAGGAAAAAGGACAGACCAATGAGCGGGATAACACTTGGAGGTGGACAGCTGAAGAAGGTGGAAAGTCTCAAGTACTTGGGAAGTATAGTGGAGGAAAATGGGAGAAATGACAAAGAGATTACGGAACGTGGCAGACAGGCAGAAGCATTTCTGAGAGGCATTAGGAGCTTAGTGTGGAATAAAGATGTCCCACAAAAAAGCAAGGAAGTGTTATACAGAAGCTACTATATCCTGATACTGACCTATGCTTCAGAAACGTGGACAATGACGAAAAGAGACATAAGCAGAATACAGGCAGGTGAAATGAAGTTCCTGCGAAGTAGGATCGGAGTAACAAGAAGAGACAGGGTGAGGAATGAAAAGGTCAGGGAAATGGTGAAAGAGGAGCCCTTGCAAGGTAGGATTGAGACATCAAGACTGAGGTGGTATGGACACTTAAAGAGAATGGATGAGAAGAAGATTCCCAAGAGGATACTTGAGATGCAGATGCAGAAGAAACGACCAAGGGGAAGACCAAGAGATAGATGGCTGAAAGGAGTGGAGGAATGTGTCAAGGAGAGAGGCGAGGACTGGACCAGAGTGACAGCGGAGAGGTGGTGGGAAGAAAGAACTAAGTGGTGAGGCTTATGTTCCAAACAGACCCAGCCTGGGGCTGGAAACTGTACAAGAAGATGATGATGTTTATGCATTACACTTACGTACAAATATGGTATACAATATTAAGATTACAAAATTTTGTAAAACCATGCGAAACTTATTTACAGATATTATTGCTCAGTTGGTCTGAAGCACTTCTATAGTTGTTGTGATATTATTAATGCAGTTCAAGTATGCTAACCTGTGATCTGTTGACTATCCTTGCATACCATTCAAAAAGTATCTTTTTAATAAATCTGAAACTCGGGCACAGGATGAACATGTGTGAACAATTATGTTGTCTTGAGAATATCATTGCATATGTGAACCAAAGTAAGATAAGATAAGATAAGCCTGTAGATCCCTGATGGGCAAGGGCCTCCTACTGGAGTGGTAGGGGGTGGCTCAAGTAGTCTCCCAAGAGGAGCCAGTTCTTGAGAGAAGTCTTTCCTAAATACATATTGACACACATTAATAAAAAATAAATTATCACTACGGTATTTACATTGTTGCACTATTACACTGATCTGAATTTCCTTCCATAGCTTTCTATCCCTGGCATTTCTGGTCCATGTAACACCTGCCTCGAACCTAAATTCGTCCGACCATCTGCGACTAGGGCGTCCTCTGCTTCTCTTGCCAGCTCTTGGATCCCACATAGTCGTGGAGTAGGCCCATCTATCCTGGTTCATTCTGGATATGTGTCCACCCCAGCGCCATTTCATTTGCCGAGCTCTTGTTGCTGTGTCCTCCAACCCACTTCTTTTTCTCAGATCTGTGTTACTGATTCTGTCGCTTAGCTTAACGCCTAGGATTCTCCTTTCCATTTTCCGTTGACAGATCTGGAGCAGTCTTGTCTGACTTATACTAAATGACCAAGTTTGGCATCCATATATTAACACTGGGATGACACAGCTTTGAAGTACGTCGAATCTTAATTTAAGGCTCAATGATTAGTCCATAAGGATGAAGCTTACTGTCGACCAAAGTATTATGTGTACTCGAGTTTGAAGGCTGTTTGTGACGTAAGCAATAGACATACATAAACTCCAATAACATCATTTTCGTTGTTCTATTTTACGTGAGTTCATGTAGGTTTGGAATTTTTAGTTTATATTTTAATATTTTTTATCGCAGTTGGAACACAAAGAGTGCCCGTTTTTAAGCGTGTTTCAACCATGCGTCACATTTAAGAATTATTATCTCACAAACCCATCATCAGATCGAATCCAAATTTTAACACAATATACATTGGAAAGTTGTATAACTGGTTTATTAATTTCAAAATTTTGCGTGTCCAAGAAACAAAGTTGTTATCATTTGTGTAACGTAACGTTTTCTCGGCTTGGGGTGGTTGGAATATGTAGTTCTTGGTCGCGTTGTAATCCTTATACAACAAAAAGTTATGCTGGAGGACTTTAAAATACATAAATTAATTCACTTATTTAATATCGGCTTATATTTGAACGGGGAAATACGACCTCGCCTCGCTCGGCAGTGATGGGCTCCATCTCAGCAACGCTTGTACAGCTTACCCCGGAGCGGCTGGCTGGTGAATCATGCCTTATTTCCACGAACAAATACAAACCGATATAAAATAAGTGAATTAATTTACGTATTTCAAAGTCATACAGCATAACTTCTTGAACTATAAGAATTACAACGCGACCAAGAGCTATATTTTCCAACCACCCCGAGCCGAGAAAAAGTTACCTTACAAAAATGATAACAACTTTGTTTCTTGGACACAAAAAATTTTGAAATTAATAAACCAGTTATACAACATTCCAATGTATATTGTGTTAAAATTTGCATTCAATCTGATGACGGGGTTTTCAGATAATAATTCTTAAATGTGACGCATGGTTGAAACACGCTTAAAAACGGGCACATTTTGTGTTCCAACTGCGATAAAAAATATTAGAATATAAATTAAAAATTCCAAACCTACACGAACTAACGTAAAATAGAACGACAAAAATGATGATGTTATTGGATTTTATGTAGGTCTATTGGTTACTTCACGAACAACCTTCAAACTCGAGTGCACATAATACTTTGGTCGACAGTAGGCTCCAGAATTTTCCCCACATCAATCCAATCCTCCTTTTGATTTCTCGGTCGCTTGTTTGTGTCATACTTATTGCTTGGCCTAAATATATATACTCGCTGCAATATTCCATAGGTGCGGCATTCACTTTGATTGGTAATTCTTCGGAATTTGTAATTATTTTGTTTTTTCTGGGGTTTATTTGCAGTCCTAAATAGGACAGACTTAATTATAATCATCGTATTCTAAAGGCTAATGCCTTGTCGATGCAGCCACACTCTTCTGTCGTTGGCGGTTCGTTTCAGTTCCATGTAATTGTCACATCCCATTCTATTCTTGATGTCTTTCAAATACTTTGTCCTAGGCCGTCCTCTTCCTTTCTTTCCCAGCATTTTCCCTTCAAGAATGTTAACAATGAAAGTGTTGTGTCTGATGACATGTCCAATACATTTTATTTTTCTCTTTCCCATTTCCTTCATTAATCTTCTCTCTTGTTTGACTTCCCTTAAGACTTCCAGGTTGGTGTTTCTTTCCATCCAGCTCGTTCTTGTCATTTCCCGCCATATCCACATTTCAGCAGTTTCAAGTCGATTCTTTTCCAATTTACCCAGAGTCCAACTTTCACTTCCATAGAGCATACAAACATACAAATGATTTTGCAAAGGATTTTCTTACATCTATATTCTTATGTTATATTTAGAAGTAATGTCAAGGCAGTATTATTGTATGGTTCTGAGTCTTGGAAAATTAGCAACCAAATTACCAGTCGACTACAGGTGTTTGTTGATAGGTGTCTGAGAAGGATTTTGAATATATATTGGCCTGAGACGATCTCAAATGAGGAGCTGTTAGTTCGTACTTCAGAGGAACACATTAAAATCCAAATAAAAAGAAGGAAATGGAAGTGGATTGGCCACACACTTAGAAAATCGGATAATGCCATTGAGAAGCAAGTCCTGGATTGGAATCCCCAGGGTAGCAGGAGAAGAGGAAGGCCCAAGCATTCGTGGAGGCAGACGGCAGAGGCAGAGGGGCGCCCGACAACAGGGAAAGACATGGAAAGAGGTGAAGAGGATGTCGGCCAACAGAGTGAGATGGCGCAGCTTCGTGGATGCCCTATGTTCCAATGGGAACGACAGGAATTCTACAGAAAATTATCTATAATAACCCGTTTTCACCTTTTCAATTGTTCAATTCTAAAGTCATCAATTTTTATAATGGTTTTAATTTCTTAATTATAATGAATTTCAAAATTACACTTTTCGGCATAATTTTTTTAAAAAACATTTTCAATCATTTTTGTTTAACCTCAAAGGTAAGATATGACCATGAACTATTTTTCCCGCATATGCTTGGTATATTTATATGTCAGTGTTTTTTATTGTCATCATCATCATCATCTTTGTATCCTTCCAGCGGGCCAGGTAGGATGTTTATGAATGATTTGCCTCTATTTTGCTCTATCTTGGTACACTTCCTGTCTTGTTATTGTTTCCCAGTTTTCTCCTCTAGTTTCCAGATCCTCCTTAATCTGATCCAGCCATCTCTTCCTGGGTCGTCTTATTGGTCTTTTCCCCAGCACATTTCTATCTAAGTATTGCTTTGGTGTGTGGGTATCCTTCATACCCTTCACATGTGCAAACCACTTGAGCCGTGCAGTACTCAGCCCCTCTGCTATCGACAGACCCACCTGCATTTCTTCTCTGATGACTTCATTCCTAATTTTGTCTCTTCTAGTCTTCTGCAAGGCTGACCGCAAATTAATAATAATATCGTATGGCCTCGGGTGCCGGGTGAAAGCTTTGTTATTTGACACCCAGAGGGCAGCTTACATGTCGAATTTCGTCATTCCTTGGAACACTATTTATTTTTATTTTCCGTGTCAAAATCAAATTAGATTTTGCCAGTAAGTAGCAACAGTTATAGCATTAGCATTTGCAGCCAAAAGATCGTCTTTTGAACATATGTCCTCCATCAAGGGGCAGATCAGCAGGAGTTCTGGATCTTGTAACATGCTGCAGTCACAGAACTCATCATTGTTGATGAGCATGTTCCATTTCTTGAGATGATCTTGCAGCGTGAAACCCCCAATCTCAGCTTGTTCAATGATTTCCAAATTCCATATGGCAAGTTGTGACAAAGTGCCATTTTTTCTGATAGAGGAATAGTTGGGTCTGTGATCTCTGTCTTCCATATCTTCACACGGGCAGCTTCTTGTGGGCCTTCGAGGGCTGTTACTCCCCTCAAAAAGCTGTTTCTGGACTTATTCTGTCGGGCTGGTTGTTGGCCGAAAAGTGGATGCCTTGAATCGGTTTCTTGCCGTTTCTTCTCAGATGCTGCTGCTACTACCATTCTTCGGACATGAGGTGGAGAAATTCCTATAAGAGGGTAGATCTTCTGAAGTGGTGTTGGTCTAAGACACCCAGATACAATCCTGGAAGTCTCATTCAGAGCTATATCCACCTCTTTGGAATGTGGAGAAGAAAGCCAAACTGGTGCTGCATATTCAGCAGCTGAGAAGCTCAGTCCAAGGGCTGAAGTTCTGAGAGTGGTGGGGTGGAACACTATGAAAGATATCTAACCTCCTTAACACTATAGCGCTTTCTAGTAGAGAATGGAGAAACTTTGAGTTGGCGGAAAATCCCGAGATAAATGTTGCCATTATGAACACGGCCTACTGAATTCAAATGGGTTCTTTAACATGCCAACAACGTATGACATGCATGCCGTGATTTTTGCCGCCTTTCAAAAATCACTTACCACCGCCAGGAGCGAACCTGCAAGCTTGGGGCCGGTAGTCCGACACATTAACCACTCACCCACTGTGGAAAGCTGACCGCAGAAACTTAATCTCATACAGGGTCTGTTTAGCCCTCATTGGAACTCCCATGTCCCACACTAGATTCTGCACTTGATGAAAGAACTAACATCCCTTTCGAACTCTGATCTGTACTTCTAATTTGGCACGTCCATCTCCAGATATTGTACTTCCCAAGTAATTGAAAGTCTCCACATATACAATTTTCTCTCCCTCTAGCACAAGGTTGCACTGAGTTGGTGTCCTGCTCATAATAGCTGTGATACCTGTAAATGTGTAGGTGTAACAAATATTTAGAAAACATTGAGTAATTTCATCAGAAAGTAGCTCACAGACTTCAAGCATACCACACAAAACAGAACGGCCTGACAGCAAGAGGGTTAAAATGTAAAAAACCATTTGTCACTTGGGAATGAAGTGTAGTTTAATGACAAATCATTTGATGAAATTGTCTCTTAGTGAGAGTCCTGACTCAGATCTTATTGATGTGTGGAATTGGTATTTAAGGAAGTGGGGGATCCTTCAAAATTCATCAACTCTGTGTGAGTGAAGGGTGAAACAAACCACCAGGCATCTGTGCAACTGTCCTTAGTGTCTCACCACATGCACAGACATAGAGATGGAAGAACTAGCATCAATAAAAAATACTAGGAAGATGGACAAAGGCACACAGTGCGCAACAAAGGGGCAGATGACCTCGCTGTTCCTTCGCTTAAAACAATTCAAAATTCAATTTGAACTCTTAGTGTCATTGATTTTAGAATTGTTCTTTCTTAGTTTCTTGTTTATAAGGCACAATGTGCACTTAAGGCGCGTTTACATGAATTTATAGGTTTTTGGCGTAATTGGCGAGTGTAATTGTTCTTTTAGAGCAGTTCTTCAGGAGGTACTGCATACATTTCAATCCACACAGTTGGCATTTGCAGTTGTCATCCGGTGTGTGGTGGCCGTCAGTTGTGCAGATTTTCCAGTGAAAGCCGTGGGCGGAGGATCTTGTATATATATGTCTGAGCTCGAAGTTTGTACCTTTCCATGAGTCTGTCTGTAGTGCTTCCGTGGAGTGGATATCCGCTGGAATCTGCTGATTGTTCTTACTTAGTGAACTATTGTTTAAATGTAACCTCGGTTACGGTACATCAAGCAGCTTCGGTGGCGTAGTTGGTAGCATGCTGAACTGCTGTGCCCAAGATAGTGGGTTCAAACCCGGCTGAAGTCGTCGGATTTTTTAAGAGCGTTAAAATACTTCAGTGTGCCTTCCTTTGGAGGGGAAGTCAAGCCGGCGGCCCCATGTCATAGATTTATGGCATGTAAAAGATTCCTCCACAGACTAAACTTGTGTGAAGCTAAATTTCTAGGTTAGATTTCGTTGGAACGCTCTATCAAAGTTCCAACGTTCACCACTAGGTACCGTATCAGTGACATCTGGTAGCGAAAGTTGGAACTACTTGAAATTGAACAGAACTGGTAGCTCACCCTATGGGTGTCTGCTTGAAGCAGCTACAGCCTCTGGCGAGCCGAATATGACCTCGGAAACTCCCGGCACTAAAAGCCATATGATAAATAAATAAAAATACGATACATCATTATTCATTATTCCACAATCTGTTCTCATAAAAGCAACTCAAATTACAAGATTGCATAGAAAAGTTGATCCACCTTTGGAATATCCCGTGCTTAAAACAGAGATCTCATAACTCTGTTGTATTTAATCAGTCGCAACTTGGAAGCAGCATACTTTCACAAAAGTTCCCTTTACTTCATTACCACAGTGAAAGTAGTGTTAACAGCTTAAGAATATTATGATAAGTTTTCATTCTAAAGTAGAACGTCGTTTATCCGGACTAATTGGGACCGAAAGTGTTCAGGATAATGAATTTTCCGGATAATCAAACATGCGTTCATTTCACAGGGAAAAACATGCACAGTACATTATGGTGATAACCACCAAGCTTCTCATTTAGCTGCAACTCTTTCTCACTTAACAAAGATCTAGAAATGGGATCTCCCTTACTTCTTGTCTGTATAAACCATAAGTACGCCGTTTCTTCCAATTTTTCATCTGTAGCTGATCTCATGGTTATTCTCTTTTTGACCCTTCATCACTATCTAACTCCGATGCATAATTCAGAATTTCACCATTTGGGTTCTTCAAATCATAAATTGTGGATTTTCCAACACTGTAAGTTTTCATTAAACACCGCACACTTTCACCTTTATCCATCTTATTAATGAACTCCACCTTCTTCTCAATCGATAAAACATTGTGATTTCATTTTTCCTTTTGGCCACTCCTAGAGGCCATTTTCACAACGTAATACCATAGAGTACGCACACTTTAACACGTTGAAACATTATAGAGTAAACAAACGGTAGGAGACAACAATTGAAAACGAGAACCGACTTACTACTGTAGGCAGCGCACACTTACAACAGTAAGCGCGCGCTGCTCGTCTTTTCTTTTGCTTGTCCGGATAATTGATGATTCCGGTTGTTTGACGTCCAGATAAATGACGTTCTATTGTAATTCATTCAGCACAGTGAAGGTGGACAAACATTGACTATTTGGTTTTATACACGTGCAGATTTTACTGCTTATTTGTGTTTACTTTACTTTGGGGCTTGTTTCATAGTAATAACTAGGGCTCGGATGTTGATGACATGTCATCTTTTTTCTTCTTCTTCTTCTTCCAAGTATTGGGCCAAATGTCCCGTTACGGTCTTGCACTTTCCCTCCATCTCTTCATCGGACGTCCTATCGATCTATTTCCCCGTGGCTGGTAGCGAAGGATCTCCTTTGGTAATCTTCCAGGTTCCATTCTTTGGACATGATGCTTCCAGTTCTCTTGGTAGTCACAAATGTATGTAGTTATTGGTTTCACTTTTAGTTCCTTCAGCACATCCTCGTTTCTCTTATGATCCCATTTAGTATAGCCTGCTGTTCGGCGCATAGAGGTCATTTCTCGTGCTGTGAGTCTGGAGATGTCCTGAGATCTCATTGTCCATGCCTCGCTGCCATAGCATAGGGTTGGTCTGGCTAATGTGTTATACAAACGCAAGCGTGTATGCCTTTGGACAAGAGATGGCTTCATGACGTGATTGATGATTCCTGTTGTTCTGGTAAAATTAGTTATTTTTGCAGTTATGTCTCGTTCTTCTTAAAAAGATAAATGATATCCTAAATACTTGAATTCGTTAACTCTTTCTAAAATTTTACCATCCAGACAAATTTTACTGGGGATAGGGTCCTTACCCTTAAAGGCCATTACTTTAGTCTTTTCAGTAGAAATGCACATGCTGAATTTTGATGCCACCTTCTGGAGGTTGAATACTGACCACTGCAGATCATCTTCAGATGCTGCTACCAATGCAACATCATCAGCAAATAGTATAGCATCTACATTTTTTAGATGCCTGCTGATAGCTATTGAACCATGTCTTTCACACCTCCATTCCTTTATTATAGCATTCATGTAGATTATGAATAGCAATGGAGAGAGTCCACAGCCTTGTTTTACCCTCTGTTGATTGGCTTCCACTCGGATTTATGATTACTTAACCTTACTGCAATAAGAGTACCACTATACATGTTGTAAATGTTATCAATTAATTGTTGGGGGACACCATCCCTGTCAATAAGTCTTTTTCTGTCAACAAAATCAAAGACTTTCTTAAAATCAACAAATAATATGTGTGTTTCCAAATTGAACAAACTGCGTTTTTCGATCAAAATTTTTAAGGTGAAGTATGCATCTGCACATGTGCGACCTTTTCTAAACCCTTGTTGTTCATTCCCTATTACCTCAGAGTAATGTTTCAGTATTTTTTCTTTAACAATGTTTGCAAAAAATTTTGTATCCAGAGTTAAGTATACTTATTCCTCTATAATTTTCCAAATCTTTCATATTTCCCTTCTTATGAAGAGGAACTACTATTGCCTTTTGCCAATCTTCTGGAGGCCTGTCACCCATCCAGATTAAATTCAATAATCTGAGAAATCTTTTCTTGAAGGCATCGCCTGAATATTTCAACATTTCTGCATTTATTGAATCTTCTCCAGGTGTTTTCCCATTTCGAAGTTTCCTCAAGACCTGTTCTAATTCTTCGAGTGTAATATTTTCTGAAGACTTGTTGTTAGATGCTTGTAAAACAAGTTGTTCAATAGTTGGACTCGACCAAAGGCTCTGAAAATACTCAAGCCATTCTTTGTGAGATATTGCATTAATTTTTACATCTTCTTTTACTTCCCTATTTAGTTTTTCAAAATTTTATAGGTTTTTACTGAGTTGTCTAAAACAATGCTGAAGTACATCGAACCTCCGCACGGCCCGTCTTCAAATATGTCATTTTTATTGTGCATCTTTTTGCATTTTTCCTTATTTTCCCATTTTAAGAGCATTCTTTTTTAAAAGATGGTATATTGGCTTTCACGGCCGGTGAATTAAAACTCAGCAATTCTTCTAGGTTTGTGCCGTGTCTTGTGTGGGGTTTCGCCTAGGACACCAAGCTGGCTCATCGGCGGGCTCTTGGTGTCCCCGCCCGGACCCCCAGTTTGGTAGAATTTTTTTGGTCATATTTTAGAGAAATATAATTGAGGTAATTTTTTCCCAATTTAGTCATGTCACAGCTTTATATGAGGGAGTTATGTGTCTCAGAGTTAAGAAGAAGCTAGTGGCTGATACAAGATAATTTAAAATACCGGTATTGAAATATTGATTCCATATCCTTAATCAACCGGGTGGAAACTAGTCTTAGCAACAATCGTGGCAAAATTGCTGCAGGTATTGCATCAAAACTGAAAAAAGTGCTGGACTAAAACACCGGGTATAAAACATTCTGCAAAATCTCCGACATTCTTTCTGGTGAAAACTACTGCATGGATGGGATTGAGGAGGATTTAGCAGCAAACGACCTTCCTCACTTCAAGTACACTCCGATCACATCAGTTGATATTGAACACAGCTTTTCGAGATATAAAAACTTGTTAGCTGATACCCGCAGATCATTTACATTTGACAACATCATAATGACGTTCGTAGTGCAGTGCAACTCGGACTAAAGTGAACATAAACCTTTTGTTAAGTGCTAGAAATCTATTTTGATTGACTTTTCAGTTTGAGCTTAAGATTTCATTTTTGAAATATTGGCGAGTTTATTTTTATAAGATAATTTTCTCCATTTTATTATGCATATTTCGAATTTTTAGGTAATTTATTACAGTCATTTTTGAAAGTTTTTAGTGCATTTTTTAACTTTTTCATGGCATCAACATCCAGGCCCTAGTAATAACCATTTGACTTGAAATATCAAAACACACTCAGTTAAAATTAACTTAAAAGCACACTTGTAGACATTTACTAACCTACTAGGGAATTGTTACCGCTAGCTGTGGAGCGCAGCTGTAGTGTACACTTTACATCATCTCGCCTCGTTATGGCTGCAGCGAGCGGTTCCGGGGCAAGAGGGGAACGCATGTACAGTCATACAATGAGAACACACCACACAGCCACGACCCAGCATGAATCATGCACACAAATGACACGCGATGAGGTTTCGCTGGCGACCACAGGCATGTGGCCGGGCGGAGAGCATTAGTTCCGATTTCCGCCACCGGTAACAATTCGCTGGTAGGGTATTACTTATCCAGTGTTTATATTTCTAGGGCTCGTTGCTTTGAGTATTTCTCAGCCAAGCCTTCATGAATTAGTTTGGAGAAGGGAGGATGACCACCTACGAGTGGATTTGTGATTTTTCAGTCTTGTATTAATAAAAAAAATCTTTTAAAGGGGTCTTAACATTTCAGTATTTTAACAGTTGTATTAGCCGTACTTTTAACGATTCTGTTGATCCTATGTGGGTTCGTGTTTGAGGATAATCATGGGATTTATTATTGTCTTGTAGATTTGAACTTTGGGGAGTGAACATGTCATCCTATAGTTTCTTCCCCTTCCGCAATCCGTAACAAATATTTATTATTATTATTATTATTAATTCGATACAGCCATCTATGGACTACAAATACACAACAATTTTTCAGGTCTTTGTCTTCAAGGTATTTTTCCTTGCCGTTTAGTTTTCTGCCAGAGATTTTTCAATCGTTGACTCCTTCTCAATCTTGTCCTGTCCCACACTTCAACCAGTCCAATATTTGCCCTTTTTAAGTCTTGATATAGAGCTCAGCAACTTGAAGTGTGACCATGCGTGAGCGTTAGCTCCGCAAGCCAGTGTGACAGAGAGGACAGCGAGCTTGTAGTTCGCACTTTTTCAGGGGTTTCAGTTGAAGTTGCTGAGCTCTACCTCCTGAAGCCATGGTGGTTGTATCTTCCACTTCTCTTGAAGGTTAAGATTTTTACTAGCTAACCTCTCAATCGTTTAATATTCCCATAGAACATCAATCTTCTTTTTCTCATACTGACAGAAATCCCTTCACACTTCTCATAGAGCTTTGAAATTTATATCCACCATCAGGTAATTTCTTGGGACCTAGAATTTTCCAAAAGAATTTCCTTTCTTTTTTCACAATTTCAGTAATTTTCATGCTTGCTGAGGCTTCTGCCGCAAAGAGGCACTCTGGCTTAACACTGTGTTATAGTGCCTATATTTGGTCTGATAAGAGAGGGATTTGAATTTATACGGTTGGTTCCTCAGTTTAGGGGGCCGCGACAATGCGGTCATGTAGCCCCGTGTACTTTGGGTGTGTGTAGAATCTGTCTGGTAACCGGTGTTAATTGTGATGACTGTATTAGTGTGTGTTATCTGTTTTCAATTCTAGTAAGGACTGCAGACATTGAATTTTTTCAAGTAGTTCCTACTTTTGCCGCCAAATGCCACTGTCAATGACTACTAGTTCAGAACTGGTTACCAGATGCCAATGCAGTCGGCTCCTGGCGACGAACGTCGGAACCTAAGAGCGTTTGTCAAATGTTTAACCTAGGCTATGATTTAGCTTCACACAAGTGTAATTAGTGGAGGGTTCTTTAACATGCCATAAATCTATGATATGGACGGCCGGCTTTACTTCCCCTCCGAAGGAAGGCATACTGAGGGATTCTTAACGCTCTTAAAAAATCCGACGACTTCGGCCGGGTTTGAACCTGCCATCTTGGGCATAGAAGCTCAGCATGCTACCAACTACGCCACTGAAGCCGCCTTTGAACTTATATGTGTTGACGCAAAGCATGAATGCCAGATCCATTTTCCAATCCCTTGTTTCAATTGCTAATTTCTCATTAGTATCTGGAGTTAAAATCTCACCCAAATACTGAAATGCATAACAAATACAGGGTCATCGAAAAATAATGCCAACATTTCAAAAAATTATAGCACCGAAATCCTTTATGTTAAACGTGTAATTCTTTCACTGAACACCAACTGGTTAAAGTAAGTTTTGTTTTGGAGGGGACGTGACCTTGCTATGTGCACACTAGATGCGCAGTAGCCAAGATCGGCCGAGGGCGCGCGCGCCAATGACTGCACCGTCCGACAAACTGCACCTGATTACAAAGCTGTTATTCGATGGTTTAATCAGTTTAAGGAAACAGGGATGTAGAGAAAAAATCTAGGCCAGGCCGACCACCAACATCAGCATTGAACGCACGCTTTCCCAATGGCTGGATTGGTACGTGCAATCATTTCAGGAGTAACTGTCAAGATGGCGACAGAAATTCACTCCCGCAGGTGCTCCAAATCCTGATTTTTTTCTGCATACACAATGTTTTTAATGTACCCCCAGAAAAAAAATCCAAAGGGGTGAGGTCAGGACTTCTTGGAGGCCAGGCCATGGGGGCTTCTCTACCTGGATAAGTCCTCTGAAACAACCGCCGTATACTGACTGGTGACTTTGACTCTACGTACCATATCACGCACTGTGCTTTTTGTTGAGTGGCCAACATGGTACTGAAAGGCGCGGTGGTGCAGTCATTGGCGCGCATGCCCCCGGCCGACCTTGGCTACTGCGCATCTAGTGTGTGCATAGCTAGGTCACATCCCCTCTAAAACAAAACTTACTTTAACCAGCTGGCGTTCAGTGAAAGAATTACACGTTTAACATAAAGGGTTTCGGTGCTATAATTTGTAACTTTGAAAGAATAATATATAATTTGTTGAAATGTTGTCATTATTTTTCGATGACCCGGTATTTATTAATCACATGTAATTCTGTAGTGTTTCAACATACTAGTAGATTTTGCATGTGATATATTAGTTCCTTTTAGGTTTTGTGGAGTGTACGTTGTTTAATTATTTAACAGACAAATAATAACCCCTTGAAGAGTCTAGGCCTACCAAGCGACCGCTGTCCAGCCATTTGGCCTGCAGATAGTGGGGTGACGCGTGGTCAGCGCATCTGGTACCCTCGGCCGTTAATCTTGGTTTTCGTGACCGGGGCGCTGTCTCACTGTCAGACAGCTACTCAATTGTCCTCACGAGGCTGAGTGCACCCCGTTCCAGCCCTCACGTCAGTTTCTAAAATCCCTGACGGAGCCGGAAATCGAACCCGGGACCTCCGGGTGAGAGGCAGGGGCGCTACCTCAACACCACAGGGCCGGCATTGAACAGACAATAGAAATCATTATAGAAACTTTAACAATGGCATCACTAGCAACTGTGTCTAGGGTGGAAATAGACACACGGAGATGATGCGTGTAAACTGCGTTAACAATTGAGGAACTTCACCCCGAGTGCAATTGGTTAAAATTTGAACCTACGCCACTTTTTCTTAGGCATTTGGACAACAAATAAGTTCATTTGCATAAAATAGTATTATCAAACTGACATATCAAGTGGACTTAGTCGCGATCTTTTTATGGTTGGTTCTTAAGTTTAGGGGCTGCGACAACGCGGTCATGTAGCCCCGTGTACTTTGGGTGTGTGTAGATTCTGTCTGATAACCGGTGTTAATTGTGATGACTGTATTAGTGTGTGTTATTTGTTTTTTAATTTAAGTACTGTAACTTAGAATTTTTCAAATAGTTCCTACTTTTGCCGCCAAGCGCCACCGTCAATGACTACTAGGCCAAGTTCAGAACTTAGCTACTAGACGCCACCGCAGTCGGCTCTTGGCTACGAACCTAGAAACCTAAGAGCGTTGTTTACATTTTTAACCTATCCAATTTAGCTTCACACAGGTGAAATTAGTGGAAGGATCTTTAACATGCCATAAATCTATGACATGGGACCGCCGGCTTTACTTCCCCTCGAAAGGAAGGCATACTAGGGATTTTTAAAGCTCTTAAAAAATCCGACGGCTTCGGCCGGGTTTGAACCCGCTATATTGGGCATAGAAGCTCAGCATGCTACCGACTACGCCACCGAAGCCGCCTAATCTTTTTATAAACATTACTTTTTCCAGCAAAAATTTTAAACTTATTTTCCTTTTAAGTTCTTTTTATTAATAAAACAATGCAGAAATATAAAACTGAGATAAAGTTATTATTCAATATATTATATTGTAAAAATCAATCATTTTAAAAAGTTTTATGGGCGTTTAGGTTTTGGGTCAACCAGACCCAAGCCGACCTTTCTTGTTACATTTTCCACCCGACCGTTCCAGGGTTAACTGTGTATAGCATGCAAGCGCAAGACTGGTTCTGTTGTAAATAGAGGATTCTACAATAATGATATACAAATGACTCACTGGTTCTCATCGCTGCAAGGATTGCTGTCCTCCAGCTCCACCTTCACAGGAACAGTCGTCAAAGGATCCTGAAATATTTCAAGTACACTAATGTAGGAGACTTCTGTTACTTAGGAAGCAAAATAACCAGTTATGGACGAAGCAAAGAGGATATAAAAAGTAGGTTGGCTCAGCAAGGAAAGCATTTCTACAGAAAAGGTATCTGTTGACATCGAATAGGAAGTCAGTTTTTAAAGCCTTTGTCTGGAGCATGGCGCTGTATGGAAGTGAAACTTGGACTATTGGTGCAGCAGAAAAGAGGAGAATAGAAGCATTTGAAATGTGGTGTTACAGGAGAATGATGAAGATCAGATGGGTGTATAGGGTTACAAACGAAGAGGTATTAAGACGAGTGGGAGAGGAGAGATATCTCTGGCGACTGCTAATGAAGAGAGGAGATAGGTTGGTAAGACACATACTAAGACACCCGGGAATAGCAAGCTTTATAATGGAAGGAAGGGTTGAGGACAAGAACTGTAGGGGTACACGAAGGTTACAATAATATGTTAAACAGATTGCCTTGGATGTAGGGTGTGGTAGCTATGTAGAGATGAAACGATTAGCTCAGGCAGGGAGGCATGGAGAGTTGCATCAAACCAGTCACAGGACTGAACACTCAAACAACAACAATGTAATGAAGCATCTTGCCACGTGATCGACCTATGGTTTAACTCATAGATGTTTACTTTATCTTTACGTTTCTTTTATATACAGGCATTGCCACTACAGAATTTCAACAACCGTAATACAGTTAACTGAACAAGGAACTGTCCTTCATCCATTGAGCTGAACTATGATAAAATATTTTATGTGGTGTAACTTATTGGTGTGATTATTATTATTAGCGTATGATAATACAATTGACAATCGGGTCACAAAATATATAAATATACAGTATATAGGAAAACAAAGATGTGTGAAAAACGGCTTCAATGTGGTAGCCTCTCACAGATGTATGTCCAGTCTCTCCAACCAAGTGAGTGCATCAGGGGTTAAACGATGGAGGTCTTCAAATGATCTGGAGAATGCTCGCAAAGGGCAGTCCTTCAGAATGTGCATGATGGTTTGCACTTCAGAACCACAGTCACAAGCAGGAGACTTCGGCCAACCCCACTGGTGGAGAACAGAAGCACTTCTTCCAACACCACAGTGTATCCTGTTAAGATTGGTCCAGGTGGAGCGAGAGAGATTGCACCCAGCCAGTTTTATTGTTGGATCCCGGATAGAAATGCCAGACGAGAATGATAGAGACCATTCTTGTTTCCATGCCTCCTTAGGTCTGAAAGGCATGGCAGTTAATTCCTTGGCTGTCCTCCAAGCAGTTTTCCGGGACTTCAGTCTCGTTACGGTATTTTCGTCTGTGTCCTGATGGATGGGAAGAGAGCTTTGTATAACTTTTATAAAAGTTCAATTTTATAAAATACTTCATAAAATGTATTTGACAAACTTCTTCAATAGAGTAATACCAAGATTTGGATAGTCTAAGTTAGGAACTCGCCCAGCATTTGCCGGGCATAGTGAGAAACCTATGAAAACCACTTCTAGGATGGCAATTGAACACACCTCCTTCAGTTTCCTGTTCCAGCCTTCAGACCAGAATTAAATTTGTTGGCAGAGCCAGCAATCATACCCAGGAACTTTGGAACTGACATCTCGATACACACCCTGAGGCCAAAGAAGGTGGCCACAATTTGAGATAGAATGTTTAATGTTGCAGTTAAAGGCACTTGCAGGATTTGGATTACATTCCATCTATACTCATGTGCAAAAATAACAAAATGCAACACTTAAATTTTTCACTCTTCTCAGATGAGCCGCGGTTCAGCCTGAGATTACCAGATGGAAGAGAACTGGAGAGAGGTATTCCCCTGTTTCCTTCTCTTCCAGAACACTATTTCATGGAGGATCAGTCATGGTTTGCGGAGGTATCTGCTTAGAGGCTAGGACGGAGCTTGTTTTCATACCGAATGGTGCTCTCACATCCCACAGGTACATTGAAGAAATTTTGTGGGAGCATGTAGTGCCATTTGCTCCTTTTATTGGGGGTGGATTTCGCCTCATGCAAGATAATGCTGTGCAGTAGTACCTGGAAGAAGTGGGGATCCAGACTTTGGTGTGGCCTGCCCGAAGTACAGATATGAACCTTATCGAGCATGTGTGGGATATTATGGGGAGAAATTTAAGAAGAAGTTTTCCCAAGTCTTTGGCAGAACTTCGAGTGATGCTACGGGAAGAATGGGTGAGAATACCACAGGAGGACATTGCAACACTCATTAGAAGCATGCCTCAGCAACTCCAGGAATTACGGAGGGCCAGACGAGGTAATACTCATTTCTTAGTATTCAATGTGTGCAGTTTATTGAGAGGAATTGAAAAAATGAACACATATTCAATATACAGTGACAAATTTAACTTTCGACACAATTTCCCAAATTCTGCATAATGTTGTTTATTATTGTGAAAAGACAGTGAAGAGAAAAACTAGTGTCAAAAATTTGTTGAAGTGTTATAAAAGATGTCTATAGGTTCAAATGTGTGTAAAAGTATTCTAGTTGCTTTAACCGTTTCCTTGTTGCATTTCCAGGCATGATATCCCCAGAAATGAACCTATTATTTTAGAATATGAAATATTGTGGACATGGACACTCTTGCACATAACAGGGGAACTATATAATATATTTAAATTAAATAAAAATTTACACGTGAATTACTAACAGTAATTGACCCACAGTAAATCTCGCTCACCTTGTTTGAAGTCTGCCCTCATATAATCTGGTGATTAAAATAATTTCAATATATAAGATGATCTGGCCACACAAACAATTATGTAACTAAGTTGAAAAAATGTGTCAGTAATGGAATTTGCACAGTTTACACAAACCATACATATATTTACATTGTTTCCCGTCATTTTATTTCCTGAGAACCCTGGTTCAGAACCACTTCAGCATCTTCTTATTTCTCCTCGAATTAGTCACATTGGCCCATACTACAAAAATTGCCGAGTCCTTATTTAACCCCCTTAGCGTGTACGGCGCAACGGTGCGCCCACTAGCCTGCTACCTTCACAGCGTGTACGGCGAAATGGTGCGCCGTCGAATTTGAATACGAACACATTGCGCGACTGTGATAATGTCCCAGTATTGACGTGCCGGTGACAAGGGATAATCAGGTTTTTGAAAGTTTATAATATTATGTTATATGTTGTTGTTATTGTGAGTGTTTTTTGAAAACTTTTGCCAGTGCGTTTGGAAATTATAGCGAAATTCATATGATTCCACGCTTACCATTGGGAGTAGGCTAGAAATAATGCACGTTGTGGGTGCAGCCCAGAGTTTCACAATATCACGCTTGAGGGGTTAAATATGCTAATATATACATCTCGGTAGCCTCCTTCATGGAGTCCTTAGTTCCTAATTTTTACTCCCATTGCCAGAATATACCTGGGCGCTTTAGCAGGGAGCAGTGAATTTCATATCCGGGCGCATTCGGGCGCTTTGAGAAGGAAAGGGTTAATAAGAAATAGTAATGATCAAGTAGGTGTATTTTATAGCATTTAAATAGAAAAAATTTACAAAAGTTGAGCGTTGCAGTTTTTTGGCACCTCAATGTATATGCGTGGGGGGGGGGGGGGAGGGGAAACAACAAAAATAAAACAATACCGTCCAAGCCATGGAAGCCCTTGGAGCAGTGGAAGGGAGACACTCCCACCCTTTGTGGCATCTGCACTAGATGGGATGAAGTTGCCAGTTCCTTTGCTCCCAGGAATTACTCTGGTAATCATTTCTGTTGTAGGCTCAGTGAACCCCAGGGACATTTGCGCTTCTGAAAGTGGTAGGTTTGTTTCTAAAATCCACTACCTGGGTGGGAATCGAACCCACTCACTTTCGGTTAGAAACTCACAAGGGAACTCGGATAGCGTCCACCCCCTGATCAGATTGAAATTGGCTGAGGATACTCTTAGGTCGTCACAAAGATGTGCCCATGATGAAGGCTGCTGTAATAACAGCCGAAACAATTACCGACATAGAACGCAGCTCCATCCTGAAAGTCTATGACCTAAATGTTCTTGAATTTAGACATAAAGACTTCCCAGTTGCAGACATCTTGTATTCCCAGTTCTTCGAGGTAATTTTTTTATTATTTCCAGATGCCACTACACTATGGATTTCTTGGTCTCAAAGTTTATCGGTATCTGGTTGGATAACCTTCCTCAAGTTATGCCCATATTACATTGTTCTTTCAGCTTTAATACAGTAGAACTCCATCCGAACTCCGACTATCCGAATCGCTTTCAGAAAAAAGAATTTAAGATGGAAATGCACTGCGATTCACAAAATAATGATTCTGTCTATGCGCGATATTGTCTTTCCCTCCACGAAGGTAGTGTAGGCACAGCACGAACATTATTGGGATGGTGAGCTTACTTTCACCGAGATGTTCAGCAAACAATGACTTTCATTTACTACTATTGTAGTCTACGCAATGTACTGTTGAGAAGGACGTGGATAACAGAATCCGTGCTGCGCATGCAGCGTTTGGACGTCTCTCACGTCTTGTATTCCAGAGTAAAGATCTAAGAATCTGTACAATACTAATGGTATACCAAGCTGTTGTCATTTCTACGTTGCTCTATGGATGTGAGACCTGGACCCTATACCGCCAGACCATCAAAAAACTGGAACGCTTTCACCTGCAGAAACTCCGTTCCATTATGCACATCAAATGGGATGACTATATAACGAATGCTGCGGTTCTCGAGAGAGCAGAGATGAAGAGCATAGAGGCCATCATCATTAGTCACCGGCAATGATGGATCGGTCATGTCCAACGCATGAATGATGACAGACTCCCACGGAAAATCCTGTACAGCGAGCTCAGCACGGGCAAGAGACCTCTAGGAGCACCTCGGAAGCGTTACTAAGATCAGCTTAAACAAACCTTGAGGAGTGTAGTAACTGATCCTGATAATTGGCAAACTCTTGCGTTGGCGTGCAGCCACCTCAGCTGCGGTTTCACATTTTGAAGAAAAATGCCGAATGCAGGAAATGGAAACTTGTCAGAGGAGAAAGCTGCGCCAGATATTGCTACGTCCTCCACCTTCCATCATCTGCATTGTGTGCGGCCGTATCTTCTATGCCAGAATTGGTCTGTTGAGTCACCAGCGACATCACCATCGAGTGAATACAAATTAGTAATGCAGGAAAGAAACATACATTCGGATACGAGTATGGCCGCCGCCGCCGCCGACAGCACTTGTAAGTACGTATATAACATGTAAAAGTGTTTCTTTCCATTTAATTACCTAATTAAAAATGCATACAGTACCGAAAATAAGCTCCTTTTCTTCAAAATACGTATGTATACCTTGTATGCAAATCCAATTATCCGAATTTCTGATTATCCGATGGAGTCTGGTCCCAATTGATTCAGATAATTGGAGTTCTACTGTAGAATCTAATAACTACTAGAAAGAAGCATATGTAGGTAACGACGAGTAGTGCCAATGTACTAAGCGAGCTGTTCTTCCTTAATTTGAAAATTAGTCTACCAGGCTAATATCCCAGATACTTCGAGAAACTTTATTTTAATATGAAAGGCCTAGCAGGCTAATTTTTGAACTAAGGGAGCACAGTACATTGGCATTGCTTGTGGTTCATAGCAGCCTTGCATGTACTAGCCACCATTTTGGCGAGGTGTCCTATACCAAATGGTACACTGGAGGGAAACACTGGTTTAAACTGACCAAATCAACTTGTCAAAACATTTCAAACAGCATGTCTTAACACTGATTTGGAGTATAAAATATTCTGAATCCTTCAGGAAACAGTATATTTCAGTATGTCGAGAAATCGGAAAGTTTTCCAAGTCTGCCATCCACAGGGAACTATTGACAAGATACAAAATAATGTGAGCAGAAAGGGACAATAGTCGGTTATATACAGTTCCCATCAATATTGTTACGGCTGTGAGTTTGTTTCATCGCTCGCTGCATGAGTCACAACTGCCCCCGGGCTGGGCTGTGCTCTGCCTCAGTGTATCGCGTGCACCTTATGCAACAGGACTACTAGGACAAAGGGATGGTCCAGAATATTCGTGACCCACCCAGTGATGGAAACCTCGAGAAGCCGTGAACCCTGGATGGGTCTAGAAGCATTTATTGAGTCACCGGCCTGCTATATAAGAGCGACCTGTCAAGCAGTATGTGTGTGTTTTTCGAGCTAGTGCGAGCGGTTACCCTGAGCGACAGAAGTGTGGTGATGTGACTTGCGAAACCACTAGTGAAGCTGATTCTCTTGACAGCGAGGGAGTGAGAAGCATACAGGGGACTGCCTGTGTTTTGAGCTAGTGTGATTTCACTGAGCGACAGAGGTATTGTGGCGAAGTGCCGTGCGAATTACGAAATCCAGTGACATTGTTTCCCAGCTTGTGGACAGCGAAGCAGCGTGTAGCAGGTTATCGTAAGTAACTGTAGTTTGTGTACATAAGGAAGAGGTGCAGGTATTCCTAGCGAGGACACGGGTCTCATTAGTGGAGGATTAGCTGCATGACTAAGTGAAAGGGGGCAAGAGCGCTCCATAAGGAAGAGACTTGAGGAAACTGGAGTATGGTTCTAATTGCTTGTATTTTCTGTTGAGTGGTGTATCTTTTTGGCCGCAATAAAGTTAAATATTTCTTTAAAGGAACAATCTGTGTTGTGCTTCAACCCACCGTAATCCAGTTAACAAAAGTGCCACTAGGGGGGGTGGCACATAACAACTGGTGTCAGAAGCCGGATTACGAACTCAAGCACAAGCACAACACCTGACGGTCCTGGTTTCAAAACCCGAGCAGGTCAATTCTCTAATTTTCCTGTGAGTGCATGCCCTTTACAAGACAAACATCTAAAATGGAAGCGCAATTTGCAGCATTGCTAGAAAAGTTAAGTGGCATGGAAGGCAAGATGGAAGACGGCCAGAAGAAGATGGAGGACGGCCAGAAGAAGTTAGCCGAGGACCTAACTGCCTAACTAGAAGACGGCCAGAAGAAGATGGAAGACTGTCAAAATAAGCTAGCGGAGGACCTGAAGAGGATAGAGGACGGCCAGAAGAAGATGGAAGACGGTCATAATAAGTTGAAACAGGACCTGAAGAAATTAGAACTGGGTCTGCGTGAGGAAGTCACGGCAGTGGAAAAGAAGTTCGACGCCTTACAAGTGGAAGTTGCCGAGCTGCGCCAACGCCCGCTGATGGGGGTAGAGGAGAAATTCAACGCCTTACAAAAGGAAGTTGCCGAGCTGCGCCAATGCCCACTGACGGGGGTGGAAGAGAAATTCAATGCTTTACAAAAGGAAATTGCTGAGCTGAGCCAACACCCGCCGACAGGGATGGAAGCGAGATTCTACGCTCCTACAAGAGGAAGTTGCCGAGCTGTGCCAACGCCCGCCCACCGTTACACCGGGAATATCAGGAACGGGACATAGCAGAATGACGCCCCCAACCTTCGACGGAAAGGTCCCGTGGAGCACCTACTTACGTCAGTTCGAGGCAGCCTGTTCCATAAACAACTGGAACAGCACGGAAAAGGCTACAGCTCTCATTGTAGCCCTGAGAGGGGACGCCCTTAACGTCCTTCAGGCCATCCCGACTGGATCCCAGGACTACGCTTCACTAATCGCCCATATGGAGTCCCGATATGGAGATAGCCATCTTCAGCAGGCCTACCAGATGCAGCTCCGGACCCGGGTACAAAAGAACGCGGAAACCCTGCAGGAGTTCGAGATGGACATCGCACGCCTTGTAAGGCTCGCCTATCCAGCAGCGCCGGCCAACTTTTTGGAGCAGATAGCGACGCAAACCTTCATTGACGGACTACAGGACTCGGATACTCAACTGGCACTGCGACTTGTGCGCAATAAGACACTTGCAGATGCGCTCAGCCACGCACTTGAGTTCGAGATGGCACAGCAGGTATCTAGAATGCGCGCGCGGGGTGCGTCAGGTGTACGTCGACGAACCAGTCAAAGCCGACAAGACCAAGCCCTGGCCGATGAACTGATGGAGGTGCTAGGCCGATTCTTCAAGAGTCGCAGTACCACCAACAAAAACATAGCCGGACATCCGGAGAGGCGGCCCGGAAGAGGACTACCGACCTGCTGGACCTGCCGTAAGAGAGGCCACCTGAGCAAGGACTGCGGTGATCGCCGCCGCCAAGGGCTTCCGTCGGGACAGTCAGTCGTAGGGAAACCGCGCGGCCCAGGAAGGCAAGTATCATCCAGCCTTGGGGGTCAAAGGTTGGCTTGTGACAGTCGTCAAGCCCCGGCAATCCAAGTTCGTGTGACGCAGTTACGGAGGGATAATAGCAGCCTGATGGTCGACGGAGAGAGCTGGCCCATGCTAATCGACACGGGAGCATCGAGGACCATCGTCAGTCCCACCGTGATCCCGAAGTGGAGAGTGCAACCCACACAAAGGAACCTCCAGCTAATAACCGCGACCGGAGAGACCGCACCGATACATGGCGAAGCATCACTGGAGTTCGTCATTGGTCGACGGGCGATAAAGCATCCAGTACTTGTGGCTGACGTATCAAATGAAGTGATCATCGGACTGGACTTCCTGGACCAGAACAACATCATCTTGGATCTGAGTACGAACACTCTGCACTTCGGAGGTGAGGAACTTGCTTTGCAACCAGCACACGAGGCCGTCGCCGCACGACGAGTAAGGCTGAGAGAGGACGTCATCGTTCCCGCCAGGACGGAAGTCAGCGTTGCCGTAATGGTCGACGGAACATCTGAGGGAGTGGCGGCTGTCATCGAGCCAAAATATGAGGACATCCAGACAAAAGGATTGCTAGTTGCCAAGACTCTCATCAACACGACGTCTCGGCCGTACGTCCGCCTGTCCAACCTGAACGACTACGATATTACGGTTCACCGGGAAACCAACCTAGGAGTCTGCGAGCCCGTTACCTGGATTGCCCGCATCACAGACATGACGGACACCTGCAGACGGACAACCGAAGAAGACGCGCCCATCCAGAAGAACTACAGAAGCTGTACCAAGGATCCCAGGACCATTTAGACGAGGAACAATCATGCCAACTTCGGGACCTGCTACACGAATTCCAGGATGTCTTCTCCGTGGGGAGCAAAGACTTCGGCAGGACAAGCTTGGTCCAGCACAGAATCGACGTTGGGGACAGCGCACCGATTAGGGCCCCATTCCGACGTGTCCTGCTCGCCAAGCAAGCCGAAGTCGACCGGATGGTAGAAGAGATGAAGGAGCAAGGAGTGATCGAGCCATCACATAGTCCTTGGAGTTCTCCGGTCGTGCTAGTGAAGAAGAAGGACAGTTCCACCAGGTTCTGCGTGGATTACAGGCGGGTGAATGACGTCACGAAGGAGGACAGCTACCCTCTACCCCGGATCGACGACACCCTGGACACCATATCAGGGTCAAGATGGTTCTACACCTTGGATTTGAAGAGTGGCTATTGGCAGGAGGAGGTCCACCCTAAGGACCGCGAGAAAACTGCGTTCTCTGTGGGCAGCGGGCTCTGGCAGTTCACCGTCATGCCATTCGGTCTGTGCTAAGTCCCTGCGACCTTCGAAAGGCTAATGGAGTCCATTCTGAGAGGACTACACTGGAAAACCTGCCTGGTCTACCTAGACGACGTCATCGTTCTGGGAAGAAGCTTCGAGGAGCACTACAGCAACCTGAAGGAGATCTTGATGAAGCTACGGGCTGCCCAGCTGAAGTTGAGCCCCAAGAAGTGTCAGCTCTTCCAGAAGCAGGTCCAGTACCTTGGGCATATTTTCTCCGAGGAAGGGGTGCGCACCGACCCAGAAAAGACCGGAGATGTGTGGGAGTGGCCAGTTCCGTAGGACAAGTCCCAACTACGAAGCTTCCTGGGACTCTGCACTTATTACCGTCGCTTCGTGAGAGGATTCGCCGACATCGCCAAACCACTGCATCGACTGACTGAGAAGGATCAACCCTTCACGTGGACAGCAGAATGCCACAGTGCCTTTGAACAACTCAAGCAGGCTCTGTGCACCGCACCTATTCTGGCCTACCCCAGACCTGGAACAAGGTTCATCGTCGATACCGATGCCAGCGACTTTGGTATAGGGGGAATCCTGACGCAAATAGTGGACGGGGAGGAGAGAGTAGAGGCCTACTTCAGCAAAGCCTTGTCAAAGCCAGAGAGGAACTACTGCGTCACCAGGAAGGAGCTGCTCGCCATCGTGAAGACCATTGAACACTTCCATAAATACCTGTACGGGCAAGAATTTCTTATAGGACCGACCATGCATCCCTGCGGTGGCTCCTGAACTTTAAGCAGCCCGAGGGTCAACTCGCGCGGTGGTTAGAGAGGCTTCAACAGTACAACTTTGAGATCCAGCACAGGAAAGGCCAACTGCATTCTAACGCCGACGCCCTGTCATGAAGACCGTGCCCCGAAGACTGCACCTTCTGTGCCCGAAGGGAGGAGAGCACCGGGATACAGTGCCGAAGGACTACCGTGGAAATTCAAGGGAGCTGGAGCCGCGAATCTTTCACGCGGGCGCAAGCGGAAGATGATGACCTGGGACTGCTAGCCGAATGGAAGAGGGCCTGTATCCCCAGACCAGGGTGGAACATTGTGAGCGACTACAGTCCAAAGTTCAAGTCCTACTGGGCGCAGTGGGACTCGCTGATTGTAAGGGATGGCCTCATCTGCCGTACCTGGGAGAGCACCTACGGGAAGACATCTCGGGAACAAGTCGTCGTTCCAAAGGCTATGACGGGGAACGTCCTGAAGGAAGTCCATGGAGGATCATCTGGTGGACACCTAGGGATAAAGAAGACCCTGGAGAAGCTGAGAGAGCGGTTCTACTGGATCGGATGCCCAACTGACGTCGAGAACCACTGTGCGAGGTGCCACGATTGCGCAGCCAGCAAGGGCCCAGGACGAAGACGACGGGGTCCACTGAAGACCCCATGGAGAGAGTGGCCATCGATGTTGCTGGGCCATTCCCGTTAAGCGAGGCAGGGAACCGCTACATATTGGTCGTCAGCGACTACTTCACCAAATGGCCGGAGGCGTATGCGCTCCCTAACCAAGAAGCCGCGACGATCGCAGAGACCCTGGTGAAGGAATTCGTCAGCCGGTACGGAGTACCCCTGGAGCTGCACTCCGACCAAGGGAGGAACTTCGAGTCGCAGGTGTTCCAGAATCTATGCCAGATGCCGGGAATCCGGAAGACAAGGACAACGACGCTACACCCTCAGTCCGACGGGATGATAGAGTGATTCAATCGCACCATCGAGAAACATCTCCGAATAGTCGTCAGGGAGCACCAGAGGGATTGGGACAAACATCTTCCACTATTTCTCCTGGCCTACCGTGCCGCCGTGCATGAAGCCACCGGGTGCACACCAGTCCAGGCCATGTTTGGGAGGGAGCTCCATCTACCTGTCGATCTTGCCTTCGGCCGACCTGGGAATGATCCGGTCCTGGTAAGCCAGTATTGTCAAGAACTGGTCGACCAACTGGAGGACGTGCACGCGTTCGCGAGGAGGAGACTGCGGATCAAGACCGACCGAATGAAGACCCGATACGACCAACAGACGGATGCCGGCGGATTCCACGAGGACGACCTGGTCTGGCTCTTCAACCCATTACGGAAGAAAGGCCTGTCACCCAAACTGCAGAAGTCCTGGGAGGGCCCGTACCGAGTCGTGAAACGGATCAACGATGACGTCTACAGGATCCAGCGGAGCCCGAGGGCGAAGATGAAGATTGTGCATCGAGATCGCCTGGCAGCCTACGGAGGGACACAGACGGACCAATGATTGATCGGGACCATCAGCCTTTTAGGAAGGGGGTGGTGTTACGGCTGTGAGTTTGTTTCATCGCTCGCCGCATGAGTCACAACTGCCCCCGGCCTGGGCTGTGCCCTGCCTCAGTGTATTGCGTGCGCCTTATGCAACAGGACTACTAGGACAAAGGGATGGTCCAGAATATTCGTGACCCACCCAGTGATGGAAACCTCGAGAAGCCGTGAACCCTGGATGGGTCTAGAAGCATTTATTGAGTCACCGCCTGCTATATAAGACTGACCTGTCAAGCAGTGTGTGTGTGTGTTTTTCGAGCTAGTGCGAGCGGTTACCCTGAGCGACTGAAGTGTGGTGACATGACTTGCGAAACCCCTAGTGAAGCTGATTCTCTTGACAGCGAGGGAGTGAGAAGCATACAGGGGACTGCCTGTGTTTTGAGCGAGTGTGATTTCACTGAGCGACAGAGGTATTGTGGCAAAGTGCTGTGCGAGTTACGAAATCCAGTGACATTGTTTCCCAGCTTGTGGACAGCGAAGCAGCGTGTAGCAGGTTATCGTAAGTAACTGTAGTTTGTGTACATAAGGAAGAGGTGCAGGTATTCCTAGCGAGGACACGGGTCTCATTAGTGGAGGATTAGCTGCATGACTAAGTGAAAGGGGGCAAGAGCGCTCCTCAAGGAAGAGACTTGAGGAAACTGGAGTATGATTCTAATTGCTTGTATTTGCTGTTGAGTGGTGTATCTTTCTGGCCGCAATAAAGTTAATTATTTCTTTAAAGGAACAATCTGTGTTGTGCTTCAACCCACCGTAATCCAGTTAATATAAGTGCCACTAGAGGGGTGGCACGTAACAATATTCAAGCTCCTGTTGGTAAAACAAATCTATGTTCTTAGTATGGATGGACGAATGTGTGTGTGGCTGCGTAAACACACTTTTGTGAACAATCTAAACTTTAAAAGTTAGCAATTCTTCTAGGTTTATGCCGTGTCTTGTGTGGGGTTTCGCCTAGGAACACCAAGCTGGCTCATCAGCGAGCTCTTGGGAGTCTGTGCCCGTACCCACACAGGAGTAGCGAACTGCGTGCAACCTCCCCTCCTACAAGACACGACATAAACCTAGAAAAATTGCTGAGTTTTAATTCATTGGCCGTGAAAGCCAATATACCAATCTAAGCTTAAGTATTTTTTATTTATAATTGTTTTTAATTTCTATTTATAATGATTTTTTCATTCTTTTCAAAATCTCTTGCAATATTCAAACATGGAATATAATAATGGAAAAGAAATCGAAGACATACCGTAGCAAACTATAGATAGAGTTGCTTGAAATTTACAAACAGGTGAGATTTCTTTTACGGTCAACAAAAAAAAAATAAGCTTTTGCTTTTAAGTTGACTGTACTGTACATTTGTATTTCTTCTTAGTTTTTTATAATGATTTGTAAATAATAAGATGTGCAATTGAACTTTATATATACAGGGTCTTCTATTTTGCTTGGCAAGGGCATTCTCGCTCACGCGCTCCGCCAGTGACGGCTCAGTTGCGCAAATGTACGGCAGAGTACGGTGCTTAAAATCAGTATGATGCATTGTTACTCACCATGTTTACAGTAGATGCTAAAAATGTTCCCCATCCACTGCCAAACATAATCACCATCTCCTTATGAAGTTTCCAGTTACACAGGTTAATTTAGCTTCAGTAGGAAATAATGACCTTTACATCTATTTTTATTGTTTACTGAACTTATACATTTGAATCTCTTAGGCAGTTGTTTTATTGTGATTGTGCATAGTGCTGTAATGACTTATGTGAAATATTTGTTACGTGAACGTGTTTATCTGCACAATACATACATAAAGTGCAGGAAATCGAGTGTTAGAACAAGACAAAAGTTTCGAGAGAAATTGCCAGGGAGACCCATTCCTATAAATCGGACAATAAAACAACCGGCAAAGAGATTCAAACACACAGGTTCAGTGAACAATAAAAATAGACGTAAAGGTCGTAATTTCCTTACTGAAGGTAAATTAACCGGAAACTTTCTAAGGAGATGCCGATTATGTTTGGCAGCGGATGGGAAACATTTTCAGCACTACTATAAACATGGTGAGTGAAAATGCATGATACTGATTTTAAGCACCGTACATATGCGCTCATGGCAGCCAGCAACTGAGCCGTCTCTGGCCGATCGCGTGAATCTCACACCACAAACTAGAATAGTGTATGTCACTTTGTACAGATTCTAGGACACATTAAAACTAGGGAGTTCTTTTTCAAACACCCCGTACTTTAACAACACTTTCAAATGAAGTTTGAAAAAATGGTCCGGCTAACTCAAACAGCGTTTTGCCCCAGTTTACCATTGGGCTCATCAGTCGGTATGGTACACCTCACCAAGACACATGGTTAATACATACCGTGAAGGCCACTGCAAGGCAAAAAATGATGCCACGAGCAATGCCAATGTACTACGAGAGACAATCTCCCTTCCACAAAATAATATAACCTTACCTTGGCAATCCAAGATGGAAGTAGCTGTTCCCTAAGGATACGGGATGCTTATTTTCCGAAAGAGCTAATTATACTTTGACAAAATGCTGGTCTGGTAAATTTGAAGTTTTGTTAAAATATCTTTATGGATAAAAAAAAAATTCACTTCAAGGCAATACACAACCAAAGAAAGTAAAGCCATGTTTCTTTTTCATCATATCTATTTATTTTCATCAATATGTACACAAAAAACAAAAGTCTATGGATTTGTCACATCTTTATCTTCAATTACATTCATAACCTAATTTACCTTGCTCTCTTATGGAGTGAGTCTATAGTTTACAACTCCTTGCTATAAGAGTTGTTCAAATAAAACACAGACCGATATCCAAGTCGCAGCATGACATGACATGGCTTAACGCTCAGCATTGCCACACACTCTTTCGCTGCTTCTATCACCAAAACCACTTTCGTTACTTCTTCACATGAATTATCACAAACTATCCCTAATTAAGGGGTTGGTACAGCTTGCTTAACGCATTTAAAAGTTAATGAATTATCTCTGATTCTAGGCCTACCATATATAAACCAGTGAAATTTTTTACATGAAAACTACCTTATGTGTAATTTTTAAAACTGTCATCGGCACAGTTGAAGATTTAAAAACTTAAAAAATGGCGACTGTTAAGTTGTCGGGTTTTACAGTTTCCCTGGTAAGTAAAACAATTACTAACTTATTTTTGCTTTGTTTGTTGGAGGTTGCTTTGCAAGGTAACACTACAATACTGACATCATTCAGAACTCTTATTAAATTTAGTATATTTAATAATTTGATAAATTAACAAAACATAAATTTTCATATTTTTTCGTGCACATTCTCTTTTTTACAAGCAACCATCCAACCAAGGATCAGCTTTGTAGAGCCTATCGCTAAGAACACGTGAGAAAAAATGCATTGTAATATGCCTTATGCAGGGTCATTATCTATGTGCGCATCGATAAGCATGGCAAGCTAAGCCGGCTGTGACTGGCGCAAATCGCGGCTACGCGTACCGAGTTCACTTAATAATACCCGGTTCAGCCGGTGGTTGGCGTGCATTTTCACACTTTTACCAAACATGTTCAATAATGTGTACTTACAGTGCTCATAGGCGATGCTGAAAATGTCCTCCCTCTCTTGTAACACACACCTGACATCTTCTGATGAAAGAATGTCAACTATTTTATTATTTACGGAGACCGTTTCCTTGAATCGTTTAGCGAGCCTCCTAATTGTACTGGCATTAGGCACAGGTCTTCCTGGAAACTTGATTCGAAATTTTCGTCTCGTTTCAGAACAAGTTTTTCTGCTTTTCAATACGAATTATGGATATCCTACACACATTCGCGCAATGTGAATTGGTGTCTAGGCATGACCAACAATCACAGTAATGACAATACTCACTAAACGTGCAACACTAACGTCTAAGCTTTGCAGATACACGTCCATATGAATGACTAAACACGTGTGAACTAACAATATGAGTCAGTGGAGCGGACCAACCATCGGCTGAACCGCGTAGTGCACCCGCGATCTGCGCCAGTCACAGCCGGCTTAGCTTGCCGTGTTTATCGGGGTGCACATAGATAATGACCCTGTATGAGTTACAAGGGAAATAGATTTGGAAAATACAGTTTTGAGAAAATGAACCACAAAGTTATTTTTGACTCCCTAAATAGCCTGTGCGATGCCGAGCTTTTAAAATCAGAACTCCTAAACTAATGCAGATATTTGTAAAATATAAAATGAAAACTAGAAGAGTAAGGTTATATTAAAAAAAAATATATCATCATCATCATCGAAGTCCCACTCCAATCACCCGGGTGTGGTTTACAAACCTCCTCCACTCCTTTCTGTCCTTCCATTTTTCCTGTTCCATCACTTCTGCCACATCCAATCCAGCTTCCCAAATGTCCTTCAAAATTTGGTCCAACCACCTTCTCGGTCTTCCAACTGGTCTCTTTCCTTTGACTTCTCTTTCTAATTCCCTTCTTGCTACTCTTTCCTAACCCATTCTTTTTACATGTCCGAACCAACGTAACCTTGCTTTCTGTATCTTCTGATTTAACGGTTCCATATTTAACTCTTCTCTGATTTTAATATTTTGAATTCTATCCCTTCTTGTCTTTTCAACTGAAGTTCTTAAAAATATCATTTCTACTGCTTGTATCTTACTATTTTGTCTTTTATTGGTTACCAGTGTTTCCATTCCATATGTTACAATTGGTATGAAATACTGTTTATATAGTGTTAATTTCTTTCTCTTGGGTACTTTGTCATCCCATAAAAGTTCTCTGAATTGATGATAAAATGTGGTACCTTTACTTAGTCTGTTGTTAATTTCAATGTTGATATGATAATAATAATAATAATAAAATAATAGCTGTACTGACCCGCTTAAGAATACAGTAGCACATGGCATAGATACCTGCCAACTTTCCTAATGGCCTATCAGTAAAAACCTCAAGCAACAGAATACATGGGAAGTGTTGCCTTATTGTAACTTTTCAGTTGGTCCATAACAAATATTCGAAGAAGAATTCATTGCAGGTTCCGTGTTGACGCTAAGAAATGACAATAACAAAAAAATAATATATATATATATAAAATTATAAAGCCCAAAAATTAACATGGTCCACATATAAAAGAAAATGTCTATCAATCGCAACAAAATTAAAACATTACAAGACGGTGGTTCAACCAGAGGTGACCTATGGAAGTGAAACTCTTTTTAAAGTTACTCAGAAAAACAGAATCGACAAAATTTTAAAAGTAGAAAGAAGAATAGCTAGAACATGCATAAATAAAAAATATCAGAAAGATGGACAGTGGCGGACAGTACCAAATGAAGTGGTATACAGAGAACTGGAGCCCATTACTGATACTATTCGGAAGAAACGGCTTTCTTTCTTTGGTCACATCATGAGGACACCAGAAACCAGGTTATCTAGAAAAATTGTAGTGAAACTTTGGAATATGAAACAACAAGTAGGATGGATTAAGGAAATTAGAGAAGATATGAAAGAATTAGAAATAACCTTGGATGACTTGCAAAACAAAACAACAAAATTAAAAAAACTGAGAGATATAAAAATAAGATTTCAGGCTAAAATAGACAAACGTAATACAGTCTTCTTCTTCTTTCTCTTTACATCATTCCCACTCCAATGTGGGGTCGATGTTTCTGACAGCTCTCCTCCATTTAGCCCGGTCATGCACATCCTCTTCTGACAACTGTTTTTCTCTGAGGTCCTCCTGTACACAATCCATCCATCTTCGTTTAGGTCTGCCTCGCATTCTCACTCCCTGTATTTGCATGTCTAGCATTTTCCTCCCCACGTAGGATTCCTCCCTTCTTCTCACATGCCCGTACCATTGAAGTCGCTTTTCTTGTATCTTCTTAGATATTTCCACAACCTTCAATGTTCCTCTTATTTTGACATTTTCCACTCTATCACGCTTAGTCACTCCACTCAACCACCTGAGCATTTTCATTTCCGTGACGTCAAGCCTGTGTGTGTGCGTTTTGCGTGCAGGCCATGTTTCAGAGCCATACAGCAATGCCATACAAACGTAATACAGTAAAAAGGGTATTTACAGATGAGGAACGCCTGAGAAGATCAGAGCGAATGAAGAGCTACTGGGCGACTCGGAAAGGAAACTTACTGAAGAAGAGGACCAAGAAATGATTGACTGAAGTGGTCCAATGAGGCCGTAAAAGCAGAAGAAGAATATAAAATTATATATAAATATATATAAATATATCATCATCTTGAGCAGTTTCCAACCGCTGGTCGGGTCTGCTTGGAACATAGGCCTCTCCATCGTTTCCTGTCCATCCACCATCTCTCGTCATTTACTGTGTCCCAGCACACTCCTCTTTCCTCCACACTCTTCTTAACTCCTTTTGTCCATCTGTCCCTTGGTCTTCCCCTTGGCCTCCTTCCCGTCATTTCCATTCCAAACATCTTCTTCGGTATCCTCTCCTCTTGCATCCTCCTCACATGTCCATACCATTGTACCCTAGATCGCTCTATTCTATTTTGCAATGGTTCCTCTCTTACCATCTCCCTGACTCTCTCATTCCTTACTCTGTCCATTCTTGTCACTCCTACCCTACTCCTCTGGAACTTCATCTCCACTGCTCGTATTTTATTCTTGTCCCTTTCCTTCATCACCCATGTTTCTGAACCATATGTCAAAATTGGCACAAAGTAGGTCTTGTAGATGATTCCTTTACATTTTTGTGGTACATCTTTATTCCATATCATCCCCCTAACACTCTTGAAAAATCCATCTGCGCACCTTCCCCTCTCATTTATTTCCATCCTATTGCCTCCCTTTTCTTCAATTATGCTTCCCAAGTACTTGAAGCATTCTACTTTCTGCAACTGCTGTCCTCCAAGTGTTATGCCCATATCCAGTCTGTTCTTCTTCCTCGTTGTGATGACCACTTCACTCTTTTGTGCTGAGAACTTCAACCTATATGATAACACTACCTTCTCCCACTCATCTAATTGCTCTTGTACTTCTTCCTCATCCTCTCCCCATACCAGAAGGTCATCAGCAAACAACATTGCCTTCATTTTCCTTTCCCCAATGCTATTTACCACTTTTCGTATGATTTCATCCATCACCACTATAAATAACAGGGGTGAGAGGGCACTTCCCTGTTTCAGACCACTCTCCAGTTGAAACCATTCCGTTCTCTCTCTTCCCACCTTTACACAGCTTTTGCTTCCCTCGTACATTGCTTTCACTCTTACCACTGTCTCCTTGTTCACTGCTTTTGCTCTCATTGCTTCCCATACCTTGTTTCTATTAATACTATCATATGCTTTCTCAATATCCAAGAAGGTCATCACCAGATCTTTCCCATATTCATAATGGTGTTCTTGTAGCTGTCTTACTGCAAAGATGAGGTCAACTGTTGACCTTCCTGGCCTGAATCCATACTGTTCTTCCCTCAGCCCATCTTCAACTTCTGTCCGAATTCTTCTCTCCAGTACCTTCTCAAATATTTTGGCGCAGTGGCACATGAGTGTAATTCCCCTGTAGTTCTTGCATTCCTTCCTACTTCCCTTTTTAAATATGGGTATTATTATCCCTCTTTTCCAGTCCTCTGGTATTTTCTTCTCCCTCCATATCACTTTCATTACTCGAAAGAGCCACTGTGTTCCTATCACCCCTGCTGCTCTCACCATCTCCACACTCACTTCGTCTATTCCCGATGCCTTTCCCTCTTTCATCTTCTTTAATGCTTCCTCCACTTCTTTCCATGTCAATTCCTTCTCTGAAATGTCTTGGTCACTGTCTGTTTCTTCCTCCACAATGTCCACTACGCTGGTTTTAGTTGGATTTAGGAGTTCCTTGAAGTATTCTCTCCAGATAACCTTTACTTCTTCCATATTTTCGACCTCCTTTCCATTCCTGTCCACCATTCTGACATTTTCCCCTGTATCTCTTCTCTTTGCCTTTATCATTCCATACAACACTTTCTTACTGCCATCACAGTCCTCCTCCATCATTTCTGTCCATTTCTCCAGCCATTTCTTTTTCTCTTCCTTCACTACTTCTCCTGCTTCTTTCTTCCGCTCTTGGTATTCTTCTCTTGTTCTGTCTGTCCTCTGTTGGAACCATTTCCTGAATGCTTCATTTTTCTTTTTCACTGCTTCCTTAGTTCTGGGGTTCCACCATGGTGTTTCCTTCCACCTTTTCTTTCCACTAGTTCTGCCACACACGACTTCCGCTGCTTCTACCAACACGTCCTTGAACCTATTCCATTCTTCTTCACCTGTTTTCGGATCATCATTCGGTAATTTGTTCCTCACTAATATCTGGAACTTCTCCTTATTTCCATCCTCCTTCAGCTTCCATGTACTTATTCTTCTTTCTTGGTTCTCAGTTCTCCTCTTTTCCTTCAGTCCTCTCACCTTGGCGACCAGCAGACGGTGGTCACTGTCCAGGGCTTCTGAAGGTATTACCCTTATATCCGTGATACTCTTCTTTGTCTCCTTCCCGCATAGAATATAGTCCACCACTGATTTCCTAGTCAAATCCCTGCTGTACCAAGTAATTTTATGGCTTTCTCTCTTCTTGTACCATGTGTTTCCAACCATTAGCCCATTTATCTTGCACAGTTCCAACAATCTCTCTCCTCCCTTATTCCTGTTTCCCCATCCTTCACCACCAATCACTTCCTCAAAACCTCTTCTATCAGTTCCGACATGGGCATTTAGGTCTCCCATGACTATCAGGTCTCTCCCCACTAACTGCTTCTGCAACTCCTCTTCAAACTCGTCCTTCTCGCCTTCTGTGCATCCCACCTGTGGTGCATAGACTTGCAGAATGTCCAGGTTTCTACCTTTCACAGTGATTCTGGCTCTAATTATTCTATCACTTACCCTCTTTACTTCCTCCCTCAGCCCTTCTCTCACCACCATTCCCACTCCATTTCTCTTCCCCTCCTCATTTCCTATCCAGTATAGCTGCAAGCCATTTCTCAGTTCTTTTCTTCCTTCCCCTCTCCATCTGGTCTCTGCCAGTCCGAGTACATCCAGTTTTCTCCTCTCCATCATATCCACAACCTCCTCCACTCTTCCCGTCAATGTAGTTATATTCAAAGTTCCGATTCGTAGTCCATTTCCATAGCCAGGTCTGCTTCCTTTAGATCTGTCCTTTCCGAGGCCCGTTCCCGTTTTAAAAGCAGTTTCATATCCACTACTGGCTTGCTAGGCCTAACGTAGCTTCACCATAACCCTGGCAAGGGGCCTGTTTTTGGTCCGCGAGAGGTATTTCCCTCAAACCCTCCGGACAAGTCCGGCGAGCCCCCCTATCCGCCACCTGGGACGCGCCCGATAGAGGAACAGGCAAACCCCCACGGGTTTATATATATTATATTATATATATTATTATAGTATATTATAATTATATATAATTGAATCGGTCGGAGCAAAAGAGCATTAAGTCAAAAATGGACATTTTTTAAACAATTAGTAATCTGAAGTGCTGTCCCAGGGCCTTGGAATGGCATAGGAAAGAATTAAGTCAGCCTTCTTATTAAGCCAGAAACCACTGATACATCTAGTACGATCACAGGAGAAAAGCATTAAGTCAATGACTTGCTGCCTTTCAGCGCTGCATTCCGTGTTTAATTTTGGCCGCACTGCAAGATTCCCGCGTGTTACAGTGCTAATGTAAATTATATTTGTGCAGGGTTTAGGTGGTTTTTATGTTATAAACCCATTTTAAAATAAAATATCATGTGAAATATTGGAAGTGTGTGATAACTATAGAGGGATCACCCTCATATCACAGATAGTAAAAATACTGGAAAGGATAATAGAAAGAAGAATGAGAAGAAAGGTGGAAGGAGAGTTGCAAAAGGAACAGTATGGCTTCAGGAGTGGAAGATCCACAGTGGACCCAATCTTTAGCTTGAGGCAGGTGATGGAAAAGAACTGGGAATATGGAGAGGATTTGATCATGACTTTCATAGATCTAGAAAAGGCATATGATAGTGTCCCCAGAGAGAAGGTATGGGAAACCATGGTTAAGAAGAGACTGGGAAGAGAAATGTTGGAAATGGTGCAAGCAATGTACAACAACTGTGTTAGCAGGGTACTGACCCCAGTTGGAAAGACAGATTGATTTAGGAACAAGACTGGACTAAGACAGGGGAGTGTGCTGTCACCTCTCTTGTTCATAATGGTGATGGATGAAATTGTAAAGGAAACAAAGGAAGCATATGGACATAAAGAAATGAAGTTACTATTATTTGCAGACGATATTGTGGTCTGGGGAAGGAACACCGAAGAAGTGCAAAAACAACTAGATGCACTGAACGGAAATATTCAGAAGTATGGCCTGAAAATCAGTATAGAGAAAAGCAAGACCATGGTGATGCCAAGAGGGGAAAGACAAGGAAAGGGCACTGTGAAAATTGGAAGTCAGAGTTTGGAAATTGTGGACACGTTCAAATACCTAGGAAGTGAATTGATGCAAACTGGTAGGTTGGACATAGAGATTGGCAGGAGGGTACAGCAGAGCAATGCATTCTATCAAAGTGTAAGAAAACTCGTTTGGGATAAGAAAGTACCAAGGAAAAGCAAGGAGGTAATGTATAAAGTGTACTATGTACCCATATTAACGTATGCAGCTGAGACTTGGACCCTGACGAGCAGGCAAGAGAGTAGAATCCAAGACAGTGAAATGAAATTCCTAAGAAGTATGATAGGAAAGACAAGGAAAGACAGAGTGAGGAATGAAGATGTTAGGAAGGAAGTTGGGATGGGAAAACTAAACGAGAGAATTGAGAAGAATAAACTAAGGTGGTTTGGACATGTAAAGAGGATGGAGGAAAATAGAATACCAAGACAGATGCTGGAGGCCAAGTGCAAGGGTAAGAGAGCAAGGGGAAGACCTAGAACGAGGTGGATCGATTCAGTGAAGAACAGCTTGAGAAAAAGAAATCTGGACTGGGACAAGATCGTGGAAGAAGAATTGTGGAAGGAAAGTGGAGAAGTGCCATAAATACCCCGACCCGGCAGGAGCTGGATAAGGGGAAATGATGATGATGATGATGATCATGTGAAATATTCATTCTGGATGGCTTAATGCTACACTAAACTGACCACGGAGCTGAAAGGCATTAAGTCACTTTTCCAAAATTGATTTGAACAATATGTTTATAAAATTAAAATTTATATTCAGCTAACCTGAATATAACCTGAATAGTTGCTTCACAATATAGATAGTGTATTTGTTAAGTTCTATGCTGTCAATGACATTTTATGTATCCCGGAAAGTAGCGAAAACTGACTTAATGCTTTTCAGCTCTGACCGATTCAATTTTAATCACAAGCAATTTGTTTCATTTTTTTTTTTCACACGTCCCAGTTGTAATTGGGGATTATATTGTATTGACCGACTGAAAAGTTGCAATATCAATTCTTGTCATTTGTTTTCATCACTTCATCTCTCATGGTGGCGACAGACTTTGCCTGACAAATTTCCCTGATGTTGCCACAAACATTCCTGATATTAATCGGGGAATCGCACTAAGTTTTCCACCATGTCAGGTTACGGCGGCAAAATAATTCTCACTTGACGCAAAATTTATTGCATTTTAGATTTATTAATTTTTTTTCTTCAAATTTGCCTGATTTTTTCTACACCTTCGTGAAATTCCCTCACATTTTCCTGATATTTCCAGAGAGACAAATTTCCCTGATTTCCAGGTTCTGTCACCACCATGTCTCTTAATTGGACCAAGCATTGACACATTTAAATAAATGAAATAAAAAAATACTGAAAACACACAGTTTTGCTGACACTGCATTCTAGCCTCAATGTTTCTACAAAAAGAAATTATACACATGGCACTTCAAAACCAAAGCAAGGGGCAGATAACCTTGCTGTTCCGCCCCTTAGAACAACAATAACTAACTAAAAGCAAAATTAAAAAACGAAACACAAAGGTTTAGAAGTATTGACAACCTAGCCCAAGTTACTCTCGAACAGACATAATTGACTGTTTAGTAACAGTGGTGTTTCCTTGCAGTTCCTTTCTCTTGTTGAATTTATTTAGCGTATGGCTTTTAGTGCCAGGAGTGTCCAAGGACAAATGAACACAATATTTATTAGATAATACATGGTGTGTAAATCAAGCTGGTGGAGTGTGAGATCAGGCAACACTGGTGACATGGGACTTGGGAGGGGAGGCAGGTGCATATGTGATACGCCATCAGTGTGAGTTGGACCTCGCTAGAGTCACGTTGGTTTTCCGTAGCAATTATTTTAGCGATGTACGAAGGTTGGAACATAAGTAGTGGCAACACGGTGCTGGAGAAGCTATGCACCGGAATTGTCTATTGTCCCAGAGAGTACGCGTTGGTGACATACCTACCTTACCTCTTACCCACAGCACCTGCGTGCGTACACTTGAGAGGAATACCGTCACTTGTGAGCTAGCGGTCCAACAGAACGTGGTCACCATATTTTCCGTACAGGAACAACGGAGTTGGATCAAGATTGAACGTGCCCGAGGTCGTACAGCACGCCAGTGTCTTCAGGGTCTGCAAGAGGCGTGCGGGGAGGCTGCATTGCCATACAGAACAGTGGCATGTTGGGTCAAGGCCTTCAACGATGGTCGGCAAACTGTGACAGACATGCATCAGGCAGGTCATCCTATGAGCGTCAGTGAAAAAGACGTGCATGTTCTTGCTGCGTTACTGGACTGTGATCGAAACCAGACGATTTGTGAGCTCGTCCATGAAACCGGATGGGCGCATACGACTGTGCTGCACATCCTGAAGGAACGCTTGGGCCTGAGGAAAATTGCATCACGATGGATGCCGCATGAGTTGACTGAATTGAACAAATGGTTGCGCTACGACGCTGCCAAGACTCACTTGGAGCGCTATGAGCGCGAAGGAGAGACGTTCCTACGCCGTATCGTCATCCTGGATGAGACATGGGCCAGATCCAACGAGCCCAAACTGAAACGCCAATCGAACAAATGGATCACCCCGAAAGTCGAAAGTCCGTCAGACCCCCAGTGCGGTGAAGGAGATCCTCGTGTATGACTGTGATGGCGTGATCCTAACTCATTACGTTCCTCCACGGCAGACCGTCAATGAAAAGTATTACTGTTCGTTTTTAGAGCACCACCTGCGCCCAGCATTGCGAAAGAAGCGGCCACACTTTCTGCGGCAACCACCCATCATGTTACACGACAATGCTCGGGCGCATACAGCGCGAGCTGTGGCAGATTTGTTTGGTCGATGGGGCTGAGAAGTACTGTATAATCCACCATATTCCCCTGACTAAAGTCCTTGCGACTTCAATTTAATCCCTATGATGAAGGAACCACTTCGTGGCATTCGCTTCCGGACTGTTGCAGAGATTCGACAGGCTGTAGACCGCTCCATACACACCATCGACAGAACGGGCTCGGCGAAAGGTATACTTTGACTTCCACATTGCTGGCAACGAGTTCTACACCACGCTGGTGACTACTTTGAACGACTGTACAGGTTGCTAACATGTACCACTTTTGTACCTCTTGATAATAAATAGTTGCCACTACTTAAGTTCCAACCCTTGTAGATTTTGCTTGTGCATTCTGACATTGAGTGACACGTTTACTGAGAGGTAAGCTGGCCCCGTGGTGTTAGGGTAGCGCACCTGCCTCTCACCCGGAGGCACCGGGGTAGATTCCCGGCTCCGTCAGGGACTTAAGAAACTGACATGAGAGCTGGAATGGGGTGCACTCAGCCTCGTGAGGACAATTGAGTAGCTGTTTAACAGTGAGGCAGCGCCCCGATCACGAAAACCAAGATTAGCGGCCCAGGGGACCCGATGCGCTGATCACGCGTCACCCCACTAGCTGGAGGCCAAATGGCTGGACAGCGGTCGCTTGATAGGCCTAGGCCCTTAACGGACTGTAGTGCCAGGGGGCTAGTATTATTATATTTACTGAGAGGTTCTTGAAAGACTTTGCAAAAGGGTCATGCTTGTGAGACCAAACATCAAACGGAACTGGGTGTTGCATCACGATGACAATGTGCCTTGTCACACAGTGATTTCAGTGAACCAGTAAGAATATTTCTGTGGTCCTCAGCCTCCTTATTCGCACGATTTGAGCCCTAGTAACTTTTTCCTCTATCTGAGATTGAAACACACCTCAAGGGACACTGGACACCATTCAAACGGCTGTAATCGACCAGCTGAAGGCGATTCCAGTATCCGAGTTCCAGCTGCTATGAGGAATGGAAGAACGCCTTCAGCGTTTTGTGGCTTCCGAAGGCAGTTACTATGAGGGGGACGGTGTTGAATTGTAATGATATTGGAATAAAACCATGTATAAAAATCAGTCTTATTACTTAACTTACACACCTCGTACACTGTATCACAATGACAGTTCGAGGGAGTCTGCAGATATTCACCTCCAATGATCTTGCACCTGTCCCAACACTGAACAGGTTTCTTTATATCCTCCTTGAAGAATGATACTGGTTCCTGGTGAAAACGCTCTTCCACTCAATGGTGAAACTCATTTTCATCACATTTTGCCAGAACTGCTTCTGCAATTTTGTAGTGGCTTGTTGTAAATGTTCAGATTGTGAAGAAGCTGTTAGGTATGTAAAAGAACAGAAAGGCTGTGGTTCGTCGGGGGCACCTGATATTTCTCTGATCCTCTGGAACAAAGACTGCTTGAGAGATTTTATTGTAAGCCCATGCTTCATTTCACCATTGATCAACTCGTAGATGATCTTTTCTATAAAATCCTTCCTTAGAGGTTTCTGGCCAGTGTTTGATTAATACACTACTTGTGTGTTGATGGTGAAAATATTCAGTGGCATATAAAAAATTATCATTGGCCATCCTCTGCTGTTTTGAGAGCACCATAGTTACTACACAGTTTGGCCGAAACATCAACTCCTGATTTAGTCTCATTGTACGCCATCATTATTTCGGGCTTGCCTGTGTCTGGAACGATCGCACCGTTATGATGCAGGGTTGATAGGAAAAAAAAAATTCTTGCGTTCCTTTGGTGTGTAAGAAATTAAGGTCAAATCTCTTTGGTATTCAAACAGTGTCGATTTGATTTCACTGAGGTAAAAAGTTTTCCAACCCTTGACAATGCAGTGCGAAAGTTCTCTCTGGGATTGGTAAGTCTGTGAAGACAAGCCTTGGCGTCAACAACAGTCCCCCACCACATCTCCCACTCGACCTTGTGCTGTAAATCGCGCCAGAAAATTGGTAAGCGTGTCGCTAAGTTTCTCATTAATCATCATCATCATCATCATATTCCAGCTCCAGTTGCCCGGGTGCTGTTAACGAGCCCTCGCCACCTTTTCCTGTCCATGAATAGTTGGTCTTCATGGGCCCTTCTCCAGTCTAGCCCTTTGTCTTCAAGATCATCCTTGATTTGGTCCAACCATTTTTCTTTTGTCTTCCTACTGGTCTTTTTCCTGGGATAATCTTGTTGAAATAAGCTTTTGGTGTCCTCTCATCTCCCATTCTTTGAAGATGCCCATACCATCCTAATCGTTGCTTCTGCAAATATTTTGTAGCACTGATATCTATGCCAGCCTCTGTCCCGTTTGTTTTGTTCCTTACTTTGTCTCTCCTTGTCCTTTGAAGCATTGTTCTTATAAACTTCATTTCGGATGTCTGAATCCTACTTTCTTCTCTTCTGGACAGGATGCATGTTTCTACTCTGTAAGTTAGAATTGGGATGCAGCATGTCTTAAACAGTATATGTTTACACTTCCTGGGAACTTTATTATCCCACAGTAGTGTTCTAACTTGTGCATAGAAGGTGGCTGCATTACTAGTCCTATTTGTTACTTCACTGTTGGTGTTGTTATCCTTACACAGTGTGCTACCAAGATATTTAAATTGATCAACAGTTTGTAGAGGCTGATTATTCAAGTAAATGCTTGCATTAGACACTCCTGTTGTCATCACTACTGTCTTACTTTGGCTTATTTTTAACCCATACTCCTTGAACTGCTTGACCCATGCATCCAGTTTTCCTTGTACCTCTCTGGCACTTTCTCCGCAAATCATGATATCATCTGCAAAGACAAGGGCATTTGTTTCATTACCTTTTTTCTTCTTTTATTCTCTTCAGGATTATGTCCATGACTGTGATGAATAGCAATGGTGAAAGTGAACTTCCTTGTTGGACTCCTTGTTTTGTTGTGAACCATCTGCTTTCCCCATTACCTATTCTTACACATGCCCTTGTGTTTTCATACAGCATTTCTCATTAATATGGGAAGTAAATACATATATATTTTCTTTTTATAGTAAAGAAAATTTTTGGTTATCGTTATAATAATCTTGTTTGTGTGCTTGTGATGTTGATTTGTGATGAACGACTTTCTTCATTGAATGTGGCTACTATGTTCTTGTGAAAATAATTAATATTCATTATTAAGTACGGTCCACGACACCTGTGTGAGTCCTCTGTGGCTGGCTCACCTTGTGTTCCCAGTTGCACATGCCTGCACTAGACAGATTTTGATGCAGTTTTCACCATTCTGTAAAGGATTTCTCAAGGAAGGTTTCTGTAAAAAACATTCATTTATGACCAAAGGAACCCGAACAGTAATGATTTCAGTGAATTGAGTCAAAGAAAAGCCGGCCGATGGTGTGCCTTTTAAGTTTACGTTCTGTAAACCGTTAAAAATATCTATATAGTCTGGTTGGGTCCTTAGTTTACGGGCTGCGACAACGCGGTCAGGTAGCCCCGTGTACTTTGGGTGTGTGTAGAATCTGTCTGATAACCGGTGTTAATTGTGATGACTCTATTAGTGTGTGTATCTGTTTTAATTCAAGTAAGGACTGCAGACAATCCATTTTTCCAAGTAGTTACTACTTTTGCCGCCAAACGCCACCGTCAACGACCAACTAGTTCAGAACTTAGTTACCAGATGCCACTGCAGTCGGCTCTTGACGATGAACGTAGGAACCTAAGAACGTTAGTCAAATGTTTAACCTATATATAATTATCTTAACACAGGTGCAATTAGTGGAAGGTTCTTTAACATGCCATGAATCTATGACATGGGACTGCCGGCTTTACTTCCCCTCCGAAGGAAGGCATACTGAGGGATTTCTAACGTTCTTAAAAAATCCGACGACTTCGGCCGAGTTTGAACCCGTGATCTTTTCTGTAGAAAAACATTCATTTATGACCAAAGGAACCCGAACAGTAACGATTTCAGTGAAATGAGTTAAAGAAAAGCCTGCCGATGGTGTGCGTTTTAAGTTTACCCTGGGTACACCGTTAAAAATATCTATATAGTCTACTATGAGTGTAAGAATGGTTCAGCATGAAAAGTTCTACAGAATAGTCTGCGAGAGCATATCTCTATCTTAAATACCTCGTCCACTATAAGTGTTTTTACGCTTTCATTTCTTTCAACAATATCCATTCAGTGGAAATTTAAATTACTAGGTTCGGAGCGAGTTTATGGGCTAGCCTATCACCCCAGCTTTGGCCAGCATCAAACTGTCGAGTCGTGTTGAGTAAAGACTTTAGAGAAGAGTAATGTGTTTGGAGTTTCGCTGTTCACCGTGGCTTTCCTGAATTGCGTCTGGGACCTGCCATCTATGCGCCTTTTAGGCTTACGATGGGTAAACCACGGCCTGTTCGCCATCTCTTGATGAATACAGTACTTTTGCATTTGTCAGTTGGCACAGGCTAGAGTAAAAGGTGGCTTTTCACCGATGTCTCAGTCTCACTCATGGCTGTGATTATATGGAAGCTACTGAGGTATGGGTGGGGCTTAGTAATGGCATTCGAGGCACAGTCAGTGCCTGTGAATGCTGTGAAAGGTTCAACTCATAGGGTTAGGACTACTGTTCTGACTCAGTGAGGAAAGCAATGGCAAACTACCTCACTCCTCTTCTTGCCTAGAACGCCTCAAAATAGTGCTGCCTTGGGTTTTTGTGGGTATCTACTCACATAACGTAACGGCGGTACTTTTTGAGGATCCAACCAGCCTTCGGGCTGACTACCTAACAGACAGAAACCATTGAAGATACCGGACGAAGCTGGGGCAGGTTGTTAGTTTGTCAATAAAACATTTCTCATATCTGACTCATTCTTCTTCTTCCTCGCCTTGCGCGGGGTCAGCTTTCTTAATCCTAAGGCGCCAGTCATTTCGTTATAAAGCATCGTCAGCAGATAGGCCCAACACTCTCATGTCCCTTTGGACATAAGTCATCCATGTTGTTTGAGGTCTGCCGCTCCCTCTCTTTTGTGTAGCCATGGAAACGCACTTCTTCACTATATGATTTTCCGGTCTTCACATCCGACTCATTACAAAGTTTAATTAAAAACTTCTGTAGTTTAATAATTGCAAATACTGTTGTACATATGTAAGTGTTATACAGTAGAGTCTCGATTATCCGACCTAACTGGACCTGGAGTACGTCGGATCACCGAAAATGTCGGATAATACAGAATAACTTTGAATATGAACTAAAACAAATAGGTAGGCTATATTGTATTACTAAAACAACGCCATGTTTTACAGTTTACATGATAATTTACTGAATTATCAATTAAATTGTACATGCAGTATTGAACAAAAAATTCCAAATGCCTTTAAGAAAAGAAACTTGTCAACAATGTCTGCTTGCCTGCTGATTCACATTTTCTTGCTGCGAGATCTCGTCATTGTCGAAAAATCAACACCACCGTTGCACTTGCCTCTGGCTGTTGCTCCACGTACGTTAACCCTTAATCGGGCGCATGGCGGTCTAAACGACCAAAGTCTTAACATTTTTGACAGGCAATCCGTTAGAAAGTTAGCGATGCCCCCTTCCCTCCAGACTATCTCGGCCAAGGGATCATCTAGCCATCTGATAGTCTGGCCCGTCTCTAGTCAGGCTGTAAAGACTGAAATACAGTGCTTTACAGTAATTTGACCGTTCAAGATGGATATGTCTCAATATATTAAATATATTAGTGAGTGTTGGGTTGGGATGGGGGTGGGGGAGGGGCGGTGAGGGGGGGGGGGGGGACTAACATGATTATTCTACCATTTTACTAACCGAGAAAAAATAAATAGAAAGGAACTTTGGTGTTCAGAGCTTTCCAGATTTCTTCTCAAAACAACACCTCTTACAACGGGATATATCTTTATAAGGACTATTGAGTACAGAAAAATATGATAAATATTATCTAAATAAGTATAAACTTATATACAACAAAATTAATCCTCAACATTTTTATTAGAACCCAAGATCGTTCAGTGAAGGACTAAAAATTTAGAAAGCGGTCTAAATGACCGATGCGCCCGAGAGTGTTCGTCGGATGGGTGCGCCCGATTAAGGGTTAATGCCTTATTCGCTGTGAGACATCGTTTTATCCTTTTGTTCTGCAATGCCTAGTTCTTCTTCTTATTATTATTCAACATCCACATTTTCGTTAGCATTCACAAAATCAATAATATCAGGGTCAGTTAGTTCAATCAGCTGATCTTGTGCACACCACTTGTTCATATCGAGTCGTAGCGTCCTCACAGCCAGGAATGCAATTCAGTAAGGGAACCATGTCGGATAACACGGAGTGTCGGATAAGCGAAGGTCGGTTGAGCGGGACTCTATTGTATACATATCAGCTGAACCTAAATTAAGCCCAAGTGAGCAGGATTTGATGGTGTTTGCTTGAAAAATGAAACTAGTCATCCAATTAGCCTCCGATTTATACAAGATCTATTTTACAAACCCTTACCCCTCGTCAGTCGGGCGAGCCCTGACGTAACGAATTTCCCGTTACAGTCGTGAGGGAAGCGAGCCCCAACATCACAATTGTGTTTTCTACTGCTCGCCTGTCATCTCTGCCCCAACAAATTATCCATTCTTATTTGGTGCTGCGATCTGTTGATTGCATAAGGAATGTCATGAAATCTCGATATTGCGAAGCAGACAACCGTTTAAACTCTTATTTGGAAGGCCGTGCAATCTGTCAGCTGTTACTCGGCGACCACCAGGAAGCAAACATGGCTGATCGGACATTGACAGAGTATGAAATACGGCAAGCTTTTGATAATAGTGACGACACATCCGAGCCTGAATTGATGAATGCGACGTAGTAAGCAGTGAAGGTGATAACACAGCGTTATCAGTGACAGTGAACAGAACGACTCTGATATTGAAGAAAATAATGGACCGTTATTTGTTTTCACTTAGGGCTGATGACCTACATGTTCATGGCAAAACTACTTCATGTATACATGTTGATGGTGACTTGACAGTGTTCCTATTGAATACATTTCTAGGTAAACATAGTTAGTTATTGTTGCTTTAAGGGGCAGAACTACGAGGTTAAGCTGTTGGCTTCTCACAAGGTGGTCTGGGTTCGATTCGCGGTCAATGCATGTGAGATTTTCGAAGTGAAATGCCATGTCCTGTGGTTCGTATTCCACTTAAAAAGGAGGTCCCGTGGATCATAATCACAAGATTCACAGTCACGTAAATCTATAATCTTCTTTCCAAGACGATAAGGCTAATTACGGTAAGTTTGCTCTTTTCATTTTCCACCTCACTAAACTGAAAATATGAATCTCAGTTTCAAGACTCTCTTAAATGACGTTATAACAAAAATTAACTGTAGTTAAATTTGATCCCCTTGATCTACGTACAAACCAGTCTAAACTGTAGTGTGTGGCAACACTGTTCTGTAACCCGTCAATTCACCGCTATCTGTCAGAATACTTCTCTGGGAATTACAATAAATTATAATTTACAATGGCCAGGTATGAGAATCGAATCTTTACATCTAGTCTAGTCACTGTCCACTTGTGGAGTTTTTGTGGGAAAAGCACAATCTTGACACACGCAAGTCAGATGCTCCAAACACATATGTCTGCCGCACTTCATACAACTGTATTTGGTTTTCCTGTTCTTCTTACGATCGCAAAACTTACAACGGCCTTGTATACGGATTGGTCCCGGCATTGAAGGTTGTGGTTCATCGGGGGCACCGGATATTTCTCTGATCCTCTGGAGCAAAGACTGCTTGAGAGATTTTATTGTAAGTCTATGCTTCATTTCACCATTGATCAACTCGTAGGCAATCTTTTCTATAAAGTCCTTCCTTAAAGGTTTCTGGCCAGTGTTTGATTCATACACTACTTGTGCGTTGATGGTAGAAATATTCAGTAGCGTATAAAAAATTACCATTGGCCATCTTCTGCTGTTTTGAGAGCAATCATAGTTACTACATAGTTTGGCCAAAACATCAACCCCTGATTTGGTCTCATTGTACGCCATCATTATTTCGGGCTTACCTGTGTCTGGAACGATCACACCGTTATGATGCAGGGTTGATAGGAAAAGCAAATTCTTGCTTTCCTTTGGTATGTAAGAAACTAAGGTCATATCTCTTTGGTATCCAAACAGTGACGATTTGATCTCACGGCCAGTATTACGTGTAAATTCCAGAGGCAACTGCTGCTTGTTTTTTCTCAATGCCCCAATTACTGTAAGATTATGGTCTTTCAGAAGTTTCTCAGCCAATTCAACACTTGTAAACCAGTTATCAGTAGTGACATTGCGGGAAGATCCAGATATGACTTTGCATAGACGCTCGACAACATCTACGGGTGTATTGCTGACGTTGTAAGGACCTGGAGGTTGTGTGCCGACATCTACCTCTAGGTTTTGGGCATAAAACATGTTTGCATCCACTAAAGCAAAAATCTTTATTCCGTACTTACTGGCCTTGTTGGGGATATATTGACGAAATCCACACTTTCCTCGGAATGCTGGCAGCATTTCATCTACGGTAACATAGTTGGAAAGATTGTATCCAGCCTTGCAGTTTTCTACGAATTCATCGAAAAGCTCCCGGATGGAAGCTAGCTTATCAGTCTTTTCTCTTTCAGCCCTGGTTCTTCTGTCATCAAACCTAATAACTCTAAGCAGAAACTTGAAGCGGTTTTTACCTATAACAAGTCTGAATATTTCGATTGAAGTACCATTAGTTTTGAACAAATCATCAGCATTCATACGACTGCACTTTCTTATGCCAGCAAGTAGAAAAAGGCCGATAACAGCCGTGATTTCAACCTTTGTAGTAGGCTGGGCATCTCTTTCTCTTCGGTAGTGATGGCGAATAGAGTTGATGTACTTATTTGTATTTTCGACAATTATGTCAAGAACTTTGTCGCTGAAAAAGAATTTCCATGCATCAATTTCAGTCTTTAGTAAACTAGTACTCGCTGTAGTGCTTGGCAATATCACAGGTGAGACGTTGGTTGAATGAGTATGCCTAGGACGAAGTGGGCTTTTGTCCCAGCTGGTACCGTCTTTCCCTCGAAACTGTCGTATTCGCCTTCCAACATCTTGAGTTGGAACTGGGCTTGGTGTTGAACGTGGAGCTTCTTCCTCGTCGCTGAATTCTTGCTCACTTTCACTATCTTCTTGCCGTGTCTCAATATGGTCGACTACGTCGTCATCTTCTGAATCTGACCATAGGGCTTCATAGCCTGAAACTTCCCCTAAAAAGCGCCTGATACGTTCAGCTTGATCTTCATTCACCCTCTGTAACAAATACAAAAAGTACAATCACCTTTTGCAAGACTATTGGATTATCGAGTCAAAATAAGAGGGTAGCCTGAAGTGATATAAGGTAAGTAAGCTTATAACGCAGTTCAAATATGGATAATAGTTACGTCTATCATACAATATAAACACACGATTTGAAGTAATATTAGCAGAAAAAAAAATTAAAATGAAATACCTACCTCCGAATGACTCTTGATTTTACCCGCACGACTGCACATATACGGAATTCGGGACCGCAAGTCAAATTCTAGGCTGACATGTTCAATCGATTTCTGCATAAATCACACCGAGGAATGAGTATGTATGTTACCAATGTAATTAGGGAATATCCTCGACCTGTCACCGATGTTGCCAAAATTACAAGCGAACAAATGTAGGCACAGACTTGTGAACTGTGCACTTATGATTAAAGAATTATAACGCACTTGAACTGCATTTCAGCGACCATTTCGTAAGAGTTACCCTACCACATTTTAACCAAAAAATGTTGCCCACATTTTAATTCTGCTTATGAGCACACGTCTGATTCGGAGGCTTGTTGTTACAGTGGAACAAAGACGAGTTTTATATATTATCCGTAGGAACTGAGGATTCCCTAGGGTTATCACTCTCTATAGCTGAAGCTGTTTGTTTTCATATGGAAATAAATACAGTTTGTACCGAATTACATTGCATAATTGTTGCATATTTCTAGCCAAACTTTCGTGGAAGAAAAGGCAGGGTGTGACGATTATGCAAAGAATATTTATTTATTTATCGTATGGCTTTTAGTGCCGGGAGTGTCCGAGGACATGTTCGGCTCGCCTGAGTTTGTAGCTGCTTCCAGCGGACACCCTAAAGGGTGAGCTACAAGTTACGTTCAATTTCAAGTAGTTCCAACTTTCGCCACCAGATATCAATGATACCTAGTGGAGAACGTTGGAACTTTGATAGAGCGTTCTGACGAAATCTAACCTAACGATGTTGCTTTGCACAAGTTTAGTCTGTGAAAGGATCTTTTACATGCCATAAATCTATGACATGGGACCGCCGGCTTTACTTCCCCTCCGAAGGAAGGCATACTGAAGGATTTTTAACGCTCTTAAAAAATCCGACTACTTCGGCCAGGTTTGAACCCGCTATCTTGGGCACAGTAGTTCAGCATGCTACCGACTACGCCACCGAAGCTGCTTGCGAAGAATAAATTCAACGGAGAAAAACCACTAACTCATTTTTAATATATTGTATTATTATCTGTCCATAATGTAGAAATTTGGGCTTATGCAGTGTTTTATTTAATCAAACTCGACACGTTTCGAAAGAAACCATCTCTTTCTTCATCAGGAATAAACGGAAATACTGTACGACTAAATTGTTGCTAAGAGAAACTAAAATAGGTGCCCTAAGATGGATGCCATTTTAGCCCCATGTTAGGGACAACGAAAAGCAGCAGTGTATTACTTTCTGAGGGTTCTGATAATAGGTAGCCAGGACTCACCGAGATTGTAGCCGCTGTTGCGGTTGAAATTATCAGGGTGTTTACGTATTTCGAATTTGATTATATAAAACACGGCATAAGCCCAAAATTATACATTATGGATAGTATCATGGGCCGTGAAAGTCTAAATGATAATATTATTATCTGCTTAATTTGTAATCCCATGTATTTCCCTTTCAGCAATTGTGGTGTTTGAAGCCATATTTTCAGTGTTGCCTTAGTAAACAAGAGTTTAGTGCTTTTCAGTCCGTCAACACGAATGTACCCAAAAGAGATGGGTTATGCCCTAATCCTGAAATAAATTACATGAGATTAATAATTACTGTGTATAAATACTGTGTATTTATTAATTTCATGTAATTTGTTTCAGGATTAGGGCATAACCCATCTCTTTTGGGTACATTCGTGTTGGCCGACTGAAAAGCACTAAACTCTTCCTTTCAGCAAAATTGCAGTATACTTCATGTATTTTCCAATTGTGAAAACAATGTGTATAATATCACGCACGAGTCTCTGTTGCGATATTTCCACGGAAGTAGCTGATACTACACTGGCACGGGGTGTCCCTTGCGTAAGGTTCCGCCAATAGCAGTTGGATCCGTTTTTCATCTGGGTAAACTGGGATTATAGCGGGTTCAAACCCGGCCGAAGCCGTCGCATTTTTTAAGAGCATTAAAAGTCCCTCAGTATGCCTTCCTTCGGAGGGGAAGTAAAGCCGGCGGTCCCATATCATAGATTTATGGCATGTTAAAGAACCTTCCACTAATTACACCTGTGTGAAACTAAATTGTATAGGTTAAGAATGTAGACAATGCTCTTAGGTTGCTACGTTCGTTGCCAAGAGCCGACTGCGGTGGCGTCTAGTAGCTAAGTTCTGAACTAGGCCTAGTAGTCATTGACGGTGGCGTTTGGCGGCAAAAGTAGGAACTATTTGAAAAATTCAAAGTTGCAGTCCTTTCATGAATTAAAAAAACAGATACACACACTAATACAGTCATCACAATTAACACCGGTTATCAGACAGATTCTACACACACCCAAAGTACACGGGGCTACATGACCGCATTGCCGCAGCCCCTAAACTAAGGAACCAACCAAACTGGGATGAGCAGTGTTTCGTACAGTGACTTATTGAATCTCGTCATTCTGAGGTCAACTCGTGGAAGTGATGGGTCCATACAAGTTTCATTTCCCTGGTCTGGCGCTGTGCACGACCACTTTCTAGCAAGCTGGCCGCTCACATAGCGTGGGTCATAGCCTGCAGGCAGAGAGACAGACTCCTTTCTTCCGACAAGGTAATGCCAGATTATACGCTCACGGCAGCATGTACAACCAACCAGCATACAAATACAAACGTGCTAAGCGACGATGCTGGCCGCCCGCGTCGCTTGGTCATAGCTGCATGCCAAGAGACGTGATCCATTTCTCCTGACAAAGCCACACCAGGTTATAAGCTTGCCACGGTGGGTGAGTGGATAGCGTGTCGGTCTACTAACCCCATGTCATACGATGTTGGCATGTCAAAGAACCCATTTGAATTCAGTAGGCAGTGTTCATAATGGCAAAATTAATCTCGGGAGTTTCCGCCAACACAAAGTTCCTCATTTCTCTACTAGAAAGCGCTATAGTGTTCAAGGAGCTTAGATATCTAACCTCCTTGACTTTCATAGTGATTCAAGGAACAACGAAATTCGACATACAAGTTACCCTCTGGGTGTCAAATTACAAAGCTTGCACCCGGCACACGAGGCCATACAATATTATTATTATTACCAGGTTATAAGCTTGTGGCAGCGTGCAACCAATCCCCGCAGAAATACGAATGTGCTGTGACGATGCCGAACGCTCGCATAACTTGCGTCGTAGCTTGCAGTCACAGACTCTTTTCTTCTGACAAGGTCACACCAAGTTATAAGCTCACAGCAGCATGTGCAACTGGCCAGGGCACAAATACAAATGGGCTAAGTGACGATGCTGGCTGTTCGCATCGCGTGGTCATAGCCCGTAGGCACAGATATGTGACTACTTTATCCTGACAAGGCAGACCGGCACATGAATACTAATGTGCTATGCGAGGAATTACGGTACTTCTACTTTCAACTCAAAATTTAAATATGGTTTTGCTTTCCAGATTCATCCTCATATCCGAATCCTGTTCCACCTATTGCCAGGTCTGGGTGTTTATGAGTCCTCTCCATTTTAAATACAAAGTTGAAGTACAAACTATATTTATTAGTGTATAATAATTCAGGTCCACTAAGTACCTTCGGTCATAACTGTTAATACAGCAGTCTCGATTAACCGGTTTGTGGATGACCGTATTTATGCGTGTATAAGCCGGACACCCTGATTTTCCTAAGTTGCTTTCAGGAAAAAGGAAAATAGATTGAAGCTAATAAAACCGCACGTGTTTTTCGTAATAATTCAGATACATCGTAATTCCTACCCAGGGTACGTTTTCCTTCTTCCTTGATCATTTTACTGTTTACTGTAGTATTAAAGTAACTCATTTGTTTTTGTTGATTTACGATAGAAAGATATTACATTGAGATTAATTTATGTTAATACAGTATATTGACCACTGCAGACCAGTGACACCTCTGACAAAACCACACGGGTGGCTTTGGTGCAATTTTAAACTATTGTCACATTTAAATTTTTCATTATGACTACTGTAGTGGTTTTTTGCTTCTTTCTATTACTACTTGTATGGATCTATTATACAGTAAAATCAAGATTCCACAAGTGTAAATTTTTTCTTTGTTCAGCAATTTACATTGTAATTATTAAGGCCCAGAAGTTCATGTAAAATCATATTTTTGCATATTTGGTTATTTTTCCTCCTCTGCCTGTTTAAGTGCATCTCTCTACTTGAGAAAGGCATATATTCTAATTTCCTATTGTTTTGAAGTGCTTTTTGTTACTTCATGTAACGTCATATTTTTTTTTGATTCGGACTCCGGCAGTCTCGTGGCTGGTCAGTCAAAACCTGAACATTTCCTTGTTATTGAGAAAGTTGCTTTCAACTCCATTAAATCACCCCGAGTATTTGTATCATCTGCTAATTAGTAGTTTGTCCTGTCTGTGAGGAAGAACCGAATTCTCCTCTCTTAATCGTCGCACCCTACTTTTCAAATAAATAAAAAATGGTATAAAATTTCATCGCATAATCGTCGCATAGCACATTTGTATTCGGGCGCCGGTCGGTTGCACACGCTGCCGCGAGCTTATAACCTGGCGTGAGCTTGTCAGAAGAAAGGAGCCTGTCTCTCTGCCAGCAGGCTATGACTCACGCTATGCGAGCGGCCGGCAAAGAGCACGCTAGACAGCGGTGGTCCAGGGAAGTGAAACTTGTATGGACTCATCGCTTCCGCGATTTGGCCTCGGAATGACGAGATTCCATAAGCCGTCGTCGACCAAACCTGGTGCCACAGTAAACACGAAACGGCTCAAAGTTCCAGTAAGGAAGACTAACCGGATAAGTATCAGCCTGTATTATTACAGTATAACCATAGTGGATTTTGTATAACCATATTATCATCCCAAACTGACAAACTCCGGATTTTTATCACCATTCTAGCATTTCACCTAACATTAGATATACTACATTTAGCATACACTGACAGTTGCATTACCAATACTGCAACTAGATAATTGTACATATTGTAAATATTTTTCACCTGTATTCTCAAACATAGATGTTATAGCCTAAGTGTAATGGATCTGACGATGATCGCTTGACGATTGAAACTGGTCATCCTAGTGTATTTATTAATCTCATGTAATTTATTTCATGATTAGGGCACAACCCAGCTCTTTTTGGGTACATTCGTGTTGACCGACTGAAAAGCACCAAACTTTTGAATACCAAATATGTTTCAGTCCTCTATTATATTTATTCGGCATTCACTATGTAAATATTGAAAAATTATTTTTATTAAAAAAAATTCAATGCCTATTAAATTTGTAAATCAGCTATACTTAAAAATTAACGTGATAAAATAATTATTGATGGTCAACACCGCTTGAAGTTCCATAAAATAACATTTACTGCTCTTTAGAACCGTTTCTTAGTTGAGATGTGTAGTTATACGTCCATCTGTTCATTTTTTCTTTATATTCAAAATAGAAACGCTTAAGATTATGGAGTGATCGTAATTGCCGTATTTTTTTGCATATTTTTTGAAACGTGATGCATACCTGACCAATAATTAATGCATTTTTGCATGCATATTTATTTAATAGTGCATGAACTTCTGGGGCTTAGTAATTATATTAAAACTGATGGGGAATATTTAAAGATTTACACCTGTGAATAAGGACATAAAAAACATTACATTTTGCACTTTAAATCAATAAATTTTCAAAACAAACATACTACTTTACAACACCTCTAACAACGATTAAAGGCATGAAAATGTAACTTCTTTCAAAATTGCTTTGATGATTCCATAGGATTTATCAAAAGCTGGAGAACAACACATAGGTTCTCCACTTTTAGGAATATAATGTACTGAGTGTTGCAATGCGTTAAAAATATTGTCACTATGATTTTTTGGTAGTTGTGCAAATAGATGGGTCTCCCTTCAAGTACAAATAAACCAATCAAAAATGCGATACCATCCTTATATTTGTTGTTGTTAATTCATTTGAATGGTTTGGTATATCCTAGACATCAGCCCCATGTAGTTTGGTGTGTGCAGTAGCATAAGCAGGATTTCTTTCTAGGGGCCCCTAGAACTTCATTCATACAGTACTGTAAGGTAGTCGTGGAAATTATTAAAATGATACGGTATTTCAATTACTATTCATAAAAAGCAATAATTAAATAAACATTCTCTTTGCATGAAAACTATTTTAATTACATTTTCCAGCAAAATAAAATAAAAATTGAAAAATTCCAATTTAAAAACATATCGAAAACAGTACCGGTAACTAAATATTGAAACTGAAATGATGCAGAGGTAACATTATTATTATTATTATTATTGAAACAGCGCACAATGTGCAAAATACAAAAGTGAGTAACGTACTGTACATTATTCCAATCTCAATTGGGTTATTGATATATGGCTTTGTCGGCAATTTTGTGCATGATATCGAGGACAATATTTGCTGCATAGATCACACACACATTGTTCAGTTGGTTCGTGGAATCGCTTGGTTTGGCCGAACTTGTAGTGAAAGCCATGTGTAGCGTATCGAGTCATTATGTGTCGGAGTTCATAGATTGCATGTTTCCATTCATCAGTCATTATTGTGTCAGTTGCGTAGAAATAATCCCAGATAGCGTTTTGCTTTTCTTTGAGGATTTGAAGGGCACTCTCATAGGCCTCTGTGTGTGCCAGTAGCATCTGCAGTCTAATGTCTTCTATGAAGAACATTTGTTTTGTGAAGACGTAAGTCAGTCTGGACAGCGCTGTCTTCCCAATACCAAAACTCTTTTCATATAGCGGGCTTTGACTTTCTCTATTGTTAATAGGTAGTTTTCTTTTAGTTTGTCCCAAATTATGTGGATTCCGTAAGTCGCTATTGGTGCTATGGCCGTTTTAAATAATGTCATAGCCGTTTTTATCGAGAGTTTTTGGGGCTGCTGAATGTTGGAAATTGTTTTTATTGCTGCTGTTGCTCTCTCTTTCACATAAATGCTGAATGATGTCAGTGTTGTTTGGAGAGTAACTCCAAGATATTTGAATTTTGAAACTAGGTGATTATCTTGAAGGGACAGTGTGTCCTTTGGGGAGAATTTTCCACCTCTTCTGAAAATCATTTGTTTAGTTTTGTCGTGGTTTATTTGTAAGCTATTTTCCAAAGCCCATGCGGAGAGGCTGTTCAGCACCTTTTGTAGCTCTTCCTTATCTTCTGAGCCTATTATCATATCATCTGCATAAAGTATGAGAGTTACTGAGCTGTCCGTAATGATCTTTGTAATATCTGCTGTCAAGATATTGAATAGGATCGGGCTTATCGGATCTCCTTGTAGTACTCCGGTAATTTGCGTTAAAGTTTTGGACAGGGTAACATTGTCCATACATTACTGCTTATAATATTGATATTATTATGGTGTTTGAAGCCATTTCTTCTTCTCGGTTGGTATAGGCCATCTAAGGACCATGACATTCAACTGTTACATTTGGAGTGGGCTTTGATGTTTGCCCGGTAGTTACGCATCCTCAGGCTGTGGTTGTTTCCTCCTCTCCTGTGTCCAGAGAGCACCTGTTTTCTTTCTTGGCGGTTTGTCCTGGAACCTCAATTGCTGAAGCATCTTCCTGAGAAATGTCCGGTCTTTTAAGTCTCTTTCCGTCCCTCCAAGTTCTTGCAGATCTTTGCTCTCTTCCCACAACCATGGTAACTTGGTCTTCGGCTTTTGCCAGTAACCGAGGAGCTGGTTGGTCAACCTGGTAGGATGCATCCTGTAGACGTGTCCATAAAATGCTATACGTCGTTTCCTAGCAACATCCGTGATTCTTTCACAGTACGTGTAGAGGTCTTGATTAGGTCGCCTTCTGTATTCATCCCTTTCCTTAACAGGCCCCAATACCTTCCTCATTATCTTTCTCTCCTGTACTTCGAGTTTGTCCGTGAGTCCCTTCCGGTTGAATACTGGACATTCTGAAGCATATAAGACTTCAGGACGTATAACTGTCTGGTAGTGTCTCATTTTAGTCTTTCGGGAGAGACACTTCTTATTATATGTGTTCTTGGTTAGTTGATAAGCCATTTCTAACTTGTTAACTCGAGTTGATAGTGCCCTTACTTCCGAGAGATTTGGTTCCAGCCATTCTCCTAGGTACTTAAATCTGTCAGTTTTCTTGACCTCTCCCTGGTCCAAATGCAGTGTACAAGGAGATTCACTGATGTTTGTGATGTACTGTGTTTTTTCAAGTGACACATATAGTCCTACCTTAGCTGCTTGTTGTCTGAGAACATTAAGTTGTTTCACAGAAGGTTTTATTGAAAAGGAAGGAAGATTGTAGTTTTACGTGACCGTGAATCTTGTGATTATGAGCCACGGGACCTCCTTTTAACGTGGAATCCGAACCACAGGACATGGCATTTCACTTCGAAAAGAAGGTTTTATTGAATGAGATAGAAGTGCCAGGTCGTCAGCAAATGCCAGGCAATCACCACTGAGCCCATTGCACTTGTGTCCCAAAGTGATACCAGTTGGTACCCTAAACCATTTATTGATATTATGTGAGAAAAGATAATGTTTTGCTCTCCATGCTCTTACTGCCATTAGGCTACTATTGACTCTCAAAATCTGCCTATCGTTATGGCTTTTATCTGCATCATCGATAGGAATAAATTGCAAAAACTCCTCATGTACCGAATTATTTTTAAGGGAACGGACACATAGTGAGACAGTTATTCACATTTAGTAGCCCGAAGCGACGTGAAAAATGTTACCGTTCACACACTTGAACAGCAAAACTGATCCATGGCTAGCCTCAACGCTGAAGGAGGAGTCTCGCTACGAGTCGAGTGTATGGCATTCACCAAGCGAAGAATATGATCACTTTTAAAATATATACAGGAGTAATGAAGCCTCAATAGTGGTAGTGAAAAACAGGTGATAGATGGGACAATATAAGGACTCAAATAAACAAATGCCTCGGGGGGAGGGAGGGAGGGGAGGGGGAGGCAATAGAAAAGAAGAGAATTGAAGCATTTGAAATGTGGTGTTCCAGGAGAATGATGAAGATCAGATTGGTAGATAGGGTTACAAATGAAGAGGTCATTTATTTTAAGTACAGTGCACTCCCGATAATTCGCGTGCGGATAATTCGCTTTGCGGTTAATTCGCGGGTCTCCAAATATATTTTAAATATAAATTCTCACGGCAACTAATCATCATGCTAAGTAAAGCAATCTCTCGGTCATTTAAAAGAATTTTCGTGCGACGCAATGCGTAAAGACGAAATCATTGACATTCGAGAAGACTGAACTGCGTCTCTCTGTGATGGAACAGTAGGCCTACTTGCGCGATGTTCGAAACATACGAGCAGGTTGCCGCGAGTCCTTTATCTTCGAAGCCCAAACAATACAAGAGGAATGCGCTTTCACTGGGAACCTACTAACGCCACCTAGGTGGTGTTGAACCTACCCTCCCTTTCCCAACAGCCACACTCCAAGGTCGCTGACCTGTGAGTTGTGAAGGGTGGATATGCGGACAGCGTATTGTAAACAGAGATTATTGCGTAATGACTTAAACTTTCGCGAGACCGAGAGCGTGTTTGTTGGATGCTCTTCATGCAGTCAACCAGTCATGAGAGAAAAATACCGCTACAAAAGCAAGTTCTTGCAGACATCTGTAACGACGATATTTCGAACGGGCAAGTTAGGCGCCGATAAAGACGATTATGATTTAAGACATGAAAGCAAAGATGAAATAGCACGGACTTTGACTGTTGGTGAGGAAAACTGAGATCCAGTTGATATCGAGTGCGGGAGTGATGCAACGGAAATCCCGAAAGTTTCCAACAGAATCTAGTCACACTTATATAGAAAAACGAAATGAATTTTCGTTCTCTTATAAGGTTTTCTTCGGAAATGTGCACTCGAAAATTAGAATAAACGATCTAAGAAACAAAACGGGATGACTTAAAAATATATATATATATTGTAGGCATAATCCACATAGGCCTGCCTCTAGCCTAGCATGTCTTATAAGACACTACAATCAAGTGTTTTAATTATTATTTTGCGTTTCAAGCATATTTCAATATTTTAATCAATAGTTTTGTTTTTACTAGGCTTAACAAAAATAACTGCGGATAATTCGCGGTTTTCAATAATTCGCGGAATTTCGTGCATTAATTACCGCGAATTACCGAGAGTGCACTGTATACATATTTAAGTTTATTGTTGTTGTTGCTTATTTTAGGAGAGATGAGATGTTTCTGCTAATGAAGAGAAGAGATAGGTTGGTAGGACACATGCTAAGACACCCAGAAATAGCAAAGTTAGTTATGGAAGGAAGGTTCGAGGATAAGAACTGTAGGGGTATATCAAGGTTAGAATATGTTAAACAGATTGCCTCGAATGTAGGGTGTGGTAGGTATGTAGAGATGAAACTATTAGCTCAGGACAGGGAAGCATGGAGGGCTGCATCAAAAAAGACTGAAGACTCAAACAATGAGGGGGTTAAATCTTAACCTCCCCGTCGTCGGTACACCACTGGGTGTGTGTTGAATTTGTCTGATAACCTGTTTTTATGTGCTGACTGAAGTAGCGAGTGTAACTGTAATCGGTGGGTGAGTGGTTATCGTGTCGGACTACCAACCCCAAGCTTGCAGGTTCACTCCTGGCCATGGTAAGCAATTTTTGGAAGGCGGCAAAAATCACGGCACACATGTCATACGTTGTTGGCATGTTAAAGAACCCATTTGAACTCAGTAGGCCGTGTTCATGATGGCAAAATTATTATCGGGATTTTCTGACAACACAAAGTTCCTCCTTTCTCTACTAGAAAGCACTATAGTGTCAAGGAGCTTAGATATCTAACCTCCTTGACTTTCATAGCATTCCAAGGAACGACAAAATTCGACATGCAAGCTGCTCTATGGGCATTAAATAACAAAGCTTACACCCGGCATCCGAGGCCATAAAATATTTATTATTATTATTATTATTAGGGACAGGAATGGGGTAGGTGCCTCGGGAAATGAAGTAAAGTACTGTTGTGGCATGTGCCAGGGGGGAGTGTGGAAAAATCTGGGGGAAAACCACACCGCACTTCCAGTGCCGTAATTCAAACCTGCATCCTCCGGATCTGCTGCAGTTGCCCTCGCAACCCTGGTGCACTATTTAACGACCATGGCTACACTGTGGGATTATCATTTATTGTAAGTATACATATTTCAGTTTTTTGTTGATGTTGTTGCATATTTTAGGGGCTGCGACATCACGGTCATATAGCCCCATGTATTTTTGGGTATGAATAAAATTTGTGTGATAACCTGTGCCAAGACCAGTTTGGTTTCAGGAAAAATGTAGGAACAAGGGAAGCTGTACTAAGTGTTAGGCTGATTTTGGAAGGTAGAATAGGATAAGAGAATGTTCATGGCATTTGTAGACATAGAAAAGGGTTTTGATAACGTTGATTGGAGTAAGTTGTTTGACATTTTAAAAACGATTGGAATAAAGTACAGGGATATGGGGGTGATCTATAACAGAAACCAGGCAGCAGTTATTCCAGCCAAAGGTCATGAGAGAGAAGTTGACATTCAGAAAGGTATAAGGTAAGACTGCAACTTATCGCCCATACTCTTTAATCTATATATTGAACAAGCAATGAAGGAAATTGGAGAAAAATTCAAAGTACGAGTAAAGATTCAAGGAGAAATAATTTCAACTCGGAGATTTGTTGATCACATTGTCATCTTAGCTGACACACCGGAGGATTTGAATGAGTTTTTAAATGGTATGGATTCTGTCTCGAGGAAAGAATTCATGATGAAAATAAATAAACGTAAAACAAAAATATTGAAATGCAGCCGAAAGAAATCAGAAATCCCTATTGATGTCAAATTGGCAGATGAAAGGCTAAGGGAGGTGGGAGATTTCTGTTACTTAGGAAGCAAAATAACCAGTGAAGGACGAAGCAAAGGGGGTATAAAAAGTAGGTTAGCACAGGCAAGGAAAGCATTTCTACAGAAAAGGAATCTGTTGACATCGAATATAGATTTAGATATTAGGAAGTAATTTTTGAAAGCCCTTGCCTAGAGCATGGCACTCTAAGTGAAACTTTGACTGTTGGTGTAGCAGAAAAGAGGAGAATTGAAGCGTTTGCAATGTGGTGTTACAGGAGAATGATGAAGATCAGATTGGTAGATAGGGTTACAAATAAAAAGGTATTAAGACGAGTGGGAGAGGAGATATGTTTCTGGCGACTGCTAATGAAGAGAAGAGATAGATTGGTAGGACACATACTAAGACACCCAGGAATAGCAAACTTAGTTATGGAAGGAAGGGTTGAGGACAAGAACTGTAGGGGTAGACCAAGGTTGGAATATGTTAAACAGATTGCCTCAGATATAAGGTGTAAAGAAAGAATGATTGTAGTTTTAGGTGACCGTTAATCTCGAGATCATGAGCCACGGGACCTCCATTTTACGTGGAATCCGAACCATAGGACATGGCCTTTCACTTTGAAAATCTCACATGCATTGACCGGGAATCGAATCTGGTCCGCCGTGGTGAGAGGCCAACAGCATGACCGCTGTGCCTCCATGCCCTAGATATAAGGTGTGGTAGCTATGTAGAGATGAAACGATTGACTGAGGACAGGGAGACTGCATCAAACCAGTCAAAAGACTGAACACTCAAGCAACAATAACCTGTGTCATTCTGGTGGATGTACTAGTGTTTATTTGTAAATTGGGGGTAGGATTGGGAAGGAGGCGGCCTTAAGTTATGAACCATCCGAGCATTTGCCTAGAGTAGAAGTGAGGAAACCACGGAAAACCACTTCCAGTTGGCTGAGGTGGGAATCTAACCCTCCTCTCAAACCTATGCTAAGAATGATGATGGTTTTCAACTTTGGCTAAGACAGCATGGCTCCAGCCTTCCAATTGTTTCTTAGAGGTGGTATACAAGAACATAAGTAATTCGCATGTGGTTTAGCTTTCAACTTTGTCTGTTACATGAATGATGGTCAGTATTTTCACTTATATAGCATTTGTGGACAACAAAACTTTCTTGCAAATTTTTTAACAGAAATAGATTTATCTCCCAAAATCATTAATTTATTTTTTCCACAAAATCTGTGATCCTACCTCTGCATCATCAGTGAGAGTTTCTGGTTCCTCCTTTGTGATACAGCTTAGCACAGTTTGCTCCTGAAACACAAAGTGAATTGTGAAGAAAGTTGTTTTGTGCTATTTATGCTTTTCAGATGAAGCATTTTGTAGCAAATTGGCGAAAAATATGGCAAAGCGCATACACTGACCGGAAAAAAAAAAAAAAAAAAAAAAAAAAAAAAAGCGTTCACTTGAAAAATTCAACATTACTTTCATTCAAATCATAAATATGTACGGTATAGGTAGGCTTGCCATACGTCCCGGTTTAACTGGGACAGTCCCGGTATTTTGCTCCTGTCCCGGTGTCCTGCCCAGTTTTATCAATGTCCCGGAAAACGGCCGTAAGATGTAATAAATCTCTGCTCCGAACCTTGGACGTGTTTTAGAGTACGGTACATATTTTGTTTACCAGGTAGGCCTACATCAGCACTTGTGGAAAGGGTGTTTTCTCTAATAAAAAGGAAGGAAGCTTGTAGTTTAACGTGACCGTTAATCTCGCGATCATAAGCCACGGGACCTCCGTTTTACGTGGAATCCGAACCACAGGACATGGCTGTTTTCTCTAATGAACAATGTCGGGGGGGTTGACAGTGCATTAATGAGAGAGTCCACTGCAAGAGCATTGATTGCTTGTAAAATCAGCTTTGGCCTTTCTTGCTATTATTTTTATGAAAAGGTCAAGCTCATGAAAGACATTTTGAAAAAAGTACATTGAAGTCAAAAATATGAGTGGTTTGAAAGCAAAGGTTAACATTGTTAACTCATTAATTAATTGTTTTTTTAGTTTGACAAAAAAGTTTGTTGTAATTGTTTTTGTAGTCAGACAAATAGTTATAGTTTTTCAAAAAATAATAAGACTAAGTAATTGTTCAATAATTTTATGAAGTATTTTAAATTGTATTTTATTAACACTAGTTTCTAGATGGTAGACCAGAAAAAAATATCATTAGAAAGGAAAAAATATATATTTTTATGTAGCAAAAATTCCTTTTTTATTTTTAAGAGGTGTGTAGAACTAACTATTTAGGGTGCCAGATGCCCCCCTCCTGTCACTTGCGAGGCTTAAAAAAAATGTTAAACCCCTCCAGCCCCCGGTAAGGCCATCCCATATCAATGTGTCCTGGTTTCAGTCACCAAAAATATGGCAAGCCTAGGTACAGGCCTAGTACAGTTAGTGATGTGGGCCGGGTAAATACCCAGTGGGAAGGTAAATATAAATTGGATATTTACCCGGGTATTTACCCAGTGGTCATTTGAATACCCAAAAAGAGGGTATTTTCAGTTTTTTGAGCTTTGGACTACACTTTTTGATGTGTTGATAAAGTGTTGGACGAACAAGGACTGAAACACAGGTATTTCATGCCTTAAATTGAAATCCGGAACAATATTGATCCTTCAAAACTAAAAGAAAAGGAAAATGGATGTCCGGGTATTTTTGGGTATTTATATGTTTTGGCACTGTAAACTTGTCTTTAAGTGTGTTTTTTCCTTAAACTAAAGTAAAATATTGGATAAAACCTTTTGGTTGTTTTGTGTTTTAAATTTTTAATAAATACCAAGATATTGAGAAGGTCAAGTTTTATTACGGTACTGGCAATGAACAAAGATGTGGGAGGGAAAAGCTACTTTTGTAGTAATAAGACTAGGCTATATGTATATTAATTGAAATGTGTATGCCAAAACTCAAAAGGTAATAAAATATATTCAATAGAAAGAACATTCGGAAAAAAAAAAATGCTTAGTAATAGTACATTATGCAACGAGCCTATAATGGCTATAATTAAGACACGAGCATGTTTATAAAACAGTTGCATATGACTGTTTATGTTCGATGATAATTATAACTTTATTATATGTTTTAACATAAATATTCATAAATATCTGTTCAGTCACTAGAATGTTGTGATCGGGCGCTGCACTGGGTAGTATATCTCTGTTTTCCAAGCTCTTTGGCCAACCGACGCATGCACTCTGTGTGCTTCAATGCCATATGTTCAGATTGTGCACCAGTATTCAGTAAAACTGTCACCGAAGTCGTTTCAAAACAACGTGCTGTGTAGAAATTGGATTTGGGGATATTAAGGTACAGAGCTATTTCTTGTCTCATATTCACCAGTTTATTTACGCGAACATATGGATGGTGCACTTTCGGTAATTTATATAGACATGTTGGATTTTGAACGCATGCGCAAAGGTATCCTTATCTAATTGGTCACACAACTGTTTCTTGAGCTCTGATTGGTGGGAGAAACTGTTTCATAATGAAAAATAGTGTTATAATGAGCCTCATTATGATACAGTTTTCTGACACCTAATAGCCAGGGTCGAACATATAAGTGCCTTAAGTTATTTTTCATTCAATTTTATATATTAAAAAAATATTAATTTTTAAAATCATACTCTAAATATTATAAATGCATGTCAGTTTTTGTAGTATGTGGGTCCTAAATGGGTTGGCAACACTGCTCCGCTCATCCTTCCCAGAATTCAAACTGACACTGTACTTCCCTCCCATTTTCTATTATTTGTTTGATGCCTACTGTACTTAACCTAACATTTTCAGTGTAGTGGAGTTGTTAGTTTATATCTCCTAATTCTAATTCTGTTTGTAAGTCCTAATTCTAATTAAATTAAATTTGATTAACTATCTAATGTTGTTACATTTCTAAAAAGTTAATGTAGAATAGTTTACATACCGGTACCCTCTTTTAAGGTTCAATTTACCATGACACAGAATTTTTGATGAAAAATCTAAAATACCCGGGTATTTACCCAAATTGGGTATTTACCCGAGTATATACCCAGGGTATTTACCAAAATTTATAAATACCTGGGTATTTTACATCACTAAGTACAGTACATACATAAGCCTCCGTGGCTTAGGCGGCAGCACGCCGGCCTCTCACCGCTGGGTCCGTGGTTCAAATCCCGGTCACTCCATGTGAGATCTGTGCTGGACAGACCGGAGGCAGACAGGTTTTTCTCCGGGTACTCCGGTTATCCCTGTCAAAATTTCATTCCAGCAACACTCTCCACTATCATTTCATTTCATCTGTCATTCATTTAATCATTGCCCCAGAGGAGTGCGTCAGGCCTCGGCAGCCGGCACAGTTCATATCCTCGCCACTAGATGGGGGCTTCATTCATTCCATTCCTGACCCGGTCGGAGACTGGAAGCAGGCTGTGGATTTTCATTTTTTCGAGTACAGTAAGTAAGTAAGGAAGTAAGGTTAATTGGTTTCCTGGTTGCAATACCATTCTTCATGTCATTGTTTCACTTAACAATAGTGATTCTTAGACATGATGCTGTTTCCCGCGGAAAGATGTGCGAGCCATCGCTATCGTCAACAGTGCAAAGTTTTATTCTTATTTCTTTTGCCACTTGTTGGCATAGGAAAAGATCAATACAGCCATATCCTCGGTTGTTCTTGTGTAATTCAGAAACGAATATGCGCTGGAGGCCTGAAGATGTTGCACGGGCAGGGTCTCTGATCGAAAATAGTGGCGCGCACATCTTTCCGCGGGAAACAGCATCATTGTAATGAATCGCTATTGTTAAGTGAAACAATGACATGAATGATAATACACTGTATAACAAAAAAGAACGCACCAGGAAGGAATTGTCCAATGGCGATAAAAATCTGTGGAAACGATCAAAAGTGCAGAACTACAATCGAATGATTTATTGCAAGAGTTAGAGAGTTACAAAGTGAGGACGTCAATAAGATGTTGGTCCACCCCTGGCCTGGATGCAAGCTGTCACCCGACGTGGCATGGACTGATAAAAGTTCCCGGATGGTGTCCTGCGGAATTTCGTGCCAAATGGTCTCCAACTAATTCGGCGACATTCCCAGATGTTTGCAATCACTTTCCCATGACGTCCCAAATGTGCTCTATGTTAGAGAGATCAGGCGACCGAGCTCACCAAGGAAGGTTAGGGCAAGCTTGAAGACAGTCCATAGCAACATGTGCCCTGTGCGGCCGGACATTATTCTGTTGGAAAGTAAGGCCTGGATGTCGCAAAAAGGAACGGTAACACAACCGGCCGTAGAATGTCATCAACATACCGCTATGCTGTCAGTGTGCCAGGAATGACTACCAGAGGGGTCCGGCTATCAAAGAACATGGCAGCCCAGATCATCACCCCCTGTTGTGGGGCTGTGTGGCGTGCGATAGTCAAGGCAGGATCCCCACGCTGACCTGGACGTCTCCAAACATGTCTGCGGTTGTAGTCAGGACACCGTTGGAAACGGGACTCATCACTATACGTCCCCAGTCAGCGCAGTTCCACGTTGCATGAACGCGGCACCACTGTAATCTGACTTGACGGTGAACAGGAGTGAGCGGTAAGCGGCATAACAGCGGCACGAGCGGAAATTCCTGTCGCTCAGGCGTCTGTTGATGGTCATGGTGGACACATGTGTGCTTGACAACAGCAATTTTCAGGGAATATGAAGAAGGCAATTTTAACTCCCGTTTATATTCTGCGGGAACCTCTGTCAATCTGTATTTATATTAATTTTTAGAGTCTGAAAATGTGCTCACAGAGTTTCGTGTCTTGTTTACATCGTGGTTGGTGGCAAATTTGTGTGTTTTTCTGATTTTGTTGGTAAGTTTGGAATCTTGACATTTACTAAGCTATCAAATGATATATAGAGTTTCTTTCAACATGAATAGTACACTTGACAAGTAAATTCCATTTCCCAAAATTACTTCAAAAATCTCAAATCTGAAATTTGTTATTTCTTTACATTGTTTTTTTTTTAAATATTGAAATCATATGGCTCAGAGACATCACTTATTTTCAGTAACAACAAGTGATTTATATACTTTATGCTTATAATATTTTATTTTAATATCTTTCCATCTCATTTTAAAAGAAGTGTGTGCACAGCTTGATAAATATGGCTGACAGTTTTCACACATCCATCAGATGAGAGCTTGAAAGTGAACGAGTTAATGCTTTAGTATTTACCAGGTAACAGTTTTCTAAGTTTTAGCCTTGCTTTTTGTTTTTGGACGACAGAGACCGTTTGTGGGAGTCATTGTGAGTTTGATAGTGTTTTGTAGAGCTAGTTTGTCTTGTATATTGGGATCTGATGATGCTTGCCTGATGAGCAAAATATGTTATTCTATAATTTTCTCCCTCTTCTGAAGTCCATAACAAGGCGGCTTCGGTGGCATAGTTGGTAGCATGTTGAGCATCTATGCCCAAGGTCGCAGGTTCAAACCCGGATTTTTTAAGAGCGTTAAAAATCCCTCAGTAAGGCTTCCTTCGGAGGGGAAGTAAAGCCGGAGGCCCCATGTCATAGATTTATAGCATGAAAAAGAACCTTCCACTTAACTACACTTATGTGAATGTAAAATTTGCAGGTTAGATTATTTAATAACGCTATGTTCGTTCCTACATTCACTGCCAGGTGCTGACTGTCTAGTAGCCAAGTCCGCAGCCAGGTGGTGTGGACGGTAGTATTTGGTAGCAAAATTGGAACTACTTGAAAAAAATTGATCGTCTGCAGTCCTCACCAGGACCACAGATAACACACCCAAATTACTCGGGGTTACATAACCCTAAGCTAAGAAACCAACCAAAGTCCATAACAAATATATATGAATGAATGAATAATAGTTTGGCCACCGGAGAGGCAGGTCTTTCTAGGTGATGCCAGTGGGCGACAAGCGCGTCGTAACGAGGATGAAGTGATGATGAAGACGTCACATACACTCAGTCCCCGAGCCACGGAAATCAACCCCAGGAGATTAAAATCCCCGATGACTCAGCCGGGAATCGAACCCGGGCCACTTCGGACCAAAACCTAGCATGCTAACCATTTAGCCACGGAGCCGGACCCCCAAAAAGAGACATTTTCACACCTCCAACCACCGCAAAGCAAATCAACATCATCTGCTCAGTCTCTCCCATATTCCAACACTCAACTCTACTTCTAGACCATGACGCAACTGACAACGCTAAGGGCAGCATGCAACTCACACACAATCTCTCGAAACACTATCAAAAAACTCCCGAAGGCCAACGACCACCACCCACCACTCACACCCCCTCCACGACCATGCACACCAGTGGTTTCCCCACTATGCTGACCAAGGGCTACCCCCACCAACCACCCTCCACATCAGACTCCAAAATGTCCTACATTGCTGTGAGTCAATCTCATATTTTAGAGGTTTTGATGCATTTTTTGCAAATGGTATTGGATATTGTTGTTGTTTGTTTGAGTCTTCAGTCTTTTGACTGGTTTGATGCAGCTCTCCATGTCTCCCTGTCCTGAGCTAATCGTTTCATCTCTACATAGCTACCACACCCTACATCCGAGGCAATCTGTTTAACATATTCTAACCTTGGTCTACCCCTCCAGTTCTTGTCCTCAACCCTTTCTTCCATAACTAAGCTTGCTATTCCCGGGTGTCTTAGTAAGTGTCCTACCAACCTATCTCTTCTCTTCATTAGCAGTCGCCAGAAACATCTCTCCCCTCCCACTAGTCTTAATACCTCTTCATTTGTAACCCTATATACCCATCTGATCTTCTTCATTCTCCTGTAACACCACATTTCAAATGCTTCAATTCTCCTCTTTTCTGCTGCACCAATAGTCCAAGTTTCACTTCCATAGAGAGCCACGCTCCAGACAAAGGCTTTCAAAACCGACTTCCTAATAACCTAAATCTATATTCGATGTCAACAGATTCCTTTTTTGTAGAAATGCTTTCCTTGCCTGAGACAACCTACTTTTTATATCCTCTTTGCTTCATCCATCACTGGTTATTTTGCTTCCTAGGAAACAGAGAAGTCTCCTACTTCCTTCAGCTTTTCACCTGCCAATTTGATGTCCATAGAGGTTTCTGATTTATTTAGGCTGCATTCCAGTATTTTTGTTTTACATTTATTAATTTTCATCATGTATTCTTTTGCTGGGAGCGATGTTGAAAGTGATGGTAGCAGGACCGACTACAGTAGGCCCAGTAATGCCAGTCTGGTTAAGTACATCAGTGCAATCATACATGTGTTGAGTGAATTTGTGTTACGGGCTGCGATTGTTATTTCGAGTGCATTTAAAATGCCGAAGTTAAAGCCATTATTTAGGGATAATTATGGAATTCGACAAGGATATTTCTTCTATCGATGGTAACATTTTTCCTGCAAAGTATGAAGTGCAAGTGGCAGGAGATAGGAGATTTATAGGTAATTTTTTTAAAGTTTTCGGCTCATTTTATTGGATTTTCTTGCCGTCATTTTATAGATCATTTTTAAAACATTTTTAGTTCATCAAAATCTGGGTCCTGGTAATGGCATTCAACTGACAATAGACTTTAATATTTTATTCATTTTTGAAATTTTATGATTTATAAACCACATTATTCTCAAATATGGTTGGTTCCTGAGTTTAGGGGCTGTGACAACGCTGTCATATAGCCCCGTGTACTTTGGGTGTGTGTAGAATCTGTCTGATAACCGTATTAATTGTGATGGCTGTATTAGTGTGTGATATCTGTTTTTAATTCAAATAAGGACTGCAGACATTCAATTTTCAAGTAGTTACTACTTTTGCTACCAAATGCCACCATCAACGACAACTAGTTCTGAACTTGGTTACTAGATGCCACAGCAGTCGGCTCCTGGCGACGAACGTTGGAACCTGCGAGCGTTAGTCAAATCTAACCTATTTTATAATTTAGCTTCACACAAGTGTAATTAGTGGAAGGTTCCTTTACATGCCATAAATCTATGATATGGGACCACCGGCTTTACTTCCCCTCCGAAGGAAGGCATACTGAGGTATTTTTGTACACATTTCTGAAAAAAATATTTTGTAATAAGTCCAAGGATTGAAGTTATAGAAGCCATTTTTCAGAGTTGCCTAAATCTATTAAAGAAAGCTTTCCAGTCTATTAACACAAATAGTGCCCAATGTTATTGCAGACTAAGGACGCATGGAATTTGCATAACTTAAAAGGTGGATAAATTTGAGAACCACTGATACATAGGGCTTGTTGTAACCATCAAAGCAATTTTGCACAAAAAAAAAATTGGAGCCATTATTCTTTCACAAACCGAGCATATTTAAGCTAACATCAATGAAGATCATACCTGTGATGCATCTTCGTCGCCACTAACGTCTGCTTCTTGCTTTGGAACACATTCCAAGTTATTCTGCTCCTGAAACCACAACACATAAACACTTAAGTGTATCCCAAATTTAAGTTTTATTACATTTAGTACATGTCTCAAAATGATTTCTTATTTCATGAAATCACTCACCAAGTTTCCCTTTTCCTTAACATAACATATTGGTCTTGCTTTGTTAATTTTAACATCTATATAACACTTTTGCGGTAAATGTCTGTATACGCAGGCGGAGATAATAAGAATTTCCATTGCAAATATCTCCTGAACAGCTGAAGATACAGTACTGTATCCATATAATTTTTACACTCCAGTAATTGAAGAGCTCATTTCCAAAACTCACCAAATCAGTTTTGGACAAAAAAGAGAAATCCGTTGGATCTTGTTCGTAATGTGTAGACCTATGTATGTTACTAATATTTTATTCCAGAATTCACTATGTCATCGTAAATTGTAATGTAGGATATTGTATTTTTTTCCAAAACTGTACTAAGTCAGGCCGTGATGTCTTCCAAACTCTGCTAAGTCTAATGCGCATGCGTACGAGTAAGCTCCTGTTTCCCGCCAGGCCGTGATGTCTTCCAAACTCTGCTAAGCCTAAGTGACTTGGTTTACTTTCGGAAAATTAGCATTTTAACGTTAAGAACTTCAATATAGGGTTTTGGTTCGTTATCATTGTTCTTCATATTAATTTGAAAAACGTCTCTTTATTTCATAATGAAATAATATTGCCAAAGTAGGCTCCGGTTCAAAGAATATCTGTTCTGTAAAATCATTTTTGACTTCATGAGTTTTGGAAACTAGCTCTTCAATTACTAAAGCCCAGATGTTTCCCAAAATGCATTCTTTTTTTTTTTTTAATGGGTTGAGAGTGGGAAAAGAGAGACAAGGAAGAGAAGAGATCTTGGAACCGTCTGGATATGGTAACAAACACCAAGAAGTGTTAATGGATTTTTGCCATTGAAATCAACTAATATCATAGGAAACACTAGGCTTAGAAAGAAAAACAGCCAGAAAATTACCACGTATGGATGGGGAGACAGGAGAGCTAGAACTCTTGACTACATACTGGTGTAAAAAGGACATTGTGAAGAGCTTATGGATGTTACAGCTATGCCAGAGGAAGCTCTTAGAGGGGACCATAGAATGCTAGCCTAACTCAGGGTGGTCCAACCTTTAGTTACCCGAGGGCCAATCAAACTTTAGTACAGGAATGTGAGGGCGAGAGACATTCCAGAAAGGAAAGATATTTTACTAAAAAACATTTATTAAAACTTATATTAAAAGAAGCCGGCCCCGTGGTGTTGGGGTAGCACGCCTGCCTCTCACCCGGAGGCCCCGGGTTCGATCCCCGGCTCCGTCAGGGATTTTAAAACTGACGTGAGGGTTGGAACGGGGTGCACTCAGCCTCGTGAGGACAATTGAGTAGCTGTCTGACAGTGAGACAGCGCCCCGACCACGAATACCAAGATTAACGGCCGAGGGGACCCGACGCGCTGATCACGCGTCACCCCAATATCTGCAGGCCAAATGGCTGGGCAGCGGTCGCTTGGTCGGCCTTAGCCCGTCATGGGCTGGATAGTGCCAGGGCTTGACTTTATATTAAAAGAAGTTTAATATTACTAGTTTAATATACCACTTCATTATACAGTCGAGAAATCAATGTGATGATTGGCACTGCTTTCCTGATTTAAGTGTATCAATGCCCACCGTAAGTTCAGTAAGGCAAAAACTCTGGCTCGATTCCAGTGAAGCACTTTCAATTCCATTTCTCATTTTTGATTTAATTTGTTTGAGAGCAGAAAAGGCACTTTCACAACTATACGTACTGCCAAACAGCGATAACACTTGCAGAGAGAATTTAAGGGGTTTAGGAAAACGTCCTTTAGAAATCAGTTTCCAGAAATTTTCAGGGACATCACACTTTTTAGTCTGGTAGAATGGGTCTGCCTGAAGATCACAAATTTCCATTTGAAGGTCGCAGGGCACCTCACTCACTTTTTGGTTTTAGGGAGTCAAAATCCTGGAATCTGTTCTGGAACTCTTTCTTGATATCTATTATTAGGCCTATTTCATGAAATACACTAAAATTTATGTCACTTTTTTCTTCTTTCAACTGCTGACAAGATGTGTAGTGTGCCATATTATTTGCCTTCAATGCAATTTGCATTACATAAAGATTTTTTTGCGGAAATATAAACATAAGTCCATAAAGCTGGGAGATATTTTGTTTTCTGCCTTGTAGTTTCAGGTTGAATGCATTTAGATTGGATGTTAAATCGGTCAGAAAAGCATGATTATGTATAAACTGGATTTCTTCCAGTCTTTCTTCATACTCGTGCCCAATGTTTTCATTTTTGAGGAAAGCAAGAATTTCATTCCTCAACCTAATTAACTGTCGCAAGCAATTTCCAGCACTAGCCAACGTACTTCACAGTACAATGAAATGTCACCATACTCAGCTTCCAAATTGTCCAGGAATGCAATAAATGCTGTGTCTACAGGCTTTATTGCCTCCTCTTATTAAGTTTACAGTATTTACAACAGTTTCACTGTCTCACTGAGCCTTATAATTTTTCCACATATAGCCTCCTGGTGGATAATGCAGTGGAAAAACAAAAAATTCAATTCTTTTTCTTTACACAGTCCTACTAAATCAATGTTAGGACCAACCATTGCTTTAGCTCCATCTGTTGCAATGCCAGAGCACTTCACAAAACCTCCATATTTAGAAACGATGATGATGATGATAATTGTTGTTTTAAGGGGCCTAACATCGAGGTTATCGGCCCCTATTTAGAAACGACATCATCCAGTGCGTTGAATATGTCAATACCTGTTTTGCTGGTTTCTAATGATCTTAATTCCAACAGTTCTTCATGAATTTCAAATTCCTCGTTTATTGTTCTGACAAAGATAAGGAGCTGGCCGATGTCACCTATATCTGTGCTCTCATCTAGAACTAGAGAGTAAAATTCACATTCTTCCAAAATGCTCTTGAGAGAACCTGAAACTTCACCAGCCGTATCATTAATTCTTCTACTAACTGTCTGATGAGACAAGAAAACTGTTTCAAGATTTTTAGCCATCCTATTATCTCCAAATGAAGATGCTATTTTACAGCACAATGCCTAAAAGCCTTTTCCTTTAGGTAGCTCTAAACATACCTCATTAGATGCCTTTAAACCGGCAGTGTTTGATGGTTGCTGAAATATATTCTTCTGTCTTGTTAGTTTCAGCTTCAAATCATTAAACACACAACTTCTGGCACTTTCCTGATTTTGATCGTATTCTGATATATGCAAGCTGGTATAGTGTCTATTAATGTTACACTCCTTCGAAACAGATAACGCATTGTGGTTTTCAATTATGTTCAACAAAAAAGTAACTTTCCTGCCAGTTTGACTGAAATAGTCGTTTCTCATCTTCAACACGCCGTTTATTAAGTCCCGCCATATTGGGTACCGCTCTCGTAACAACGATGACAACAAACTCTCGTCGTACTATATATCTCGAACAACCTCTCTCGTCAAAAACAACCTCTTCGAACAGCCCTGCGCTCCCTTTTATAAGGAAATCTGCCGCAGCACACGAACGATCGCGAACTTATCGGCAGCTAACCAGTTAAGGTTTTGAATATTCCCGAAGGGAATATGATGTAGTTTCCATTTGAGCGGATGAATTATCAATAAATGATAAAAATGGTCCGGTTAGCTCAAACAATGCCAGCGTTTCGCCCCAGTGTGCCGTTGGGCTCGTCAGTTGGTACAGACACACCTACCAATACGCGTGGCTAACACATACTGAGAAGGCCATGCAAGACACAAAATACAAGCAGTATTGACGTCACGAGCATGCCAATGTGCTACGGGAGTTCAAACTCCCTTTTATAAAAACAAAAGCCTTACCTTGGCAATCCAAATAAGGTTTTGAATATTCCCGAAGGGAATATGATGTAGTTTCCATTTGAGCGGATGAATTATCAATAAATGATAAAAATGGTCCGGTTAGCTCAAACAATCCTCCTACCTAACAATTATTGGTCTAGGCAAAAACGAATGGCCGGGATAAAGATTATTGATGAGTGTATCATATGCACTGGGTTAGCAATATTGTATTTGTCCCATTCATGCTTATTATAGCAGACACAACTGGAATTTTACTATAGGCTATAAGTCGTGATCTAAAAAGGGGACGATGGGTGGTTTATAAACAACAGAGGACGACACATCACATCATTTCCACAATTATTATTCATCATTACAAAAGGTAATTCGGCTAATTTAAGTAGTTTTGTAGAACGTTCCGCACTCCTGAACTGTTACCACTTCAACTAACTTGTAATGACAAAATTTTAACAATGTGTATATCCGTATTGTCTTACAATTCAGGGTGACCGACGGTTACCTAAAATTATTTTCCCTGCGTTTTCCCCATGTTATTATAATTTCCCTGTGTTAAATTTAACTTTTTACTAACACATAAACTCTTATAAGGATACTATTTATGTTTATTTTCAAAAAATAAAACAGAATGTATGTACGGTAAATACTTCTATCTATTTATTATACAGTAGAACGTAAAATACATAACACATATAGTCTCTTATGACAATGTATAAAAAGACGTTTTGACAGTCTGCAAATCATTTACAGACACAAGACGACAGTGCAGGAAGGATGCCTGCGCCATCTGTTCAGTGAATCACGTTACACCACGACTATACCCTATTCCATATAAGTTGAGAGTCAAATGACAACACGCCAGAGTTCCTACCTCTTACTGACGTGAAGTTAAAGCAGTTTACAACTAATACGGTGTGTGTAATATTTCAATTGAAGGTAGTGTGCTCGTATAGGTAAGAGCTCTTCTTCGCGGCTCTGGTGTGTTGTAATTACTCTCCACTTATATGGAATAAGGTATAAACACACGAGTCATATTTTTTCTCACGAAGCCGATTTTTCTAACCTTGGATACCCTGAAAGGCGAACATCGAAAAAGAAGAAATGGCAGAACGGTCAAATTACGGTACTTAGTTTTTAATCTTAACGGTAATTAATCTTGTATGCAAGATTAATTAATACTGCCAACGATGCATTATTATTAACCCCAATAATAGGTCAAGACATTATTTTTAATCGTGCCAATTTTTCCCCCTGTATTTTCTCTGTTTATTCTATGCAATTTAAATTCCCTGTGTTCCCTGAGTTTTCCAGAAAGCGGTCACCCTGCAATATTTGTTACAAGACATATTCACAAAAATGTTCTGGTTATTTTTTATTTATCGTATGATGATACAGAGTTAAAATAAAGGTTCATACACTACATATAAAGTTATATATACAGTTATATACATAGTCATAAACACAAGTTCTTGGTTTAAACTTCTAAGTCCAGGCCATCAATCTACAGAAGTGCCTCAGAAGATGCATGATGAATGTCACCTACTGATCCTTGGAACGCTCGTTGCGGACATTCACCAACAATATGTCCGATGGTTTGCAGGGTAGCTCCACAATCGCAGTTAGCAGAAGTAACCCAACCCCATTTGTGAAGCAGGAATCCACATTTGCCTTGTCCTGTACGGATCCGGTTAATAATTCTCCATTGGCGTCTGGGGAGTTTGAAACCTTCTACCCGGTTGGAAGGGTTTTCAATCAGATGTGCATTGAATACTGATGATTCTTCCCACATAGTTTTCCATGCTTCTGACATGTTAAATGAAGAGTCTTCAAGAAGTACTGCAGAGCGCCAAGGTGGTTTTCTTGACTTCAACCGTTGATTGCCTGCTTTTGCTACATCAGTATGTATGGGTAGCTGGGGGTTCTTCTGAATGGTTTTCCAGATCTTCAGGAGAGCCTCTGATCTTCGAAGAGCTGGAGGTTGGATGTTACTTAGAATGTTCTGGTAGAACTTGACAATAGCTACTGCTTGGAAAAAAATTCTTAAAGTACTGAAATTAGCCATAATACCTGAGGTAGGCCAATATTTGGGAGGGGAAAGAATCTGGAGATTATGTAGTAATAGATGTTCATTTTTCCACCGTCTATAACCCACCCGCCATCCCAAATTTGATCGCAACTTATATAGATGAAATTCCAGCTGACTGCCATTTTGCGCATGATTTAGTAACAAAGCTTATGGTGTACAAAGCAGTAGTCATTTCTACATTGTTGTATGGCTGTGAAACGTGGACCCTTTACCGACGTGATCTTAGGAAGCTTGAGTGTTTCCACCTACAAAAACTTCGATCAATCCTGAGGATTAAATGGGAAGACCGCATTACCAATATTGCTGTTCTGGAAAAGGCTCAAATCAACAGCATAAAACCATCCATAATAGGTCACCAATTTAGATGGATTGGTCATGTCCATCGGATGGATGATGTGAGATTACCTCGTCAAATGCTATATGGTGAGTTATGCTATGGCACCAGACCTCATGGTGGTCCTAAGAGGCGCTACAAGGACCTATTTAAGCAGACCCTGAAATTGACAGGTCTTGATTCACAAACCTGGGACATGCTGGCTGAAGACCGCTCAACTTGGCGCCGTACCATCTCGGATACTGTAAAGACGTTTGAAAGGGATCGACGCACACACGAAGAGGCCAAACTTCAAGCTAGGAAACTTCGAGCAGCCCAACCACGTCCTCCTCCAGCAATACTATGTGACTTGTGTGGTCGCTTGTTCCATGCCATGACTCTTTAGTCACCGTAAACACATCCACAAACTGGACTGAAGGAAGAAGATTTATACTCGGATTCGAGTTAAAGCCGATGATGATGATGAGTAACATGTACAGTATTGCCAGGGTTGGAAGCATGCACAACTACCAAAAAAGATGACAGCAGACTTCAGGCTTCAGAAATGAAGTTTCTAAGAAGCATGCTTCATAAAACTAGGAAAGACAAAGTAAGAAACGAGAAGATAAGAGAACAAGCTGGAATAAATCAGTCCCTGAAGGAGACCATAACTAGGGCACATTTGCGATGGTTTGGTCACGTGAAACGTATGACAGAAGGAAGAATTGCAAAACAATGGTTACATACTGAGATTACTGGGAAGAGACCTGTTGGGAGACCTAGGAGGAGATAGCTGGACCAAGTGAAGGAAGATATCACAACCAAGGGAATCAACTGGGATGAAGTCTTGAAGGAGCAGTGGTACATGAATCCACTAAAATGGAGAGCGCTCGTAAACCACACCCAGGAAACTGGAGTGGAAACTTGATGATGATGATGACAGTACTGCCAACCTCACACATTCGGTACTATTTTCAATCCGGCACCGTAAAACTAAAGAGCACCGTCAAGTTAATGCGAAAGTGCGCCAAGTTTCAGTCTTAAGTTAGACATGGATTGTGTGAGTTGCAAGTTAACGATCTCCAATTTAAATCAAGAATATCATAACGTGTCACTAATTTTCATCGAAACCAATGGTTTTTGCCCCGACTAATATTTTCATCCAGACCAATGGCTTTTACCTAGATCAATAATTGTTAGGGGCCGCGTTTGCCAATACAAACACCCCATGCACAGTTGGGGTAGACATGGTTTTGCCTAGGCCAATATTTTCATCCAGACCAATGGTTTTTGCTTAGACCAATAATTAGGTAGCGCAGACTGCCACCCATGGTTTTTGACACGCAAAGTGCAGTAGTAACGCATCAATCTTTATCCAGGCCAATGGTTTTGCCAATTATTAATTTTTTCACGTAATTACGACATTACGTGTGTTGTTTGTTGTATTTTGTATCAGATATGTTGGCAACAATGATAGGACGTGATATGACATCAATGTGTGCGCCTCAAACATGGCTGCCGCCATTGAATGAGCAAGAAATAAAAACATTTATTTACGTAAGTTTAATGCAATAAATAATTCCGGAGCAGCAGTGATAATTGACAGTAATATCAGTGGCGTAGTTGGTAGCATGCTGAGCTTCTATGCCCAAGATCGCGGGTTCAAACCTGGCCGAAGTCGTCGGATTTTTTAAGAGCGTTCAAAGCTCAGTATGCCTTCCTTCGGAGGGGAAGTAAAGCCTGTGGTCCCATGTCATAGATCTATGGCATGTTAAAGAACCTTCCACTAAAATTACTCCTGTGTGAAGCTAAATTATAAGCTAGATTTTACCAATGCTCTTAGGTAGCTACGTTCGTCGCCAGGAGCCGACTGCGGTGACATCTAGTAGCCAAGTTCTGAACTAGTAGTCGTTGACGGTGGTGTTTGGCGGCAAACGTAGGAACTATTTGAAAAATTCCAAGTCTGAATTAAAAAAGAGACACACACTAATACAGTCTTCACAATTACCACCGGTTATCAGATTCTACACACACCCAAAGTACACGGGGCTACGTGACCGCATTGTCGCAGCCCCTAAACTGAGGAACCAACCATCCCAATGACTCCACAGAAAGGTATGTGAATCATATACAGTATTTTCAATAATCTGCCAGATAGAAGTGTAAAAGCCAGGAGTAGGTGTTGTCAAGTTTCCACACCTAATCCAATGTGCTGAAGAGCTAATTAGAAAATCATAATTCATTTGAAAGGAACTTACAAATGGATCAGGTACAGCAGCCTCTTCTTCAGTTTCAAACCAGTCCGGCTCGGACTTGATCAAGACTATCTCCGTCATCCTGCTTTTTGAAGGTGCAAGCTCAGCAATCCATCTGTCCTTTCGTGAACCAGTCAGAATGAAGAGAGTCCCTTTTAATCTCCATTACATTCTCTCACCTTTATGGTAGGCCTGTGGCAATAAAACAAGACAAAAACTTTTAATTACAATTACTCTGAGAACATTTAACTCACAGTCAAAATTTAAAAAAATGGAACTAGTCTGCAATATGGAAATTAAAAGAATCATCATATATATGAAACGCTAAGGTGCACGTTTCACAAAACTCAAACTCTTAAACCAGAGGGAATTAGAAGGTGCGGTAAGTACCAAAAGCACCCTAATCATCTCAATAGAACAAGGAAAGTCTTGTATTTCCTGAAAAGTCAACGGAAATATAATGATTTGTTTATACAGTGTGTTTAAAAAAATAAACAAGACGATAGGACCTGTCAGGACAGTGTTGCGTCCAAACCACATAACAGATAAGCTGGGGTGTTAACTTATACACACATGGGAGGCTCAGAAAATTAAAAATGAAAATCCACGTCCTGCTTCCAGTTGACTGACCGGGTCAGGTATGGAATGAATGAAGCCCCCTCTAGCGGCGAGAATACGAACTGTACCAGCTGCCGAAGCCTGTCGCACTCCTCTGAGGCAATGATTAAATGAATAACAGATGAAATGAAATGACAGTGCAGAGTGTTGCTGGAATGAAATTTTTGACAGGGAAAACCGGAGTAGGCCTACCCGGAGAAAAACCTGTCTGCCTCCGCTTTGTTCAGCACGGATCTCACATGGAGAGACCGGTATTTGAACCATGGACCCAGCGGTGAGAGGCCGGCGTGCTGCTGCCTAAGCTACGGAGGCTGAGAGGCTCAGAAGTAACCCATAATAATGTTATTGGGTTTGGTTGCAGGATCGGAAGAAAGGAATCACCCACAGCAATGACGAATTGCACTGTCATTTCATTAATATCGACAATTTTCAAAAAAAGTGTGATTAAACAAATAAACAAGACGATAGCTCCTGTCAGAACTGTGTTGCGTCGAGTCTGCATATCGGAAAGCCGGGCGGGTGGTTTATAGCCTACACATGCGAGTGTTGTCAAATGGGTCCGCTGGTCATGTATATAAAACGCTAAGGTATATGTTTCACAAAATTCAAGCTCTTAAATCAGAGGGAGTTAGAAGGTGCGGTTTGTGCCAAAATAGTCTCAATAGTACAGGAAAAATCTTGCATTTCTTGAGAAGTCAACGGAATTACATAGATTTGTTAGTTCATAAAGTGTGATTAAACAAATAAACAAAACTATAGTCCCTGGCAGAATTGTTGCGCGTCTAGCCCGCATGATGAGAGAGCCGGGCGGGTGGTCTATACATATAGGACGCTCACAAGTAAGTTAATCGATCGTAACAAATGACTTGTGCATGTTTCGAACGTCGTTATGTTCTTCTTCACATTGATGAAATCAATTTTGTCAAGCATCTTCTAACAAGGAATCTTCCTCGCTAAAAAGACTTGTTTCTTTCATGCACACTTCAGACATTTAACATTTTGTTTCATGAAGTCCTTATATTAACACTAGCAATCCGCCCCGGCTTTGCCCGGTATCTTTAGCGATTTACCCAGCGTAATCTCAAAAGGCGCAGGGGCAGCAGGTCCCAGATCAATTCAGAAAAGCCGAGGTGAACTGCGAAACTCCAAACATACATACTCTTCTCTGAAGTCTTAACTCGACAGTTTGATGCTGGCCGAAGCTGAGGTGATGCGACTCGCCAGCTCGTAAACTCGCCTCCAAAGCCAGTAATTTAAATTTAAATTTCCACTGAATGGAGATTGTTGGAAGAAATGAAAACGTAAAAACACTTTTAGTGGGTGATGTATTAAAGATAGAGATATGCTGTCGGAAACTGTTTTGTAGAACTTTTCATGCTGAACAATGCTTACACTCATAGTATATACTGTAGATATTTTTAACAGTCTACCCAGCGTAAGCTTAAAAGAAGCATTGATGGCAAGTTTTTCTTCGACTCGATTCACTGAAATCATTTCTGCTCGGCTTCCTTTCGTTATAAATGAATATTTTTCTACAAAAAACCTTCTATTTGGGAATATTGATATTCGTGATGGATCCGTATTGACACAATAATTAGTTAAGTCGGAAATGTGTTTTAAATACTTTTAAACTTAACTGACAGAAATCTTCCTTGAGAAATCTCTTAGAGAATGGTGAAAACCGCATCAAAATCCATTCAGTGGTTCTCGAGATTACCCGTTACGTCCAAGAATCAGGGACATGGTTTTATGCCACACGTAGAGATTCTACATCTGTTGAGTTATTGTTTTCTTTTCTTTTTTTGTCGTGTGGCCTCCTGAGAGGCTGAGTGCAGGTCTTTCTAGTCGGGATGATACATGGAATGGATGAAGATGAATGAAACTGGGCAAGGATGTGGAAGGAAGTGGCCGTGGCCTGTCAGAAGGTACCATCCCAGCATTTGCCTGGGAAACCACGGAAAACCATTTCAAGGACAGACGACGGTTGGCCCCATGACCTAACACTGCGCTTTAGCCAGCGTAGCCACTGCTGTTGGTAGTTATTGAAATAATCCATTGATTAACAATTAAGTTATTGTATTGGAAAAATCTAACTTACACTTTTTGTTTTTAGCGTCGAGGTTGTTAAAGATGGTTTGGTTTACTCTGACCGTTGCAATGTGTAAAATGTTGAGAATTGAAGGACTCTCCATTTCTGAGAGTGAGCCCAATTCACTGAGTCAAATGCTTCAGAATAATCAACAAAACGATCATATTATTAATCTTTCTTTTCTCGATCTTGACGAACTTAGGACCAAGCAAAATAAGTCACTTTCTTGTTTTCCAATGGTTCTTCATTGCTTCACTTTCCTTTTTCCTTCACTCTTCTTTCCAGATGTTTCTCCGTTCCTTCCTTTCGCCTAGAAACCCTTGACATTTTGTGATAATCTTCTAAACATTACTCTGTCCTGTATTGTGTGTGCTGTTATTCCTATCTCTGCCATGAACCTTTTTCAATGATTACCATTCTTACTCTTGTAAATATGATTAAATATTTCTCAAGTTAGCCTGATGTTATCGGGAGTAGTATAACTTAGATCGCGATATCTTACACTACAAAATTCCCCTAGACACAGACTGGTGGCATCCATGTTGTGATGGGTGACAATAAACGTTTAAACGATACATACAGTACATGTTAAATTCTATATGTTAGTAAGGTTTTACATAAGAAAGTAAGTTAAACCTTGTAAAAGAAACCTTGCTTGTAGTGTAAGCAATAAATTTTGTCCAGGCAGCAGTCTAACCAGTAGTGACCAATGGCTTCGCACAGACCATCGCCTAACCTAGTAGCGACCAATGGTTTCATTGGTAAAACTTCACAAGAGGATTTCACAATGGTTTTGCCTAGACCAATATTTTCGTCCAGATCAATGGTGGATTGATAGCGCGGCCATGGGCTGCGTTAGCTAATAGATAACACCCCTGGTTTTTGTCACGCACAGTGGGGGAAGTCATGCATCAATAATCTTTATCCAGGCCAATAGTTTTGCCTTTTATTTCATGTCGTGAAACCCTCTCGTAAAGAATTAATGTTTCATCCAGACCATTTCTAAAATGAAACCTAATTAAAGTTACTACTGCCACTTAATGTATATATAGGCAAATGATGGGAATTATGAGATAACATCTATAAATAGCAAGTCATGAACCTGCCTTACCTCTGAATTCCATCAACAATAAAGTATAATAACCTCAAAGTTGATGCACCATCCTCCTGGTACCTGGTTTTCTATTATAACTTTCTGAGCAAAACATGTCTCAGGAAAGAAAACATTTCAAATATCACAAGGTGCACATTTAATTAAATTGGAAAATACCTAAAACGCGGTTATGAACAATGAGTTTTAGGTTTTCGCAAAGGCTACGCCCCTCGAACCGTAATATTCTTGTTCATTCATTTTATACTAACAATATTATTCTCCCATTCATCTTATCTTGAATCCATTCTAAAAACGTCACTCGACCTAAGTCAATGTGAAAAGAAATAATTCAACTCACCTGAAAATGTTCTGCCACAAACATTTTCGCAGCTGAAAAGTGTCAGCATAGCTAATGGATGTTGCCAAACTTACGCAAACAGTTTGTTTCCATTGGTTCCGTATGTAAACAAGTTACATAACCTAGATTACCTCATCTGCGACAATGAATTTATTTTAAAACACGGGGACACATTGTCGAATTAAGAAGCAATCAACAAGAATTTGCTTTCAGCCTTTCAAAACAAAACAAAAAGTGTCTTTATGATGAACCTAGATCGTCAGACACTGTTATCGATTTCTTTCTGCGACATGTGTTTTGATATGGCGCAGGGTTGCCATTTCACCGGATTGAGATGAATGCAATATTCGCGATTCAACATTATTTGGGTATTGACTACGGTACCGTAAACCGACGAACTGTAGAAATTAGATGACAATTACAATTGATACGTGGCAATAAAGAGCAAACATGAGAAATCAGTGTAGTTATTGTTCTTTTAAGGGGCGGAAAAGCGAGGTCATCTGCCCCTAGAAATCAGTGTACTTTTGTGTTGTTGTTTCATTTAATAAATTCAGAAATCGCAAGCATCAGCTCCATACGCAATATGACAACTTGTGTTATTATGGGCCTGTGTGATTGTGGGCATTACCCATTCAACATTTGATTGCCGCTGAGTGTGGCTGCGCCAGTGTTTGTTCATGGAGGAAAGAATAAGAGGAGATGCCCTGAGCTCGTATGAGTGAAGCCAAGCACTGCAACCAAAGTGGGCGTAACCTTCACTCGTATTCCGTGTTCTGTGACTTGCATGTGGCATTGTGCGTGGCTAAACCTTATTTTGGCCCTGGTTTTTATCGCGCTCCGGTTATGCAACTTTGGAAACGTAATAACAGTAGTGATAAGTTATTAAAAAAAACTCTTCAATTCTAATCTCAGCATGTGTAGGCCTTACCCTATATACCAAATAAATTAAAATAATTCCTCTGGAAATCCCAAATTATTAAACGGCTGTCTGTCAATAATTACGGTAGACCTACGTAATTAATCAATTCGAGGCTAATCGTCAAGTTTCTACCCCCACAAAGAAAATACCGTACGGTACCGAAACGTATAGGCTATACCGTATTTTTGTGCAAATATGCGTTCTTTTTTAATTGTTCTGTTTATTAATTTTGAGGTTCGTATTCTTGAATATCAAAATGTGTACGACCAATGAGTGAAAGTGGCTGTGCTCGAAATTAGGCCTAAAAACTGATGAATGCCTTCAACACCAATAAGAACATAAAACTCAATTTGGTGTAAATACCGTAATTAGTTCGGCATCATTAATTACCAAGATGTTTCTTCTTTGGTATAACTTGCATCTTCAGGCACCTGTATTCAATTTAATCAGTGTTTCAGCGTATTATTACGTTTTACCGCGTCTTCCTTACAAAACTAGCCTCGCAAAGGTGCTCTCATATGTATATTAAATTGGCTTTTAAAACGATAACGCAGCTTATTTGTGCCAAGTACCGAGATGAACAGAGTTTATTCTGCCTATCCAAGAAAAAATCTTGACTTGTCATTGCAGTTTTATGTCACTAAAATCCATTACTAGTTGGAGTGGTTGACGGCTTTAAGCATAGGAACAGCCATTTTCTTGCAACCAAAGTGGGCGAGCCGTTTGGCTTCAGGAGCTTGCGCTAGGTAGCGCAGCGAAGGCATCTCCTTCCTTTCTTTCCTCCATGTGTTTGTTGTTTGTTGTAGCATGGGCCCCGCGGGGCGAAGCGGAGGACACAGCGATGACATATTGCAGCCTACACCAAGACCGACTACAATGTATATATAAGTCGGTCTTGCCTACACAAATGTCAAGCAGATAAGCGTCACAGGAGCACATGTTACCACGGACAGTTGAACGACGACTGAGGCTACTGGAGCTGAGTCATATCGTACTCGCGCAACTGTACCTGCCAACGAAATAGGCTGACGTGTTTAACAAGTAATCAAAGAATAGTTCCCATCTCGACCGCCGGCAATCAATTCGTGAAAGGGTAATACATGCAATTGCGGCTAAGATCAGGAAGGAGACGACCGGTGGCCTTAAATTAGGTACATTCGTGGCATTTACCTAGTGTGGCAAAACATGAAAATACACTTTAAGAACTCTTCTCAGTAACCCCCTTAATGATGGGTACAGTCTATCTCATTTCAGCCCTCAGACCAGAATTTAATTTCTCGCAGTTAAGCAACATTGGGCTTGGTCAGTACTTAGATGGATGTCTGCTTGGGTACAATTTGAAGAGTCCGTAACCGTTCACAGAAGCTCAGGGACGGAGCCAGACGGAGCTTCAATACCTTTCAAGGCTACCTCCTAGAATCTTGACCGCGCCTTCAGTGGCGTAGTCGGTAGCATGCTGATCTTCTATGCCCAAGATAGCGGGTTCAAACCCGGCCGAAGCCATCGGATTTTTTAAGAGCGTTAAAAGGGGAAGTAAAGCCGGCGGTCCCATGGCATAGATTTATAGCATGTTAAAGAACCTTCCACTAATTGCACCTGTGTGAAGCTAAATTGGATAGGTTAGGAACTAATAAAACTATCAATATTCTCCGTCTTTTCAATACAATATTAATAGTCTATTTATACAATTGGGTAAGTGCGTAATATTTGTTTATGTCTTAATGTATATTTGGGCTGAGAAAGCACTAACGTTTGTGCGAAACATGTATCGAATTGTATAAATAGACTATTAATATTGTATTGAAAAGACGGAGGATATTGATAGTTTTATTAGTAAACATATTCAATACGGACCTGAAATGGATAATATTATTCTAGGTTAGGAATGTAAACAACGCTCTTAGGTTGCTACGTTCGTTGCCAAGAGCCGACTGCGGTGGCGTCTAGTAGCTAAGTTCTGCACTTGGCCTAGTAGTCGTTGACGGTGGCGCTTGGCGGCAAAAGTAGGAACTATTTGAAAAATTCTAAGTTGCAGTACTTAAATTAAAAACAGATAACACACATTAATACAGTCATCACAATTAACACCGGTTATCAGACAGATTCTACACACACCCAAAGTACACGGGGCTACATGACCGCGTTGTCGCAGCCCCTAAACTTAAGAACCAACCAACCAGAGTCTAGACCAGGCCTTTAGAAACTCTAAAATTTAAATGCGCACGTGGCGTTCGTAAATTATTTATTTAATTTGCCAGTGATTTGTGTTTGAGCCTGAACTCAAGAGTAATATTTACAAGGAGAAGCACGTGGAGGCTCATGATTGCCAACCATATCAAGTGAATTTAGTGTTTATTGTGTTGGCCCTAAACATAAAAATTTGACTATGCCTATATAGCGGCTTGTACGACAATATTAGAGAAATGTCTTGTTACGTGGTCATAGTTCTGTTCCGAATAACATTATTGTTATTATTCAAATGAGGTATATAATTACATTAGTATCTCGGGATAACTTTGCAGACTCTGGGAAACGATTTTACAATCCATATGAGAGACAAGCTGACCGCTGCTATACCATACCAAATCATTTTAATATACAGTAATCAATATTTTATTAACACAACTCAACATCGCGTCCAAAAGACATTCCAAAGACACTACACTCAAAGATAACAAAACCAAAACCATGTAAATCAAAACACTGTCTATTTTCTAAATCAAAACACTGTCTATTTTCTACAGGAAGTAGATTACTCGAAAGAGCTTTAGTTCACTTTCTCCACATTCTTCCACCTTGCAAAAGGTAGTTTCGCAACGTACACTCATAAACTGAAGTAAACATTCCAAAATTATAGTTGAACATTGAGCTCAGGAATGTGAACCACTATACGTCTAGTTTCTTGAGTTGCCTAACAGTTCTACCACAACGGGTCTTGAATTCACTCTCCTTTTCAGTTCCTGAGTTACTGCAGGGAATATCTTCATTAAGGACCGGCTCACTTAGTCGGTGTTGTGAAGTGTTGATAGAATCACCTTTGTTAACACAGTTTATCTCTAACGAATAAAGTCGCTGTACTGGACGAAGTAGAATGCCAGTTGCTGTCTTAATTTTAACCAGACGAGTCACACTGTCCCTTCCAGGTAACAGCTTCACCACTCTTCCTAAGGGCCAGTTGATCCGTTTCTTGTTGTCGCTCTCCACCAGTACTATGTCTCCTACTTGTATGGATCCCTGTTGCTTTTTGCTCCGTGATCGGAGAAATCCCAGGTATTCTTTTTTGAAGCGATTTCTCAGGCTCTCCCGAACAGCTTGTAGATAACGCCATCTGTCGTTTAAACTGCTGGTTTGAATTTGGTCTAAGTCGGTTACATCATTACCCTCTAGGCTCTGTAGGAACATGGAGGGTCTGAGTGGCTTGAGTTCATCTTCTTCAGAAAGATAAGTCAAAGGTCGGTTGTTCATCAGGTTCTCACAATCGCACAGAAGAGTACACATTTCCTCATAATTTAGGCAAGCTTTACCCAAATTACGGCGAAGCAAATCCTTTAGAATCTTAATCAACCTTTCCCAGAATCCTCCCCACCAGGCTGCAGTGGGAGGGTTCAGCTTCCATTTAATCTTCAGAAGGCTGCACGTCCTCTCTATTTCAGTCCAATCCAATTGCTCCATGGTTCTGCGAAGTCCGGTGAAATTCGTCCCATTGTCCGAATACATGGTATTCACTCTTCCTCTTCTTGCCACAAATCGGCGTAGTGCTTGGATATACGCTATTGTACTAAGTGAAGTGATCAATTCCAGATGTACAGCCCGATAAACTGCACAAGTGTATATCACAATCCATCCCTTTTCTCCTCCTCGTAGAAACACAGGGCCGGCCAAGTCTGTGCCCGTGATCTGGAAAACACTCAATGCCTTGATTCGATCCTGTGGCAACGGAGGAAAAGGTACCTCAACACCCTTAGCAGAGTTACGACGACAGATCACGCATTTCCGAACAACTGCTGCCACCGTCCTTCTTCCTCTAATTATCCAAACCCTTTGGCGCAACAAAACAAGCAGTGTGTGCGTCCCAGCATGGTTATGGAATCGATGAAATTGTTCAATCATTCTTTCAACCATCACATGTTTTGATGGAAGTACAACTGGATAGGTATACTCAGGAGTGTCGTCAGAATCAACGACTCTTGACTTCATGCGTAGAATTCCTTCATCGTCTGTGAACACCTCCAGATTCTTCAATTGCTCTTTTCTCTCTTCTTCATAAAGCGTTTCATTCTGGATAAGGAAGTACAGTTTCTTCTCAGCATTGAGAAACTCTTCGCTATCAATTTCCGTTGATACGTGGTCTCTACGATTCCTTTGTTTCAATCTCAAAATCCAAGCAATGGTCCTAACGATTTTGATGTATCCAGAGAATCGTGAACTTAATTGCAGTAAAATCGTTTCCACAGCAGTGTTCTTAGCAGCTACAACTGTTTTCCTCCTTTCCCTGTTGACTTCTTCCAACAATGGTTCAGGACGATTAAATACCCATTCTTCTTCTTTACGTTTAAGCCAAGACGGACCCTCCCACCATCTGGATCTCCAAAGTTGTGTTGGTGAACACCCTCTAGACAGGAGATCTGCTGGATTGAGGCTGCCCGGTATGTGTCTCCATGAACTAGCCTTACTGTACTCATGAATTTCCTTCACCCGATTCTCTACGAACACCGACCAAAGCCCTTTATTAGCAATCCAGGCCAAGACTACTGTTGAATCGGACCAAAACACTGTGTGTATGTCATTCCGGTGTAGGCATCGAAGGCTCAACCAAGACATTCTAACTCCAAGGAGCGCTCCCATCAGTTCAAGGCGGGGTAGTGTCAGTTCTTTGAGAGGCGCCACTCTAGATTTAGCCATCAGAAGACTCAGTTTGATCTTACCTTCTTCTTCCGTTCTCAGAAATATGCAACAACCAAACGCTCTTTTGCTAGCGTCCACAAATACAAGCAAAGTGCTGTTGTCATTCAGGAAAATCCTTCTAGGTATCCGACAGTCATGTAGGTATTGCAACTGCTGAGTCCATTGACAGAATTCCTCACAAATGTCTCCTGGTAAAACCTCATCCCATCCTATACTTTTCTGCCATGTCTTCTGCAGAATGAGCTTGGGAATCAGAGTTACTGGGGCCGAAAATCCAATCGGATCAAATATTTTTTGCACGCTGGATAGTACCACTCTTCGGGTTACTAAACCTGTAGTCGGGCTGAAGTTATATCCAAGTTCATCTACGTCGCAATACCAACGAAGTCCTAAGACATTCTGAGTTTTACCAACACCACAATCAAAGGTATTCACCCATCCCCTCAAATTGAAACCTGCGGATAACATCAATTCTTGTGCCTTTAAAATAAAGGGTCCAATTTCTTCCTTTGAAGCGACTCCAGTAAGACAGTTGTCCACATAAAATGCAGGTTTCATTTTTGTAGCTACTTCCTTCAAATGAGTTGGGGGCTCTTCCAGAAGGTTGTTCAGTACAGAAACCAGTAGGAAAGGACTGGAACAAACACCAAAAACCACCCGGCAATGTCGAAAAGTGGTAATCTTATCATTATCCCACTAGAGAAAACGGTGCATATCCCTGTCTTCAGGATCAATTATAATCTGCAGGAATGCCTTCTCTATATCAGCTATTATACCTATAGGATAGGTTCGAAAATTGGTCAGCACTGATGGAACAAGGTCGATGAGGTTGGGTCCGGGCTCGAGGCAATCATTCAAGGAATGACCATTTCTGTCTTTGTTGGAAGCATCGAACACCGGCCTTATCTTTGTAGTGCCACCATCTTTCAGCACAGCTCTATGAGGCAAATAATGTGTAGGTCCATCCAAAACCTCGTTTTCAACACCTTCGATAATTCCTTTGTTTACCCATTCCTGTAACACTTCATCATAATCCTGAAATTTCTGCATCCCTCGTAACTTTCTTGAAGTGTTCAATAATCGTTTCTGAGAAATTTCACGATTCGTTTCCAGAGAAGTACAACCATCAATCCAGGGTAGTTTGACAATGTAGCGCCCAGATTCCTCTTCTCTCTTCACAGTCCTATCGAAGAACATCTGAACTTGTTGTTCCCTTTCTTCCTTTTTTATCTGTTCGCCAGGATCTTTAATACCCAAAGTCTCAATTTCCCACAAATCCGCCACTCTTGTTGATTGAGTTAAAGTAAGTAGAGTGTAAGACGAGGCAGTAGTTGAGGTGATCTCAGAAGAGCCCATAAGTGTCCACCCTAAACAAGTTCTCACAGCTACTAGACTCTGGTTTACATGTAGAAAGCCTGGCGTGATTATCTGAGCCCACACATCAGCTCCTAACAATACCTGTATGTCAGTACAGTTGCCACCATTATCTTGACCAACATCACTAAGTTCAACTCCCTTGTCCCTCAGTAAATTAAACAAGTCAGCATCAACTAGGGGAGCACCTCCACAGATACTATCAGAGCCTAACACTGCAACCTCACATCTGTTTTCCTCGTTCATACCCAGCAAAGTTATTTGATAGGACTCGAAAACAACAGGTGATGTTTTCCTACCTCCAAATAATTCTTGACTTAGTGTTACCTTTCCAGTTTGTTCCAACTCTAATTTCTTAGCACAAGACTTCTTTATGTAGCTTCTCTGCGATCCACTATCACACAGAACTCTTACTCTGTGCGTGAATCCACCAACAACTACTCTAGCAACTAAAGTCTGCAGATAGGTCACATGTCCTTTATTACTACCTGCCATCATGCTAACTGTTTTTGGAACCGAATTACCTTTTGGTTCATCTGAGGCTATTTTCGCACACATCAAAGCGTAATGTTTCCCCTTGCAAAATGGGCACTTCACAAACATCTTACACTTAACACTGACATGTCCCGGTCGTAGACACCTAAAACAAGCTCCCTTTTTCTTTAACGTTACTTGGCGTTCATCTTGAGAATAATCAATAGCTACACCACAGTCTTGAGAAAGATGTGAGGTTCTGCCACAGAATATACAAGCCGTAGGCCCATCTTTGTTATTTCTGTTTCCCGTACTAACTGAAACATCCTCTATTGAAATTAAAGAAGCCGCTGAAGGTACGTCCTTATTCTTAGTCTTGGTCCTATCGTCTTGCTTAACTCGATCCGTCTTCTCGTTAACTTCAAAAGAACTATGTCTTAGCTTAAGCCGTTCTTCACCTTCTACCTCAGTCTTTAAGAAGGCTAACAATTCACTCAAGCAACAGTCAGGTTCCTTGGTAGATGTTTCTTTTGATACACGATACCTGTCCCAAGTTCTAAACATAACCTCTGGCAAGGCACTCTCTACTAGTGGAAATAACATTGCAGCGTATTTCTCCTTTGTTACTCCCAAGGAATCAAGTGCTCTCAAATGTCCCTCCAGACTGTCATACAGTTGGGCTATGGATCTTAAACTATCCTTCTTTAACACCAAGGATAAAAGTTCCCTAACATAGTACTCAATGAGTAACTTATCCTTCCCATACCTAGACTTCAACAATTCTATAGCCTTTTTGTAGTTTTCCTTTGAAGGAGGAAAGTTTTCTGCCAACTTCTGAGCACACGAACCAGGTTCCATACACTGAATCAAATAAACAAATTTATCTTCATCTTTAAGGCTGCTATCTTCATGTATTTTAGTAAATTGCGCCCAAAACCCAATCCAGCACTTCACGTTTCCATCAATTTTTTTCAGTTCTAGTTTTGGTAGTCTTAGTAGTCTCTGATTAGAAGTACGTGAACAGTTACTCGTATTAGCTTCAGAAACGGCTTGATCTCCAACTTGTAAGGCCTGCACTTTTTCCCTAACCTTAAAATATTTCAAGTCGTACTCACTGCAATTGTTGATCTCTGTTTCAAGCACGATGTCTTCAAGGTCTTCCTTTTGCAGCAGCTCATTGTATACTTCATCATCCAGACGTTTTAACTTCTCGTAGCGTTCCGCAAGTGAAGCATATCTGCTACGAATCTCCACGTGGTCACCATCGGCAAGCGCCAACAGTTCTTCAAGCTTATTTACCTCACGTGTAAATACGCCGCGTAATACTCGACGTTCGGTCATCGTTGTTCTGTTTTATTTGATGTTGAGATTGCCAGTAGTCCTGTCACGGTCGCCAGTTATATACCATACCAAATCATTTTAATATACAGTAATCAATATTTTATTAACACAACTCAACATCGCGTCCAAAAGACATTCCAAAGACACTACACTCAAAGATAACAAAACCAAAACCATGTAAATCAAAACACTGTCTATTTTCTAAATCAAAACACTGTCTATTTTCTACAGGAAGTAGATTACTCGAAAGAGCTTTAGTTCACTTTCTCCACAGCTGCAGTGAAAGCGATGAGTTACGTAAAACAGATTCATAAATTGTCCCTTAAGACTGCAATCCAACTGTTTCATGTAAAAATAGCACCAATTGCATCTTATGGATTGGAAAATGTATGGATACACCTCAAGAGAAAACACCTGGAAGATCTGGAAAGAGTAAAATCCATCTATCTCAAGAGAGCTTTGTGCCTTTCAAAGTACACGCCATCCCGTTTGGTTTACCTGCTAGCTAGAGAGCCATACTTTGTTGAAGACCTGAGACTGAACCTACTGCTGCCCGTTACGGTACACCTGGATATGAGACTCTACTGACAGAACTGAAAAGGAAGAGAGGAGACATATGGGACGACTTTTACGGCACTGACGCGATGCTTTCAACTGAATGGTCAAATGCATTGTACGATTTGCGTCATTTACGAGATTTACGGTGCATGGTTTTCACTTTAGAGTATGCACCAAGAAGAAATATCATCAGCCGGACCAGCAGTGCATCTGTTTGCTGTGTGGAGAGCAGTGTGATAGGTATCATGTGATGTTGTGCCAACAAAGACGGGTCACACTTGCAATGTTTTGTAGTGAAGACTAAGGAAATCTTTGTTTTTTATGTGTAACATCTTTCCGCTCGGTTGCTGGATAGTTTTGTGGGAGTGATTTTGAAAATTGGGGACGGAAGTGGATCGGAACGATCGAGTTAGCAGTGGTGGATCGAACGGAAGTATGCACTGCCCACTCGATCGATCGAACGGAAGTGAACTGGCTGGCAGTGGTGGAAAACGGAAGTATGCACTGCCTGCTCGATCAATCGAACGGAAGTGTACTAGCTGGCAGTGGTGGAAAACGGAAGTATGCACTGCCCGCTCGATCGATCGAACGGAAGTGTACTAGCTGGCAGTGGTGGAAAACGGAAGTATGCACTGCCCGTTCGATCGATCGATCCAGCGAGCAGTGGTAAGACCCAGCTGGCAGTGGTACGAGAAACAATGAGCGCGCGGTGTCGAAAATTGATACCATGACGTACTCTCGGCCATGTGGAATGTATTACGAAACGAAATTGTAACTATCGAAAGCCTAACCGGCGTATAGGTTCTTTTATAATTCCGTACTGGTACTTATTTTATTTTCAATAAATCAAAGTAGACAATGATCAGTCATGTCCTCCAAAACAGACCACAGAGATAATAATACAGAGCCCGCTTGGAATATAAAGAATAACAAAGAGTAGTGACCAAAGTCCTTCACCCTCTCGAAAGATATAACAGTCCTCAACACACTCCCACCTTGAGACATTTGTCTCAACACACATTATTTACAGTTCACTCCGAAAACCTTGATGGCACTTTTATTTTTCTTCCACGTCTTGTCTTCACCATGGAATAGCCAACTACAGGTATCTCCTCAGCTACTGGTTCCAACGGTGACTGGTCTCCTACAGGTAGGGTCGACTGGTTACCACTACACCAAGCTCCAGATGAGATCTCTAAAGGACAAATTCTTTGGACTGGCCGAATGGGGGTTGTACTATTTTCTTTAAAAACAGGCCTATGAGGAAGATAATGTCCATTGTCCCACTCTTCTCTTGGTATTTCTTCTATAACATCATCCCTTAACCATTCAGTCAAGCCAGCATCATAACGCTCAAAAGAATTACTGCCCGCCATCTTCTTCACTGTCGAGTCCAATCTGCGCCTTGCCAGGTTGAAATTCCCCGGAGGGGTGGGTGATCTTCTAACCAGGGCAACTGAACCTCATACCGTCCACCTTCATTTACACAAACAGTTTTCTCAAAATGGTCTTTGGCTAGGCGTTTCATCTCAGCCTTGCTGGTTCTCATTATTGGATCTTCAATTCCTAATACATCTAAGTCCCACAAGGTAGTTAACGACTTCTCAGTGGACAACATTGACAAGACCATCATAGAACGGTTAATGTTCCCTGAGCTTTCATTTTTGTTCTTCCCCATGATTGTCCATCCCAAGTGTGTTTCGATAGCCACAAGACCACAATTAAGATTCTTCTTCTTACCAGTCAACAGCTTACCAAAAACATCTGCTCCAATCAACACATCGATAGGATCCCTATTATCACTAGTAAGCTTTATTCCTTCATCTTCCAGTTCGCTCAATCATGGACCTTCTCGAGCAGTGGGCACATTTGAACAAATAACGTCCTGATCCAAAGCATCAAAGTTGCATGCATATTTCCCATCCATACTGCCTAACCTTACTTTGTAACACTGGTGTTCATATGGCTTAGAATGGGAACCACCAAAGAGTGCATGTACCACACTACCACTGCCTATAGACTGGTATTCCATCTGTTTGGCTAAGTCACTCCTAACATAGGATCTCTGAGAACCGTCATCGAACAGAACACGTATTGGTTTTTCAGCAACACCCTTAATTACAGCAGTCAAAGTTTTCAAAAGAACTTGTCCACAATTCACATTTGACAAATTGTTCTCGGCTGAAGGAATATCGATTTTGTCAGATCTGACAGACACGCTGGCTTTGTTACACATGAGAGGTACGTGCCTACCCTCACAAACAATGCATTTTAAGAAAGTTTTACATTTCTTACTAGTATGGTTGGGTTTCAAGCAGCCGAAACAGCATCTTTTATCTCTGACAACTTTCCTCTTCTCTTCCAAACTAAACTTACGAGCTTTGTAACAGTCCATGCTGTTATGAGTTCCATCAATGAAGATGCATACGGGTTTGGAAGATTTAACATTAATTAGACAGGCCGCAGATGGTAACGTACTTTCACTAACATTCCTGCCTTTTGAATCTAAATGAAATCCTTCTATAGCCATAGATATCCTTTCCTCACTTTCCACTTCCTGCTTCAAAAATGCCATCAAGTTACCCCTTTGAATTTTGTGCTGACTCCCCCGAGGTGAATGAACTCCTCTGCCAAGCACGTAACAGATCCTCTGACAGGCACGATTCCACAAGAGGAAAAAGCATTGTGGCATACTTCTCTGATGTCACTCCTAGCGTCTCTAAAGCACGAAGTTGTGTTTCTATGCGATCATACATGGACGAAAGATCAGGTTTATCGCTACTGGTGGTTAAATTAAGGGTTAGTTTCAGAAGCTCCCTAACATATACTTCAACAAGTAATTCATCGCGCCCGAATCTAGACTTCAAATTATCGAGAGCCTTTTGATAGTTTTCACTAATTGGTGGGAAACTTTCAACTATCTCGCGGGTGCGAGAGTTAGGTAATGTTGATTGTAATAAGTACTGAAACTTATCTTCCTGGGCTATATCAGGATCTTCATGTATTTTTCGGAACTGTCCCCAGAACGCCAACCATTCCCTTACATCCCCTCCAAACTTCTTAAATTCTATCAAGGGTAATTTAAACTTGCGTTTTGCATGGGCTTCGTTTGAAGGCGTCAGGTCAGATGAAGCATTTAACATGTCAGCTATCTTACTTTTCATGTAGTTTTTCATATTTTACTTCCAATAGTTTGGCCTTACTTGCATATTCGTCCGCAGAAGTCATTTCCTTTTCCAGATCTGCAGTTGCGTAGTCTTCTGTTAGCATAAGATCTATAATTTCTTCATCCAGTTTTGCTAGATCTCTGGCTTTGTTCTTGAACACCGCCAGGTTTGCCTCCACAAGCATCTCATCACTATTCTTCGTTATATCATTGTCCACGTTGTTGTATATTCGCGTAAATGAACTTCGAATAATACTTCTTTTCTTTATTAGAGAATCCATTTTCTCTTTTATCCTGACAAAGGTCGCCACAATATTACGAAACGAAATTGTAACTATCGATAGCCTAACCGGCGTATAGGTTCTTTTATAATATCGTACTGGTACTTATTTTATTTTCAATAAATCAAAGTAGACAATGATCAGTCATGTCCTCCAAAACAGACCGCAGATATAATAATACAGAGCCCGCTTGGAATATAAAGAATAACAAAGAGTAGTGACCAAAGTCCTTCACCCTCTCGAAAGATATAACAGTCCTCAACAGAATGTATATGACATACAGAACGGAAAACGCTCATGCGAACTCTTGTGTCAAGTGATTGAAACAAATGACATGGTACATGTTCGAAGTCTTCGTATCATTATTTAAATGGTAAAATGCCTTAATATCAAACATTGTAAGTAGTCGGCATTGCCGGTATTATGTTTTTGCACAATGGCTATTCAAATATTAACCCACATAACGGTAATGCAGTCATCAATATAATATAATCGTTGTGGTTATACGAGAATTGAGCAAGCCTTCATGAACTATTACTGAATACATTCTCTTTACTCACAAGAGGGCCTATTCATAAAGCATTTTAAACTCAATTTCACGCAGGAACATTAGCGAACAAGCAAAATATAAATGAAACTTAATTCCGTTATGCAGTATTATTGGAAGGTGGAAATAAGTCACCATCTTGTGCACGAAATTTGTGTAGTCGATATATCCGTCGGTTAGTGGTTATGACTGTGAATGTAGAGATCTTGGGTTCGAATCCCGGACGGCGTAGATATTTTTGCTACCAGATTATCATTTTAAACGATATTTATCATATCAATATGACTCATTTTAACAGAATCCATATTAAATTACGTGTTGGTCTGTGAATGAAGAGGACCTGTTTATAAGGAATTTAAGGTTATGAGCTGTGTCGCGTCTATTAATCTGTTCTTTGTTTAGGGTAGTGCTGGAAGAAGCAACAAATCATCTAATAAAATGAGTTCCGTATTATAAACTACAATACCTGTAAAACACTCCCTTTTACAATAGATTAATATTTGTGCCAATAATAGTATAAAATACCGGTGTATCAAAAATTTCACGTGAGGTTTTTTTCTATGTCAGATGTTACACAAGATATACGACTACTGTAAGGCTTGTTTTTTTTGGTCTTTTAATGTTAATTTATTAATTTGGCCATTGGCAGCAATAAAGTTCTTATTATTTGTGCGTGTAGCTAGTTGAGGGTATATAATTTATGGTGTTTTAATATTGTTCATATTAATCAGAATGTCATTCTGATGAATGCAATCAACATCCTGTGGTCATGCTATGTATTAAATTTATGCTCTGATGACCTCTTCATGGTTCATTGTACCTCAGAAAGTAACTTAGCTGCCTTGTAATAAATATACGCAATGCAAGGCAAGGTACATTCCCACTGATTATCTTGGCAGGTTGATGTGGGAGGGGTGTGGAATCTGGAGGTTATGGTAACATGATGTTACGAATAGCAGTACAGTTCACATTTTATTATTTAACAAAGTTCAGACATTACAAAGGACGATTCTCCTGTACTCCCACACGCTCTATAACTTAAAAAGAGGCAAATAAAACCGCAACTCAGCCAACAAAACTAGCAATGTCACCAACCTTGTGGAAAAAAACTTGTGAATCGGTCTTAATTTCCGCAGGCGCATTGCCTCCTAACATTACTGATTCTGTGTTTCTACGTTGTAATACACAAATCGGTTGTATAATACAATCAATAATGATCTATATTCGTGATAACTCTCGTTCACTTTCATTGCATAAGTTGGTGCTTACAGTTGACAAAACACTCGTAGATCCTTCGGTCAGTTATATTCTTTGCTTTTAGATGACAGTCAGTGGAGTTGGAATTCGCCATGTTCGCGTCATGTGCGTTGAGTTCGAGCCCCAACAATGACTCAATCACCCTGCATTTGAGAATCGCAGATTTACCTAAGAGTCCATACTCTGTTACTATATGCCCGGTTAAGAGGGGCATGATAGCGCAGCAATCAAGATGCTTGCGTCTCACAAAGACATATTGTGTTCGATATCCGGTTAATTCCAGTGATATTTTCTAGTACCGTTTGTTTCATTAAAGTGCTTGAGTCGGTTTGATAATCATCCCTGCGGCTGATTATACGTGTGAAATCTGTCAAATAACCTGTAGTCTAAGCAGGACCATCATCTCCACGAAACTAAATTCGATAGCGACAGAAAATAAAGCACTCACAATTCTGGTTCATAACATGTTAAGGAGCAATAATATAAAAATCTCCGACAACGTAACCATTTCCAGACAGATTATACAAACGAACGGCGTACTTCAGGGAGATCCCCTCAGTCCCCTGCTGTTCAATGTCGCCACGCACGATATTGTTCATGCAGTCAGAGAAGTTTCAAAGGAAATGAATATATACCTTTACGCCGACGACATGGTTTTGGGGTCGCAGAACATCAGGTACCTCCAAATTGCAACCCATGCTCTGGAGAAATGGGCAGATAAGAATGAATTGCAAGTTAATACAGAGAAGACCGAGCATATGATTTTCAGGAAGGGTGGACGTGTTTCCCAAGAACAGAGAATATTTTTCAAAAGTAAACCACTGAAGACTGTCAATAGCTTTAAATATCTGGGTGTAACGTTACAAACGACAATGAACTCGTTCAAAATTCACGTAAAACAAAGAGCGACAGCAGCTACCAAGGCTATATTTGACGTCAGAGCCATTACAAGACTATCCTTGAGATCCGCCATTGCACTCTTCGATGCAAAAATTGTTCCAATCCTCACGTATGGCATAGAGATAATTTGGGACAAGTTAAGCATAGGAGACCTCCGAACATTGGAACAAGTAAAGGCTAGATACTTGAAGGCTGTCCTTGGAGTATCAAAATACACGCGATCAAGATTAGTGTATGTGCTCACTCGGGAACCCTTCATGATGGAGGATTTTAGATTCAAGTTCGCTATGCCTACTACGGCCTGCTGGAAGAGGGTTCTGGCAGAAAGAACGTTGAAAAGAAGTGAAATCGGGGAAGAATTCTACTCGACCGAGGCTATGATCAACAGAGCATGGATGGAACCGAACCAGGACTTGCGGCACTTTGTGACCTCTTTGGCAGAGCACGGTTTCCACCATAGAATGTGCAAGACAAAGACATTCCATGATCCGGACCCGGCCTGTGTCTGTGAGCTGTGTGACGGAATCTGTGAACGTTATCACGTTCTTCATTGTAGGAATAGAGGGAAACCCATCATAGATCACTGCATAGGCTGAAGTGCATCTTTCCTTGCATGGTATTTGTAATTTTGCACAACTTGTGCGCAATAAAACGTTATTTATTATTACAGTGCCTTGATTTTTCATTCAGCGTTGTGGTGTAACGTGTTATTTCTAATAAACCTTTATAAGAAAAAGGTCTTCAATTGGACTACCTCGTGGCGCAAGAAACGCATTTTATTGTCCACGTATGAAAGTGTATTTATTTCGTTGTTTCACGTAGGCCTAGCCTTAAAAAGTCCTTCCTCTGTTCTTCAATAAGTTTTTACTTTAACAATTCATTCTAGCAAGATCATACAGTTGGCCACACTGTGGAGTATTGAGATCTCACATCAGTATAGCTCTGGTGGGTAGGAGACTGAACCACTGTGAACCAAACATTACATGAAATGGCAGCAGTTAACCACTTCGTTACTGGGTAGCGCTGTGTGTATTCTGAGTACATTTACAAACGCCTCTGAGCGCGGGATGCGGTGTCTCACTGAAGGAAATCACTGGTGTACTCCCGAGTTGTACAATATCTGCTCGTGAAATAACTCTAGGATCATTATGTAATGATTGCAAAACAAAACCAATTAAGTCTTATTAGTTCAGTGGCGGCTCATGAGACACGCAACAGGTGCACCCTTACGTGGCGCCGGATCAAAGGTCAAAAACGGCTTTTAAAAAATATTTTTGTTATATCCACAGGAATATACATAAGCTATTTCGAATAAAACAGGGACATTTGGATTCACTGAACTTGAATAGTGCGCTATGATAATTCTGTTTCTTACACAAAATTATGAGAGTAGTATTTCACTAACAACTAGGCCTATGCAAGATGTCTCATTCGAATTGTAATGAACTAAAGAAGTGTGAAAAATTAGGACATGCCATGCCACATCGCCTTGAGAGTAGCGACTCCGTTACAAAGCCCACAATGCCAACAAATACAATTACACAATGCCAACATCTCTGACTACACAAAATACAAACGGATGAGCAAGTTATGTTGCACCTCCTTGAAGGGAGTGACAGCGTGACACCCCACAAATTCCGAATGGGCCTCCTAAATTGAAATTCGCATACAGGCGCGGGGGGGGGTGTTAAGAATCGAAATTGTTAAGAAAAATGGTATCACTAAAAACGCAATCACAAAATAACCAAACGTACAAAACCAGACCAATTTTTTTGCAAGCTTCATGGATAGAAATTTGATGCGTTTAGCGCACCAAAAATATTCGTACAAATTGCAACGGCGTGTTTTGCGACTTTTACATCGAGCTTCGAGAAAAGGATCAAGGTACGTAACAGTTTCGGCAAGTCGAGTTGGTACCGACAAAGGGAGAAAGTCACAGCTTAAATTGCCAACCAAGCTTGCAGTTTGGACGTCGGCAAAAATTTTTGGTGCGAAAAATGCCCCAGTTTCCTATCCGTGCATTGCTGCACTTTCATCGTGACATCACTATAAACATCGAGTCGGTAATCACAAGGTTTGCTAAACAAAATAGACGAGTTGATTTTGTTGTAAAACTAATAGTTTTTATACAAGAGGTTAGAAGTTGTAAATATGTACAGTTGTAACAGAACAAAATAATTCCAAGAAAGATAATTCAGTATTGATTAAATGAAAAAAACAACTGTTTTTCAGTTAAAATTCGTTAAGTTCTATTTGTCTGGTAATTGTGTTTTCGTTTTTTGAGTTTGCAAAAAAAAATTTGGTCTCCGTTTGGGGGGGGGGGGGGTCATGACCCCCGTGACCCCCCCCCCCCCTCCCCCTTGAATCCGCGCCTGTTCGCACAGCCGTGGTCGATGTCATACTTTTGGCCCAGCTTATCTGCGTGCGGTAGAGTAGAGTCGGTATATGGTGAGGCTTTAAGGTCAAGCTGGCTATTCTGGTCAGACCAAGAAGCACATAATAACAGAGTATGGACTGGTGTAGATATGAGATTCTTAGATGACAAGGTGATGACTTAATGTTTGGGTATAAAACGACGCGCACGTGGTAAATTCCAACGCCTCCTAGATGCAAGAACTAACTACAGTATCATGGAAGCAAAGAATATAACTGACCGAAGGATCTTGGAGGTTTTTTTCTACTGTAAGTGCAGACTTATGCAATGAAAGTGAACGAGAGTTATCACAAACATAGATCATTATTGTATTAAACAACCGATTTGTGTATTACAACGGAGAAATACAGAATCTGTAATGCTAGGAGGCAATACCCCTGCGGAAATTAAGATCTGTACACTAGTTTTGTTCCACAATGTTGGTAACTTTGCTAATTTAGATGGATGAGTCGCGGTTTTATTTGCCTCTTTTTAAGTTATAGAGAGTGTGGGAGTACAGGAGAATCGTTCTTTGTAATGTCCCAACTTTGATTAATAATAAAATGTGAACTATGATTCTATTTGTAACATCATGTTACCATAACCTCCATCGGCTTCGGTGGCGTAGTTGGTAGCATGCTGAACTGCTGTGCCCAAGATAGCGGGTTCAAACTCGGCCAAAGCCGACGGCTTTTTTAAGAGCGTTAAAAATCCTTCAGTATGCCTTCCTTCAGAGGGGAAGTAAAGCAGGCGGTCCCATGTCATAGAGTTATGGCATGTAAAAGATCCTTCCACAGACTAAACTTGTGTGAAGCTTAATTGTTAGGTTAGCTTTCGTCGGAACGCTCTATCAACGTTCCAACGTTCACCACCAGGTATCATTGATATCTGGTAGCGAAAGTTGGAACTACTTGAAATTGAACGGAACTTGTAGCTCACCCTAAGGGTGTCCGCTGGAAGCAGCTACAGACTCAGGCGAGCCGAACATGTCCTCGGACACTCCCGGCATAAATGCCATACGATAAATAAATAAAACCATATCCTCCAAATTTCACACCCCTCCCCCACCAACCTTCTTACCAAGATAATCAGTAGGCTAGGTATTGTTTCTCGTTTTGCATTGCTTATTATTGAAACGTTAATTAGTGCCCCATGTTGGTAGCGACAAATGAAACGTTTTGGCTGCCCCTTACTGTTGGGTGTTAAATGTAACTGTTTACCTCTGCCTAAGCTATGTTGTTTTAATGGGCGCCAAGACTTCAACGCAATGCTGAAATCTAAATTTGTATTTAACAACGTCTAACTCTGGTAGAACACCTTCAAGAATCTATTCACTCAGATCGTGGTATGATTTGATCATTAACCCAACAAACAATTGTATCAGGAGAAGGAATTGGTCTATATCTAATGCTACCTACTGAAAGCAAAGATTGCATTGTAAAAGAAATGAATTTATTATATAAAACAAGTATAGCAAAATTAATAATAATAATAAGTATAAAATTTAAATTGGAGCGTTGTGATTTTAATATTACCGATAGAAAATTACGTGAAAACGGAGTCTGATAAATTGATTTTACTCTTATTTCCAAGCTATGAAGTTACTGAATTATGAAATATAAAACAAAGAAAAATGAGAGATTGCGTATTTCTGCGTCATTAGCGCTTACCCCTGGAAATTGCCAAAGCATTTCCCTCGTTCTTGATGATGCTGTGTGCTTCCCACAGTCTCCTGGACGTCGTCATCTCCGTCGAAATTTGATGATATTCTGGTAGATTAGATAATTCTATGGTCCGTACATCGGACCCAAACTCTCGTAAAACCGCACTGGTTACGTTTTACAAAAGTTCGTTGCTAACTCCACTGAACATCGGAGCGTCACGCACTCGCGACCGTACTCTGCCAGTTCTACACAGATTGTCCGTTCCACGGAACATCGGAGCGTCCCCCGCGTATAACCATACTCCGCAAGTATTTCACAGATTGTCCTCGTTTCACGGCGCGTCGAACGATATATGCACACGTTGGCTCCCCCACCATGGTACCGACATCTAGCTTACGTCGTCCCCGCTGATTGGCTGAGCACGCCGCTATCTTCCCCTCCTCCGGTTCATTACACTCCGCGGGCGAGAGGGAGAAGTCGTTTTCCGTTTCAACAATTCGCCTCTTCTTGACGATGCGACCCAAGATTGCGTAATTCTTCTCGACAGGAATCAGCTTGCATTTGAATTCCCAGTGAGTCATGTCTCTCAAATACCCTAACTGACAAACTCCGTAAAATTCCGTAATCAGATAATTTTCTATAATATCGTCGTTCGTAATAATTTGCTTGATAGCGTTTTCTAAGACATAGAAAACCTATCTGTATGCTTATAATTTTTATAAAATGCTCCGAAAATATCTTAATAATAATTATAATAAATTAATAATAATAATAAATTAACATGAAAAATTATCTTGGCTGAACAATTTGCCGCGTAAATAAATATAGAATGGCTTCCTACTGACTTATGCCAGTTGCATAAAACCCCTCGAAAAACACGTTACATATTCGCCTCGGATCATCGGATGATTTACCGTGACGACGGTCCATTATCCGATTATCCCAGACACGTTAATAAACCCCATCCAAAATACATATTACATAAATGAAATCACCCTAAATTACAGATATATGCACTCATATTTTTTCTCCACGCACTTTGCGTCAAAGTTTGTTGTCACTATGGATTGCACTTTGCAACCAGTCCAATGTTTTACATATTGAATAGTGTTCCACGGATATTTCCGCCTCTCAAATTTCTCTATGTTGGAGAAATAGACATAATTAATGTGTGAGCACTATGTATTTATGATGTCATATCACACGCATTGAAGGTGTTCTGATATATTTATATCACCATAGAACTTCCTAATTTCACTGGAGGTCCCCTCCTTATGGTGACATTTAATTCCACTTATCACTGAGCACACGATCACACTATTGTGGCAGCGCCTCGTGACCATAATACTTAATCTCTCTTTAAAGTAGATTAAATTAATATTGATTTCTGAAAAAAAAACAGTAAATGCGCATTACATATAACACCAAATATTTCTGTGCCGTAATCGCCCTGTCTTGTTAAGTTCCCGTTAACCATATTCTACTTAATACTAGTTCTCAACACAGACCATTTCTCCTCACACAAATAATACCATTGTACAAATTATCTTAAATTACACACTTACAAATCTTACATGGCGAGGCCGTAAACAGAAATCACGTGTGCTGATATGTATGAGTTTCATGAAGGACTGTCTCGCATTCTGATGGCCCATCTTTTGCCTCGTGGACGCCTTAAGCAAAAATACCATGTACAAGCGCTCACCCATCTCTTGGAGGCAAATGGGAATTCACCAGCGCTACCAAATTCTGGCCTTGGTGTATCGAGACATTTTAGTGCTCAAGAGCATCCGACAATCCCGTCATATTTCCCTGTACCTTAAAAACTCTCATTTACTTACATACTACCCCCCTGTGTGACTTCTGATACGCCTGCCTGGAAGACCATCTCCTCCCACGCACCAAATACCACACTTACTCATTTGATAGGCTGGCTCGCCAGCTAAACACACTCACGTTATGACACATATTTTCGTAGACTATGTATATTATACGTCCCGTATAATCTGTTTCCCTTACTATCCTCCAGCACATATGCTGTTTTCCCAATACGTTTGGAAACTATAAATGTTACTGCGTCACCTGCTTCCAACCTTGCCAGTGGCTCCCTTTAAATGAACGTCATCACGTTGCTCTACCTACCTATTTCTCAGTATCTGTAACGATGCCCTGTTGCTACTGTCCACACATGCTCATATTAAAATACCGTCCTCTGCTTTAACCACAGGATAATCCCTACATAAATTAGTGTCCCTCGATAGCATGTCTGCTAGAATGTTATCTTTACCTTTAATATATTTTACTGTGAATTCGTATTCCTGCAGAGCAAGAAGCCACCTACTAACTCTGTTAGAACTGAGTTTACAAGTCCTCATATACAGTAATGCATGGTGATCTGTGTGGATCTCAAATTTCCCCCCTACTAAATACATTCTAAATTTCCCTAAACTGAAAACAATACCTAAAAGCTCTAACTCAGTAATCGTGTATCTTTTCTCTGCTGCAGTCAGTCCTCGCGAGGCTAAAGATACAATGCACAGATTACCCTCATCATCTCTCTGACATAGTACTCCAGCAATGCCTATATGTGAAGCATCTGTCATAACCACATATTCCTTATCTTTTAACGGATATTTCAGCACTACAGCTTTCTCAAAACCTTCCTTCAGCGCTCTAAAAGCCTGATCATGCTTGGACTCCCATCTCCACCGAGTCCCACTTTTAAGCAACTCCCTGAATGGTTCTACCAACCCTGAGTATTTAAGAACGAACCTCCTGAAAAAGTTGCAAATTCCCAGGTAAGTTTTTAACTGTTTAACATTCTGTGGCACCTCTGCGTTAGGTATCTTATTAACCCTACTTTCTTCTGGTGTTACACCTCTACTCGACACTCTATGACCTGAAAATGTCACTTCTGACTGACAGAATGACGACTTAGACAGCTTCAAAGTGAACCCTGCCTGATCTAACTTCTGAAAAACTATATCTAAATGACCTAGATGCTCCTCAAAACTGCGTGAACTAATTACCATATCATCTATGTAAATGGTTACAAACTCTCCTGTGTCATCCCCTAATGCGATGTTTAAAGCCCTAATTAAAGCTGCTGAACTACTCTTTAACCCATAAGGTGTTCTACAAAATTGATAAAGGTTATATTTATGACTAAAAGCTGTAAATGGTCTATCTTCGTACATAAGTGGCACTTGCCAAAAACTGGAACTCAAATCTACACAAGTGAAATACTTCTTCCCCTCAAATGTTTGCATTAATTCTTCTATTGACATAGATTTCAGCTGATCTGAACTAATTCTACTGTTAACCAAACGAGCGTCTAAACAAATACGAACAGTGCCGTCGGTCTTGGGTACCGTTATCAAAGAATTAACATATGGACTGTTCGAGTGCTCAATAATCCCATCTTCAAGCATCTGGTTAATTTGTGCAACTGCACTCTGATAAGCGAAAGGTACAGGATATCTATGTCCTGTGAATACTGACCTATCAATAACGTTCAATGAATGTGTATAGCAATTGGCCATACCAATGCGATCCTCAAAAACTCTCCTATTACACTATAACACATCATAGAGCCGAACACACTGTTCATCCTCTATATTTCCCTGAAATGCAGCCTCACGTAACGAGTCCTCTAGACTTCCGTTCGTAATCACACTGCCCACAAAACATGGAGAACCCCGCTCTACGGCTGGCGATATCTCATTTAAAGTACAAATCACACCTACAACACTACTTCTCTGAATTTGGTCATTGAACGCTACTTCTACTTCAGAATCTCCCCATTTAAATTTCAAACTCCCTACATCATAACATAAGTTACCAGACACTCTACTTAGCCACTCTGAACCCAAGATAACACTGAATACTAAATTTGGAATTACAAGGCAAATCTGCTTCTCTACATGATTATTAATTTTAATGTCTACTAAAACTTGCTTAGAAATTACTTTAGACCTCTTCCCAACAGCTGTGATAACAAAAGTGCTTTTAATTGGCATCTCCTCAAAATTTACTCCAGTTCCTTTCATTTTATCATAAAATGCACTACTTATGCAACTCTTCATACAACCACTATCAATTAAAACATCTGTGTACGCCTCGGACACGTTAAATTTAACTATGGGGCTCTTACTAACCACTTCCTGAATAATACCTTCATCATTTAGTTCATGTAATAATTCATTTCTTACATTTAGGTCATAGGGTTCCTGTATAATTGTATGGACAGGGCATGCTACAGACTGAGATTCTGACCTTACTTCGCAGCCTGGTTCGCGTTTAAAGAACCGCTACAGCTGGCCGTAGTACTACTAACTACTAAACTGGTATGGATGTTCTGGGCTGTGTTGTCGTTGTTTGGCTGTATATTACTACCACTAGGCTGTCCTCTTCCTTGACCCCTATTCTGGTTGTAATTATTGTCATTATAATTTCTCCCTTGATTTCCCCTGAAGTCATTGTTTCTCCCTTGATTTCCCCTGTAATCATTGTTCCTCCCTTGATTTCCCCTGAAATCATTGTTCCTCCCTTGATACTGACTACCATAGCCATTTCCTCTGTTCTGATTTAGCTGATTATTATTATTTCTATTTTGAGCGTTGGCCCCTTCGCCACCGTTCCCTTGAACTTCCTGATGCCTGGCTTCATTAGGTCTATTATTATTATTACCCTGGTTCCGATTGAAATTGTCCTCATAACCCCCTCTCCCTAGTGCATCAAATGTGCTTAACAGATTTTCTACTTGTGATATAGTCTTTACATTCTGGATACAAGCAGCCTCCTTGATCCTATAGGGAAAGTGCCTAAGTAGCAACCTCACCACATCACTTTCCTCCTTCAAGCCATCCAGATATTTACACACTAATACCTGCCCTAAAAAGTATTCGGTCATGGTGGAGCTTCCTTTAGGGTTATATTTACCACACACTACTCCCTCACGATGCTGCGACTGAATAACCTCATTCCAGAACTTTTCACAGAATTTCATTTTAAAATCATTAATATCAGTAAACTTGTCTCTGTAGACAGCAAACCAATTCCTCGTTTCCCCCACAAACACTTGTTCTAAAATTTCAACTACCTGGCACCACTCAATACTACCATTTTCCAACCTCTCCCCGAATTTATTTTCTATAGTGTTCATGAACTCCATTGGGCACCCCTGTCGATTGCTGAACTTACCCAGTTCTACCTCCCTGTGTGTGCTATTCACAAAAACTGGCCTATTCTGACTATTTTCTTGCCTGATCCTAGCTTTTAATTTTAATTCTAATTCTGCGATTTTCTCCTCAGCCTTCCTCTCAATACTGTTTACTGTTAATTTAATGTTTCCTTCTGATTCTTCTACTTTATCATATAGCTTTGCTTGTTTCTCCTCAATCTTGCTAATGCTCTCCCTATTACTCTCTCTTAGATCATTTACTTCTGCAACTATTTGTGAGTGAACTTTCTCAATTCTACCCCCCAGCTGTTCCTTAACCTCTTTAGTAGCTACCTGAATTTTGTCAATTTCTCCCCCCAATTGCTTTTTGACCTGCTGTGTTTCCAGTTGCACTAGTTCTTTTAAATTTTCAGCCTGTGTACTGATTCTAATTTCCAACTCCTCCTGTACTTTTCCTAATTTTCTGTCTACATCTGCAATAATCTCTTTAGCCTTTTCTTCCATCACCCCCCTGATCTCACCTCTAATCAGTTCAAATTTGTCACTCATTTCCTTACTGTTTTGTTCTAATCTGGCGTTTAAAGTTTCATTACTCTCTCTATTTTCCCTACTGTTTTGTTCTAATTTAGCATTTAAAGTTTCAGTACTCTCTCTATTTTCCTTACTGTTTTGTTCTAATCTGGCGTTTAAAGTTTCATTACTCTCTCTATTTTCCCTACTGTTTTGTTCTAATCTGGCGTTTAAGGCATCTGTACTTTCTTTATTTTCCCTACTGTTTTGTTCTAATCTGGCGTTTAAAGCATCTGTACTTTCTTTATTTTCCCTACTGTTTTGTTCTAATTTTGCATTTAAGGCATCACTACTAACTTTGTTCTGATACATGAACTCGAGAAGTAAAGTTTTTAATTCTGGTTGGCCGCCTACACTCCCTGTTTCAGTATCGGGATTTACCTCCGCTACCCCGGTACTACCATCACTCGACATACTGCTCGTATCATCACTCTCCAGTTGATGACCACTACGTAACCTCATCTGTCTTTCTTTCTCATCCCCCATAATGATATACACTGATAAAGACAAATAACCCCCAAAATACAGGCACAGAAATATATACCCTTCTCCTTCCACAAATGTTATTAGGTTTTCAGCCCCAAGTTGTCGGCGACAAATGAAACGTTAATTAGTGCCCCATGTTGGTAGCGACAAATGAAACGTTTTGGCTGCCCCTTACTGTTGGGTGTTAAATGTAACTGTTTACCTCTGCCTAAGCTATGTTGTTTTAATGGGCGCCAAGACTTCAACGCAATGCTGAAATCTAAATTTGTATTTAACAACGTCTAACTCTGGTAGAACACCTTCAAGAATCTATTCACTCAGATCGTGGTATGATTTGATCATTAACCCAACAAACAATTGTATCAGGAGAAGGAATTGGTCTATATCTAATGCTACCTACTGAAAGCAAAGATTGCATTGTAAAAGAAATGAATTTATTATATAAAACAAGTATAGCAAAATTAATAATAATAATAAGTATAAAATTTAAATTGGAGCGTTGTGATTTTAATATTACCGATAGAAAATTACGTGAAAACAGAGTCTGATAAATTGATTTTACTCTTATTTCCAAGCTATGAAGTTACTGAATTATGAAATATAAAACAAAGAAAAATGAGAGATTGCGTATTTCTGCGTCATTAGCGCTTACCCCTGGAAATTGCCAAAGCATTTCCCTCGTTCTTGATGATGCTGTGTGCTTCCCACAGTCTCCTGGACGTCGTCATCTCCGTCGAAATTTGATGATATTCTGGTAGATTAGATAATTCTATGGTCCGTACATCGGACCCAAACTCTCGTAAAACCGCACTGGTTACGTTTTACAAAAGTTCGTCGCTAACTCCACTGAACATCGGAGCGTCACGCACTCGCGACCGTACTCTGCCAGTTCTACACAGATTGTCCGTTCCACGGAACATCGGAGCGTCCCCCGCGTATAACCATACTCCGCAAGTATTTCACAGATTGTCCTCGTTTCACGGCGCGTCGAACGATATATGCACACGTTGGCTCCCCCACCATGGTACCGACATCTAGCTTACGTCGTCCCCGCTGATTGGCTGAGCACGCCGCTATCTTCCCCTCCTCCGGTTCATTACACTCCGCGGGCGAGAGGGAGAAGTCGTTTTCCGTTTCAACAATTCGCCTCTTCTTGACGATGCGACCCAAGATTGCGTAATTCTTCTCGACAGGAATCAGCTTGCATTTGAATTCCCAGTGAGTCATGTCTCTCAAATACCCTAACTGACAAACTCCGTAAAATTCCGTAATCAGATAATTTTCTATAATATCGTCGTTCGTAATAATTTGCTTGATAGCGTTTTCTAAGACATAGAAAACCTATCTGTATGCTTATAATTTTTATAAAATGCTCCGAAAATATCTTAATAATAATTATAATAAATTAATAATAATAATAAATTAACATGAAAAATTATCTTGGCTGAACAATTTGCCGCGTAAATAAATATAGAATGGCATCCTACTGACTTATGCCAGTTGCATAAAACCCCTCGAAAAACACGTTACATTATATAGGCATATGTAACTTATATTTGGGATCAATATCATATTACAAGGAGTTATGTTGCTTTCTGAGGTGGAATTAACCGTGGAGAGGTTATCAGAGCATCAATTTCATCAATGGCATGGAAATATGGGATGTAGGTATTCATCAGAATCACACTCGGATTTAATATGAACAGCAAAATTCAATAAATGTATAATCCCTCAACTCGCTACACAATCAAATGCAATTATACCTAATTTGAAAAATAACAATACAATAATGTTATTGGGAACATAAATATGACCACGTTACAAGATGATTCTCTAATTATTGTTGGTTGGGTCTTTAGCTAAGGGGCTGCGACAACGCGGTCAAGTAGCCCCGTGGGTTGTGTCCTGATTGCGACCATTCCGGATTGCGTTCACCTCATTTGCAGTCCAGATTGCGGCCAGTTTAATTTTAGGAAAGAACTATAAACATTCCAGCGTCCAGATTGCGGTCACTTTTCTTGGGAGATGGTCCTTGGTTCTTGGTTCTTCCCGACTGACTCATACCTTCCGTAAGTTTTGTGGATTACAAGGGGAAACTCATATTCCACTACCTAACCAAAGAATACAGTTCAGTGTTCAGCTGAGCACACCCCATAAAACTTCGCTTAAAGAAAAAAAGTCCCCTCCCAATCTGACAGCACCCCGTAAAGCAATTATTATAACATTTTCAGTCTTAAGAATAGAAACGTTTCAGGATCGGAATCAATGACCTTCACTTTCAACAAAATTGTTGTAACGGGAAATTTTATACTTACAGTATAATTTTTAATTTCTGCCCCTCCTCTCCCATTTGAGGCGCGAGATATCTATTTTTATAATAGGTAGATTACTGTATATCGTGAAAAACATTCTTTTCATTACCTCGAAAAATTCGTCTCGTAAAAGTAATTTGTTCTGCGTTTGATTCTAAATCCCCTTTGTAATCAATTTTTGTTCCCGCCCCCTCCTACACGCAAAATCAAACATTTGAAGTTTTCGGTTTATTAACATTCCAGATTTGAAATCTGTGACTTTTGATAAGTCAAAATCAATAAGGTCACTGTCAAAATGTAGTGTATTAGGACCAAAGAGAACTGACACATGACATGTACCTCAACATTGGCAAGAGGGGTGGAAGTGAAAGGCGAGGAAATCCCTAGGGGAGTTACAACCGGACCGGTCTCCCAAGAAAAGTGACCGCAATCTGGACGCTGGAATGTTTATAGCTCTTCCCTAAAATGGAAGTGACCGCAATCTGGACTACTAATGAGGTGAACTCAATCCGGAATGGTCGCAATCAGGAAGACACCAGCCCCGTGTACTTTGGGTGTGTGTAGAACCTGTCGGATTGTATGACTACCCCTTATTATTCCCGTTTTCCAACGGGGTCGGGGATGAGATGCGATGGAAGTCTTTGTGGCGATGATTTTTACGGCCGGATGCCCTTCCTGACGCCAACCTCAGGAGAGGAGTTAATGAGAGATGAAATGAATGATGGTGAATGAAACTGGGCAAGGATGTGGAAGGAAGCGGCCGTGGCCTGTCAGAAGGTACCGTCCCAGCATTTGCCTGGTGTTGACAATGGGAAACCACGGAAAACCATTTCAAGGACGGCCAACGGTGAGGCTCGAACCTACGCGTCTACCGAGTCAGCAGAGAGCTTGGCCCCATGACCTAATGCTGCGCGTTAGCCAGCGTGGCCACTACTGTCGGTGTGTAGAATCTGTCGGATAATCGGTGTTAATTGTGATGGCTGTATTAGTGTGTGTTATCTGTAATTCAGGTAAGGACTGCAGACGATCAATTTCAAGTAGTTCATACTTTTGCTACCAAATGCTACCTTCAACGATACCTGGCTGTAAACGTGGCTACTAGATGCCACCGCAACTGGCACCTCGTGATGAACGTTCGCAATTAATAGAGCGTTAATCAAATCTAACCTTCAAATTTAGCTCCACCCAATTGTAGTTAGTGGAAGTTTCTTTTACTTGCCATAAATCTATGATATGAGCTTTATTTCCGTTCCAAAGGAAGGATTTTTAACGCTCTTAAAAATACGACTTCTGCCGGGTTTGAACCCGCGATCTGGGGCATAGCAGCTCAGCATGCTACCAACTACGCCACTGAAGCCACCGTAATTATTGTTGAACAAGCCGTAGTGATTTGTTTCTTGTTAGGGTTGGCAATCATGAGCCTCCACGTGCTTACGAGGCGTCTTTCAATTGCCTTATAAATATTAATTTTGAGTTCGAACCCCCCACCACAAAAAAAAAAAAAAAAAAAAAAAAAAACAGCGGTCGCCACGTGGTAATCTAAGTTTCCCTCCCCTACATCCTCCACCGTGGTGTCGTCAACATCTATTCACAAGTCAGCCCTGCTCAATCACGTGAGGGGTGTCTCCTCCAGCGCTCTGGTCCCCCACTACTCTTATTGTGCCGCGACTTTGAAGCCACACCACATTCCGTCCGTAATCTACATGGTGACCAGTAACAGTTTCTTGAGATGTGTATTCCTATAATACATTTAATATTAATCGCGGAATTTGCCTGGAGTGGAAGTGGGGAAATCACAGAAAACCACTTCCATTACACTTTTAGGATGGCTGGCGGGAATCGAACCTACCTCTGGACAGTTTTTCCTCACGATGCTGAGTGTGCCTCTTTCCAAACCTCAGACCAGAATTAAATTGCTTGGCAGTGCCGGGAATCGAACCTCGACCTCCCGGGCGACAGCCAATAATTAACAATTAAAAGCATCTCTCAGTCTGTCAACACAAATCTACATGTAACTATTTATTGTTTGTACAGATTCAATTAAATAAATAAATAAATAAAAAATAAATATATGTAAGTCTTACTCCTTATTATTCCCGTTTATACGGCGCTGAGATGCGATGAAACTCTATGTAGCGGCTAGTTTTTATGGCTAGATGCCCTTCCTGACCCCAACCTCATGAGAGGAGTTAATGAGTGATGAAATGAATGATGGTGAATGAAACTGGGCAAGGATGTGGAAGGAAGCAGCCGTGGCCTGTCAGAAGGTACCGTCCCAGCATTTGCCTGGAGTTGAAAATGGAAAACCATGGGAAACTATTTTAAGGACAGCTGATGATGGGGCTCGAACCGACGTTAACCGAGTCCGCAGAGAGCTTGGCCCCATGGCCTAGCGCTGTGCGTTAGCGAGCGTAGCTACTGCTGTCGGTAAATAAATAAAGTAATAATGTGACTAAATAAATAAAATGACTAAATAAATAAATAAAATGACTAAATACATAAAGTGACTAAATTAATAACTAAATAAATAGAATAAATAAATAAACTAACTTAATAAATTAATCAATAAATTTACTAATTAAATAAATAAAATTACTGAATACATAAATAATTTAATAAAATGACTAAATGAATATATAAAAATAAATGACTGAAATAACTAAATAAATGAATAGGCCTAATAATAATAATAATAATAATATCGTATAGCCTCGGGTGCCGGGTGCAAGCTTTATTATTTGACACCCTGAGGGTAGCTTGCATGTCGAATTTCGCTGTTCCTTGAAGCACTATGAAAGTCAAGGAGGTTAGATATCTAAGCTCCCCTAACACTACAGCGCTTTCTAGTAGGGAAATACCGACAGCAGTGGCTACGCTGGCTAAAGCGCTGCGTTAGGTCATGGGGCCAAGCTCTCTGCTGACTCAGTGGACGCGTGGGTTCGAACCCCACCGTCGGCCGTCCTTGAAATGGTTTTCCGTGGTTTCCCATTTTCAACACCAGGCAAATGCTGGGACGGTACCTTCTGACAGGCCACGGCCGTTTCCTTCCACATCCTTGCCCAGTTTCATTCATCTTCATCCATTCCATCTCTCATCCCGACTCGCAGGTCGCCCACGGGCGTCGACTAGGAAGACCTGCACTCGGCCTCTCGGCCACACGACAAAAAAAAGTAGGGAAATGAGGAACTTTGTGTTGGCGGAGAATCCCGAGATTAATTTTGCCATTATGAACACGGCTTACTGAATTCAAATGGGTTCTTTGACATGCCAACATCGTATGACATGCGTGTCGTAATTTTTTCCGCTTTTCAAAAATCACTTACCTCAGCCAGGAGCGAACCTGCAAGCTTGGGGTTAGTAGACCGACACGTTAACCACTCACCCACCGTGGCAAGCATAAATAAACAAATAATCAATCAAATAAATAACCAAATAACTAATTAAATAATAAACTAAATAACTAAAAATATGTTTTATTAAATATATAAATACACTTGTGAATGAATTATTTAATAGAATAAATGTAGATGAATTCCTTTAGAAATGAGTTTACAATTAATATCGATTCAATAACATAAGATTTTACCTATCATTTCTATTCTGTTCCGTATGAGTTCCTTGGCCACTCAGCAAATCTCTCAGAAGATGCTGTATTTGCATTATAGAGATAGGATTGACAAAGAGAAGATCCGCTTATAGATTAGTGCAGGTCAAATGGATACAGATTTCATCTCATTTCTTCCGTCGACAAGGTCCACAGCATACGGGACAGGAGCAGCGGAAACACATTCTGCATTGCAGTCTTTTTCATATGATCTGGCCACGTTGTGTTCTAATAACAAATTTACTATGCATAGTGTGAAAAATATGTAGGCCGACATTATGTCAGGCTCAAGAATCACAGCAAAATTCAGTCAGAGAGACAGCTCTCGTCTTGCACTCCTTTACGTGATATGTAGGGATAGGAAAAAATCGTGACCGAGAATTTTGCAAATTATTGAATGAATTAATACACAAGTGGTAATCTGTTTTAATAACCCAAAAATTGGCAAAACGAATGGATCTTAAACTCGCGACATTTCGTGAATTCCCCATGAAAACGCGAATTTTAGATTGTTTCGTTTTCTTCTTTAGAGTGCACTCCCAGTAATTCGCGGTAATTAATGCACGAACTACCGCTAATTATCGAAGACCACACATTTTCCACAGTTATGTTTTAAGTCTAGCAAGAGCAAAACTAATGGTTAAAAAATTGAAATGTATTTTATGAACACTCAAAAAAATAATATAATAGTTTACAACGTAGTATTGTAAGACACACTAGAATAGAGGTACAGTGTGGATTATGCCAACATTAATATATAAGAAATACTTTTTGTTTCTAAAAGCAAAGCCAACTCCGTACAAGCCATGAAGGCCCTGGGAGTAGTGGAAGGTAGAGGCTTCCACTCTCTGTGACATCGGCACTAGTTGGGATGGAGTTGTCAGCTCCACGCCCGGCCGTCTTTGCTCCCAAGAATTACCCTGGTACTCATTTCTGTTGTAGACTGAGTGAACCCCAGGGCTATTAGCGTTTCCGAAAGTGGTAGTTTTGTTTCTAAAATCCACTACCTGGGTGGGGATCGAACCCACTCCCTTTCAGTTAGAAGCTCAGCGCCTCTACCAACTGCGCCACGCAGCCCCCTTTTGTTTCTAAGATGGTTTATTTTCTATAATAATTTTAGATTGTACAATTCTGAAATGTGTCGTTAGTGGACAGTATTTTAATATTTAATGCATGTTATCCATGATAAATACGATATCCCGCCTTAAACTTATTATTTTTAAAGTAGGCCTACCGAAAAGTGTAATTGAAACCCCCGAATTTTTCACTTTAAAATACCGCTTTCTTTACTTTGAAATAACCGAAAAATTCCTTTCCCTAGTGATACGTATCACACTGCTCTCCACACAAAGCACATGTACACTCATGGCTATCCTGGTGAAAGGATTTCCTAGCACAAATACGATGATGAAAACCATGCATCGCAAAGCGCGTCATCAGGTGTCTCAGCTCGTATTTTTAGCCTACTTTCGATTTTTGCAAAAAATGAAAGTAGACTTATGAGATCTACACAGGGCCAAAAATTGTGTGTCTGTCTGTGTGCTTAGTGTGTGTACTTTGAATGTCTGCCCCCCCCCCCCCCCCCCCCCATCAATTCAAACAAGGTGAAACCGAATTGAACGAAATTTGGTACAGAGGTAGAACTAGCAAAGGGCACCTCAGTGTCACGTTTTATATAACCGCCATCTTTACCAAAACTGAATGGTGACCACTCAAACGTTCAAAACGTAAAATCAAATAACGACTAAACAAATCATCCGATCTCTACCAAATTTGGTAACAACGTACCTTTATATAGGACGCGTCTTATGACCAGACTACAAGGTCATCCACCGTACCATTTCAGGATGGCGGCCGTGTGAATTATGCAAACTTTATAATCCATATCATGGGACCCACCAGTTCCGATTATCAAGCCGAGAATCGTTTTAACTGTTCTAAAGGAAGAGACACGTTCGAAATTAAAAGTTTATTTTGCAATACTATAGTGCAGAAGTGATTTTAAAAAGCTGAGCCATCTCAGTTACAAGGCAAGATGGCAGTGGATATCTTGTGCCTGGCTTATATTTCACTAATTTGAGTATTGCATGCAATATAGCGTACTGAAACAAAATAAATAAACTTTGTATGAAATGCTTTATATATAAATAATATACTCCACTGATGAAATCGTTTACCGTAGTCTAAATCATTATTTGCTAACACGTTCTATGTAACTCATTTGATATAGGAAGACTTTCGTTGGCACGTTTGGTTAGGTGGTAAAGTGTTGGCTTATCACTCTTATGGTTAAGGTTCAAACCCCACTAGAGTTAGGTTTTTTTGCTTGACATTTTTTATATTTATTGTTTTGTAATGACTCAGACGTTATAAAATTAAGCGTTATATTGTGCATATTACAATGGAAAATATATATTTAATTGAAACAAAGTTCACCAGCAGATTTGCACGAGACACCTAGCAGCAAAATAGTGAATTATTATGGCCAACTGGCGGCGAATTGCACGCCGGCCTACAGACTAACTTACAGATTTTATTGAAAAGTTTCTTTTTATAGCCGCTAGAATGCACTCGCCCTGTTAGGATTATCTTGTTCGATACTTCTCCACTAGATGTCACGACTGGTCTACGTGGGACTCCATTGATTAGCATACCATTGGCATTCTATGCGCATCGAATTTGAAGAATGACAAGATTGTAACAGCCTATTGTGCGTTATTTGAAAATGTTATTTGAACTAAAGAACAAAACGATTTCACATAGTACCTGAACTCTAGCATTTGGTGCTAGTTCAGGATATTAATTAATACTTTTATTGCAGCCAAATAGCAATCGAAAATATCCACATAGTTGGTATACACACGTCTCTGTAGAGTCATGGAAAGATTTGTTAATTCAATTAGGGTTGTGAAAGCCATGCCCAGCCAAACGTGTAAACACATGCCTCAACACAAAGTTGGATGTTGCCCACGTCAGGTCGATTATGTAATAATAATAATAATATTAATAATAATAATAATAATAATAATAATAATAATAATAATAATAATAATAATAATAATGTCGCCTCCGTAGCGTAGCGGTCAGCATGGTTAGCTGCCGCCCCGGAGGTCCTGGGTTCGATTCCCGGCTCTGCCACGAAATTTGAAAAGTAGTATGAAGACTGGAACGGGGTCTACTCAGCCTCGGGTGGCCTAAATGAGTAGAGGGGGTTCGATTCCCACCTCAGCCATCCTCGAAGTGGTTTTCCGTGGTTTCCCACTTCGTCTTCGGGCAAATGCCGGGATGGTACTGTACCCGATATCCTGATAGTAGGCTGTCAGATATCCGCCCCCTCAATCGGATTGCCAATAATCAATCGCACCGGCACAGCTACATCAATGAAAATGGCACTGACAGATACTATCGAGATTAGAGCACAATAGTTAACAAGAAATTATTGTGGAACACACCAAAATATACGGGGGTTCATACTTACCTTTACTTACCTCTTAAATTTATCTCGGGGACTGGGTTGTCAACTGGATCACTTAAAGTATGCCCACACAATAACCTCCACCATGATATTTAAAATGAACCAGAACGAAGACGAGAAACTTTAAACTGCACAATAATTTATTTCACATAAAGAATGATTTTAACAAAAATAAAACAACAAAATCCACGTGGCAATTAGAAGCCATCGTCCATATAACCATGTCCTTCTGTAGGACTTGTATACTCTACATACAATGTTTCAGCTTTCTCAAGCTCATAGCAACGTAAAAATAATAATGCACTTGGAATGGAAACGGGATTTGGGACGAGACACATATATCAATTGTTTTGCGTGTTTATATACTTCACATTTTATTTATAGCCATAAGGCTATTATGGATACGTCCTTGGCCTCTGTCATACAGTTGTCCGGGCCAGCTGCAATGCACCTGCATCGTCAAAGCGGACTCACCCCGTTCGTTCAACCCTAGCATAAGCGAGTTACCTCAGAGCTTGGCTCTCCTTTTCAAAACACGTAAATGTTCACATCTCAACTGAAATATTATCACGCAAATGTTTTAAATGCTCCATTCAAACACCAGTGGATTACTCCAACAATCCCAAATCATGATTAATTGTTCAAACCACTTGTTTAATTAGCGTTGTTTAGAGTATAAAAACAAAACTCTTAATGTTAATAACAAAAGTTCATTAATTATTTATAACAATAATAAATTGTTTATAACAATGTCAAACGACAATTGGAAAACTTATACACGCCTCTATTAATCTTTTTCATTTCAAATTATTTAACAAAGATATTTACAAAATTATTTTACAATATTATATTGTTTATATTATTTATACAAGAAATACATTAAACCACACGTTTATCCGGTTGATAATTACTTAAATCGTGATGATATAATCGACCAATGAAGGTTATTTATATTTAAATGTCAAATTCAGGTTTAATAAGGTTTAATAATAATTATTAATATTTGTGACGGTAACCTCCATTCAAAATCTTTATCTCAAATTATTTAACACTCTTGTTAATTTTAACAGTATCTTCATATGAATAATTTTCAAAGAACCAGAACAATACATTCAGCGGGAAAATACTTCAGTCAAGACGCACAAAATTGCACAAAAATTGGCCCAAAATTCATCATATATCTTCATATATATGGCATAAAAATCTTCCACACTACATACAAAAACCTCCACTTATAAATTCATCAACTTCATTTATTATTGTGGGAACCTCCTTCATAATTCAAGGGCATTATTCATCAGCGACTTTTACATGTCCACTGAACTAACGATTATACATCCATTGTTCCTCTTTAAAAATTCTTATATTCATCAATTGTATTAATGACTGTTATTATTTAACCTTCGTGGGTTTCATTCATGAATCGATATGAAGTAAAAATTTGCCAATCACAAATAAATTTAATAGCAAATACGATTAGACACTCCTCCCTGGTCTATCAAAATTGAGATTAATATCTTCAAAGTAACGCAGTATAAAAATACTATCTTCAATCAAAGTTCATCTAAACTGCATGGATAGTCGAATAGAATACAATTAGACTGTGGAATGCAAACATTATTGTTCCAATCTATAATTGAGAAAAACTCCTATCAAAAGTTCATTACTTTAGTGGATTCAATAAATCGTAATCAAAGTTCATATTTCATAAAATTGTCTATAATGCAATGATAAATGTCTATGTTGCAATCATGTTCATAAGACGACTAGTATTTCAAAGATTGTCGATATCGTAATAGATTTTAACGCTCTAAAATCATTTAATTATTCTTCTTTCTTGAGGATGACAGAAAATTGGTCAAAGTAATTTACTGAATAGAATTACTTTAATAAAATGACACGCTGTCTGAATTCAAATCTGCCATAGAAAATCGTTAACTTTACAGTCAAATCGTGACTACAAAAATATGCAAATTACTGAAAGAATCTAAATCATCAGTCTCAACTGATCCAAAATTAATTTAACTATGCCAATGATATAACAATGTCTCAACAAATCGAAGAAAAAGGCATAAATCATCGAAGTGTACTGAGTACAGAAATATTAATCAAGAAAATGGGGCACAAAAAAAAATATGGGACAGAAAATATGGGAAGAATGGTTGCTCAGATATCGCTACAAGACTCAAATAATACAAGAAACGTTCACGACTACCTTATCTGTTGATTGAAGTTCTAGAGGAAAGTTTTCAAAGAAAACTGCTGTTGGTTCCATTTCACCAGCGTGAAGTTGTGCTCCGACCTCGAACCTGGAATCAGCGTCCTCGGAGAATCGAACTGCTTCTTCCTCCGAAATTGCACTGCTCCGTGGATACGAAAAACATCCTTCTGGCAAAACTCTTCTTTGTGAGCCGGGTCCACCCTAGCCTCTCTTGAAAGTTCCCTGAAGTTCCGGTCGTAAATCGCCATGAAGTTTATTGTAGTTATTTCCGCAGAAATATTCATAATCGTGGAGTATGGAAATATTTCCACTGTCATCTGGTATAATTCAGCGATGGATTCACGATGCATGAGTGTAGTTGGATGTTCATTACATGCTCGCTTTTGTAGAAAGACGATTAACGAAGTTCCATGCTGTTATTTCACTCCAACGATATATGTCCCAATTGCATTAAAGCCTTAGCCTTCCATCTCAACTTCTGTTATAATCATTGAAAGCACTGCAAGATTATAATGTTCCATAGTAGACTGTATCGTTGTATTACCAAACGTATTCTCCAATATCACTGTTGCAATCCACGTGTCAGCCGTAGTGTTTAATGTGGAATTTTAAAAGTGTTTCTCATGTGGCGAGAAAATCACTTTTGTTGGCAGCCTTAAAGTGCCAATATCTTTCGAAGTATAACTGTGAAATTGTTCAAATCTTCTACACACCTCAATGTTGTACTGCCCAATTGAATTATAATAAAGGCTGAAGTTAACTCTTGATATCTTATCTGGTGGAAACGTTAATGTGAGCGTTTCAACTTCACCTAGTTTCGAGCAGCGTAAAATGGAACTGCTCCGTGTTCGTTCGATGCGCCGGGCTTTAACCACACGCTAAAGACAACTTGCTTCACTTATTCACTCGAAAATGACTCTGACATCTGAAATATATATGCGGTATCAGCGGTATGATCCGTATGAGTTCTGAGTATGAGTTCTGAGAGCTCCTCTCTTCTGTGCACGACCTTTTATCAACTTCTTAAGGGGCGTATCCATCCCTTCCATAGCCTGTTGCTCCGTCATCGCTAGAAGTTTTAACTTTGGCTATACTTGACGGATTTTCAAATTTCAAAAACTCAAAATTAATTTCTTCAAAATTCCAAATCAATGCCATAACTGAAAATAGTTTTCCACAATTCTGCATGCCAAAAGTAATCAAATATCGTAGTTTCAGCAATCTCCGTCTTCCTTCCAAACTATCGTTCATTGGTTCGAGTCTCTCCTCCAATAGCGTAACTTCTTCCTTAGCACAATACCTTGTTTCCTGCGACTGCGTCGTAAATCTCCGATCTTTCTCGAACAAAATCATGACGTCACCAAGAATCTCAGCTCAATCAGCCTACTTGCATGAATTCTACGTCATCCGTGCCTACGTCATGAATATACACGTCACAACTATGACAGCCATAACTTTACTCACATATGCCAATACAGCCATCATGGTCTCAATATAATTCAATTTACGGGGGCAGTACCTACTGTAAGGCCACGGCCACCTCCTTCCCTCTTCCTTGCCTATCCATCCTGACCTTCCATTACCTTCCCTCATGAGGCCCCTGTTCGCTTTGCAGGTGAGGCCGCCTGGGCGAGGTGCCAATCACACCTCACCAGTTGTATCCCCTCCGATTAGATGATCCCAGCTCTAGGACACTGCCCGTGGAGGCGGTAGTAGTGAGTTCCCTCGCTGAGTCCGTGGGTTCCACCAACCTGGAGGGTAAACGACTAAGAAGAGAAGAAGAAAAGAAAAAATAATAATAATATAATAATAATAATAATAATAATAATAATAATAATAATAATAATAATAATAATGTTATTGGTTTTACGTCCCTTTTAACTACTGTGGCTTTTAGAGACGCCGAGGTGCCGGAATTTTGCCTCGAAGGGGATCTTTAACGTGCCAGTAAATATACTGACACGGCTCCCTCGCATTTGTGCACCCTCAAATGCTAGCTGACTGCGCCAAGATACGAACCTGCAACCTAGGGCGCAGCAAGCGAGAACGTTACCGCTGAGCCACGCAGCCAGTCCGGTCGATTATGTCTCCAGATCCATAACATTCTTGAGATGCTTCTTATCTTTCTTTCTTTCTTTCTTTCTTTCTTTCTTTCTTTCTTCAATGATGGTAGCAGATTTTTTCGAGGTTGTGGTGTTTGGTAGAGGTAAATAGTTTCTAAGGTCTTCAACCAAGAAATGATTCTATTATACTCTTTGATAAAAACGAGTTATAACTATAGGCCTACTCATACATTTAGGAGAAAGTAGGCTATATGTTCTTTACTGAACATCTCGTTCTTTCATCCAATCTTTGTTGATCATTGTGTCTGTTGTGTAGAAGATTTCTTCGATCGAGTCCTTTATTCCTCGTAGCTCTTGTAATAGTTCGTGATGTAGCGGTTAGTATTCTTGTCTGTCACCAGGGAGACCCGGGTTTGATTCCCGTCTCTGCCAAGAAATTTTAATTCTGGTCTGAGGGCAGGAATGGGGTATTCTCAGCATCGTGGAGCAAAACTGAAAAGAAGAGGGTTTGAATCAGATGATCAGAAACTAAGGTTCCAAGGCTGAAATTCCTGGAGTTTCGTTTGTTATAGAGAAATGTGCAGTGTGGGGGTGATTGGAATACATACGGTTGGTAACTGTGCAAAGTTTCAGGCAACTGAAACCTACAGCGCTAATTTTATGTAAACAACTAATAGCGACTCGTTTGGAAAACTGGTCTCCCGAAGATATCGGCTCAGTTATTCGATTTCTGTGGGCGAAACATGTAACCGCGGCCAAGACTTCTCACCAAGGGCGTCATCTTCCTTCATGATAACGCGCGACCTCATACAGCACCGAAAACCACCACGCTGTTCAAGCCGTTTCGCTGGGATATCATTAACCAGGGGCGTAAAACACGGGAAGGGCAGGGGGATATTGCCCCCTCAAGTTTTAGGTGCAAGACAACATTTTTAAGTAAAAAATAATAAAAAACAAGTGCTGTAGGATGACCCTAAACTATTCTATAAAAGACTTAATACTAGGTTAGGCTGAAAATCGGAAAAGTCGTAATTTCTTTTCTACCGAACAAAGAGTCTGTATTTCCCCCTCCCCCTTTTCCCGCCGAGCCACCAACTTAGCCGAGACGCTTTGAGCTTTGTCCCCTTACCACAACAATTTGAAAAGGTGCATTTTCAAACTATTAATGGACTTTTTCTGACTACCGGTTTAAAACTGAGGTAAGTCAGTGTTCGGGTCTTTTGCTAGATGTTGACAAAAAATGTTTTGTATTCATATTCCGATTGCATTTTGTATTTAATTAGAAATAATGAATAACAATCATCTTTGTTGTTTTTAATATAGCGTTAGGCCTACATTACCGTGTTATTTCAAGTTTTAAAACCTTAAACTAAAAAAAAAACTAAAAAAACATTCCCTGATAGCCAGATAACCATTGTTTATAAATTTGATCCCCCCACGTTTGCGAGGAGTTTTACGCCCCTGTCATTGACAACCCTCCCTACAACCCGGACCTCGCTCCAAGTAACTTTCACTTGTTTCCTCGCTTGAAGGAGCACCTAGAAGGTCGAGGGTTCACGAAGAGATGAAACACTGTGTGACAAAGTGGCTGAACACGCAAGGACAGGATTTTTAACATGAGAGAATATTCAAACTCATCCCACGAGCGACAGGTGCCTAAACCGATATGGAGACTATGTCGAAAAATAACCTAATGTAAGTACTATCGGTGGGCTGTATTGGTTGTATGAGATAAAATGTAAACGCTTCACTGCAGGCTTTGTAACCTTAGTTTCTGATCACCCTTCGTACGCACACAAATACAGCCATCACAATAACACAGGTTATCAGAATAATTCCACAGATACCCAAGTACACGAGGCTACATGACCGCGATGTCGCAAAGCCCTTAAATCAATCCAATCAATCAATCAATCAATCAATCAGTCAATCAATCAATCAATCAATCAATCAACTTCATACGATCTCTCTTATCGTTTGTTCATTTACGGAACGGACATCGTAGTTTCTACCCCAATTAAATTATCAATTAAAATTATTCACGACTGAATTATCAATACATATAATTGCTTTTCAGTCGGTCAACACAAGTATACCAGGTGAATCAGCTGCCCATAATAATATTGTTTTATGCAGCGTTGTTGTCAGGAAGGTCGATATTTCTCTGCTTGTTTCCTGTGTATAGTACTAATGCACGGCAAGCATAGGCCTATCCTGCAAACGATATTGAACCTCATTATTAGCCTATTTTCATTTATGAAAATAATAGGCTTATGAGATCAACTTATGTCCGTGTGTGTGTGTGTGTATGCGTATGTGTGTGTTCCCCCTAATAAAATCTAAACGGCTGGAGTAATTTCAATGAAACTCGGTGAGGTCATAGGACCATTTTGGCTAACCCTGACCGTGCCCTTCAAATTTCACTACTCCTCACCAATCCAACATGGCGGCTGTGCGAAATATTTCACCGGTATTCTACTGTATATCTCCGAAACTATTACTGATATCACCCTGAAATTTTGCACGGTGATGATAGGTAAAACTAAAAGTTCACATATGAGGTTTTCAAAAACCTGTTAACTACAAAACGAACATGGCGGCTAAGCGAATTTGAAACATTTAAATAGACTTTACTCGCGATTTAACCATCCCAACGCAATGAAATTTGGTACAGCAAATGTCCATACACATTTTAATGCACTCGCATCTAATTTAGTTAAATTGTTTACATGACCTAAAGATGGCGGCTGTGTGAAATATTTCACTGGCATTCTATATCTCCGAAACTATTTTTGATATCACTCTGAATTTTTTGCGGTGTTAAAGGGAATTACTACAAGATTATCTATGTAAATTTCTAAAACCCGTTAAGTACAAAACGAACATGGCGGCCAAGGGAAGTTGAAACATTTTAATGGACTTTTCTTACGATTTAACCATCTGATCGCAGTGAAATATGGTACAGTAAATGTTTACACACATTGTAATGCACTGGCATATAATTTAGTTCAATTGGTTACATAACCTCAATATGGCGGTTGTGCGAAATTTTAAAATTAGGATTTCATTTCGTGTGTACTAATCATGGGACCGAAGTCAACGTTTGAATAACCTACGCTTTGAGCGTCATCTAGTAGTACATAACTCTATGGCCTACATATTTATAAATCCAACATGGTGACCATTCGAAATATTTAGATGGTTCTCAATATCTATTAATCTGTAACAGCAATCAAATTGAAATTTTGAATAGTGATAGAGGCTATAAAGTAGTTAAGTTCACCTATGGGACTTTCAATAATCTGGTGAGCACAAATCCAACATGGTGGCGACGCAAATTTATAAATATTTAAATGAACGTTTCTCGCGATTTAACCATCTGAGCGCAGTGAAACTTGGTATGGTAAATGATTATACAAATGTTAATCCACGGACATTTAATTTATTTCAATTCTTTTCATAACCACAAGATGGTAGCTGTGCGAAATTTTAAAATCTAGTTTTTATTTCTTGTGTCCTAATCATGTCATTGAAGTTTGAATACTACACCTACAAAACAATCTTCATGTAATAGTACATAACTCTAAGACCTACATATATAAAAAGAGTGACAGTCAGTCTGAAAGACTAGACGTTATATCATTTTAAATGCTACAAATGCTGAAAAATGCTGGGTGAAAGCCTCATGATCATGCAGCGAACTGCGTGCAAGTGCAAACCAAGGTCAAAGGAGGTAGTTGGCTGGATAACGTCACGCTCACCGGAGCACGCGGGGAATGGAGGGAGCACAAGCGGTACTATGACGTCACACACCTCAGTGCATTCTCGGTACATTTCGTCCCGTCACCGTAACTTAACGCCAGACCTCAGCCTAACGACGAATTCGACAAGATCATTTAAAATGATAAAAGGCGACCATCCGAAATATTTAGATGGTTCTCAATATATACGAATCTATTATAGCAATCAAACTCAAATTTTGTATGTTAATGAGGCAATAAACGTAAGTAGAATATATGAAAATAGGCTATATAGTTTTTAACGGAACTACTTGTTATCATTTTAAATGATCTAGTCGGCTTCCTCATTACGTTACGGCGACGTCACGAAATGTACCGAGAATGCACTGAGGTGTGTGGCGTCATAGTACCGCTTGGTGCATGTGGTGAGCTCTGGAGTTACGAGACGGCAATGAAACGGCGAGCGTGACGTCATCAAGCCAGCTCCCTCCTTTCCCTCCCTCATGACTTGTAACTCTCTAGCGCTCTGATTGTTTCTTGATCATCTAACATGTCAAGAGTCTTTGGCTTCGAGCAAAGCGAGAAGCCTCCAGCCTTTCTAGCATTTTTAGCCTACTTTTCACATTTTGCAAAAATGAGGAAAAAGTAGACTTAGAGATCGATCCGGGAAAATGTGTGTCTGTCTGGCTGGCTGTGTGTGTGTCCCCCCCCCCCCCCCTATCAATTCCTAAACGGCTGCAGCAATCGAAACCAAATTTAGTATGAGTAAAGATGTATACCGGAATATCTCACGTCCATATTTGAAAATGATGTCAGTGCTACCAACTGCTGAAAAAACGCCCTTGAAATTTGAGCTCCATGTTGGATATCTTGGAAGGTATGCATGGGAGCTATTCCAAAATTGGCACACATGTAGATAATACTATTTCAGTTTAATTTCCAGGAGGCCAGCCATGACAGTGTTGCCAAAATAATTTTAAGCCTTCTGATAGGTCCAATGTTTAAATGCATATAACTTCTACAGTATCAATTGGATTTCAACCAAATTTTGTATGTAATATCTGTACATAAGCAGATATGACTGAGCGTATTCTTAAGAGCCACCAGGGCTGCCAACTGTTAATAATTGCTCTCTTTATTTTTTTTATATCCAAATACCAATATATCAGAAAGTATGCAAGCCAACAGCTTTAAACTATGCACACGTATAATCTGACATTTTAGATTAATTTCGAGTAACTTATATACGTCAGTTCTACCAACATGACTATAAGCCTGCTGATACGACCAATTTTTAAATACATGTAACTTCTATACTATCAGTTGGATTTCAACCAAATTTCGTATGTGCTATGTGTACCATAACAGATATGACTATAAGTATTGTTAAGAGCAATCAGGGGTGCCAACTGTTAATAAATGCTGTCTATATTTATTTTACACTAATATCAATATACCAGAAAGTATGCAAGCCAACAGCTCTATACTTTGCACACGTATAGCACCTTACATTCTAGATTAATTTGGAGTAATTAATACAAGGCAGTGCTGCCAACATGATTCTGTGCCTGCTGATATGTCCAATTTTAAAATACATGTAACTTCTATACTAACAAATGGATTTCATCCAAAATTGGCACAACAAGATATCATAATATTTCAGATTATTTCTGACCAGTACACGCATGATATTGTTGGCAACATACTTTTACGCGTGCTGATAGCTCCAGTGTCTAACTGCATGTAACGTCCATTGGACTTCAACCAAATTTTGTATTCTGTACCTTAAGAGATTGAACTAAGAATATATTCAGTCGCCAGGGCTGCCAACTGTAGTGCTCTATTAGGCTACATTATACCAGGTATATTTTGAACTATTTCGATATTACCAACTTAATTTCGTCATTATTCTAGATAGGTTCATATACTGTAGAATAATCATTGGTATGAAAAGTAGGCTGTATAGTTCTTCACGGAACTTCTTGTTCAGCATTTGTAACATTTAAAATGATATAAAGTCCAGTCTTTCAGACTGACTGTTTTTTTCCCCCTCGATGTGATTACAAACTAATACGAGGGAGAAATAATAGTATTCAGTATCGTTTGCGGGATATGCTTGCAAGTAGAGAAATATCAACCTTCCTGACAACATGCGTTAGTTAGGCTGCATAAAACAACATTGTTAGGGAGGGCTGATTCACCTGATTTATGTTTTTCTTCTTTTATTGAATACTATCTCCTCTGTAAATATTGAGACCCTTTTCTCGGACAACCTGCATATCCGCTAAATCTTAAAAAGCTTAAATGAACAAAATGTGATAATGCTCGCCTGCCGAGCGAAACGTGTCATCTATAAAGGTACAACAAACAAAAGAACCCTCGGCTACTTCGGTTCGCGCATCTCATATCGGCTCGTCCTGATCTACCCCGACAATCTCTACTTAGTATAAAACTAAGTCCCCGATTCTTGGATGTCACCGGTATTCTCGAGAACCACTGGATGGATTTTGATGCGGTTTTCACAGTTCGATAAAGGATATCTCGAGGAAAGTTTCTGTAGAAAATAATTTATTTATGATCAAAGGAAGCCATGCAGTATCGATTTCAGTGAAAAGGTCGGGAAAAAAACTTGGCGTCCGTGCGCTTCTTAAGCTTACGCTGGGCAAACCGTTAAACAAATCAATATACTGAACCCTTATCATTGTGTCCAATAATAATGTTTCATATTAATAAAAACGATGGAAATACTAAATACATGAAATGCTGGATATTTGAGTAAAATTGATGTAGCAAGAAATCTGGACTTGGTAAGACATGCTACGTGCTGGCTGGAAATGACCAATAGTTTCACAACCAATGCTATTCTTGGATTTCTGAGAAAATCAGATATGACGCTGTGGCGTACGTGACCATAAAAGGCCACAATGCTGCGTACAAGGCAAGGAGTGAGAGAGAGGAGAATAGTCGTGACGTCAATATAAGGGCGGGATTTGTAAGGTCAGAGCTCCAACGCCAACTTATCTGACCAATAAGAAAACATGACGCCAGAACATAGCGTCAGTGTGTTTTGCGCGGCAATCGGATATAAAAAGATCTAGCGATCGGTTTGCTTGTTCGACGGCAGATTCGCGACCTGTGTGAAAATACAAGAAATTTGAGAGGTCACACATAATTATAGGCCCATTACTTAAAATATTGAGGAGCTGTTTTTCTCCCACCATTGAAACTTTAGGCTTTCTGTATATATACAAATGTCTGAGATGAATCGGGACACTCCTAATTATTCTTCGACAGTCATTCTAAGACGTCCTTAAGACGATATGGTTTTAAAATTATAGTTGTGTGTCGGCAACGAAGTTGGAAATTTTCATAAATTGTGAGATGGCAATTAGCCATAGAATAGGGAAAGTCGACGATTCTGCATAGGACGATCTGAGGAAATAAAATACTTAGAACGCAGATAGAACAGTTTAAAAACTTTGATTTAATTGTGTTTTAACAGCAGCAAAATGTCGACCATGGAGAGAAGACAGCAAGCTTCATCCTCCATTACCATCAGTGTTATGGGCTAACGGCCTAATGATGGGAATTGACGAGGCGGGAGGCCTCTGGAAAGCAGTTTAAGTGATGAGTATTAAAAAAATTGATTTATTGATTTTGGACGAGGGGAATCGCGAGAGATGTGTGGAACTTTGTATAGATTTTATTTGTGTGGTTTAATTTAAATTTCAGGGTTTGATTTCTTAACTGACATGCGTATAGTAATTTTGGCATTGCGTGACAATTATGTTGTACAGTAAATTTTGTAATTTAAATGTTTTCCTTATGTATACGGAATTCTTATAGCGAAACGGCCGCATCGATTAACGTACCTATAAAAAGTGTAGCCATGAATGAGAACCTAGGAACGACAATGATAAATGGACTGATTTAATGATATGTTAAACTAATTACTACGTGGGGGGAATACTTGCATTTTGTTGCTTTGATAACTCGGGCTAGGACTGATCCTGTTATTTATTCTTTATTGTCATTTGGACATGTTGTGTGTCATTATCTGAGAGGTGTGCTGATTAATGCTACGACGTGATCTTCGAGAAATGTGCCACGTATTTTTGGGTGTAAGTGATGATGATGAGGAGAGGTAAAGCCTGTCCATGACTGCGATATCATTCCGGCAAACTAGTTATCCGTGGGGATAAGTTTGACCTGGGAATGTATTCTTAAAAATCCCTGAGAGGATGTTTTGAGATAATGTGTTATTTATTTGTACGCGTTTAACAGGTGGCGATTAGCAAAGGTGCTGTACGCTGGCTATGGGCCAGAATCTATATTTAGCATGGCACTAATTACTACTTGGGGGAAGAAATCAGCCACTCTCTCGGTGATGCGATAACAGGCCCGGTTGTCTCCAGCTCGTTATGACACGTTATGTTTGCTTTAAAGCCTAATGAGTTAAGGTTATTTTATTTGGTTTAATTTGGGAAGTTGCCATGTTGTCGATCCAAGTTTCTTTTATCATTACTACGACTTATTTGTTCATTGTTTTAAAACGCCAAACTTTCCGGCGTAAAAATTAAAAGTTATATTTTGTTGTTGTTGGCTCTTATTTTCAAGGCCATTGTATTCATATAAATATAATTTGGCAACCGGCCAAACCTGTTCATGTCATGTTATGCCTTCCTAGTGTTTAAGGTATAAGTCGGTAATTCCGCAGCCCTTAGTTTAAATAATACACACGTGTATTTGGTTGTGGTAATCTAAGGTTAGAGCATGTCAGTAGTGTATATAAATATGTAATTGTTGTTCCCACATTTCCGTAATTCATCCTTCGCAGTACGGAGTCCGTTCCCGAACCAACTGTTTTGGTCGGAAACGAGCGCCCGTCAAAATGCTCATTACTTGAACTAGTCTTAAAACCCGTGTCGCTCATAAATATTAAATTTTTGTACTTTTTTTATTTGTTTGTTATATTTGGATCTTGTGATCCGTTTTTCTTTTGTTACTCTGATTTAGGTGACATTGCAGTCACAATGCTTGTTGACAGCTGTCATACCGTGTCGTCATGGTACGTCAGGCTGGTCAGTTTCAGATCTGTTCACGCGAGTGAACAATAAAAGGGTGGTTATAGTTTACCTTTTATGTTTGATTCAGTTAATAAATTTCATTGTTAGTAGATCCTGTTGTTTTTCTTGGCTTTATAATAATAATAAGTTAACCTTATGAACCTTGGAAGTTATGTTGATAGCAAAACCTCTAAATCACATTCACAAGAATCCATTACGACCCCGAAATTTTGAATCTTGTCTACATGCTATTTTCCAAAGGGTTTATAAGAGTTACTTTGGCTTCCGAACGTGTGGCATTTGTGTTTTAGAGTAAAAAAATAGATCACCGGCATGTGATAAGTTTATTAACGTAAGTTAGGCGAAGATAGTACCGCCAAATGTTTGAAAATATAAAGTCATGGAGTTTGCAATAAAGTAAATGTGGAACAAGTTAAGTGTTTGAACTTTGATTAAAATTAGAACAAACTGTTCCAGGCGCCCAATAAAATTAAATTAGCTTTGTGTAGAAAAGCCAAACTCAAAGAATTATTTGACAGGAAGGTTAGACCTTAAAAACTAATTAATACTCTATTAATTGGTTAAAATTTGTAAGTAAAGTAAGGTCAGGAAGATTATAACTGAATCAAAGGGTTAAAATTAAATGGAATAATAAGTAAATTATACTCAGTGATGCTATAGTTTGTGGGAGTAATTTAAAGTAAATGAACTGAGTATGTAAAGGGTTAATGTGTGTATATTTAATATATGTGAGCGCGCGTATCCAGGGCTCCGCCCTTATGTCATTTCCCTATGTCTCAAATATATTATTGTTGTGATGGCAACTCTGGGAGAAATCCGCGAAGTGATTGAATTAGCATCCGCTCGTACGCGAGAACAACTTAGTGAGATGAGAAAGGACATAACCAATGAAATACAGACACAGTTAGCGGCAAATAGTGAAGAAACGCAGACACAATTAGCGGCAAATAGTGTAGAAACGCAGACACAGTTAGCGGCAAATAGTGTAGAAACGCAGACACAGTTAACGGCTATAAATAAACAATCGGTAGAAATGCAGACTCAGTTAGCGGCGAATAGTGAAGAAATGCAGACACAGTTAGCTGCTATAAATAAACAATCGGAAGAAATACAGACACAGTTAAACACAAAACTATCTGAAGTTAACGAGAATATAAATCAGAAAATCGCTACACAAAACATTCTGGTTAGTGAACAATTACATAGGCAGTCTGAGAAAAACAATGAAATGTTAAACGCACAAGACGAAAGGAACACTCAAAATCTAGCTGCGCTAACGGTAGAAATCAAAGAGCACACAAAAGAACAGCTAATCCAATTAGCAAAGGACGTTAGCACTAACAATACCAAACAATTAGGAATAATAAAAGGTATCGAAGATTCGTTTAAAAAGGAAATAAAAGGAATGGATGAGACTGTTATGGCAAAACTAGCACAAATCGAGCAAGCGTGTTTGACCAGCTCATCTGAAATCAAAGAAGCACACACAAACTTAGAAAAAAGGTTTGAGAATATCGAACGAGGGACACAGGGTATGCAAGATCAGATAATTACAGTAGATAACAATATCACGGGCTTAGTGACGGAACTCAACAAATTAGAAATACAATCAATTAAGAAATGGAAAAAGTTAGAAATTGACCAGGAAGAAATTAAACAAACATTAGAACAGAACAACATTTCTCTGGGAGAAAGGATAGATAAACTTGAAGATAATCAGGAGGCTAATCAACAGGAAGTCGAAAAACGCTTTGTTAAATTGAAGGATACTATTAGGAAAGATTGGACCAAGATGAGCGCTGATTCGAAAGATGAACGGCTCGCAGTAAGCAAGAAGCTAGGGGAAAATAACGCGAAAATACAGGCGTTAGAAGAAAATATGAAGTTAAGGTTTCAAATTCAAGAGGACCGCATGATAAAATCGGAGTTGCAGTCACTTGGACATAATACGATGTTTGCGACACTAATGGAAAAAGGGAAAGGGGAGAATGCGGAAAGAGAGCACACAATAGACAGCCACGAGCTTGGGCAAAGTCCAAGAACGGTAGACACGCAAGCATTCCAGAATTATGAGGGTCGTAGCTCGACACCTCAAAACACACAACTTCCCACGCAAGTTATACAAGTCATCCGTGGAAACGAATTTAAACCGAATAAGTTTTTACCAGAGAGCGGAGGGACACCTAAAGCTTTCTTAAGGGAACTGACAGAATATTTTTCGGACCAAAATGTTAGCTCAACGCGACAATTAAGAATGGTTGAAAAATTTTTGGCGGGCTCAGCACTTACCTGGTATCTTGGATTTAAGAACACATTTAAATCAATGGAAGGTTTCCACAAGGCCTTCCTAAGCAAATACTGGAGTGGGTCGTATCAACAAAGCTTGCGAATGGATTTATACTCGCGCAAATACCATTCCACGCATCAGACGAAATATGCAGATTTTTTCGCCATGCAACTTGTCAAATTGCAGGATCTTGATAATCCACCGAGCGAAATGGAGCTAATAACTACTATAGGAAAGCAGATGCCTATTAGCGTTCAGCAATTCTTGGTGGCGGCAAATATTACGACCGTGGTCCAGGCAGAAGAGGTATTAAGGAAGATAGATGAAACCACTAATTACATCAACCCGAGAGAGAAGAGACAGATAGAGTTAGTTAATGCAGTCGAAGTAGTCAAGACACCGAACAAAAACACGAGGTCGCAAGCTACAAACACTGGGGATAACCAAAGACGGCAGAGCACCGAAGAATATGAGCCGAGATCTCAACCGAGATACGAAAATAGGGACAGAAACCATAACAATCAGGAAGAAACTAACCGCTACCGGAACACAAACAATCAGCAGTGGCGAGATAATAGGAGATACCAAACGTCATACAATAGGAATAATAATAATAACGCACCTTATAATCGGGGATGGCGTGGAGGACACTATAATCAACAATATAGGCCCAGAGACAATAGGCGTTACAACCAACAATATAACGCACAAAATAACCAGCGGTTTAACGAGCAATCGGATCCAAGGGATGATCAGAGAAATTGGAACGAGAGACACGCTGAGTCGCAACAGTACCTGGAGGAGCCACGTAACATGGAAGGAAATAATGATAAATGGGAAAGAGCGATAGATCGGCGGAAGAATCCCGACAACCACGAGGAGGAAAACGGAACACATCAAATGTTGGAGGCCATGCATGTAGAAACCCAGAGATATTTGGAGGAGCTGCATGGAGAAGAAGAAAATAGAGCAGCCGACAATAGGAAACAGAAGAATAGCAGGAGAGATTCGCAGACCGTGTCAGGCAAGGGTCTCGAAATATGGTAAAAAAAAGTTATTGTACGGGAATAGGAGAAGAAGAAGGGAGAAGGAAGAAGATGGCCACGCGGGGGAGAAGAAGGAGATGACATCACGGTAAAATGGAGAAGAGACAGGAGCGGCTTAAGGAAGTTCAACTAGGGGTTACGAACTTAGGTAACAACGCCTACAGAGTCCGAGAGGTGAGCACAGGAAACATGGCAGTATATAATATCTCTAATTTAAAATTGTATCATCAGAGAGAGCCATACGAACCGAGAAATAATGTTACTGCAGCAAATTAAACATTCGCGTGATAACATACAACAAAAGATACGGGGGTACTCTAGTGGTTAAAGCGCTCAAAAGACAGCTCTGACGTGTTTACAAGTTCAGGCGGAAGTCGTTAATGAACATGTTGATGTTTTGAAAGAGTGAGAGGGGAGACGAGTAGCAAGGAAAGAGGCCGGAGGGCATAAGTATACAGGAATTTCCTAATGAGTTTGGAACGAGACGGCTACTGAAACAGACAGAGGCGGACGGTCATTATATTTGAGGGTGACCAGCAACTTCAAATTTGAGCCAGAAAAGTAGGGGATGTGAAATTCGACTTCATTTGAGTTCGAATTTCATCAACTAGGGGTCAGATGAACCCTTATCATTGTGTCCAATAATAATGTTTCATATTAATAAAAACGATGGAAATACTAAATACATGAAATGCTGGATATTTGAGTAAAATTGATGTAGCAAGAAATCTGGACTTGGTAAGACATGCTACGTGCTGGCTGGAAATGACCAATAGTTTCACAACCAATGCTATTCTTGGATTTCTGAGAAAATCAGATATGACGCTGTGGCGTACGTGACCATAAAAGGCCACAATGCTGCGTACAAGGCAAGGAGTGAGAGAGAGGAGAATAGTCGTGACGTCAATATAAGGGCGGGATTTGTAAGGTCAGAGCTCCAACGCCAACTTATCTGACCAATAAGAAAACATGACGCCAGAACATAGCGTCAGTGTGTTTTGCGCGGCAATCGGATATAAAAAGATCTAGCGATCGGTTTGCTTGTTCGACGGCAGATTCGCGACCTGTGTGAAAATACAAGAAATTTGAGAGGTCACACATAATTATAGGCCCATTACTTAAAATATTGAGGAGCTGTTTTTCTCCCACCATTGAAACTTTAGGCTTTCTGTATATATACAAATGTCTGAGATGAATCGGGACACTCCTAATTATTCTTCGACAGTCATTCTAAGACGTCCTTAAGACGATATGGTTTTAAAATTATAGTTGTGTGTCGGCAACGAAGTTGGAAATTTTCATAAATTGTGAGATGGCAATTAGCCATAGAATAGGGAAAGTCGACGATTCTGCATAGGACGATCTGAGGAAATAAAATACTTAGAACGCAGATAGAACAGTTTAAAAACTTTGATTTAATTGTGTTTTAACAGCAGCAAAATGTCGACCATGGAGAGAAGACAGCAAGCTTCATCCTCCATTACCATCAGTGTTATGGGCTAACGGCCTAATGATGGGAATTGACGAGGCGGGAGGCCTCTGGAAAGCAGTTTAAGTGATGAGTATTAAAAAAATTGATTTATTGATTTTGGACGAGGGGAATCGCGAGAGATGTGTGGAACTTTGTATAGATTTTATTTGTGTGGTTTAATTTAAATTTCAGGGTTTGATTTCTTAACTGACATGCGTATAGTAATTTTGGCATTGCGTGACAATTATGTTGTACAGTAAATTTTGTAATTTAAATGTTTTCCTTATGTATACGGAGTTCTTATAGCGAAACGGCCGCATCGATTAACGTACCTATAAAAAGTGTAGCCATGAATGAGAACCTAGGAACGACAATGATAAATGGACTGATTTAATGATATGTTAAACTAATTACTACGTGGGGGGAATACTTGCATTTTGTTGCTTTGATAACTCGGGCTAGGACTGATCCTGTTATTTATTCTTTATTGTCATTTGGACATGTTGTGTGTCATTATCTGAGAGGTGTGCTGATTAATGCTACGACGTGATCTTCGAGAAATGTGCCACGTATTTTTGGGTGTAAGTGATGATGATGAGGAGAGGTAAAGCCTGTCCATGACTGCGATATCATTCCGGCAAACTAGTTATCCGTGGGGATAAGTTTGACCTGGGAATGTATTCTTAAAAATCCCTGAGAGGATGTTTTGAGATAATGTGTTATTTATTTGTACGCGTTTAACAGGTGGCGATTAGCAAAGGTGCTGTACGCTGGCTATGGGCCAGAATCTATATTTAGCATGGCACTAATTACTACTTGGGGGAAGAAATCAGCCACTCTCTCGGTGATGCGATAACAGGCCCGGTTGTCTCCAGCTCGTTATGACACGTTATGTTTGCTTTAAAGCCTAATGAGTTAAGGTTATTTTATTTGGTTTAATTTGGGAAGTTGCCATGTTGTCGATCCAAGTTTCTTTTATCATTACTACGACTTATTTGTTCATTGTTTTAAAACGCCAAACTTTCCGGCGTAAAAATTAAAAGTTATATTTTGTTGTTGTTGGCTCTTATTTTCAAGGCCATTGTATTCATATAAATATAATTTGGCAACCGGCCAAACCTGTTCATGTCATGTTATGCCTTCCTAGTGTTTAAGGTATAAGTCGGTAATTCCGCAGCCCTTAGTTTAAATAATACACACGTGTATTTGGTTGTGGTAATCTAAGGTTAGAGCATGTCAGTAGTGTATATAAATATGTAATTGTTGTTCCCACATTTCCGTAATTCATCCTTCGCAGTACGGAGTCCGTTCCCGAACCAACTGTTTTGGTCGGAAACGAGCGCCCGTCAAAATGCTCATTACTTGAACTAGTCTTAAAACCCGTGTCGCTCATAAATATTAAATTTTTGTACTTTTTTTATTTGTTTGTTATATTTGGATCTTGTGATCCGTTTTTCTTTTGTTACTCTGATTTAGGTGACATTGCAGTCACAATGCTTGTTGACAGCTGTCATACCGTGTCGTCATGGTACGTCAGGCTGGTCAGTTTCAGATCTGTTCACGCGAGTGAACAATAAAAGGGTGGTTATAGTTTACCTTTTATGTTTGATTCAGTTAATAAATTTCATTGTTAGTAGATCCTGTTGTTTTTCTTGGCTTTATAATAATAATAAGTTAACCTTATGAACCTTGGAAGTTATGTTGATAGCAAAACCTCTAAATCACATTCACAAGAATCCATTACGACCCCGAAATTTTGAATCTTGTCTACATGCTATTTTCCAAAGGGTTTAATACTATGAGCGTAATAAATGTTCAGCATGAAAAGTTCTACACAAAAGTCCGCGAGAGCATATCTGTATCTTCAATACATCGCCCACTATAGGCGTTTTTAGACCGGATGGAAGTGGTCTTTGTGTTCCATGCCCCTCACCATTCTTAAATTAGGTCTGACCAGAATCCGTTGCACATGTATCTCCATGATAATATACTTAATAGCCCAGTCAGTGATTTTAACCCATCATGCCGAGACGTAAAACGGATATACAGTAGGTCGTAGTTCATTGGCATCGAAAAGAAAATCGCTCATCACGTAAAGGAGTGCGCGGCTGGCTGTCAATCGCCGTCACATACCGTATCGTAAGTACCTGCAGCCAGCTGTTCGATTGAGGTTATTCCTTCATTAATGCTGCAAACGCAATGCAATTAAAAGAACGAGAGTAAATGTAAAGCGACCGAAAGTATTAAGCGCGGAGTTAAATGAAAATGGATTGGCCACGAAGCTCTTGTCAGCGTGCGTATCTCCGCAGTGTGCTCGGTAAGGCAGCCAGACAGCATGTGACCCCCTCCACCGCTCCTCTGTGACGTCGCACATCAACTCGGACTGAATGCGCGGGAAAGTGTGCTTTGCGCAGGTTCTTTTGATCGTTGCCACCTTATAGGCTTCTTAAGCCCATTTGAAAAATGTATAATTAACCCATGTAATTCTTTCCGACTGGAGGCGTGGCTCAGCGGTAACGTTCTCGCCTGCCGTTCCCAAGGTTGCAGGATCGAATCCTGGCACAGCCAGTTGGAATTTGAGGGTATGCAAATGTGAGGGATCCGTGACAGTAGATTTACTGGTACGTTAAAGATCCCCCTGGGGTCAAAATTCTGGCACCCCGGCGTCTCTAAAAGCCGCAGTAGTTAAAAGCGTAAAATCAATAACATTATTATGTTATAGTTAATTCTTTCCACGTTAGAAGGTATGAATAGATGAGCTTTTGCTTATTCCCCGCCCAGTTTATTTGGGCACATTAATGTGTTGACCGACTGGAAATCAATTCTTAGTTATTTATTTATTATACTGTATACTGTACAGAGATCCAACAGAGGACTATTAGTGCCAATAGTACCTTTTTTGGTCTCAATAACTTATTTAAGTCACGCTTAATTTCACAAAACAGCAAGGTTAATCCCGGTTCACAATAGCCCGGGAACGAGAACCAGAACGAGAACGGGAACGAGAAGGAAGTTGAAATGCACGCTACCTTATGGGTCGGTTCACAACCAATCTCCAGGAACGAGAAGCTAAAAGTAGCCCGGGAAGGCCAACGGGAAACATGGTCAAGTTTTATGTTTGACGTTCTCGGAGCTTCCCGGAGCCAATCAGAAACGTTGTACCTGCACAAGCGCAGTACGGAAGGAGTAGCCAGCAATGAAAACATAACCTGTGAATACGCTTTCTAAACTTGCTTCTCTAAAGCGCACAATTTGTGTTTAATAAAGTTAATATAACCCTCTGAAGCATTTCAGTTGTGTAATTGGTGTTTATTAGAGGGCGCTTGCTGATTGTTTCAATATTATTACGCTATAGCTGATTGCGCGCGCATGCACAAGCTCACGTTCCCGGGCTAATTGTGAACCGGGGCCCCGGGAAGCTTCGCGTTCTCGTTTACGTTCTCGTTCTGGTTCTCGTTCCCGGGCCAATTGTGAACCAGCCTTTAAGTTATACATGGTACTAGTAAAACTGGTTCTGTTATATGGATGCGAGTCATGGGCGACCTCACAAACACTGGAAGAGCGCATTTGTGCATTTGAGAGGAAAGTGCTCAGAAAGATATATGGACCTATTTACTATAGGGAAGAAGGAAGATGGGAAAGGAGGGAAAAATAGGACTTATACCAACGTTTTGGGAAAGCTGATGTGGGTAGGATCATCAGAGGAAGACGGCTCCAGTGGATGGGGCATATCGTAAGAGCTGTGGAATCTATCCCTAACAGAGCGTTCAATGCTCAGCTGTTTGGCAAACGTCCAAGAGGCCGTCCAAGGACGAGAAGGAAGGATAGGGTGGAACAAATAAGTAGGTGGAACCAACATCAGTACTGGATGATGCAATGGATAGAGAAAAATGGAACGGCATTTGTAACAAATGATTGAGATTGTGATCGGGCTAATGCCTCCTGTGTGATTGATTAGGATAGTGTTTTGTAATATTGTATATTTGATGTGTTTGTTATGTTTCTTTGTTTTCTGATGATGATGATGATGATGATGATGATGATACTGTACAAAGCACAATGTGCACAAAAGGCGTGTTGACAAGCTTAAAGCCTGCATCTGTTAGAAAGTCGATAGCGTATTCCGTCTTGAGGTCCGGCAATTAAGGTTCCCTGCTAATATTAGTGGTTTTTCTTCGTCGAGTCTTTCGATGGCTTCTCCTAATTGTTCGATGATACTTCCTGCCTCAGTTTTAGGTTGATTTCATTAGAAAGCTAACTATTGCATTGGGTACCATGTTTCGACTTCCGGAAAATTTCGACATATCTTCGCGTATCACATCCCCCAGACCCCAAAACCACAGTCAGTTCAAAAGTTTATATATAATTTATGTATATATGCATCTATATATACAGTGTGGTCCACCAGCCCCTTATTTTTTTTGGTGGAAGGCAACCCAACTAACGCGTACATCACAGTCATCCTAAAAACATTAGTACCAGCTCCTTTATGTCCATTGTACAACTTTACCGTTGAGTACATCCTCGCGAATGTAGTACAGATCAATAGTGGCAGTGTTCTTTCAATTACCTCAAATATAATGCATGATTAAAACGATCAGAGCTCCGCATAACACCTTCTTACGTTTGGACAGGAAGTGTCTACGAATAGATTCAATACGTGCCAGAAATGGTTCTCGGTAGCTAAGGTGGCTAAAGCAAGAATTGCTAGAGTTGCGCCAACGAAGTCGCATTGTAATAGGTACAACACTTGAACAAGTACTTTTTTTTTGGCTTAATGTCGTTTATTGTAGATGTATTATGGACGCATATCTATCTGTTGCAACGAGTGATTTTTTTATTTGGTCCTGAAAAGGACCGTACCTATCCGATGGTAGGCAGCCAGATTGGACGACGACATAATGATCTGTAGAATGAAAGCAATCCGTAACGTAGCGGTCAGCATGGTTAGCTGCCGCCCCGGAGGTCCTGGGTTCGATTCCCGGCTCTGCCTCGAAATTTGAAAAGTGGTATGAGGACTGGAACGGGGTCTACTCAGCCTCGGGTGTTCCAAATGAGTAGTGGGGGTTCGATTCCCACCTCAGCCATCCTCGAAGTGGTTTCCCACTTCGTCTTCGGGCAAATGCCGGGATGGTACCTTCTTCAAGGCCACGGCCGCCTCCTTCCCTCTTCCTTGCCTATCCATTCTGACCATCCATTACCTTCCCTCATGAGGCCCGTGTTCGCTTTGCAGGTGAGTCCGCCTGGGCGAGGTGCCAATCACACCTCACCAGTTGTATCCACTCCGATTAGATGTTCCCAGCTCTAGGACACTGCCCGTAGAGGCGGTAGTGGTGAGGTCCCTCGCTGAGTCCGTGGGTTCCACCAACCTGGAGGGTAAACGACTAAGAAGAAGAAGAAGATTGAAAGCAAGGTATCCTGTATATTCAAGGTAGCAAGTGTTCGAAATTTTGACCACCTTTGTTTAAAGGAAAACACTGACTCACTCAGACGACCCATATTTGTTATGTGGGTAGGCTCATGAATAAATACATCAGACCGAAACAATAATTTCTTTCAACAGCGTCTGTGCGAAAAGCGCTTGCTATACACTTACAGTAATAGTTAGTTAGTGAGGTTTTAAGGGGCGGAACTATGAGGTCATCTGCCCCAAATATACAGTAAATACAGATAATTATAACATTATTGGTTTTACGTCCCTTTTAACTGCTCTGCTTTAGATACGCCAGGGTGCCGGAATTTTGCTCCGAAGGGGATCTTCAACGTGCCAGTAAATCTACTGACACAGCTCCCTCGCATTGGCGCACCCTTAAATGGCAGCTGACTGCGCCAGGATACGAACCTGCAACCTTGGGCACAGCAAGGAAGAACGTTACCGCTGAGCCTCGCAGCAAGGCAGTAATTATAGAACCTGTCATATTATTATTCTGGGATAAATATTGAACTATTAAAATTATAATTATCACGAATAGAGTCACCTCCGTTGCGTAGTGGTCAGCGTGTTTATCTGCCAACCCGGACGTCCTGTGTTCGATTCCCGTCTCTGCCACGAAATTAGAAAAGTGGTATGAGGACTGGGACGGGGTCTACTCAGCCTCGGGTGGTCCAAATGAGTAAAGGGGGTTCGATTCCCACCTCATCCATCCTCAAAGTGGTTTTCCGTGGTTTCCCACTTCGCCTTCGGGAAAATGCCGGGATGTTACCTACCGTACGGCCACGGCCGCCTCCTTCCCCCTTCCTTGCCTATTCGTCCCGATCTTCCCCTCCCTTCTCATCCCTCAAGAAGACCCTGTTCGCTTTGCAGGTGAGGTGCCTGGGCGAGGTGCTGATTCCATATCCCCAGTTGTATCCCCCGGACGAGATGTTTTAAGCTCCAGGACACTGCCCGTAGAGGCGTTAATGATGGGATCCCTCGCTGAGTCCGTGGAAAAACCCTACCTGGAGGGTAAAATCGACTAAAAAAAATAATAATTATAACGAATAGTATCCATCCATGGTTTTGAACAGTATTAGGGAAAATAGCCATTTAAATGAGACAAGAAATTACTTTCCCTATCGTCTTCGTAGATAATGTGAACAAAACCAAGTTGAAATCTTGCTGTACGAGGTAGGGAGGGTATAAAAAATAGTTCAAAATAATTTAAAACATCTGCCGTTGGATAGTCTTTAACCCTGGATCTTCGAAAGAGCGAGCGGGCGCAATAACACTTGCACACATCTCCAACACACTGTGGAGGTTTTTGTTGCGCTTCTTATTAACGCGTATGGTAAAATATTCCATTATTATAGTTAGACCTTAAATATTGATTGGAATGCATTCATTCAGTACTCGAATTTTGCAAGCGCTTTGCGTTAATAAGGCGAATGCACTGCAAATTATGCCCTCAAACGACAGCCCTTCGGTTTTATTTCATACAACTTAGCGTACAAAATGCTAGCGTGTGATACACTTCGGTCATACAAGAGGGTATGCTGACGAAGAAAACAGAATCATACAGGATTTTGTACCAGCGATCACAGCAGCTTCCTTGCCAGCGAGTGTCGTGTGATACGGGTCTAAAGATATGCTAAGACTTTTTGTTAACATTTAATAACAAAACAAGATGTTCAGTAAAGAACGTATAGCCTACTTTCTCCTAAATGCATGGGTATTGTTAAAAACTCTCTGTCCTTTTCAAGGAGTATAATTGAATGTTGGTTGTAGTAGCTTCTTGAAATACAACGTGTTATACGGATATTATACATGAATATGAGGTGCCCTTTGCTAGTGCTACCTCTGTAAAAACTTTCATTCAATTCGGTTTCACCGTGTTTGAATTGTTAAAGGGAATCGATTTGCACACATACATGGCCGCTATCTGAAAACTATTGTGCTGATGACCTTGTAGTGCAGTCAAAAGATGCTTCCCACAAAACGGTATGTTGTTGAAAAATTTGGTAGAGATAAGATGATTAGGTTGGTCGTAATTTGATTTAAGCTTTTAACATTTGGGTGGCCGCCATTCCGTTCCCGACAAGATGGCGGCGATATAAAACTTGACACTGAGGTGGCTTTTGCTAGTGCTACTCTGTACCAAACTTCGTTCCATTCGGTTTCACCGTGTTTGAAATGATAGGGGGAATAGATTTGCCCACATACATGGCCGCCATCCACACATTATTGGCCTGATGACCGTGTAGTTTGGTCAAAAGATTCTATATACATAAAGGTATGTTGTTGAAAAATTTGGTAGAGATCAGATTATTAGGTTGGTCGTAATTTGATTCAAGCTTTTAACATTTTCGTCAAGATGGCGGCGAAATAAAACATGACACTGGAGTGCCCTTTGCTAGCTCTGTACCAAATTTCGTTCAATTCGGTTTCACCGTGTTTGAATTGATAGGGGGAATTAATTTGCACACATACATGGCCGGCATCTGCAAACTAATGGGCTGATGACCTTGTAGCTTACTCAAACGACGCTCGCCATATAAGTATATGTTGTTGCAAAATTTGGTAGAGATCAGATGATAAGGTTAGTCGTAATTTGATTTAACCCTTGAACATTTGGGTGGCCGCCATTACGTTTCCGTCAAGATGGCGGCGATATAAAACATGACACTGAGGTGCCCTTTGCTAGTTCTACCTCTGTACCAAATTTCGTTCAATTCGGTTTCACCATGTTCGAATTGATAGGGTGGGGGGGGGGCAGACATTCACAGTCCACACACTCACACACACACACACACACACACACAGACAGACACACAATTTTTAGCCCTGTGTAGATCTCATAAGTGTACTTTCATTTTTTGCAAAAATCGAAAGTAGGCTAATAATACCATGGGAAATTCTAAGGAATACGTATACTTCGATGCAAGCACTGGCGATCAGAATATCCTTCGATATGTTGTTGTTTTGTTTCATTTGAGGAGCTAGAACATTGCGGTCATTTAGGACCGTTTACTTGGGTGTGTGTGTAGAATTTGTCTGATATAACCTGAGTTATTGCGGGCTTGTAATGATGTGTGTATTTACAATTAAGGATTGGGAAGTAGGCGTCCGTGGTGTTAAGATAGAATCCGTCCCGGAATTTGGCCGGAGTAGAAGTGGAAAACCACGGAAAACCATTTCCAGGGTGTCTGAGGTGGGAAATGAACCCACCTCTTCACATATTTGCTTCACGAGTCTAAGTGTACTCAATTTCAGCCCTCCGACAAGTATTACATTTCTTGGCAGAGCTGGGAATCGAACCCGGGCCTCCGGAGCGACACTTCGATATGTTATGTTAATATTCATGCCAGTGTTTTAATTTTCTGCCATTACATGTCACGTGGCATAACGCACCAATTCGATTGTATTCTCTACATAAATCAGCAAAATTCAACTTACTCTTCACATAAATACGTCGTAAGGCAATAAACGTGGCAATGTAGTTGCATCCCCACTTAAATGGAACGTGGGCTTTCGTTCAAAAAAGTATGCCTACTACTGGATTCGAAGCACCGTTCTACCCGCTCGCGCCCACCACTTACGGACAGGCTTTAAACCTCTTTTTTTTTATTAGCTCTTTACAGAATTACAGAATTTTCAGATATGATAAATACCATACTAATACATCACAAGAAATCCAGATAGTGTCCATATTTATCGTACAATTGTCCACTTTCACTAAGCTTCCAACGCTCTTTTTGCAGGTGATACCTGACATCCAGGAAAGAGAAATGTTGATCATTGTCCATCACGAAGTGTACATATTGGCCCATTATCCACACAATGGCAGTCTGTTTAATTTGGGGGAAGGCGGTCACCGAAAAACGAACCAACTTCCTGTCATCAAGGTCATCCGAGGGCACATTTAATAGTTGACATACTTTTCCCTTACACCACAGCCACGTGGAGGCAACTCGCGTGCATGATGTGAAGCGGTGTATCGCCGTATCAGTTTGACCACATATAGTACACCATGGGTAAGCTTCAAGATGGATGGTATATCGCCGTAGAGCGGTTGGGATGAGATCGTTGAGGAAGATAAAAACTTGGGAGTGTACAGCAGAAGAAATGGACATAGCCCCAATTTTTTTCCAAACAGTGGGCCAATGGACGTAGAGGGTGGTGGCCTCTATTCGCGGTTTGGAGTGTACCACTTGCCGCAACATGTTATAGATACTTTTCGTCGTTGGAACAATCCCTGAAGGCATTTGGCGAACAGTTTCCAGAAGGTGCTGTTGATGGTCCCTAAATATCTTCGGCAAAGCTCTATCACAACCACGGGCTGTGTTTCGAATATCTTTGTATAGCGCTTTCGTAAAAGTGTCATGTTGGGAAAGAATGGTGATATCGTTCTTGCAGAGGAGTGCACGGCATTTCATGCCATGAGCTGTTAGCCCTAGCCCGCCTTGCCGGGATGGGAGATACAACTGTTCCCGTTGTACTCGGAACAAAAATCCTTGCCATATAAACCAACCTGTATAGTTTGCCAATTGGCTCTCAAACATTTTGGGAAGTGGGAAAAGTTGTGCGACATACCATATTTTAGAGAGCGCAAACACGTTGAGGACCATGACCCGTTGCACTATATTGAGGTTTCTTTGACCAAATTGGATCAGGACTCCCCTAACTTTGGCAATGACCTTAGTCCAGTTAACTTGCACTGTGTCCAGAAGCGATTGCTTCCAGGTAATGCCAAGAATTTTCACCTCATTTACTATCCGGAACCAGGGCTGTGGGGTAATCACTGAGTTAGTATTGAGTGGAAGCAAAGCAGTTTTCTGGGGGTTCGATTGTGCTCCAGAGGCGATATGGTAGAGCTGAAGGACGCTATCGATGTGGGAGATGTCTTCTTCATTGCGGATCAATATTGATACGTCATCAGCATAGGCGCACATTCCAAAAACATGTGTGGACAGTTTGTAACCCTGTAGCTTCACCTGGGTAGTCCGAATGAACGGTTCAAGGCCAATGACAAAAAGTAGCATAGAAAGGGGACATCCTTGCCTAACTGATCGTTGTATTGGAATCAGAGGGGAAAGAAAACCGTTGACGAGCACTCTAGACGTAGCATTACAATTTATCATACGAATGTAGTCAATAAGGATTTCAGGAAATTCGAAGTGTTGCAAGACCATGTACAAGTATTCATGACTGATGCGGTCGAAAGCTTTATCAAGATCTAAGGTGAGAAAACTCATTGGCTCAGTGGGGAGCATTTCGGCTTTTAGGTGTAGGTCCCGTAGTATCGCTAAGTTTGTTAACAGAGTTCTTCCAGGAATACTGCAACATTGTTCATCACCAGTGATATCAGGTAGAACAGTCTTCAATCGGCATGCAAGTACTTTGGTAAGGACTTTATAGTCACTGCAGAGCAGAGTAACTGGTCGGAAGTCACCAACTGCCATGGGAGAGGATGTTTTTGGTATGAGGACTATGGTACCCTCGTGATGTGATTGACAAAGAGCACGACGTTGGAGAATGGTACGCAGGACATGACAAAATTCTTTGCCAATGAGAGGCCAGAAGTGTTTATACATTTCATATGGCAGTCCATCAATGCCAGGTGAGCGGTTGTTTGGGAGTTGTTTAACCACAGAGTGAATCTCTTCATCCGTAATATCCGCGCTGAGCAGAGTTTTGTTGTCCGGAGATAGTTTGGTACTGCAAGATGACAGCAATAGGGTCACCTGCTGTGGATCAATGGGAGCCATAGCGTAGAACCGTTGATAAAATAATGATATTTCACTACGTATAGCGTCAGGGGAAGTGACGACACTTCCAGTACTGGTGCGGAGGCGGTGGATATATTTACGTTGCCGCTCACGTTGTCCTTTGGCGATATGGTATACACTTGCACTTTCGTCCGGGAGCACTGTACGATCTTTTAAAGCCACGTTGATATGAGCGAGCGTTCGTTGCTGTAGAGACAGGAGCTTGGTTTTAACTTCCCGGATCTGGTCATATATACGCTCCCCAGCATCAGATCTTTGCTGGAGCTGGCGAAGAACTCGATAGTAAAATTCAACTGTATCCCGTCTTTCCCGACCTCGTTGGTAAGATATGTTCTTAAAGACGCGGCGGATCCCTGGTTTAACTAAAATATCCCACCAGTCTGTGCAGTCGCGAAATTTGCATTTTTGTTGGACCCATCGAGTCCAGTGTTGTCTGAAAATATCTTGGCATTCCTCCTCCAGTAACAGCGAGCAATTCAGCTTCCAATAACCTCTTCCTATGTGAAATATGGGATGGGGGTAAGAGATTGTACATACGACAGCATGATGGTTAGTGAAACTGGCAGGTATCACTTCATATCGTCTAGGCTGGATAAGTTCCTGTGAAAAGTAGATGCGGTCAATTCGTGATGAGGAGTTGTGACTTATACAGGTGTAATGGGGCAGGGGCACCCTTAAACTATCCACAGCATCAATGAGGTGTAGGGAGGTAAGAAGGGTCCTGAGAGCCGGGTTGACACCTTGGTATGAGCTGGTGGAATCTTCTGGGCGTTGAATACAATTGAAATCCCCTGCAAGAATAAGTTTTTCCTTAACTTCGTGCAGATGAGGCAGTATACTCTGTTGAAAGAACATTTTCCGTTCCACACGTTTATTGGACCCGGATGGGGCGTATACATTTATCAGGGTGGTATTGTTTATGTGTCCAGATATTATGCGTCCTGATGGATGACATAGCACACCTTCGAGTGGGATATCATGTCTTATGAGGAATCCGGTCCCTCTATTCGTATTACCGGTATTGATGTATTGTTTGTAGAAGGCAGATATGGGCAAACAGGGTAGAGCAACTTCTTGAATGAAGGCAATGTCAATGTCTGCATCTCGAAGGAATCTCTCCAACAGTTGAAATTTCAGAGGGCATTCTATTACATTGATATTCACAGTGGCCACAGTGAGAAATTGCGCATTAAGAGAAGTATAAAAGTTGTGCTAGACATACTGGAAGTTGGACTCGAGAAAAAAGAAAAAAGAAAAAAAGACACAGGTGAGAAATATACTGGTGCACTATGTCAAATTAGGTTGAGATAGTTCCTTTTGACTGCCATTCATAGGCCGGCTGTCAGCGGTTGAGAGCGTTCGTGGGTCCCTAGATGACGTAGAATGAAGATTTTGTTTCTTTTTCACAGCTGCGGGAACGTTTGTGGAGCCAGTTTGATTCTTCGGGGCTGGTACGGCAATCGAGGCATTTGTTTTAATCTTCTTAGAGACGTTCTCGGATCCCCGATCAACATTCTTAAGTGAGTCGGTAGGGACCAGCGAAGTCGGGGGCAGTGAAGACAAAATTTCTGTGGCAGCCTGTAGTAACGGCAGAGTTGGTTCTAAGGCTGCGATACAGGTTGCCGATAGCACAGGGGCACTCTGTGTCTCGCAGCTCTGGTCAGGGCAAGGTACCAGTTCTGCGTCAGATGTATCCGAGGTCACTCCTGGTGTTGTCCCAGCTGACTGATCAATAAGCATGTTTTCATATGACGTTTGCTGCGTCACAACTTCCGAGTATTGTACACGTCGTTGTTGTGTAGGAGTTATACCGAGGGGAATCATTTTCTTTGGGCAGTTAATACGTAGATGTGTGGTAGCATTGCAAATTAAACAGGTCTGTTTCTGTCCATTGTACGTTATATAGCCAGAATGGCCACCAAAATTCTCAGTGGAGGGGATATCTTGCTTGATTTCCATAGTGACGGCACGTATTCCATTATACACCGGGAACTGATAAGCAGAAGACCATTGTTCTTTCCTGACGTCACTCACAGTGCCATATTTCGACAGGACGGATTTGAAAATTTCAGGGGGTACTTCGAGTGGGACATTAAATATACGCACTGTGGTAAAATTGGAATCCGCTGTGGAGAGCTTAACATTGGTCATTTCGCCTGAATCATACTGAAATTTAATAGGATCTGCAAAAGTATTTAACAATTTCTGATAAATAGATATGCTGATTACCTTGATGTACATGGTTTTTTCGTGCGCATTTAACTGGATGGCTTCTACTTGGTCGACAGTCAACCGGAGGGTATCGCCAATCCAGCGGTGAATTTCTCCTGGTGAGGGGCGAGAACTCTGCCTGTCCCATTGGCAGCGTACGGTGTTTTTTCTCTGGTATCCGGACATGATTTTCAGCGGGGTTTTCTGGGTTTCTGGTTTTGTTGTCCTATCTGGAACACTACTTAAAAAAGTATTGTCCGAATGACACACGGAAGGTCAGTACACACGTGGAACTAAGGAAGCACCGGTATTAGGAACCGTAAACTCTTCCAATGCGGTCACACAGCGCGCACACACGTACCTCACTCGGCCACGACTAGTGACCATCTTGTCCTCTCAGCCACAAACACATGGTAGATGCTGCACGCTAAACATGCCATAGTTACTGTAGCCGTCCCACCTCAAACGTTTAAGTCCATGTCTAAGTCTTAAATCATGGTTTATGGTGTTGATTTAACTTTCTACTATTACAGATCACGTGGCGTAAGCTATTAATTCGATCGTATTACGCGTATGTGTGTTATTTCAAGGAGCAATAAGTCATATGTTAGTAGAATGGGCCGTAGTAATTGGCGGGTAAAAGTTTAAGGTCGGTTTTTCTTTGCTAGACCTATGACCCAATTATATTGCTGTCACACAGTCAGAGCGCAGAGCAATATCGACCATCGGGAGAAATGCAGTGTTAGTTGGGTTTCATAAAACTAAATAATAAGGGGCGGGTGGACCACACTGTATATATATCAGTTTCTTGTGGACACGATAACTGCCGTAATTTTTCACCAATCACTTTGAATTTTTTACATAATATGTATACCTATAAAATCTCGGTCGAGTTCTTTAATGGGCAAAATCGGTCGGAGGGGGTAAAATGGGGGCTTTTTTCGAAAAAGTGAAATATCACTATAACTCTCTTAATATGTGAAATATCGAATCCCTTCAAAGTTCATATTATGTATCGAATAAGTGCCAAAAATTTATGTTTTTAAAGTTTTTTGATAGCACCAACCATTGACTAATGGGGTGGAAAAAAGTGTTTTTTTCGGGAAACATTAATCATATCTCTCTTAATAGGCACAATATCAAAACCGTACAAAATGGACGATATTTCCCTAATAATTACCTAAAACTTTTGTCTGAAAGAATTTTTGATACAACCCACCATTACGCCAAGGGATGAGAAAAATGATTTCGGAATTAGAAGAAAATGCCAAGAGCCATCAGAGGTTACCATGACAACGCTTCTAAATTGATGAGGGATGAGCTATCAGAGGTTGCCATGACAACGAGATCACATTCATTTTTCATCTGACTATGTGGGAAGCGGCTTCGATGACGTAGCCTAGCTGGTAGCATGCTGAACTTCTATGCCCAAGGTCGCGGGTTCAAAGCCGGTCAAAGTCTCGGATTTTCAAAGAGCGCTGAAAATCCCTCAGTATGCTTTCCTTCAGAGGGGAAGTGCAACGTTCGTTGCAAGTTACTGGTTGCGGTGGCATCTAGTAGCCAAGTTCAGAGATAGGTGTCGTTGACGGTATATTTGGTACCAACATTAGGAACTACTACTTGAAATTGACTGTCTGCAGTCCTTACCTGAATTACAGACTAATACAGTCATCACAATTAACACCGTTTATCAGAGAGATTCTACACACACCCAAAGTACACGAGGTTACATGACCGCGTTGTCGCAGCCTCTAAACTGAGGAACAACCAACATCTCTGCGGGAGATAAAATTTGACGTGAAGAAGTAACAGACTGTTAGATAGTTACACATCAGCTCCAAACCTTGCATAAGAACGGTGTGACCACAAGTATAAAAATGGACCCCAAATGACAAGAAGGTTACCGTCCTCCTAAGACAATAAAATGTTGAAAATATGCATAGTAAGACGAAAGAAAAGTTAATTGAGCCCAATTACATTGTAAAATACTTTCTCGCAATAAATGAGGTCTGATCCTTCTACGAAAACCTGCATATTTTGCCTATTATAGCCTATCCCCTAGTTTGCCCGGTGAAATCTACCTCCACCTTCCGGCGTGCCGAGAGGATTTTTTTGGATTGAAGTAAGCGGCGATTATGTTAGATGTTCGCAAGGAAATCGTCAGTACATTAAGAGTCTTGGATATTACATCCTCTGTCTGAAAAGTTCGGTGAATGGGTCTATATTACGAACGGATTGTTGGCTTACCTGAAACGACCTTTACTATCCTTCGAAGTAATCCCCGTGGATGGTTAAGCACTTCTTAGAACGGCTGTACAAGTCCTGTATTAGTCTTCCTGAAGGATAGCCTTCAGTTGGGTCGTCACATTACGTTGGATGTCCGAAAACCTCTGGCCCTTAAGGGCTTTTCGGCGACCCTGGACCCCGATACTCCATACTTAGACGCTTGCCTTCAAGGTCGTACCTCAGGCACCAGGTCTCGTCCCCCGTGACGATGGTTTCCAGGACCATTCCATTCCATGGAACATTCACCCTTCTCACTGCCACCCGTCGAATAGGTGTGCACGTTAGGGTGCATAAATTCACCCTTCTCACTGCCGCCCGTCTCTCAGGTGTGCAAGGCAGGTAGCATAAATTCACGCTTCTCTCTGGCTTTCAATTTAGCATTCTGACGACCCAAACTGAAGGCTATTCTTAAAGAAGACTATGCCAGGAGTTTCCAGGACTTGTTCAGTCGTTTTCAGAAGTGCGTAATCATCCAAGCGGATCACTTCGAAGGAAAGAGCCCATTCGAATTCAGTAGGTCGTGTTCATAGTGGCAACATTAATCTCGGGAGTTTCCGCCATCACAAAGTTCCTCACTTCTCTACTAGAAAGCGCTCCTTGACTTTCATAGTGATTCAAGGAACAACGAAATTCGACATGCAAGCTACCCTCTGGGTGTCAAATTACAAAGCTTGCACCCGGTTACCGAGGCCATACGATATTATTATTATTACTTCGAAGGACAGTAACGGCTGTTTCAGACAGAGGGTGTATTTCCAGCGGTAACAGGTGTGGTTTCATAAGGCAACTTATTCCTTATTCAGGGTGGCCTCTGTCACCTTGCCTTGCTAGTGCGTGCACTCCGTAGAATTCGTTCACCTTTACGTCTTCAGTGAGGAAGGTTTTGGTCAGTATCACTATATCGCATTTTTCCATTGCTTTTGTCGATTTCATGGCGAGAACATATCTCAGTTCTTCCAAGTTCCAAAGCATAGATCGGATCGACTCTTCTTCTTCTTCTTCTTCTGTGCCATGTCAGCTAGTTTCCGTGTCGGATCCTTGGTGCGTGATAAAACCTTTACTGTCCGCATTGCAGTGGGTTATGCAATTCTTTGTTAGATGATGAAGCGAGCAAATCAAATGTTCATAAAATTTCCTTATTCTAATTTTGATCTTTACTTCTTCTTCTCGCGGATGGGTCACTCAGGACCACGCGGAATCAACATATGCTGTGCCTTCCTTCTTGCCCAATAGCTCTTCATATGCATGGATTGTCGTATTTTCTGTTCCTCCGACCATGCACGTCGTGTTGATCGTCCTCAAATCCCCTTGTGTGAACAATATTCCTGATTACATTTATATTAATCAGATCAGGCGATCCCATCTCCACTAGGTCCCTCTCCACCTGTTTGTACCACTTTGGTCTTGTACGTTTGTTCTGCAGAAATTTGTGGATTCGGTAACTAAGTCTCGTATGATTCATTCTTTCCAAATGGCCCAAAAATTGAATTCGTCTCATTATCATTGTATCAGTAACCACGAACCTACTACGTTGGCGTAGCAGGCGGAGAGGTGATACTCCGACGTGGCGCGTCCCAGGTGGCGGATAGGGGGGTCCTCACCGGTTTACCGGCGGACTTGAGCGAAATAAAATAGCTCTCGCGGACCAAACACACTCCACAATCTCATGTTTCATCATATCATATTTCATTCATACCTTTGGGTGTGGCGAACCCATCGTACAAATAGCCTAAATATGATAGTGTGCGAGTCGAGGCCTCGGATGGAGGTCCTTGATTCGCGCCCCGACCCAGATCACTGGAACCGGGAAAAGAAGAAGAAGATCATTGTATCAGTAAGTTTAGAAATTTTCCTATATATTTCAGAGTTGGGTTTGGGATAGTGTATGCCATTTTAAATTCTGGGCCGTAAGATCTTTCGCATAATTTTCCTTTCCTTAATATCGAATTGTTCCTTTAATGTTTTAAGTTCTAAATTGAGCGTTTCTGAAGCATAAAGAGCTTCCGGTTTAATCACTGTTAAGTAGGCTAATGGCGAATTGTTTGTATAATAGTTCTGCTGTAGGACTTTAGTCAGTTGTCACTCTTTGACAAGGCGGACAGAGATGCAGGGTGGTGGTTGGTCTTGTGTCATTGCTAGTTAATTGGTAATTGAGTAACAAGCTACTAAGTCTATCTTAATGGGGCGTCCCCTTTGGTTGCTCATTATACAAGCTAAGATCAACATTTGGTTGGACATTCAGCTCGGAGAGAAGCCGTCTGCCTGCCTTCCTTCCTTTGAAGATATTCCTACCTCTTACGTCAACATGGTAATGAGAACGGTCACTTGACTTCTTGAGAAAGAAGAAGACTTTGCGTGGAGACAGACAGACGTTTGAATATGGCATAGGACCACAAGGGGTGAGGTCTTCTGTCCTGGCAATAGCAAACAAGCTGATGGCAAATATACTGTAGCAGAGAAGACTTAAGGATGTAGTTATGGTGTAATGTTTGTTCCTTTTGAAAACGTACTTGTAAGGAGTCTTCGGATGTTTCGGCACTAAAGATGATGATGATAATTGTTGTTTTAAGGGGCCTAACATCTAGGTTATCGGCCCCTAATGGTTTGGGTGATCGTGAAGATGAAAATGCAAACTATAACTAAAATCTAACTACTAACTTATAGACTAGAAGAAGAAATGGAAAACAGAAGGAGAATAAGGCAAATAAAGGGCAGGAGGAAAAGAAATGCCCTCAACCCTCGAAGAATGTGGATTGAGGGACTTGGAAGCAAGAAGAGCCATGAAAGGCAGATAGGAAAGTGAAAGAGGAGAGGATCCACCCCACAGGTAAGGGACAAAAGGGGTAAACTGGACCCAGCTCAGGAATTCCTGGGGGTCGCCAACTCCCGAACTCACCAGCCGTGAGCACCTGAGGGTGTAGCAATATTCAGGGTGCACCAGAAGTGGTGGGGCTACATACACCCTGCCTCCTTGAGGGCCTTGAGCAGAAGGCAGGAGGTAAAAGCAAAATAAAAAGAAGGCTGACCCCTCGCAGAAGGAGGGTATCAGAAAAGATGAGACAAGGCCCAATTAAGGCGGGAAAGGAAGAGACTCCCTAGGCCTCGGATACCCTAATACCGTCGGGGTCGGAAGAGAACAAGAGTTGACCAAGTGAGGTCGACAGGAAAGAAGACAGGGAAGAGCCCGGCACAAGAAAGTGGAAGCAATGCTGGACTCGGCTTGGGTCCCGTGGTCGCCAACCCACGTCCCACTAGATGTGAACCCCTGGAGGCGGCACTAAAGACATGTTATAAACGTCTAGAAGACAGTGGTGACTGGTAATAACATTGTAGTGTTGCATAACGACCAAATATTTCTCAACAGAAAAGTATATTAGCACATTATGCAACGAGCCTAAAATGGCAATAATTAAGACACGAGTATGTTTATAAAACGAGCGAAGCGAGTTTTAAAATTTCCATACGAGTGTCTTAATTGCCATTATAGGCGAGTTGCATACGACTGTTTCTGTTCGACGATAATTATAACTTTATTATATGTTTTAACAAAAATATTCATAAATATCTGTGGGATTCAGTAACTTCAGTTAGTGAAGAGAGTGCCCTGGGTGGTTTGCTGACTGAACAGAGTGCATGCGTGGGTCAAAGAATTTCGAAAGCAGGGACCATTTACTTTGCTTGGCAATGCTATTGTTTACAGTCTGCATGATGACTAGAGCCGATCAGAACTAGCATTCATTAATATTGTCACCGAAGTCGTTTGAAAGCAATGCACTGTGTAGAAATTGGCGTTGGGGATATTAAGGTACAGTGCTATTTCTTTCTCATATTCGCCAGTTTATTTACGCGAACATATGGGACGGTGCACTTTCCATGTCGGTAATTTAAGTAGAAGGATGCTGTGTTGCTAACTTCTGGACGTAGATTCATAAATTTCTTGCATATGTCATAGTATTTTCTTGTTACCGTAGAGGTTCGTGCTGATTTTGTCTTTGTGTTTGGGATTGTAACTACAATGGTTGATCCGATATCCAATTTAAACTTTCAAATCATGTAATTCATGTCCAACATGATGGATTTTGAGCGCATGCGCGAATCTATCCTTACCTAATTGGTCAATGAATGAGCTCTGATTGGCTGGAGAAACTGTTTCATAATCAAGAATAGTACTATAATGACCCTCATTATGATAAAGTTTTCTGACATATAATATTTACTTTACGACATCGCCGAATATAAAATCAATTAAATTGCGCCGCCATTCAATACAAATTCTATTCCAATGTTAGAGTTCGTTTACTGTAACTTTGCACTTTTTAGACAGCCAGGGTTGTCAACTTTCATAAGGAAAGACTCAATTTATAACCTGTAGTCCATAACAAATATATACATGTTTTAATCACATGTAAGATTCTTCAGGTTATTTTTTCGCTTGTTCCATTAATTGGGAATATATTGGCTACATATTCTGTCGGCCAGACTGAAAAGTTGCTTTATCAAACTGAAGAACCACGTGCTCGTGGCATGGGTGTACAGTTGGTATTGGACGCATTACCGTGTTCATCCGCACGTGCAAATAACGTGATTATTATATTAAATTATAATAATAATTATAATTGATAATATTGCGCAAAGTGAAGCCTCCGTGGCTTAGGCGGCAGCACGCCGGCCTCTTACCGCTGGGTCCTTGGTTCTAATCCCGGTCACTCCATGTGAGATATGTGCTGGACAAAACGGAGGCAGACAGGTTTTTCTCAGGGTACTCCAGTTTTCCCTGTCAACATTTCAATCCAGCAACACTCTCCACTATAATTTCATTTCATCTGTCATTCATTTAATCATTGCCCCAGAGGAGTGCGTCAGACCTCGGCAGCCGGCACAGTTCACATCCTCGCCGCTAGATGGAGGCTTCATTCATTACATTCCTGGACCGGTCGGAGACGGGAAGCAGGCTGTGGATTTTCAATACTGCGCAAAGTCGTCTGAAAGTATTATTTCAATTTGAACGCGTTTTCACTTTTCAGATAAATATACTGTTTAGTGGTTATCTTAAATGTTGAGTAAATATGTAGCCTGAGCAGGCAGAAATGTCTGTCTCCAGGTCGGACATTTTTGTTTTGACTATCGAGTCAAGATACGGAATTTCTTGTTCCTAGATATTTATTTTATTTCTGTCTCTTTGAAGGTAAATTTTCCCAAGGACAGTGGCCAGGTGAATTATTTTCACATGGCATGTTTTGTGCAAAAAATTAGGCCTAAAATATAAGTTGTTGAGTAGGCCTAAAAGTTAACTTACATGGTGAAAATTTTCGTACGTTTTGTTTTAATATCAAGCCAACAGTTCAAGTAATGATCTTATCGTCATATGGACAACTTACACCATACCTTAGTAAGTTAAGCGTTTTCCTGGAGCTGTGAAATGATGAGCCTAAAAGTAATTCCACTCGTTCAAGTTATCAGCTACTGTATCGCCCAATCTTTCGCCGTTCTTATTCATTGTTTTCAGGTTTCTTCATTTCATCCTGTATGTATTTTAGTTAATTTCGTTTCTCAACACTTAGTTTTATTAGATTAGTTTCTTAGTATCTGGTTTGATTCTAATTTGCCGAAGAAGTCCCATTGTTGGATCGAAACAAGTAGGCCTAGAATAGAAGTTGTATTAATTGACGGATCATTTTAATCTCTTCTTAGTATAAAACTAAGTTCCCAATTCTAGGATGTTGCGGGTAAACTCGAATACCACTGGATGGATTTTGATGCGGTTTTCACCATTCTGTAAAGGATATCTCGAGGATAATTTCTTTAGAAAATAATTTAATTATGATCGAAGGGAGCCGAGCAGTAACGATTTCAGTGGAAAAGTCGAAAGGAAAAGAACCTGGCGTCCAAGCGCTTTGTAAGCTTACGCTGGGTAAACCGTTAAAAATATCTAAATTCTATGAGTGTAAGAATTGTTCAGCATGAAAAGTTCTACAAAAAAGTCCCGGAGAGCATATGTCTATCTTCAATACATCGCCCACTATAAGTGGTTTTACGTTTTCATTTCTACAACCGTGTCCATTCAACTACTGAGGCGACAGTTTACGAGCTAGCTAAGGGCGAGTCTATCATCCCTGTTACGGCCTAGCTTGCGGGCGAAGCTATTGCCCCAGTTACAGCCAGCAGCAAACTGTCGAGTCGTGTTGAGTTAAAAACTTTAGAGAAGAGTGGTTGTGTTTGGAGTTTCCCTGGAAGTGTAACTCGGCTTTTCTTAATTTCCCCTGTGAACTTTTCGTTCCGCAAAATTCACAGTCAAGTTAAGATTGGACTGAAGGGGGATTTGTGTTTCATGCACCTCGCCATTCTTAAATTACGTCTGACAAGAATTTGATGCACATGTATATCTATGATAATATAATTAATAGTCCAGTCAGTGATTTTAACCCTTCATGCCGAGACGTAAAACGGATATTGGTCGTTGTTCATTGACATTGGAAAAGATAAAGCGCTTATCACGTAATGCATTCATAACTGTTCCCGGGCGAAGCCGGGTCGGGTTGCTAGTTAATTACAAAGAAAGAAAACTAATTGTAGTAGAAAGATGAAAAAATTAAACAAAGAAGGATGATGACAAAACTCAGCAATTTTTCTAGGTTTATGCCGTGTCTTGTGTGGGGTTTCGCCTAGGAACACCAAGCTGGCTCATCAGCGGGCTCTTGGTGTCGTTCCTAGACGCCCACAGGAGTAGCGAACTGCGCGCTACCTCCCTTTTTATAAAGTGCACCCGCGCCTTTTTAGTGAGGGAGCCTTAACCTCCCTATGAAGGCTTCCAAAAAGATGGTATATTGGCTTTCACGGCCAGTGAATTAAATGCCAATTGAGTTGTAGGTCAAGAAAAGGTAGAGGGAAAAATCAAGAATGTGATGTGCGATGGTGATAAAAGAAAAGCAACAAAAGAAGGAAAATTTTAAAATAAAAATGAAATTCTTCTAGGGACACTTTGGATAACCCTGCTACTATATTTTCTGTCGTGTATCCTTCTTATATGAAAGCAGCTGAAAGAAAGGGATCAAATGCTTGACCGTTGTTCTGTGCGATGACAAGTCAGATGTCACATGATCCCATCTCTCCTAAGGGAAGCAGCAAAGAGCAGATCAAAATATATTATAAATGATGCAGAAAATCTGTATTGACCAGCGGTTCTGCTGCTATTGGCTGTCCCCTTAAGCTCTATAGCGACTTGAACAAAAAGGAGACAGCTTATCGTTGAGGACACTCACTTCTCATAAAAATAGATACTAGGGATAGAATAGAATGTTTCCAACCATATATTATGTTGTTGTTTGTTTGAGTCTTCAGTCTTCTTTTACAGGATTGATGCAGCCCTCCATACATCCCTGTCCTCTGCTAATCGTTTCATCTCTACATAGATACCACATCGTACATCTGAGGGAATCTGTCTACCCCTACAGTTTTTGTCCTCGACCCTTCCTTCCATAACTAAGTTTGCTATTACCAGGTCCTACCAACCTATCTCTTCTCTTCATTAGCAGTCGACAGAAACATCTCTCCCCTCCCACTCGTCTCAATACCTCTTCATTTTTTACTCTATCTACCCATGTGATCTTCATCAGTCTCCTGTAATACCACATTTCAAATGCTTCTATTCCCCCCTTTACTGATGCCCCAACAGTCCAAGTTTTCTTAGCACCACGCTCCAGACATCCAACTTCAAAAATGACTTTTAATAACTAGAGCTCGGTTTTAGATCGTAGGCTTTCGCGGCCGGTGTCAAGTTTATCATCTTGGCTTACAGGATTGAGCCGAGTCGCATATCGGTTATTATTTCCCGATGTTTCGGCTAACATTGCAGCAGCGTTAATCATGGGTAGGTACGAGATGGTGTCCGTACTCAAACTAACGGTTATTGCCAGTCAGATGTGCTTGCTTGCCCTGCATTGACGTCACGCTGCTCGCTGATTGGTCCCCGCCCCTGGCAGTCGCGCGCCAGTAGAACTTTCCAGATGTTGCTGAGTTTGAACCCATCTTCGCGATTGAAATTATTGGGATGCTTCACGACCTCTATTGCCTCTCTAATTAACCTGTTTGGGTATCCGGGAATTTTAGCAACAGTTTCGGCCTTATCAAATTCGATGGCGTGTCTCGTGACGTTTTTAAAATTTCTGTGTATTACCTCTATTATTTTACTTTGTGACGATCGAGGTGTCAAGCGACGTGAAATTTTGTTTTTGAAATTGGCGCCGTAACCAAGAGAGCTAGACACGTGCAGGGGCTGGCATGGTGAAGTCCAGTGTTGGGCGTGCACTAGCGGCTACAGAGAAAAGCTTTCGCTGCGCTGACTGGTAGTGACTTGTTTTGTTGCATGCGGGAATATATTAATAAGTTTGTCAAATGTTTAACCTAACTTAAGTTTTCCGGAAAATTTCGATTGTGTAATTCTTATAAAAGTGGCTCGGGCACCCAAAGCCCTTCTATAAGTTCGGACCATTTTCAGCTGACTATAGCACTGGTGGCTCGTGAATAAGTTATATTTTTGTAGATTCGTTTTGAGATGACATTGTGGACGCCGTTGTAGGCATAGTTGGAGTTTGACAGGTAATTAATATTAAACACTTATATTTAGTGTACAAGTTAATGCAATACCGATTTTGTACGATGTGTTTTGTGGAAGTTATTTGCACTTATTTAAAAATTCACAAAGTCGCCCCAAGGTTTATATTTTCGTTTCTTGCCTATGTTTTCGGTGTTTTAGTGTATTCATTTGTGAAAAAGTCGTGAATATATTTCTTGAAAACTTCAAAAAAGAAACAGAAGGCGTTCCACCAGAAAATATCTGGAACTATGACGTGACAAATCTCCAGGATGATCCGGGTAGTCAGAAACACATGACACGTCGAGGAGCAAAATATATGGAGATAATTCAAAACTCGTCCAAATCCTGTACCTCAATCATGTATTGTGGCAACGCAGTGGGTATGTTGGCGCCAGTGTACGTCAACTATAAATCAGAGAAGATAATATGGTCGACATGGACGGAAAATGGTCCTGAAGGCGCTAGATACAATCGAACAAAAACCGGATGGTTTGATACCCAAGTATTCGATGACTGGTTTATAAGCCTGATGCTTCCCATATTAAAAAGGCAAGATGGACATAACGTACTAGTTGGGGACAATCTGAGTTCTCATCATGGTATCGATGTTATGAGATTGTGCGAAGAAAATAACATTAGGTTCATTGCCCTCCCGCCTAATTCCACTCACCTGCTCCAACCACTTGACGTGGCGTTTTTTTAAACCCTTAAAAACAACTGGAGAAAAGTACTATCAGACTGGAAGAAGCCCAGCAGTGGCAGTTGATGCAGCACTGTATCTAAAGAAGAGTTTCCAGGACTTCTGAAGAAACTGGAAGCTGCGATGGAGCCAAATAGAGCATCGAATCTTCAAGCTTGTTTCCGAAAGACAGGAATGTTTCCCCTCAACAAAGAAACAGTTTTAAAGCGACTGACAAACTGCGTAGCGGATGAAAATTTGGGAAACATGACTGCGTGCGTTGGAGAACTGTTCATGGAGGAACTACGGAAGTAAAGGGGCGAGGTGACCGCAGCTAGAACAGTCAGAAGACGGAAGAAGCTCAATGTTCCAGCCGGCAAAAGCATCGGAACAGCTGATTTCCAAGACGCTGAGAAGAACGCCACGGAAGACAACGAGCAATCGGGTTCTTCCAAGAAAAAAAGAGGCCCCAAGCCAAAGGATGGAAACTCCAAAAAGCAGGAATCTGTGGGCAAGAAAAGCCGGTATGAGGAAAAGAAGATTGATGAAAGTGAAGAGTCCGAAACAGAGAGACACATATTCGGTGCACGATCACGGCGATAGCTCAGAAACGTTTTCTGACCTTGAAGAGGTGAACACCGACAGTGTCCAGCAGTCCACAACTCCAAACTCGGAAAAACTTACCGTGGGAGACCACGTACTAGTTGGCTACGAAGAGGAACTTAGGCCAGGAAAAATCACTGCAGAAAACGCTGATGGCTACGTCATCAATGTCATGGAGGAAACCAGGAAAAGCTGGAAATGGCCGGATAAGCCAAAGGAAAACTTCTACCCAAAGGCCGAGATTGTGATGCAGATTGACCCGCCGAAGCAAGTGAACACTAGAGGGCTCTTCCAAGTTAAGGTGATGCAGCTATTTAATGAGTACTGGTAGGAAGAGCACCTACAGATTTCAATAGATTTTCTTTTACTGTGTCTAGTTTTATTTACTTTAAAGAAAATGTTCTAGCCGTTATTTTATACCTTGATTTCATTTTATTTTAATTATTATTGAACAGAAAAAGTTTTGTTAAGCATTGCAAATGTCAATAAACAAATGTTTTTCATCACTCAATTTTTGTTTTTAAAATTTCTGTGTATTACTTCTATTATTTAAAAAAAAAGTTGTACCGGTATGCATTCAGTATGACATAAAAATCTTGCTATTAAGTCACAAAACTAAACTAAGCGGGGTAGCTAAGTGAAAATATAATTGTCAATGTGTTTTCTATGAGAAGGTTCTTCGTCACTAAGTCGCCCCGAGATTGGGGCGAGTTAGTGACAAAGTTAACCGTCAATTGCGTCACGGGTAATTAAGATATCGAGCTTATTCCAGTAGCAAAATGTAGCTTAAGTCTTTGACTGTTGAAATCGTTTGTAATATTTAGCGAGCTTATTAAATATTTCCCGCTATTTACAAAAAACCTCAAAAAGTGTCACAAAGTGGCCCCGGTTTACCGGTAACAATTTAATTTCGTAGGGATTGTCGCTTGGATTTATAATTTATGAAACGGCCCTATTCAAATCAGTCATTTTCAGGTCATATTTCTTCATTTTAAAGATTATATTTGCTTGCATATTCGGGATATTTTTAGGTCTTAAACATCCAAGCCCCACTAATAACTTACCTAAATTTATATTTGATGCTAACAGATTCCTTCGGTGGCGTAGTTGGTAGCATGCTGAGCTACTATGCCCACGATCGCGGGTTCAAATCCGGCCGAAGTCGTCGGATTTTTTAAGAGCGTTAAAAATCCCTCAGTATGCCTTCCTTCGGAGGGGAGTAAAGCTGGCGGTCCCATGTCATAGAACTATGCCATGTTAAAGAACCTTCCACTAATTACACCTGTGTGAACTAAATTAGGTTAGGTTAAACATTTGACAAACGCTCTTAGGTTCCGACGTTCGTCGCCAGAGCCGACTGCGGTGGCGTCTAGTAGCCAAATTCTGAACTAGTTAGTCCTTGACAATGCCGTTTGGCGGCAAAAGTAGGAACTACTTGAAATTCAATGTCTGCAATCCTTACTTGAATTAAAAACAGATAACACACACTTATACAGACATCACAATTAACACCGTTTATCAGACAGATTTTACACACTCCCAAAGTACACGGGGCTACATGACCGCGTTGTCGCAGCCCCTAGACTAAGGAACCAGATTGCTTTGCTGTAGAAATGCTTTCCTTGTCTTAGCCTCTTCACTTCGTCCATCATTGGTTGTTTTGCTTCCTAAGTAGCAGAAGTAAACTATTTCCTTTAGCTTTCCACCTGCCAATTTCACGTCAATAGGGGTTTCTGATTTCATTCGGCTGCATTCCATTAATTAGCCTATTTTCAATTTTGAAAAAATAGGCCTATGAGATCACCTTTTGTCCGTGTGTGTGTGCGTGTGTGTGTGTGTGTGAGGTGTGTGTGTGTCTCCCCCTAATAAAATCTAAACGGCTGGAGCGATTTCAATGAAACTCGGTAAGTTCATAGCACTATTCCCGGCGACCTCGACCGTACCCTTCAAATTTTGTTACGTCTCACCAATCCAACATGGCGGCTGTGCGAAATATTTCACTAACATTCAATATCTCCGAAGCTATTACCGATATCGCCCTGAAATTGTGTACGGTGATAAAGGAAACTACTAGAAGTTCACCTATGAGGCTTTTAAAAACCTGGTGACTACAAAACCAACATGGCGGTCAAGCGAAGTTGAGACTTTTAAATAGACCTTTCTCTCGATTTAACTATCCAAACGTAATGAAACTTGGTACAGCAAATGTTTATACACATTGTAATGCATTGGAGTCTAAATTAGTTCAATTGTTTACATAACCTCAAAATGGCGGCTGTGCGAAATATTTCACTGACATTCTATATCTCCGAAACTATTACAGATATCACCCTGCAATTTTGTAGGTGATAAAGGGCACTGATACAAGTTTACCTATGTATATTTCATAAACCTGTAAAGTACAAAACGAACATGGCGACCAAGCGAATTTGAAATATTTTAATAGACTTTTCTCGTGATATAACTCTCTGAGCGCAGTGAAATGAGGTACAGTAAATGTTTTTACAGATTGTAATGCACTGCCATCTAATTTAATTCAATTATTTACATAACCTCAAGATGGCGGCTGTGCGAAATTTTAAAATTAAGTTTTTATTTCTTGTGTCGTAATCATTCGATCGAGGCGAAAGTTTGAGTAATGAACCTAGGCAATAATTGCCCTTGAATGGTACATAATTCTATGGCCTATACATATAACAATCCTAAATGGCGAGCTTCCGAAATATTTAGACAGTTCTCAATATCTATGAATCTTTTACAGCAACCAAACTGTTTTTTTTTTAATGTTCATAGAGACTATGAACATATGTTCACCTAAAAGACTTTCGGTAGCCTGGTGAGCACAAATCCAACATGGCGGCGACGCGAAGTATAAATATTTAAATGGACGTTTCTCGCGAATTAACTATCCGAGTGCCATGAAACGTTGCACGTTAAATGCTTATACAAATGTTGATCCACTGGCATCTAATTTATTTCAATTGTTTGCATAATCACAAGATGGCTGCTGTGCGTATTTTAAAATCTCGTTTTTACTTCTTGTGTTCTAATCATGCGATTGAAGTTTGAATACCACACGTACACAATAATATTAATGTAATAGTACAAAAATGAAAATCCAACCTGGTGACCATCTGAAATAATTAGACGGTTCTCAATATCTACGAATCTGTTACAGCAATTAAACTGAAATTTTGTATGTTGATTGAGGCAATTAACATTAGCAGGATATATGAAAATAGGCTGTATAGTTCTTCACGGAACTTCTTGTTTTGTTTTACATTCATAGATTTCCATCGAATTCTTTTCTCTAGACGTTAAAAACTCGTTCAAATCTTCTGATGAATCGGCTAAGACACGATCATCAGTGATTCTCAGAGTTGGAATTACATCTCCTTGAATCTTTACACGTACTTTTTCTTCTTCTATAATTTCCTCCATTGCTTGTTCAATGTATGGATTGAAATGTATGGGTGATAACTTGCAGCCTTGCCTTACACGTTTCTGAATGCCAGCTTCTCTTTCATGTCCTTCGGCTCGAATAACTGCTGTCTGGTTTTTGTTCAGATTGTAGATCCCTGTATTTTATTCCAATGTTTTTCAAAATTCCAAACAACTTACTCCAATGAACGTTATCAAAAGCCTTTTCTATAAGTCAACGTAAGCAAATGTCATACGGAGGCGCAAAGTGCCAAATTGATATTACCTTTGTTTTCTTCCTCACGAATTATGTTAAAATATACAGGTGCCAGGGAATGTTCTCCGCAGTGCCTACATGCTGTTGCGAGAGATAGCGTCAGCAGTTACGTTGGCAGCACGGCTGTCGCTTGTATCAAAACAAATGAACAGTAAACCTTGTAGTCACCACAACCATTCATAACAGATGCTGGAAGTGTTGTCCTTGTGCTCGAAGACAGACTTCAACACGTCTACACATATTGTCGAAGATTTTCACTAAAGTATCTTGCGTAATGGACTGCATATGAAATTGAAAATCCACAGCCTGCTTCCAGTCTCCGACCGGGTCAGGAATGGAATGAATGAAGCCCCCATCTAGCGGCGAGGATATGAACTGTGCCGGCTGCCGAGGTCTGACGCACTCCTCTGGGGCAATGATTAAATGAATGACAGATGAAATGATATGATAGTGGAGAGTGTTGCTGGAATGAAATTTTGACAGGGAAAACCGGAGTACCCGGAGAAAAACCTGTCGGCCTCCGTTTTGTCCAGCACAGATCTCACATGGAGTGACCGGGATTTGAACCACGGACCCAGCGGTGAGAGGCCGGCGTGCTGCCGCCTAAGCCACGGAGGCTTCAATGGACTGCATATAATTAATGATATTCACTTTTAGTTCAATCGTTCTTGGATTAGTTTGTGAGCCGATCACAGGAAATTTATTACTTATCAAATCCCGAACGGTATCTCGGTTTGGACACTTTGAATTGGGAAACCACGCCTGAAATTTTAGTTTTACATTTTCTGTAAACGTATCGCCTTCCCAAAAAGCGCATTAAAAAAAAAACAAAAAAAAACAACAACAACAACAACTCTCTCTTCAGTAGTAAATATTACCGCCTGTATACTGTGTACTGTTGCACTCTTCCAATAATCTAACAATACACACTGACGATTTCGACAGCCCACAGCCCACACATGTGGCCTTCACCTTATCAAGGACACCATACTGCCAACTAAACAGCTGATGCTACCTCTCTCAGCAGCACGTAGCAGCTACGGAGGACATTCCCTGGCGCCCTGTTGTTTCAAATCTCTTATTACACCCACATGCATAGTTAGTGAAGAAGGTTATGATTAGGGACTGGATTATTAGGTATTAAAAATGCCATTTTAGGGTTTCAGGAACATAAAATAGGTTTTTTTTAGGCTTTATATAGTTTTTATGTTTTAAAGTGTAGAAAAAGTTGTCATAAACTGCGCAAAGCTTAAAATTAATGCCTAATTGTTAGTAGAAATTTCTGATTGCAACGAGGGTGAATATTTTATATTTTACATTTTTGGTAGAAGACCTTATTCGACTGCTAATGCACTTACCATCCACACAGGCATGCGTAGACCTGCTAAGAGAACTTCGATGTAAGCGAGACTCATCCCAAAAAGATTCTTCCTAACAGATGCAATGATATACCTAAATAATGGATGTGACTACTGTCGACCAAAATATTATGTGCACTCGAGTTTGAAAGTTGTTTCTGAAGTAACCAATACACCTACATAAAATCCAATAACATCATCCTTTTCGTCGTTCTATTTTACGTTAGTTCATGTAGGTTTGGAATTTTTAATTTATATTTTATTATTTTTTATCGCAGTTGAAACACAAAAAGTGCCCGTTTTTAAGCGTGTTTCAACCATGAGTCACATTTAAGAATTATTATCTCACAAACCCGTCATCATATCGAATCCAAATTTTAACACAATATACATGGGAATGTTATATAACTGGTTTATTAATTTCAAAATTTTATGTGTTCAAGAACGAAAGTTCTTATCATTTTTGTAAGGTAACCTTTTCTCGGCTCGGGGTCGTTGGAAAATGTAGTTCTTGGTTGCATTGAAATCCTTATACATCAAAAAGTTATGCTGCATGACTGTGAAATACGTAAATTAATTCACTTATTTTATACAGCTTGCACCGGAGCGGCTAACTGGTGAACCATGTCTTAATTCCCCGTATAAACCGATATAAAATAAGTGAATTAATTTACGTATTTCACAATCATACAGCATACCTTTTTGATGTATAAGGATTACAACGCGACCAAGAACTACATTTTAAAACCACCCCGAGCCGAGAAGAAGTTACCTTACAAAAATGATAACAACTTTGTTTCTTGGGCACACAAAATTTTAAAATTAATAAACCAGTTATGCAACATTCCAATGTATATTGTGTTAAAATTTGGATTCGATCTGATGACGGATTTGTGAGATAATAATTCTTAAATGTGACGCATGGTTGAAACACGCTTAAAAACGGGCACTTTTTGTGTTCCAACTGCGATAAAATTATTAAAATATAAATTAACAAGTAGTTCCGTGAAGAACTATACAGCCTATTTTCATATATCCTACTTATGTTAACTGCCACAATCAACATACAAAATTTCAGTTTAATTGCTGTAACAGATTCGTAGATATTGAGAACCGTCTAAATATTTCAGATGGTCGCCAGGTTGGATTTTTATTTTTGTACTATTACATTAAGATTATTGTGTACGTGTGGTATTCAAACTTCAATCGCATGATTAGACAACAAGAAGTAAAAACGAGATTTTAAAATTACGCACAGCAGCCATCTTGTGATAATGCAAACCATTGAAATAAATTAGATGCCAGATGATCAGCATTTGTATAAGCATTTAACGTGCAACGTTTCACGGCACTCGGATAGTTAATTCGCGAGAAACGTCCATTTAAATATTTATAATTCGCGTCGCCGCCATGTTGGATTTGTGCTCACCAGGTTCCTGAAAGTCCTATAGGTGAACATATGTTCATAGTCTCTATGAACATTAAACAATTCAGTTTGGTTGCTGTAAAAGATTCATAGATATTGAGAACCGTCTAAATATTTCGGGAGCTCACCATTTAGGAGTGTTATGTGTATAGGCCATAGAGTTATGTACCATACAAGGACAATTATTGCCTAGGTTCATTATTCAAACTTTCACTTCGATCGCATGATTACGACACAAGAAATTAAAACTTAATTTTAAAATTTCGCACAGCCGCCATCTTGAGGTTATGTAAGCAATTGAATTAAATTAGATGGCAGTGCATTACAATCTGCAAAATCAATTACTGTACCACATTTCACTGCGCTCAGAGAGTTAAATCACGAGAAAAGTCTATTAAAATATTTTAAATTCGCTTGGTCGCCATGTTCGTTTCGTACTTTACAGGTTTATGAAATATACAGAGGTATACCTGTATCAGTACCCTTTATCACCGTACAAAATTGCAGGGTGATATCTGTAATAGTTTCAGAGATATAGAATATCAGTGAAATATTTCGCACAGCCGCCATTTTGAGGTTAAGTAAACAATTGAACTAAATTAGACTCCAGTGCATTACAATGTGTATAATCTTTTGCTGTACCAAGTTTCATTACATTTAGATAGTTAAATCGCGAGAAAAGTCTATGTAAATATCTCAACTTCGCTTGGCCGCCATGTTGGTTTTGTAGTCACCAGGTTTTTGAAGGTCTCATAGGTGAACTTCTAGTAGTGCCCTTTATCAACATACACAATTTCAGGGCGATATCGGTAATAGTTTCGGAGATATTGAATGCTAGTGAAATATTTCGCACAGCCGCCATGTTGGATTGGAGAGACGTAACAAAATTTGAAGGGCACGGTCGAGGTCGCCGGGAATAGTGCTATGAACTTCCCGAGTTTCATTGAAATCGCTCCAGCCGTTTCGATTTTATTAGTGGGACACACACACACGAATCACACACACACGCACACACACACACACACACACACACACACACGCACACACACACACGGACAAAAGGTGATCTCATAAGCCTATTTTTTCAAAATTGAAAATAGGCTAAAAATTCCAAACCTACATGAACTAACGTAAAATAGAACGACGAAAATGATGATATTATTGGATTTTATGTTGGTCTATTGGTTAATTCACAAATAACCTTCAAACTCGAGTACAGATAATAATTTGGTCGACAGTCGAGTATGAGCTGAGGCACCTAGTGACCAGATTTGCGATCCAAGGTTTCCAGCATCGCAATTGCACTAGGAAGTCCATCTAACAGCCCAGCCAGGAGTGTGTTTGTCTATTGTGCAACAATCGGTCGATACATACCACGCAATGGAGTGTGATAGGAGACTAGTATCACTGATTCAGTTTTGTTTAGACAAGGACTGATTAAGTTGCATTGATCAAAGTGTAGTGTAGTGAAAAGTGTGGTATTTACTACCCCAGACTGGAATTCAAATTTTCGCATTGTTATAGGCCTATGTTTTTCTTATCTATGGCCATTGGCCGAAATAAATATTTTATTTATATTAAATATTTTACATAATAATACGCTATAAAATTATCACCGAGGACTTCACACTATTGGCAACATTTGCTCTCCTTAAATATGTTAATTATTAAAATTCAATAAAACCAAGGATATCAAAGTCGATTTTCACACACTAACCCATTTAATTAATTTTGTTTATTTAGAATATAGGTTTTTTGGAAATAATAAGAAATTTATTCCCACTTTCCTGACAGTAAATAACCAAGCAATAAGATAGACCTATACGCTGAAAAGTGCTGAAAATATTTGAATTTTCAGACAGGTAGGATTTCTCTCAATCAACTAGAGCTAGGAATATACACTATCTTCAAGTTCTCTTTTTAAAATTATGGACTAAGAATGCTAATATACTACAATAAATGGAACAAAACTGCAATTTCGGTAGGTATTTTTAGGTACTCGCATATGAATTAGTGTTTTTAGATACTACAGAATTCATGAGTGTGATTCAGAAAAGTATTAATGTATTTTTGTACTTAGTTGTGTCACTGTTCATTTTCCTTAGATTATTTTAGGTTAAGGTTATAGCATGGCTACCTTTTTGGCTGATAGATCATTGCAAGGAGTATTGAGCCTTGAGTCATGGTATTCCTTGTAATTATCTAGTAGTGAGGTGGGAGGGGGCCATGAATCATAGAGTGACACATCTGTATTTTTATTTCTATTTTTGATGCTGTTTTGTTTTTTTATATATCTTTGATTAATATTTTATTCCATGCTGTATTTTTAGGTAGATTTCATTAGAAAGCTAACTATTTCAATGGGTACCATGTTTCGACTTCCGGAAAATTACGACATATCTTCGCGTTTCACATCCCCCAGACCCCAAAACCACCGTCAGTTCGAAAGTTTATATATAATTTATGTATAAATGTATCTATATATATATATCAGTTTCTTGTGGACACGATAACTGCCGTAATTTTGTACCAATCACTTTGAATATTTTACATAATATGTATCCCTATAAAATCTCGGTCGAGTTCGTTAATGGGCAAAATCGGTCGAAGGGGGTGAAAATGGGGGGCTTTTTTCGAAAAAGTGAAATTTCGCTATAACTCTCTTAATACGTGAAATATCGAATCCATTCAAAGTTCATAATATGTGTCGGATAAGTGCCAAAAATTTATGTCAAATAAGTTTTTTGATAGCACCAACCATTGACCAAAGGGGTGGAAAAAAGTGGGTTTTTCGGGAAACATTAATCATATCTCTCTCAATAGGCACAATATCAAAACCGTACAAAATGGAAAATATTCCCCCAATAATTACCTAAAACTTTTGTCTGAAAGAATTTTTGATATGACCCACCATTACGCCAAGGGATGAGAAAAATGATTTCGGAATTTTAAAAAATGCCAAGTGCCATCAGAGGTTACCATATCAACGCTTTTAAATTGATAAGGGATGATCTATCAGAGGTTGCCAAGACAACGCCATTGACGAGATCACATTCATTTTTAGCCTACTTTTCACACTTTTCAAAAATGAGGAAAAAGTAGACTTATGAGATCGATCCGGGAAAATGTGTCTGTCCTTCTGTCTGTCAGTCCTTCTGTCTGTCTGGCTGTGTGTGTGTCCCCCCCCCCCCCCCCTATCAACTCCTAAACGGCTGCAGCAATCGAAACCAAATTTAGTATGAGTAAAGTTGTATACCGGAATATCTCAGGCCCATATTTGAAAAAGATGCCAGTGCTACCAACTGCTAAAAAAACGCACTAGAAATTTGAGCTCCATGTTGGATATCTTGGAAGGTATACATGGGAGCTATTATAAAATTGGCACACATGTAGATAATACTATTTCAGTTTAATTTCCAGGTGGCCATACATGACAGCGTTGTCGAAATATTTTTAAGCCTTCTGATAAGTCCAATATTTAAATGCATATAACTTCTACACTATCAATTGGATTTCAACCAAATTTTGTATGTAATATGTGTACATAAACAGGTATGACAGTGTATTCTTAAGAGCCACCAGGGCTGCCAACTGTCAATAAATGTTATCTCTATTATTTTATCTAAATACCAATATATCTGAAAGTATGCAAGCCGACAGGTTTAAACTATGCACACGTAAATTACCTGACATTTTACATTAATTTGGAGTAACTTATATACGTCAGTTCTACCAACATGATTCTAAGCCTGCTGATAGGACCAATTTTTAAACACATGTAACTTCTATACCAACAAATGGATTTCATCCAAAATTGGTACAAAAAGATATAATATTTCAGATTATTTCTGACCAGCACTCGCATGACATTGTTTCCAACATGCTTTTACGTGTACTAATAGATCCAATGTCTAAATCCATGTAACGTCCTTTGAACTTCAACCACATTTTGTATTCTGTACCTTAGGAGATGGAAGTGAGAATATATTCAGTCACCAGAGCTGCCAACTGTATTGCTCTATTAGGCTACATTATGCCTAGTATACCTTATTTCGAACTAATTAAGACATTTCGATATTACCCACTTAATTTCGTCATTATTCTAGATAGTTTCATATACTGTAGATTAATCTATGGCATGAATCTTAATTTTAAGAAAAGTAGGCTCTTTAGTTCGTCACGGAACTTCTTGTTCCATCTATTAGGGAAGCGGCTAACTGGTAGCATGCTGAACTTCTATGCCTAAGGTCGCTGGTTCAAAGCCGGCCAAAGTCACCGGATTTTCTAAGAGCGCTAAAAATCCGTCAGCATGTTTTCCTTCGGAGGGGAAGTTACAACGTTCGTTGCAAGTTGCTGGTTGCGGTGGCATCTAGCAGCCAAGTTCACAGCTAGGTGTCGTTGACGTTAGTATTTGGTACAAAATTAGGTACTACTACTTAAAATTGACCGTCTGCAGACCTTACCTGAATTACAGACTAATACAGTCATCACAAATAACACCGTTTATCAGACAGATTCTACACACACCCAATGTACACGGGGTTGCATGACCACCTTGTCGCAGTCCCTAAACTGAGGAACTAACCAACATCTCTGCGGGAGATAAAATTTTGCGTGAAGAAGTAACAGACTGTTAGATAGTTACACATTAGTTCCAAACCTTGCATAAGGACAGTGTGATCACAAGTATAAAAATGAACCCCAAATGACAAGAAGGTTACCATCCCCATAAGACAGTAAAATGTTAAAAATATGCATAGAAAGACGACAAAATGTTAACTAACCTCCAATTGTAAAATTCTTTCTCGCAATAAATGAGGTCTCATCCTCCTACGAAAACCTGCATATTTTGCCTATTATAGCCTATCCCCTAGTCTGCCCGGTGAAATCTACCTCCGCCTTCCGGCGTGCCGAGAGGATTTTTTTTATTAGATTAATTTATAGTCGCTTTAACTTGGAAAGTCTTATCGCGACTTTCACTGTAGATTTACATTATACAATACAATACATACAATACATTGAATTGAATACACTATAAAATCATAAAATGAACACTAGAAATAAAGAAAAGTCCCACTACTATGAGTTGATCAATCAGATTTTGAAATAAAGTTCCGAGTCTTTGAAGAACTTGATGAGTTTTTTGAGCTGTGAAAGAGATGAGAAGGCCTCACATATCTTCTTGGGAATGCTGTTGTGCTGGCGCCAGTGGTTGTAGAGAGCACAGTCTGAGATTATGTGCTGCACAGTCAGTACGCTGTTACATGTTGAGCAGATAGGGGGTTGTTTCTTCTCGAGGAGATAGCTGTGGGTGATGTTGGTATGACCTATTCTTATTTGTGATATTAGAACTTGATGTTGCCTGGAAAGTTTATGATGGAGATATTGTTCTGTGGTTCCTGATGTTATTTCATGGAGTTTACTGGTAGAAGTTCTAAGCCAATGATTCTTCCACTGTTGGAATACTTTTCTTTTGACGTAGGAAATGATGTCAGTATGAGGTGTAGCTATTGTAGGATCACATAAAGGTACAAGTGTGGCTTCTTTAGCTGCTTGATCGGCAGATTCATTGCCATGAATGCCTCTGTGAGAGGGTACCCACACAAATATGACTTGTTTACCTTGCTTTACCACTTTATGGAATATCAGTTGAATTTCTTGTACAAGGACGTTTGTCGAAGATAGATTCTCTATTGCGTTTAATGCACTTCGTGAATCGGAGTAAATAATAAATGAGTTGTTGCAGCTGGCTGTATTAAAAATGTATTTCATGGCCTGTTTAAGAGCAAAGAGTTCATTAGAATAGACTGTGAAAGATTCAGGAAGTCGAAAAAGCATGGTATGGTCAGGATCAATTATCCCACAACCGATGCTTTTGTCATATTTCAAACCATCAGTATAAATAGCACTGTGCATTGGGTATCTATTGGAGATTTCAAGAAATAATCGATGGTACTGTGATCTGTCAGTTTGGTTTTTAACCAAGTTGTTCAGTTCGAAGTTGACTGTTGGTAAGGTAATTGTCCATGGTGGGATATCAAGAGAATGGTCTGAGAGTAGTATGGGAGGAATATTTAGGTTTAATTCTTCAAGGAACTTGGATATTCTGACATTGAAGGGCGAAGGTTGTCGTCTTGATTCAGTGTTTGTTCTTGTGTGGCTGTTAGTAGGGAAAACATACGACTTAATGCGTGATTTAGTCATAGTTGATACTTTGAGTGCATATGATAAACCTAGTTGTTGACGTCTAATTGCAAGAGGTGGTTCATTGGCTTCTATTTGCATACTGGTTACTGGACTGGTGTGGAGAGTTCCCAGGGCAATTCGAAGAGCAGCTGACTGGATAGAATCAAGGATCTTGAGGGAAGACGCTGTTGCAGAGTTGTATACTATACTGCCATAATCTAATTTGGCCCTAATAATTGATCCATAAGTATTCATGAGCACTTGATAGTCTGCTCCCAAGTTTTTTGCTGCGAGAATCTTCATTAAATTAATCCGTCGTAGACACTCATCCTTGAGATTTTTCAGGTATGGAATCCAACTTAATTTACTTTCAAACAGAATTCCCAGGATTTTAAGAGTAGATACAGTCTCAATTTTATGACTGTTTATATTGAGTTCGGGATCTGGTACAGAGTGTTTGTTTTTAGAGAATACTATGCATTTGGACTTTGTTTTGGATAACTTGAATCCAGTAATCTTGGCCCATTGTTGAATATTTTCAAGTGATTCTTGAAGTAGTTGTTGAGTAGTTGAACTATTTCTTCCAGCACAGAATATGGTCAAATCGTCGGCAAAAAGACAAGCCTTTACTGGCAGGTGGATGTTGGATACAATTCCGTTTATTGCGACCAGGAATAAAGTAACACTCATAACTGATCCTTGAGGGACTCCATTGTCGATTGTAACTTCCTGTGACAAAATGCCATTTGTCTTAACTTGAATTCTACGATCTTTGAGGAAGTTGTAGATGAAATAGAGCATATTTCCTGAAATGTTATATTCCATCAATGATTTAAGTACATGGTCTTTGAACACCATGTCATATGCCTTTTCAATATCTAGACTAACTGCTATGAGGTGATGGTTGTTTAGGAAAGCTTCCCTAATTTCAGATTCCAAACTTATGAGAGTATCGACAGTTGAACGTCCTTTACGAAATCCACTTTGTACATCACTAAAAGAGTTTATATGTTCAAGATACCATCGTAATCTCCTGTTAACAATTTTCTCCATTAATTTGCACATTGCATTTGTTAAAGCGATTGGACGGTAATTTTCTGCAATTGAGTTATCCTTCCCTGGCTTGAGTATTGGAACAACAATGGCTCTGCGCCATTGATCAGGGAACGTCTGAGAGGTCCATATGTAGTTGAAAATAGCCAGAAGATAATTTAATGCGTTTAGTGGGAGCTGTCTTAGGAACTCATAAGGGACCGTATCTGGGCCAGGGCTGGATTTGCCACATTTGTCAAGTTCAATAATCATGTCCTGTAATTGAAAAGGTTCATTTAAATTAGAATTGGAGTCGGAGGAGGTTCTTTTTAGATCAAGAGGTTCGCTGGTTTTCTTTATATGGAGAAAATGTTGGTCATAATTGTGGTCACTAGAAATCTCGGAGAATGTGTCAGCTAATTTATCAGCAATGTTTTGAGGGTTGGTTATGAAGGATCCATCATTCGGGTTTCTGAGAGAAGTAATGTGGAACTGGTTATATTTACCATTTACACGTTTGAGTTTATTCCATACTTCTTTTTGTGGAGTTTGAGAATTTAGTGAGGAAACAAATGTCAGCCACGAGTTCTTTTTGCTATCTTTAATTTCTTTTCGGGCGATTGCTCTACATTTCTGAAATTGGGCTTTATTTTCAGGAGTTGGTTTTCTCTTAAAGACATAGAAAGCATGGTTTTTATTCTTTAGAGCTTCCTTGCATGCGTCGTTCCACCAAGGTACTGTCTTCTTACACGGGTTTATCTTTATTTTTGGAACACTAAGGTTTGCAGATTTAACTATTGCTTCTGTAAAATCTTGAACAATATCATTGATGTGTTTGGAAGGGAAGTCATGTGGATGGGTTAGGCCAATTAAATGGTTGTTGACTATATGATTGAACTGCGTCCAATTTGCTTTATTTAAGTTCCATTTAAGGGTTTGGGGGTATCGGGGCGTTGATTGAAGCGTTGTCGTTATTGATCAGTATGGGGAAGTGGTCACTATTTCCTTGGAGCGTCGAATATACAGACCAGTCAAAACCAGTTGCTATCTCCGGAGTGCAGATAGTTAGGTCAATGCTACTATAGGTTCCATGAGCAATATCGAAACGAGTTGGAGCAGTTGAATTCATTAGAATTAGGTCAAATTCATCTAGTATCTTTTCTATCACCTTCCCTCTTGCATCGGAGTGATGACTGCTCCATAACGTTTTATGGCTGTTGAAGTCGCCTACTAGAATGAATGGTTTAGGTAGCTGACGGATAAGATTTCGTAGATCATCTCCGTGAAATAGATAACTGTTTGGTATATAAATATTGCAGATACACAGAGTGGGAGGTAGATGCAATGAGACGGCTACAGCTTCCAAATTGGAGTTTAAAGAAATTTCTTTAAGGTATATATTGTTTTTGACATAGGTAGCTACTCCTCCACTTGCATGACTTGCATTAGTTCTGTTTTTATGATACACATTGTAAAGTCTTAGATTAGCAGCAAAATCGTTCCGAAAGTTGGTCTCTTGGAGACAGATAATGGGTGGTTGGTGTTTATTTATTAGGAGTTGTAGGAATTCTAACTGGGATTGATAGCTGTTGATATTCCATTGGAGTAGTGTTGTTGCCATAAGTATGATAAGGACTAGCAAAAGATCCATTTCCATTCTTATAGAGGGAGAGATTAGTCATCGCTAGAATAGTCTAGAGAAACATTATTATCCATTTGGTCTTCGCTTAGGTTGACGAACTTCAGTAATTTCTTCACTATCCGAGAGCTTCTGTTTTTAATGCTTTTATCGGTGTAGTAGGGGTATAGTTTCTGTAGGGCTTTAGCGAGTCCTTCTATGTCTTGGGTGTAATTGAAAGCAATTGCCACCACGTCCTTGACACCTTGGGAATTTTCGAGAAAAGATTGGAGTTGTGTGTAACTGAGAGGAGCTAGTGATGGGTCAGCTTCCAAAACCTGTTTCACAGGAAGGAGCATATCGCTGATTGTTTGTATTTGTGATTCTTTCTTGGGTTTCTTAGAAGTGTGATTTACCTTGTGATTCTCAATTTGTTCAGAAGAGTCGATTTTGGGTCTGTTGCTATTAGAAATATTTTGGTCAGTTCTTTCACTGCTGGCGTGTGACATTGGTCTTTTAAATCCAGAGAAATGTCCTGTTGTTGAGGCAGGACATGTTTCACTATGTCCAGGCACTGTTCTTTCTATTGGAATTTCGGAGAGAGAAATACCATTACAATCTTGGGTTAGAGTTAAGTTTAGGATAGCTGATGAAGTTTCATCATGTGAATTTGTTGGAGGAAGGTTGGAAGTACTGGTTGCATTTTTGGGGTTTATCTCTGTTGTTTGTGGTTTCTCTTGTAGTTTAGGAAATTTGGAGAGGTTAGGTTTATCAATTTCATGAATGTCGTGCTGAGAGGTTGGTTGATAATTTGGAACTGAGTTGTTAGTAGGACAGTCTTTGGCCAAATGTCCCTCAGTTTTACAAATAAAGCAGGTGGGTGAGTCAGATGATAGGTAAATCCAGTAGTTAGTGACATCGTATTCAATTTGGAGAGATGCAGGGAGTTTATCGAAGTCTTCATTTTGGATGCACATTTGTCTTCGAAAGCTCAAAATATGAGAAAAACCTGGGATGGATAAGCCTGCTCTGATAGGGGTAATTTTAGACATGATTTTCACACCTGTCTGTCTGTTAGGTAGTCAGCCCGAAGGCTGGTTGGATCCTCAAAAAGTACCGCCGTTACGTTATGTGAGTAGATACCCACAAAAACCCAAGGCAGCAGTATTTTGAGGCGTTCTAGGCAAGAAGAGGAGTGAGGTAGTTTGCCATTGCTTTCCTCACTGAGTCAGAACAGTAGTCCTAACCCTATGAGTTGAACCTTTCACAGCATTCACAGGCACTGACTGTGCCCCGAATGCCATTACTAAGCCCCACCCATACCTCAGTAGCTTCCATATAATCACAGCCATGAGTGAGACTGAGACATCGGTGAAAAGCCACCTTTTACTCTAGCCTGTGCCAACTGACAAATGCAAAATTACTGTATTCACCAAGAGATGGCGAACAGGCAAGATTTTCACACCAATGTTTAACAAACCCTCTTCAATTACATAGTTGGGTATTACAGGATAAACGTTTGATAATATAATACGCTTGTTTTTTGTTAAGAGTGGTCGTATTTCCAAAGATACATTGTTTATTAAGATCTTGGGGATTGCTAATATTAACTCTTCAACAACTTTCTTGCTAGAAAGAAAAATGCATATTCGTCCATTCGATATTCGTGAAACAAAACGAATGTTGCTAGGGCTAGTGAGTTTTCCTACAGCTAGCACATAATCTTTGATACTGATTCCATCTTGGGATTCAATTACGATAGCTTGTTCTTTGGAGGGGAGAGATTGAGCTATAGCAGAATAGCTTGACCTTGGATTTGTTTCTTTGGTGCCGGTAGTTATTGTAGTTGTCATTTGGGTGCCAGATGTACTGTTGTTAAAATCAGGGTTATTTACAGTATTATAATAATTCATTGGTTGGTTTGGTACTTGGTGGGTTGATACGTCAGAAGTTTTATCATTCGTTGTGTTCGTTAAGAGACGCCGACCTCTATCAACAGAGGCGGCGGCCATGTTGGGTTGATCAGAACAGAGTTTTAGGTTGTGTTTCTTCCACTTCACGTAACTTACGGTAAGGTTCACAAATATTAGGAATAATACTTACAAAAGTGTTGTAGGTATCTAGAATACTTTCATATACGATTCGCACTCCAATGTGATATCCAAAAACCTCTCCAAATGAGATGTAACTACGGCAGCACGAACCTCGTGAACATTGTCTAGTCACAGCCTTCTTGACTCTATGTGTAAAATTGTGTTAGGTCCGATTATTGCAAATGAAGGAAGAAGGGAAAAGTATGGGCTTGGAGGGTGCTGCTGAGAAGGAAGATTGGGTTATGTTTTAGATGATAATGGATGTATGAAGGCTTGTTTTAAAGATAAATATGGAAGAAGAAATTAAAATTGTGGAATAGGAGATTAATAAATATAAATAATTGGTATCAGACAAGAAGGAGGTGTGTCCAAGACGGGGAGAGTTGATATTTGTAGGAGGAAAGATTCCCTAATTGTGCCACAACAACCATGACCCCAAGAAAACCCTGATACCATTTTAATAGAAATGTTTCAGTTGGAAGAGAAATAATAGGTAAATACCTAATAATCCAATCCCTAGTTATGACATAACTTACAAACTACAAATAAAAGGCAACATTATGCTCGTCTGACTGTCAATGTCAGCTACATTGTGTGTTGATATTACAAATATTGTTTTATGTTATTTGAAGTGAGAAAACTTACATTATTGACAGTGATTTGGTAAACCGATGCCTAGCCGACTCCAGTGAAAAACATTAGTGCCCGAATTCATCCTTACGCAGTTTCTCCCTGGTCATGGAAAGTTTAAGTGCTAGTTCGAACGTTTTAAAATTAACATTGCAGGCGATTACTTGTGCTTTTGTGGATCTTCTCAAACAGTGGACCAAGAAATCCTGCTGTTATAAACAGTTCCTTAAGTTCATTCACTACATCTACAATAATCTAGTTTCATAATTTTGTGTTAAGGACCAATAATTAACTAATCAAAACTATAACCCTAATATACTCATGTACGATAGGGTTCAAATTGTTCGGATATTCAATAAATAAATAAACTTGTATGCGAGTAAAATACTCAGTAGGAAATGTATATTTCAGTCATTCACACACCACACGTTTACCTATAACATACCCCTTATAAATTGACTGTCAGATATGTTCCTTTTTTAAAATCAAGGAGCAAACAATATTTTGAAAAACAGTATTCGAAATAAACTTTCTGACAAATAACAAGGAAACACGTTCACGCGAATAGAGAGTTGACATTTATGTCAGTCACGGAAACTTTGGAACCAAGTACATTTAATTAAAGGAACGTTTAGTCCTACTTGTAAAATTAAAAAAATAAAATAAAAAGTAAGAAATAAGAAAATTAAAAATTAAAAATTAAAATTAAAAATTAAAAATTAAAAATTAAAAATTAAAAATTAAAAATTAAAAATTAAAAATTAAAAATTAAAATTAAAATTAAAAATTAAAAATCAAAAATAAAAAATCAAAAATAAAAAATAAAAAATTAACAAATAAAAAATAAGAAAAAAATAAAAAAATAAAAAAATAAAAATAAAAAATAAAAAATAAAAAACAAAAATAAAAATAAATAAAAAAATTCAAAATTCAAAATTCAAAATTCAAAATAAAAAATAAAAAATTAAATATAAAATATAAAATATAAAATAAAACCAACAGGTTTAGAAAAAGAAGCACAAAGAGTTCGCCTACAGAAATTGAAGAGAGCGTATGGGAGAACGCGCGACAACTACAACATAAAGTGCATGTCCACACATAGGCCAACAAAGATCAGACACTACAACACGGGCGGCTTCGGTGGCGTAGTTGGTAGCATGCTGAGCTTCTATGCCCAAGATAGCGGGTTCAAACCCGGCCGAAGCCGTCGGATTTTTTAAGAGCGTTAAAAATCCCTCAGTATGCCTTCCTTCGGAGGGGAAGTAAAGCCGGTGGTCCCATGTCATAGATTTATGGCATGTTAAAGATCTTTCCACTAATTACACCTGTGTGAAACTAAACTGGATAGGTTAAGAATGTAAACAACGCTCTTAGGTTGCTACGTTCGTTGCCAAGAGCCGACTGCGGTGGCGTCTAGTAGCTAAGTTCTGTACTAGGCTTAGTAGTCGTTGACGGTGGCGTTTGGCGGCAAAAGTAGGAACTATTTGAAAATTCAAAGTTGCAGTCCCTACTTGAATTTAAAAAAAACAGATACACACACTAATACAGTCATCAGAATTAACACCGGTTATCAGACAGATTCTACACACACCCAAAGTGCACGGGGCTACATGACCGCGTTGTCGCAGCCCCTAAACTAAGGAACCAACCAACCAACCACACTACAACACGGTGATCAAACCGGAAGCTCTGTATGCAAATGAAACTCTAATACTTAATATGAAGGGTGACTTAGAAAATATCCTAAAGGAAGAACGCAAGATCTTGAGGAAAATTCTTGTCCTGGAAAGAATAGAAGATGGATACAGGTTGAAATCTCGTAAAGCAACTGAGAAATTATCTAATCTTTCGACGGACATGAGAAAACGAAGATTGAAGTTTTATGGACATGCTCAAAGACTGAAGAATATACCGTGGATTCAGCAAGTCAAACAGGATTTGGAGAAGGCCCAAGTAAGAACAGTGGAAGTCTTTGACAGGAATCTATTCCGATCAAGGGCAAATGGATGGAATGTAACACTAGAGAATGACGCTCCAAAGAGACCAGGAACCAATTGGACTGAGGAAAGGAAGATGGCCCACGGAGAGAGAATGAGAACTATATGTAAGATCAGAAAGGTGAATCATAAAAGTACTGCGTGATACATCTGGGTCCATTCGCACATAATAATAATAACATAAAATAAAAATATTATTATGTAATATATAGGGTCTATATTATTATGTAATATATAGGGTCTATATTATTTTATAGTAATAAAAAATAATTAAAAATAATATTATAGCTTAAAGTAAAATTAAATAGTTAAATAAATAAATAAATTTCATCTCTGACGTGTTTTCATTGACTCTTGTTCCCTTCTTAAAATGGCAGTAAGAGAGGATGAAAGAACCGTGATCGATATAGAGGAAACTCTTCTGTCCATGAAAGTTCCTACAACAAATGGCGGTGACGTATTTCTCCAGAGAATCCAGCGTTTAGCTTTGTGGTCACTAAGCCGGGACCACTTCAGGTGATCTGAGGAGCGGGGTTTCTTTCTTTAGGTAGAATGATGTTTCAGCTCAGCCCTGCTACGACACAATATAGTGTATATCACAACCTTATATTTAAAAACGTTCTCCGATTCCATTTATTGTACATGTATGGACCATTTGCTAAAGGGCATACTGACAGGTTGGAATTTAGTTAAGTGGAACCCAGGTTAACCGGCCACTGTGGTCAAGAGTGTTAACGCACAAGCTCGTGCCTCTCTGACATCGAGAGTGCGTGGGTTCTATCCCACCTTGGCCGTCCTGAAAATAGTTTTCGTAGTTTTCCATTTTCACCACCAGGCAATTTTCTTCTATTTCATCATGCTATGTCTGATTTCAAATTATAATAAATACCTGGCAAACGGGAGGTACAGACTTTTAACCGTAGACACTGAGCTAGTACGACTATTTTTATTTATAAGCTTTTACACACTAATACATATGAGTCGTCCAGTTGCAAAACTCGTTTAGTCCACTTGTGAATAAGAATCATATTCATGAGAAACGTTTCTCTGGAATTTGCCTCACGTATCTTTTGTGTTTGTTGTTTTCTACTTTTGTATTTTTGCTTAGTGTTTTTGGTTTTGTGTTTGCTTTGTGCTTTTGAATTTTACATTTTATTCTTTGCTATTCTTTCTTGGTTTTGGTTTTGCGTTTGTTTTCTGCCTTTGCTTTTTTGAATTTTGCTTTTTGCTTTGTGTTTCTTGTTTTATGTTTTCTGCTTTTGCTTTTGAATTTTACATTTTGCTTCGTGTCTTTTGTTTTTGGTTTTGCGTTTGTTTTCTGGAAAATCAAAATAAAACAAAACAAAATAAAATAAAACAAAATAAACAAAATAAAACAAAGCAAAATAAAATAAAATAAAAAATAAAAAAATAAAAAATAAAACGAAAAATTAAACAAGACAATTTAAAACAAAATCAAACAAAACAAAACAAAATAAAAAAAACAATATTAAAATAAAACAAAATTAATTTAAATTAAAGGAAACAAAATAAAACAAAATAAAATAAAGCAAAATAAAATAGAATAAAATAAAATAAAATAATTAATTAAATACATAATTTTACAACATGATCCTTATTCACAAGTGGATTAAACGAGTTTTGCAACTGGACGACTCATATAAACTTTTACAAATCAATACACATATAAGCACTGTACATCAACTATTTTGTTTCCCACCTTGTTTCTGCACTGAAGTTTTTTTTTCTATTTTAAAGTACGTAAGTATCTCTTGACAACTCTTAAAATAAAAAGTTAATTGTGGTCCTTACACTACTCCCCCACCAGTAACACAGTTACGAACTTGACACATAACTATAAAAATTCTTCACAGAGATGACGTTCTCTAAAAATCGAACTGGACACCTTATAGTTCTTCCAGATTTTGACAGTCTGGTATTTGGCGAAGGTTCATTTGTGGGTTGTTGGAGTTGAGTGTCCTTTGCTGACTCTGGAAGCTCCTTTACTGCTTCATCTTCTGCCTGCAATATATATGTTGGCTTAAGTCTGTCCACTGACACATTTATGTGTTTACACTTGCACTCGATGGTGAAGTATTTTTCATGTCTTGTTATGACAGGGAAGGGACCATCATATGTAGGTTATAATGGTTTTCTGACCCTATCACATCTCACAAACACATGGGAACATGTCTGTAGGTCTTTGGGGACAAACACTGATCTCGATGTGCTATATTTAGATCTGGCAGGTTTCAGGTTCAGCATCTGCTTTTGCAAGTTGGATGCAAACGAATCAGAGTCAATCCTCGTAATTGGCTCCTCAAGAAATTCACCAGGCAGTCCAATGGTTTTACCATAAACCATCTGTGCAATAGAGTGGCTTGACGTTTCTCGTAGTGCAGTGCGTATACCCAATAGGACAGTAGGTAAGGTTTCTGTCCATTTAGAAGAGTTGTGAGCCTTGATCGCACACTTCAGGGTTCTATGCAGTCGCTCAACTTTGCCATTACACTGTGGATGATATGGTGTTGTGTGCTGAAGTTTCATTCCACATACTATGGCCAAATTGTTAAACAATTGTGATCTAAATTGAGTGCTTTGATCAATGATTACGCGAGATTGGACGCCAAATCTTGCAATCCAGTGATGTTAGAAAGCTTTTGACACTGTTTCAGCCGTGATGTCTTCCAGGAGTATGACTTCCATCAGGGATGTGAAGCGGTCAATGCAGGTTAAGCAATAAGTCATACCGTTAGAGGGTGGAAGCGGTCCAACGAGGTCAATGTGCACTACACTGAAGCGTTCATCGGGTTCTTTAAAGTTCTCAAGCGGCGATCTTGTGGGGCGAGTGATTTCGGTTTTCTAGCAGCTAACACAGGATTTAGTCCATTGCCGCACATCACTTGTGATATTCGGCCAAATGACTCTACTAGTCAACAGCTTCACTGTAGTCCTCATGCCAGGATGGGCTAACCCATGAAAATGTAGAAATATTGGGTGACGAAATGCTTTAGGAATGTAAGGTCTGATATTTGCAATGGAAGTGTCGCACCAAAGAGAGTTTCCTGATGGTAGTTGGTATTGCTTGAAATTTAGGGAGTTGTTGCCTGTCCGGAGTTGCTGCAATTCCTGATCTTTTAGCTGGCTCTTGGCAATCTCATCATAATACATTATTGCTTTTTCATCAACTCTGGAAAGGGCATGACGGAGATCAGTTGAAAATTGTGAGATGTACTGCAACTCTCTCATCTGCCTAGGAGATGCTTTTTCATTGCTTTGCTTGAAAGCAAATGTCAGTGGTTTATGATCGGTGAGGATTATGAATTCTCTTCCTTCAAGTAAATGCTTGAACTTCTTTACAGAAAGGTGAATTCCCAACAATTCTCGGTCGTAGGTACTATAAACCTTCTGTGCCTGACTCAGCTGTTGTGAGAAGAAAGCAATTGGCCTCCAGCTGTCATTTTCCAGTTGCTGGAGCACAGCACCGACAGCAAAATCAGAAGCGTCAGTGCAAAGTGCTCGAGGTAAGTCTGGGTTGGGAAACGCTAATAATGCAGCGTTTAGGATAGCATTTTTACATTTCTCAAACATTTGCTTTGCTTCCTCAGTCCATTGAATGAGTCAGTTGTCCTTCTTCTTCGCTCCCTTAAGATAGTCATGTAATACAGCCTGAGTTAGTTCTGCATCTTTAAGGTAACGGCGATAGTAGTTGACAACACCAAGGAATGTGCGGAATTCATGAAGTTTACTAGGTAACTTGTACTCCAAAATTGCTTGTACGTTTTCAGGTAGGGGACGAGATCCCTCTGGTGTAATCCAGTAGCCTAGGAATGCTAGTTCATTCGCACCAAATATTGATTTTGAGATGTTGATTCGAAGGCCATTAACTGACAGTCGCTCTATAACTAGTTTCAGGTGTGCTAGATGTTCTTCATTACTGGATGAGGCGATCAAAATGTCATCCAGGTAAGAGAATACAAAATCCAGTCCATGCATAACCTCATTAATTGATCGTTGGAAGGTGAAAGGTGCATTCCGCAGACCAAAACTCATTACATTGAATTCATACAGTCCGAATGGTGTGATGATTGCAGTCTTATGTTTATCTTCTTCCGCAATGGGTATCTGATGATAAGCCTTTAATAGATCGATTTTAGAAAAGGTGTTCTTTCCTCGCAAAATACAGTGATAATCTTCTATCCTAGGAACAGGATAACGATCGGGAACAGTTCTTTCATTTAATTGTCTGTAATCTCCACATGGACGAATCGAACCATCCTTCTTCGGCACCAGGTGAAGAGGACTAGCCCATGATGATTTGGATGGCCTTATTATGACATTGTCCAACATGTATTTGAATTCTTGTTTTGCCATTTCCATGCGCTTGGGATCTAATTGTCTTGCCCTACAAAACACGGGTGGATCTTCAGTGTTAATGTAGTGTTGGACATCATGTTTAATTTTGCCAGGTACCAAATTAGGTTTAGTTATGTCCGGATACTGCAGCAATAGATCTGTAAATTTTGTGTTTTGGCTCATTGTACTGACTACATTTTCATCTGAGATAGACATAACTTCACCCTTGGTCCAGAGCTTGGTTATATCGTCTATTAATCTCTTATTGTGGACATCTACTAACAAGTGAATTTATGTAAGAAGTCTGCTCCCAATATAGCCTTATTAATCTTCGCAACCACAAATGGCCACTGGAATTGTCGTTGTAATCCTAGATCAATGGTTCGGTGTTCAATTCCAGATGTAGGTATTTCGGTTCCGTCGGCAGCATACAATTTATATTGCGAATCTGTATTAACTTTGGAGTTGTTCGGTATTATCGAAACATCAGCCCCACTGTCAACTAAAAATTGCAATCCCGTTTTTCTGTCAGTTACAAATTGGCGGGTTTTGCGACAATTCTCGGGCAGGAGAACTTGCCGCTAATTCTGCTGCTGGGCGGTGTTTCCCTGTTCGGACCAGCTACATGGAGGTGTACATTACTCCGGTTTACACTGTTGTCCAAATCGGAAGTGGTAATAACAGTGCTTGCCCCTGGGATTGATCTATTACGTGATTTACTATGACTATTATCACGTCGTCGGCGTTCACTACTTCTATGGCGAGGCCCAACCTGATGACCAGTGGATAAGGCAGCTATTTGTTGCTCTAGTCCAGAAATTCTGTCCATTAGATCGCGCATTGTAACAGGAACATTCAGTTGTTTACAAGAGTCAATTTTCATGGCAAATAATTCGTTACGGGGATTCATTTCAATTATTTTATCTGCTATTATAGCCACTTTTTCAAGCCCTTCGTCGCTGACGATCAGAATGTTCTTTATTGAATCCGGGAGTTTTTCTAACTAGAGAGTCTTAAGAACTTTTTCTGATACATCGAACCCTGCTAAGGCTTGCATCTTACGCAATAATTGACTAGGTTTCTGGTCTCCTAAATCAATTCCAGGAATGAGTCTCTTAATACGTTTATCTTCGCTTTCCTTGAAAATGATCAGTAAACGTTCCTTGGCCAATGAGTATTTGTTTACCTCTGCACTTCTAATAATGTCCCAAATGTTTTCAATATATTTAGGTTCTAATTGAGACACTAGGTGATTAAATTTAGTCTCTTCTGAAATAATTTTGCAATTACTAATTTGTGCCTCCACCTGGTAGAACCAGATTTCGGGTTTCTCTATCCAAAAAGGTGGGATTTTGATGCTAACCTTATTGGCTTCTAACCGAGTGTCTGGCGTGGTCTCGTTTGTCGACATCTCTTTCTTCTCTATGATCACGTCGGGATCACCAATATTTAATCGTCGACACTGAGCTAGTACCACTATTTTTATTTATAAGCTCTTATACACTAATACATATAAACTTTTACAAATGAATACACATATAAGCACTGTACATCATCTATTTTGTTTCCCACCATGTTTCTGCACTGACGTTTTTTTCCTTTTTTTAAAGTACGTAAATATCTCTTGCCAACTCTTAAAAATAAAAAGTTAATTGTGGTCCTTACAAATGTGGTCCTTACGGACTTCAACGTTGACATTAGATCACACAGTTTGGCTGCTTTTATGGGCTTACCATTAGGATACTTTGGTTCCAGAACAGTGTCATTTATTTTCTGTGGCTTAGCTTTACCCTTCTGCAGATTTATGGTAGTATAGTGGCCTCTATCACTGTATGTGAACCATATATGCACTTTATGCCCTCCCTGTAATCTCATGCCAGAAGGGCTTTTGCTTTTTTTATATTTTTTTGCTAATTGCGTTGAAGTAGCAAAACCTTCTTTCTGCATTTCCACTACAGTGAACGATTTTTTTTCCCTTGCATTTCGGATCAGGTTCACCCATTCTTGAGGGGTGTAACTTAGATGTATTGTGTTCGTCGCTTTAACTTTTCAATGATGCCAAAATCTTCATCACAAGGCTAATAGGTATGGCCAGACACCAAAATTCTTGGTTGGTTGGTTGATTCTTCAGTTTAAGGGATGCGACAACGTGGACATGTAGCCCCGTGTACTTTGGGTGTGTGTAGAATATGTCTGATAACCGGTGTTCATTGTGATGGCTGTATTAGTGTGTGTTATCTATGATTCAGATAGAAGGACTGCAGAGATTAATTTTTTCAAGTAGTTCCTACTTTTGCTACCAAATGCTACCGTCCACGACACCTAGTTGAGGACGTGGCTACTAAATACCATCGCAGTCAGCACCAGGCGGTGAACGTTGGAACTAATATAGCGTTATCAAACTAACCTACAAATTTTAGCTACCACAAGTGTAGTTAAAGGAAGGCTATTTTTCATGCCATAAATCTATGACATGGGACCGACGGCTTTACTTGCTCTCCGAAGGAAGGCATACTGAGGTATTTTAACGCTCTTAAAAATCCGACGACTTCGGCCGGGTTTGAACCCGCGATCTTGGGCATAGAAACTCAGCATGCTACCAACTACGCCACCGAAGACACTCCCAACATTCTATCAAGGCCGCACTAGGTAGACAGGCCACAAGGCTCCGGCCGTGACGTCACAAAGGTGGCCCACGTTCAGCATGGCAGTGTACGGCCCGCTCTCACTGTCACCATGGTATTGTTCATTTATTGAACCTTATCGATGTATTTGAACAGGCCTTCAAATGTAGTCGTATTTAGGCTTGTGTATTACTCGACTTGTATATGGTGGTAAAAGTGGCAGGGCAGTTTATGTACCAATATTGCCTCAATAGACATTTCCTTACGTAAATTTAAGCTGACAACTGTCATTAGTAACGGCTGTCATTTGTAATGGAACACAGTTTCATGTAAAAGATTAAAATCCATAATACCTATAAAAATAGTTTTAAATGTTTCTAGGCAAAAAAATGATAGCAATTCATAATAATAGGCTGGAACCTTTCTTAAAAATTAGGCTTCGGATTAAAACTTATCTAACAATTCCTAAGGTTTCAATTTATCAATTTTTCTTTTCTTTGGCGATTTATGGGTGTCCTTACTTAAGGATTTCTTCTTCGCCATGAGTTTGTCTTCGATAACTTGTCTATTGTTATTCAATAATATATTACGAAAGATGCCTATACATTTGTCAACAAATATTTTAAAACAAGTTCCACAATCACTGCATGTTTCAAACACGACGTTTTCATTATCCAGAACATTGTTGACAAGCAAAATCAGAATGTTTCTTTGAGAGTCGCATTGTAAAAACATCGATTCATACTTATCACTTATAAGTAGGCCTATATTCAATAATTTAAATTGTGTGATCAAAATGTTAACAATAAAATCTGATGGATATTACAAAGCTCCTCTGTCGATTACATTGAAACAATAATTTTCCTCTGGTTTAAACGCATCTGAAGTTACATTATCATTATTAAACAATAAAACATCTTGACAACTTCTACATGTAGAGTTTTTCATAATTATTTTACAAATATATCCGCCAATATAAACTAGACCTAACAAAATATTCTTAGATACAATAACATCATTAAACTGAACCTTTACACTTTCAAAATGTGAAATTTCTGTAGCTTTGAAGCTTTTACAAACTGAGCTCTTGCAATCCACATACTTACTTAAGGAAATATCACTGATATGGATATCTGCGTGTTTACCAGAGTATGCATTTATTACAGTTAGGGCTTTTAATTTTCGTTCTGACTCAAGGACTTGCTTCTCTGAAATATGGTAGCAGGCACCACTCATTTGCCTGTACTGCCCAAATCTTGCTTCTAATTTATCAGTCTGAAATTTCCCTAACAATACATAGGCTACTTAATCCCAAACTTGTTTTCAAGAAATTTACCAACTCCAATATAGTTTTTACAGTGTGAACTAAAGCTGTTTGAGTTTCATTAGTAAGTTTTCCATGACGAGTCTCTTTTCTGTGTGTGTGACCTTCCATTGAACAGGCAGATTTTCTCACCTAATTAACTAGGTTAAAAACTTGCGCAGAAATAAAACATTGTCGTCATGAACTGAAAATATTGCGTTGCAATGAGAGCCGTTAAATCTATCGCCTTTGAAAGCATGCTTAACATTGAGAATCTTCCACCACTGAAAATTATTTCTAAAAATACAGCTGTGCTTTTAAAATCATTTGTATTTTAAATTCTGCCAAAGCGGCGACATTTTTCTCGTCGAACAGTTTAGAACATAGGTTTACAGTTTGTCACTCTAAAGAAGTTGGGTACAAAACTTTTTGGTTCAGGGCAGGAGCAAGCTTAACTACATTATTCTCTTCTCTTTTATGATGCTGTTTAAGGTGACCAACACTAGCAAAACATTCTTTGTCTGACTCAGGGTTGTCAAAGATAGGGAACACCAAAGTTTGAAAGTTATCAGCTTGGTTAAGCCAGTTATTTCTTAAGCTTTTAAATAAATGAACAGAATGACACATTACAAAATCTTTTCTTTCGTCAAATGTGTTTTGAAAAGTGATTTGTAAATTGCCTTTTCATAACTTTTCAAACATTTTCCTGTTAACACTTATTATTATGGAGTATTATAGAGTTTCAAATGGTCACGTTTTACAGTTAAAATGGACACATCGGGTCTTTTAACAGAATCCTCCCTAATAATGAACCTTTCGTCTAAGAGTTTTATGCACACAACACAGCTTGCGAAGGGACAAATTTGGTTCGATGGATGGCTAAGATCCACTTTTGTTTCCGAACCAAGTCAGTAAGGAATTTAAACACTGAAACATTATGCTGTTTTGAACTGTAGTTGCTTCTACAACCAGGTACACAAGACGACGTGGGCATAATTCACTATGTTCACACACGTTTCAATCATTATAGTACATTATGCAACGAGCCTATAATGGCTATAATTAAGACACGAGTATTTTTTTATAAAACGAGCGTATGCGAGTTTTATAATTTCCATACGAGTGTCTTAATTACCATTATAGGCGAGTTGCATACGACTGTTTATGTTCGACGATAATTATAATTTTATTATATGTTTTAACATAAATATTCCTAAATATCTGTTGAGAGTCAGCCACAAGAATTTTGTTATCGGAGAGCGAGCGCGAGACATCTCTCTGTCTTTCAAGATCTTTGAACGACCGACGCATGCGCTGTGTGCTTGCAATGCCATACGCAAGCCATATGTTTACATCTGCCGTCCCTCAGTAATATTGTCACCGGAGTCGTTTGAATGCGCTGTGTAGAAATTAGTGTTGGCGATTTTAAGGTACAGTGCTATTTCTTGTTTCATATTCGCCAGTTTATTTACGCGAACATATGGTCGGTGCGTATTCCATGTCGGTAATTTATTATAGTTCGATGTTGTGTTTATGTCCGACATGTTGGATTTTGAGCGCATGCGCGAAGGTATCGTTACCTAATTGGTCAATGAACGAGCTCTGATTGGCTGGAGAAACTGTATCATAATGAAAATAAGTGTTATAATGACCATCATTATGACACCGTTTTATGACACGTAATAGTGAGGGTCGAACATAAAATACCATTGATAACTTCACTGCTCAGCCTACAAGTCATTGGTGAGAAGTGAAGCGGCCGGCCACTTGTGTGACGTAGCGACCAAAGTGGAGGGGGAGCCTCATGGCCTGTCTATCTAGTGCGGCCTTGATTCTATGTACTATGGTTTCAAACCAGCCCATAAAGCTGCTCTCCCATTGGATACCTGCAACTCAGGTATCAAAGAAATGTGGGATACCCCCTTCTTCCACTAAACCCTTCAGTTGATAACGGGAGTTTACCGGGTGCGTTAGCCGTGGTCGTTACGGCATGCTGTAGGCAGTCGCTCACATCCGGGAGGCGAGGAGGTTCGAATTCCCCCGCCGACAACCTTGAAAATGGTCTTCTGTGGATTCCCATCTTCCTTCCAGGCAAAAGCCGTGGTTGGTCCCTAACTATAGGCCACAGCCGCTACCTTCCAATTCCTCGTCCTTACATTCAAATTTTCCTCCCCAGACAACACTCCTCACGCAACGGTACTTGTAGCTCGCCCAAGGGGTGTCCGCATAGAAGCGGCTACAAACTCTGGCGAGCCGAACATGTCCTCGGACACTCACGGCACTAAAAGCCATACGCTAAATAAATAAATAAATAAATAACGGGAGTTTGACAGGAAGAAGCCTGGTACAAGTAAGTGGAATCAATTCCGGACTCAGTTGGCGATCCCCATTTCACCAGTTGCGAGACCCTGGGAGGCTCAAGCCCCTGTGTAAAGATGTTTTGCGATCTTCGCCAATTAAACAATTCACTAATTCTATAAATTCTGAATTCATTATTATTTCCTTTTTAATGTATTGTAAATGCCACGATGTTAATTTGCGTACATATTTCTGGAAAGTGTCCTACTGTGATATCAAAACCGGAGATGCTGCAGAATTAATGGTGCATCTTATCTTGCTGAAGCCTTCGAGGAATATTATTATTTTCCAGAAATGCCTGTCTTGTTTAATTACAGATAACGCACAGGAAATTACAAGGGACATTTCATCACACATGTCGAGCCCAAAAATGAAGATTTTTATCTAACAGAAGAAATTTGTTGAAAGATAAGGACATACTGTACCTGCAGAACGTTGCTAAAAAAAACAGGTCAAAATACAGTATAGAAGATGTAGTCTAATATATATACCAGGGTGGATCGAAAAGTATTTGCACCTATTTATTTAGCCAAAAAAACCCAACATGTTCTAAGTACACTATTTTTCCACATAGTCTCCACATTTGTTCACATCGCATCACTAAATTTGATAGAGTGGTAGAGTTCAGCCGGCTGACCGTAAATTGGCATGTGAAAAACTAAAGGAAGTAGGAGTTTTCTGTTACTTAGGAAGCAAAATAACTAGTGATGGACGGAGCAAAGAGGATATAAAAAGTAGGTTGGCTCAGGCAAGGAAAGCATTTCTACAGAAAAGGAATCTGTTGACATCGAATATAGATTTAGGTATTAGGAAGTCATTTTTGAATGCCTTTGTCTGAAGCGTGGCACTATATGGAAGTGAAATTTGGACTATTGGTGCAGCAGAAAAGAGGAGAATTGAAACGTTTGAAATGTGGTGTTACAGGAGAATGATGAAGATCAGATGGTTGGATAGGGTTACAAACGAAGAGGTATTAAGACGAGTGGGAGAGGAGAGATGTTTCTGGCGACTGCTAATGAAGAGAAAAGTTAGGTTGGTTAGACACATACTAAGACACCCAGGAATATCATGCTTTGTTATGGCAGGAAGGGTCGAGGGGTAGACCAAGGTTAGAATATGTTAAACAGATTGCCTCGGATGTAGGGTATGGTAGCTATGTAGCGATGAAACGATTAGCTCAGGACAGGGAGGCATTGAGAGCTAAATCAAACCAGTCAAAAGACTGAAGACTCAAACAACAAAGACTGTAAAATCATCATTGGACTGCTGTCTTAGCGTCATCGTTGCACGTAAATCGCTGTCCTGCCAGGAACTTCTTCAGCGGACCATGACAATGTGAGACCACATGTGGCAACCAGAACCGCCAACAAGCTCTGGTAATTTCACTGTGAGAGTCTGGACCATCCACCATACAGTCCGGACCTCGCCCCTTGTGATTTCCACGTTTTTGGTCCGCTGAAGAAGTTTCGGGCTGGACAGCGATTCACGTGCAACGATGACACCAAGACAGCAGTCCGATGATGGTTCCACTGTCAGCCGGCTGATTCTACCACAGGGGCATCTGAAATTTAGTGCTGCGATTGGGCAAATGTGTGATCAAATGTGGAGACTGTGTGGAAAATAGTGTAAGATACGTAGAACGGTTACGTACCGAGTGCGACCGTGGCGGATGCGACCCAGTACAAATCGTGCCAGTAGGGAACCTGCTAGTAGCTTACAGTGCCCCAAGCGACCCATTGTTCGAGAGAAGAATTGAAGATCTTATTTCCAAAGTGACGTAAATCCATGAAATGCAAAACTTCAGAAATCGCGTTTTTGTTTCTTCGTATAATTAAATTCAGATATGATTATGAAAATTATGTAATTGCGTTAATTACTTTTATGCACATCCGGACACTGTGTTTTAAAAATCTCCTATCGATTGCAATGGTGGTAATCGTCTCCTGTAAGTTGGAGTTAGGACGATTTGGAAATAAATCATATATTGACATACGCTTTGAGTGACATTATGAACATTTAAATAATTTAAACACAATAAACACAAACTGATGCTCTACATATTCTTAAAAAATAGCCATGTTCTTGATTTATCACGTGATATCACGTGATGTCCAGAGAGCCATCGGATTGGTCAAGACACGTTGGAAATAAATGCATGTTGGAGTTACATCACTTTGCAAATAAACTTAGTTCTTAGATCTCTGTTAATATGGAATATATGAGCTAATGAGGCTTAAAACCTTGGATAAACGTTGAGAGAACCTATAAACTTGCTTATGAAAGAAAAAACTGAAAAACCGTCAATTTTGGATTGACGGCACTTTGGAAATAAGCTCTTCAACGGCGCCTAACCTAACCTAACCTACCCTAAGCGGAATTTGAGCAGAGACAGATGTGTTAGAAATTCCCAGATTCCACCGATACATCAGTGCTTAGGTCGCTAGTGGCACGATGGCAAATTGGTTAGTCACTTGCGGCACGGTCGCATCCGAAACGACGCCCGTAGAACAGTACGTACATTTGTAATTACCTGTATGTATTTTTGTTTGGCAAAAGAAAATAGGGGCAAAGACTTTTCGATCCTCCCTCGTATATAGATTATGCATGCTAGCGAAGATCTTCCGGCAAATATGATTGCATACAGGGTATACATCGATTTTTTTTTCAGTCGGTCGACATGATTGTACTCAATTGGTAATGGGTTCTTCCCTAATCCTGAAAAAATGAATAGGCCTACATGAGATTCATAATAATTCACTTGGATGACCAGTTTCGATCGTCAAGCGATCATCATCAGATCCATTACAGTTAGGCTATTAAATCTACAGTATGTCTACAAGAATGGGTGATGGTATTTACAATACAATATATACACTAATTTAGTTGCAGTAGTAATTAAACTAGCACAATTAGTCAAGTTTTTTTTAGTTATATTTGATTTTTGTTCAGATTGATAGTGGTGATGAAGTTTTGATATAATGAAAATATAATTTTTTTACGGTATAAAATATACTTTCCTATATTTTTTGAAGTTAATCATCAGCTTTCTGACTTATTTTAGATTTCTATGGCGTGTTTAACCCTGTCGCTTTCCCCTCAGTATGCCTTCCTTCGGAGGGGAAGTAAAGCCGGCGGTCCCATGTCATAGATTTATGGCATGATAAAGAACTTTCCACTAAAGCTAAATTATAGGTTAGATTTGACTAACGCCCTTAGGTTCCAACATTCGACTGCGGTGGCATCTAGAAACCAAGTTAAGAACTAGATGGCGTTTGGTACAAAGTTGGAACTATTTGAAAATCGAATGTCTGCAGTCCTTACTTGAATTTAAAACTGATAACACACACTAATACAACCATTACAATTAACACCGGTTATCAGACACCCAAAGTACACGGGGCTACATGACCGCGTTGTCGCAGCCCCTAAACTGAGGAACCAACCAACCACCTTTCGCTTTCAAGCTGTCAGCTGATGGATATGTGAAAAATATTCAGCCGTATTTACCAAATATGGATACTTCTTTTAAAATGACAAGGAAAGCAGACCAATAAACAATATTAACATGAAATTGTATGAACATTTCAGAGTCTTTATAGAATTTCATGTTAAATGTGAACCTAATATCTATTCACTATCAAAACACAATAACGCAATTACCTACACAATTAAAAACATATGAAGCAAAAAAATTAACCATGACGGAAAATGTGTTTAATAGACTTATGTGTGAATTAATTAAGTTTAATGAGAGACACCTGTTAATACTATCATGTTTATTGAAACAGGTTTTTAACCCTTCATTGGGGTCTTCATCAGCATGGGTTGTGTTAAGATAATGTTACGTGCCACCCCCTAGTGGCACTTCCGTTAGCTGGATTACGGTGGGTGAAAGCACAAACACAATTGTTCCTTTAAAGGAATATAATTTGCTTTATTGCGGGCCTGAAAGATACACCACACAAATAGCAAATACAAGCAATTAGTACCTCACTCCAGTTTCCTCTCTCAGGGAACACTTGCCTTTCACTTGTCAAGAAGCCACAGAATTTAATTCCTCTTAATGAGACCGGTGGCCTCGATATAAATACCTGCAACACTTCCTAGAATACGCAAGCTACCGTTATTTACGATAGCCGGTCACTCACCACTACACTCGGCTTCGCTGTCCACTGGCTAGGGGAACAGCCCCCGGCGCTTTCGCAATTCACCACACTAACCTCCACTGCACTGGAAAACACACTCGTTCAAGACACAGTTCCTCTGTAGGCTTCTCACTCCTTCGCTGTCAAGAAAATCAGCTTCACTGGGGTTTCGCAAGTCACGTCGCCAACAACTGTCGCTCAAGGTAAACGCTCACACTAGCTCGAAAAACACTGTCCATGCCGCTTGTCAGGTCGCCCTTATATAGCAGGCCGGTGACTCAATAAATACTTCTAGACCCATCCAGGATTCACGGCTTCTCGAGGTTTCCATCACTGGCTGGGTCACGAATATTCTGGACCACCTCTTTGTCCTAGTAGCCCTGTTGCATAAGGCGCACGTAATACACTGAGGCAGAGCACAGCTCGGGCCAGCTGTGACTCAACCGGCGAGGCGACGAAACAACTCACAGCCGTAACAATAATATGCTTATATACTAAACTAGCAACCCGCCCCGCCTTCGCCCGGTATCTTTAACAGTTTACCGAGCGTAAGCTTAAAAGGCGCACGGATGGCAGGTCCCGGATGCAATTCAGAAAAGCCTAGGTGAACAGTGAAACTGCAAACTCTTCTCTTAAGTCTTCTCGACTCGACGGTTTGATGCTGGTCTATGCTGGGGTGACAGGCTCACTCGCTAGCTCGTAAACCAGCTCCGAAGCTAGTAATTAAAATTTCTTCTGAATGGAGATTGTTGGAAGAAATGAAAACGTAAAATCACTTAAAGTCGATGTATTAAAGATAGAGATGTTGTCGCGGACTCTTTTGTAGAACTTTTCATGCTGAACAATTCTTACACTCATAATATATTGATATTTTTAACGGTTTACCCAGCGTAAGCTTAAAAGGCGCACGGATGACAGGTTTTTCTTCGACTCGTTCCTCTGAAATTTTTACTGCTCAGCTTCCTTTGGTCATAAACGATTGTTTCTACAGAAACCTTCCTCAAGAAATCCTTTACAGAATGGTGAAAGCCACATCAAAATCCATCCAATGGTTCTCGAGATTACCCGTTACATCCAAGAATCAGGGTCTTTGATTTATACTATGTAGAGATACTAAATAGGGCATTTTCTATGAAAAAATAATTTAATGATTCCCCTCTCCAGAATTCTGTTAATACGGCTCAGGGAATCACTACCAAATTCAGGCTCTTACAAAGAAGTAATAAAAAGAAGGAAACAGAAGAAGAAAGAGACAGATACAGACTTTTTCGAAACGGACGCCATGATTAATAGACAATGGACCAACAGTAATCAACCACAAAGACACGCAATCATAGGACTCGCGATTCACGGATTCTACCATAAAATGTGTCTAGATACAAAATATCATTGAGCAAATGAACATTGTGAGTGCAAAATATGTGCCAAAAGTGCGATCTTTATCACTACAATCAGTGCAAAAAACAAGAATATGTTCTTTAACCTTTAAAGTGCTGAGTTTTTTCATTCGCATGTGAAAGAAATTAGAACCCGTAAGTTTTAACATATCAGTGAAGTAATAGGCTTAAAATGTCAAATGTATAGGTTTTGGGTCTTTTTATTAACCTAAATGCAAAATCGAAATCCTACGTTTATATTTCGAGGCAAATCAAAATTAATATTTTTGTACCCACGCTTGCCTGGACCCAAAATAAAATTATTTCCTAAAATCAGTGGGCAGTTGCCCCTTACTAGTTCAAACATTGATATTATGAAATCTCAACGCAAATAATTTGTTTATTGTTCCGTCATGATTGTATACATCACAGATGAACTCCAACTGTGGAGGACATACTTCTACAAAATCTCTGTTAGCTTCTGGAAGAAAGGAAGGAAGGAAGGAAAGGAAGCTTGTAGTTTAACGTGACCGTTACTCTGGAAGAAAGAATACAAACTCAATTAGTACTACATATTGCCCAACAGATGGCAAAATATGCCAGAGATTGACTCGGCATTTGAGAGCGAACGGGGTCTCTGAAAAAATTAAAGTTCTTGTGTACCGTTTATAGACGGGAGTAGCAATCAACGGGTTAAATGAACGTATAGAACCAAACAAATCGGCAGTTATGGACTGCTCATTCAAGTGCAAATTTGATTGTATTAACCCTGGAAGGGAATCGCTAATTGCAACGTTGTTATCCGTAGTGCTTCGCATTGGCGACGACTACAATTCTAGAAACTGATAATAAATACCAGTTACGTCAACTCTTATTTCTCTCTCTTAGCTAGCAGAATGGAGACTGTTTTTGAATTTTTTTTTTTTGGATTTTGACTAATTTTTTATTTAGCCTATTTATTTTTTTGGAAAATTTTGAGCTGGTTTTCATTAATTTTGATGTGTTTTTTTATTTTGACTAATTTTCATTTTATATTTTTTGATTAATTTTGAATGTTTTCTTTTGTATTTTGATTAATTTTGATTTTATGTGTGTTTTAGATTTTAAGTACTTTTTTCGTATTTTACTTTTTGAACATTTTTAAAATCAAATTTTGACCAATTTGTATTGCTTCTTGGGGGAAGCAGAAGTGTATCCCGAGAGTGTCGCGGAGATGAACGCTACCATTCTAGGCCATTTGGCTGCAATAAACTTATTATTATAATTCCGTTAATAAGCGTTATTCACATCTAAACCGCTTGGTAGCACCACTTACGGATGAACAAATTATTATATGTCTTAATTAACTTATTTAAGTTGATTCACACATTTGATTGTTTAAATTACAATATCGTATTGATTTTTTAATAACTTATTGCTATGTTCTTCACAATGTAGACAAAATTGTGATATGAAAATTAAAGTGAAGGAGAACTGGATGAGAATCCAACTACGTTGTTGAGGAGTGAATTAATAACGTGAAAAGGTCTCGGGAGAACGGCGTGTGTATCAAACAGTTCAAACGCTGCGAGGAATATGGAAGTCCACGAACGGATCTTTTATTCACGAAACTGTAATTATGCCATGCTAAGTACGGAAAAAAATTCTTGCCTTGCCTATCATTGTAAATATTACTGTCTTTTTACGTAGAAGGCTGGTTGGTTCCTCAGTTTCGGGGCTGCAACAACGCGGTCATGGAGCCCCGTGTACTTTGCGTGTGTGTAGAACCTGTCTAATAACTGGTGTTAATATTGTGATGGTTGTATTAGTGTTTGTTATCTTTGATTCAGGTAAGGACTGCAGACGATCATTTTTAGGTAGTTCCTACTTTTGCTACCAAATTTTATGGTCAACGACTCCTAGCTGTGAACTTGGCTACTAGATACCACCGCAACCAGCACTTGGCGACGAACGTTGGAAATTAAAGATTGTTAGTCAAATCTAATCTAGAAATTTAGCTTCACATAATAGTATTCTTGGAAGGTTCTTTTCAATACCATAAATCTATGATAAGGGCCCGCCGGCTTTACTTTCCCTCCGAAGGAAGGCATACTGAGGGATATTTAACGCTCTTAAAACATCCGACAACTTCGGCCGGGTTTGAACCCGCGATCTTGCATCCTACCAACTACGCCACCGAAGCCGCCTTTACGTTGAAGGAATTCCCGTATTATCGAGACTTATAATTCTCACTCAGTGGAGAGACTTGACCTTGGTGAGAGATCGTAGCGACTATAGGGAAGCTTGCGGTACCGAGCGAACACTTAATTTTCCCGCGGCACACTGTTCAGTAACTCTACAGTTCGCCACCAACTGTCAGAATTCTTCTCGGGAAATTAGGACTATAACCTCCTTCCTCTAACAAATTGCCGTATTCTCCCCATTGCACTCGAAGCAATACCGTGATATATTGCATTTTAAGCAAGTACTCCTTTACCGGCATTTATTTTGGGGTTATTCTTGAGAAAGAAAAAAGGAAATTAATTTTATTGCTCACCTGTGGTGTCACCTGGCGGTATAATATATAACTAAGCTTAACGGTTCCTGACTTTACCTATAAGTCCGATGCTTAGTGTGTGTGCCACTACTGTTCTACCAATGTTATTAATGTCAAAGAGGAGGAAGAAGAAGAAGATGAAAAACATAAGAATGTTTGATCACCCGAAGCGATACGTACTGTACGTGCCTTCTGATATATGACAGCCATTATAAAGCCCAAACTTAGAGCATGACCATAAATTGTACGCATGTTTGTTTACGAGCTCCTGGTTGTGTTCTTAAGGCTCCCTACTCGACTCAGCCACGATCTGAGACGCGCCATTATTTAGCTTTGTTTTGATTTGATTGTAACATTATTTGAAAGAGATAGTAGCCTAATTGGAGAGCCATCAATGACTTCATCATTATTGACAAACTGAAAAGAAGTTGAATGAATCTATATTAGTGTGCAGTGCAGGGCTTTTCTTTTCTGACAGAACGCACTAGAATGGAATGGAAGCAGCATACATAGTCTAATATTAAAACTAAACTAGAATTATAAATGAAAATAAAAAAATAACATTAAAATAAATTAAAGATTAAATTTAACATAAATAAATAAATTAAAATCAAATAAAATTACAATAGAAATTAAATTACAATTAAATTAAGATCAAAATAAATAAAATTTCAGTAAAAATAAAAAAATCTAACAGGAAAATTAAAGTACAATTTAAAAATAATAAAATAACAATAAAAAAATAAAATTAAAAACATTAAAAATAATAAAAAATAAAAATAAAAAATAATAAAATTTTATACATTAAAAGTGTAAGGATTTAAAAATTTTAAGGATTTGAAATCAATAAATAAATAAATAAATAAATAAATAAATAAATATATATAAATAAATAAATTAATTAATTGAAATCAAATAAAATTACAGTAAAAATCAAATAAAAATGAAATAAAATAATAAATCTAACAGGAAAATAAAAATATAACATAAAAATAATAAAATAACAATGTAATAATAAAAAATAAAAATATAAATATTTAAAAACATTAAAAATAATACAAAATAATAACATTTTATACATTAAAAATGTAAGGATTTTAAAATTTTAAACATTTGAAATAAAAAAGGATGTAAAATAAATAAATAAATAAATAAATTGGATAATTGGGCCAACATAGAAAGAGCCACCAAATTCGAGAGGGCATACAGACTAACATGGACTGTAACAAAGGAATGCTATTGCGTAATGTTATTGTAACATTAACAGTGGTCTTGTCGGAGGCCTTATACGCATCAGGAACCATACTTTAGGGGTCACTCTAAAATATCAGAAAATGGAAATCATGGAATAAAAATTCCTAGTTAACCCTTTATAGGGCAGAATATTATTAAATATATTTTATTTGTATTTATTTAAATGCATTATAATTATTTAAGGCCAAATGTTATTATTATAAATTTTAATTTTTGTTCTCTTTGACGTTTTGATGTTCATATTAATTTTTATATTAAAATAAAATTATTATCATTTTAATTGTTACAAGCGTATTTATTTTTAATTCTAATTTTTAATATCATATTTTATTTTCAACTTTCTTTTATTTAAAAAAAAATATCAATCATCCTAGGTCAAAGAGATTAGAAAATAATAATTGGTTTTCAGATATATTAAAATTCGTTGATATATGGCTGAAAGATATAACAAACTGGTTCTTTGACAATATAAATTGCCGTTATAGGCTCCGTGCGTATACTAATGTGCTGCTGTAAGCGGACGTTCCAAGAAATTGTTGCATGACGCGTATTGATATACATCGAAAACGTGTGAGAATTTATTAATTATTTTATACAGTGAAGATGCCAGAGCGCTGTGTATTATTGTTGGTTGCATTAATAGATATTGTAACACACAGAACAATGTAATGTTCTACATCGGTTTCCTTCACGTACTCAGAAATGGATTTGCAAACACGGAGGGTATTGACGGTGAATCGCAAGCAGTAAGTTTAATTTGTGTGTATGGATTTAATTAGCCTATCTCTAACTAGATTTGTTGATGTTAATTTTGACTTTCAGGGAACGTTTGAACTAACGAAAATTATAGGTCATAGATTGTGATAGAGACAACCTATGGGTGAAAATATGCTTCTTTAGACTACTTTAGCCGAACTGAATGTGAACACCAATTTAAAAGCTCACCAGTTCGGCCCCCTATACAAACTATTAGATATTAATTTTTTTTTACGGATCTTGGGGATATCAGTTTCCCTGGTAACTAGTTTTAGTTTCTAGGATACCTGGAAGTGTTGCATTTATTTATTTATTTATTTATTTATTTATTTATTTATTTATCGTATGGCTTTTAGTGCCGGGAGTGTCCGAGGACATGTTCGGCTCGCCTGAGTCTGTAGTTGCTTCCAGCGGACACCCTAAAGGGTGAGCTACAAGTTCCGTTCAATTTTCAAGTAGTTCCAAATTTCGCCACCAGATATCAATGATACCTAGTGGCGAACGTTGGAACTTTGATAGAGCGTTCTGACGAAATCTAACCTAACAAATTTTGCTTTACACAAGTTTAGTCTGTGAAAGGATCTTTTACATGCCATAAGTCTATGACATGGGACCACCGGCTTCACTTCCCCTCCGAAGGAAGGCATACTGAAGGATTTTTAACGCTCTTAAAAAAATCCGACGACTCGGCCGGGTTTGAACCCGCTATCTTGGGCATAGCAGTTCAGCATGCTACCGACTACGCCACCGAAGCCAGTGCTGCATTAATTCATGTCTATTTTCAATTTTGTCTTTATCATACATCATTACACCACGACATTGCTTTCTTAATATCACGGGAATTTTCCTCGGCAATTTCTGGGGGTTTGGTGTTAAACGTTAGTTTCGGCATTCAGGGAACGTTTGAGTCCACAAAAACTATTATTATTTATTTAGCGTATGATGAATACAATATTATGTGCAATATATACAGTACAACTACCATCACAAGTACATAACTAGAGTTCCATGTTTAAAGTAGAGAACCAGAGAAGGGCTTCGCTTGAGACACAGTGTAAGTCTTCTACAGAGCCTCTGTATGCACGTAAAGGACACTCGAATGTAATGTGGTCCACTGTCTGTTCCTCTCCTCCGTAGTCACATTGAGATGATGCCTTCCATCCCCATTTGAAGAGAGTGGCTCCACATCTACCTTGGCCGGTCCAAATAGGTTTAGCGTTCTCCACTGTCGTCTGGGAAGGGAAAATTCATCTGGGCACTTGCAGGGGTTCTTAATGATGTGATGATTTGGTAACGAGGATTGCAGATGCCATTGTTCTTTCCAGGCGTCCGTTACATTAAAGGAGGTGTCCTGTAGATTCATTGCAGTACGCCAAGAAGGGTGTCTGGATTTCAGTCGTTTGGTTGGAGAAGCTGCTATATCAGAATGAATGAAAACTATAGGTCATTGCTTTGGAAATAGAAGTTTATGGTTGAAGAAATGCTTGCGTTCTTCTCCTAAACTGCCATTTCAAACTCCTCCAACTCGATCCTCTCGAAACATTTAGGACATTTTCAACTCATTTAACATGATAAATTCACAGACTTCAATGTTAAACTGTTTTTTTTTATTTATCCGAGTCCAAAACACATACAAATATACAGCACAAATAAATTGCACTAAATGTCATTTCTTCAGTGTTCAACTGTTAGAATGGCACAGTCATGAGCGTCTATCAAGTCCTGCATATCACATGGTCTTGGTAACATGCTGCAATTCAGAAGGTGCTGAGGGTCTTGTTTTCACCACATTTACCAAGTTCTTCAGTACTGTATCCCCACTTCTTCAAATGGCTTTTGCACCGACTCACACCAGTTCGCAGTCTGTTTATCGTCTTCCAAGATCCGTATTGTAAATGATAGTCTGCTGCCGGCTTCTCCTTCATTTCCCACGATCCTCCCTGTGATTTTGTTTTCCAAAGTTCAATTCGGCGAGCTTCAGCTGAGGAAGGAATGGATATCGTTGTTTGTAGGAAGTTCTCTCTTGACTTTAGCCTAGGTGGATGGACATCAAGTCCATACATTGGGTGTCTTGGATCTGTTTCTTGCCTTTTCTTCTCAACTTTTGACGCTACTTGTCTTCTGCAGGTGCTACTCCCATGAGTGGAAAGATCTTATCCCCAGAAGTTGGACGTAGACAGCCTGTCACACTGCGGCCTGTCTCACGGAGGGCAGCATCTACTTGGTTGGCATGAGCAGATTTCCTCCAGACTGGGGCAACATATTCTGCAGCAGAAAAGCTCAGAGCAAGGGCAGTTGTACGCAGGATACTAGGCTGCACTCCCCATGAGGTTAGAAGAAATAAAGGAAGACTTACATGAAATATACATCAACGGAGATAGTACTTTTCCTCCTGTAAAGATGTTTTGTGATAACACGTGAATGTGAGCCAGCCACTGATCAAACACCTTGCAATCAATTAACTTCACGATGAAGACAGTGGAATTATCCCAGGGTCGAGGATCGATCCCTGCGTTGGGTAATACTTGTCGCTGGGGAGAAGATATGGTATTATGTATTCATTGGCTGAATCCCCAATAGACGAAGGGAATATTACATCCTGGAGGGCTCTGAGCCCATCCCGCTGAATCTCTAGGGTTCATGGAATATACTTATGCTAGACCTCGGCAGGTATCCGCGAACAGTCGTGATCTGTCCACTTTCGACATCTGTTAGGGGCGACATGCCTGAGGATTTGAATGAGTTTTTGAATGGTATGGACTCCGTCTTAAGGAAAGAATTCATGATGAAAATCAATAAATGTAAAACAAAAATATTGGAATGCAGCCGAAATAAATCAGAAACCTCTATGGACATCAACTTGGCAGGTGAAAAACTAATGGAAGTAGGGGACTTCTGTTATTTAGGAAGCAAAGTAACCAGTGATGGACGAAGCAATGAGGATATAAAATGTAGGTTAGTTCCGGCAAGGAAAGCATTTCTACAGAAAAGGAATCTGTTGACATCGAATATAGATTTAGGTATTGGGAAGTCATTTTTTAAGGCCTTTGTCTGGAGCCTGGCGCTCTATTGAAGTGAAACTTGGACTATTGGTGCAGCAGAAAAGAGGAGAAGCGAAGCGTTTGAAATGTGGTGTTGCAGGAGAATGATGAAGATCAGATGGGTGGAGAGGGTTACAATCGAAGAGGTATTAAGAATAGTGGGAGAGGAGAGATATTTCTGGCGACTGCTAACGAAGAGAAGAGATAGGTTGGTAGGACACATACTAAGACACCCAGGAATAGCAAGCTTAGTTATGGAAGGAAGGGTCGAGGACAAGAACTGTAGGGGTGTACCAAGGTTAGAATATGTTAAACAGATTGCTCGGATGTAGGGTGTGGTAGCTATGTAGAGATGAAACGATTAGATCAGGACAGGGAGGCATGGAGGGCTGAATCAAACCAGTCAAAAGACTGAAGACTCAAACAACAATACAGGGGCGATTCCTCCATGTAGGACGTGAGGATCATCCTACAGTCAGCTCTCAGCTGTAACTGTTAAAAAAAATGTTTTGTAAAATAGTCTTTGGGGCTACCTTGCGCGCCCTCTTGATAAGCTCTGACTCACTGTCACAGTCAGTACTTGTGACTAGTTCTACATTTCACCCCTAGATGGGTGAAGTGTGACCTTCACCGCCCGGAGTAGAAAACTGAGGAAGAAAGCTATGCATCCTCAAAGCATGTGTTTATGGTGTTTATGCTCGACCCTGGCGAAATGTAAATATTATATATCAGAAAACTTTACTGTAATGAGGCTTATTATAGTACAAGTTTTCATTATGATACAGTTTCTCCCACCAATCAGAGCTCAAGAAACAGTTGTGTGACCAATTAGGTGAGGATAGCATCGCACCTACGCTCACTTCCATGGCCCCCTATTTTAAATTCCACTGCGTGGCGAGTGTCATAGTGAGGTGTTCCAGGAGGCCATGGTCTAATACAAGGTATTCTCTGCGTCTCATGCGCTCTGTTCAGTACATAAAACAGGTGAAATCTCGACAGATATTTATGAATATTTATGTTCGATTATAAAATAGTTATAATTATCGTCGAACATAAACAGTCGTATGCAACTCGCCTATAATGGTAATTAAGACACTCGAATGGAAATTATAAAACACGCTACGCTCGTTTTATAAACATACGTGTCTTAATTATTGCAATTATAGGCTTGTTGCATAATGTACTATTATAATTTTAGAAATGTATGTGTAGCCATTGAGGGGAAAGGGGCAGGTTTGGTCTCTCTAATGGCGCTCTGAAGACGTCTACTGAGATCCTCAAGTCTCGCTATTGGTTGATTTTAAACCAACACCACGGGCTTATTTGTTACTATTTCGAGCGGTCAGAATGGATAGTCTGTTTTCAGTGTGTGCACATCTTTGGAGTGGTATTCGATTGTATTGTATTGTGTAATGGGTTCGTAATAGTGCTGTGCGACTGAATAATTAATATTAGACTAACAAGGAGAGTTCGCCATGTGGTTTATTAGAAAAGTGTTCAAATTTGGAGGGTTTGCTTTTCATAAGAAAATATTTTGGCCGTGTTCGAGCGTTTTTGCCAATGGGCTTTAGTGTGTTCAAAATTGAACGTTTAAAATCAAACCTCGAACACGTACACGTTCCCAGCTCGTTTCCGTGGCGTAGTCGCTAGCGCATTAGCGTGGGTAATTCAAGGTTTCGAGTTCAAGTCAGACCTTGTTCAGCACTTTTTTTCTTTATTATTGTCTTTTGAGTTTTCTGTAATGTATTTGCTGTGGTCTCTTCGGTTTTGGAGCTATGTACAATATTTTAACATCATTATTATTCGTCCCTGAAGCTTGAACGAGTCATAAGTTTTTTTTAAATTTAGTCAATTTACCCTCTAGGTTGGTGGTTCCCACGGACTCAGCGAGGGAACTCACCACTACCGCCTCTATGGGCAGTGTCCTGGAGCTTGGAACATCTGGTCGGGATGGATACAACTGGGGAGGTGTGATCAACACTTCGCCCAGGCGGCCTCACCTGCAAAGCGAACAGGGGCCTCATGAGGGATGGGAAGGGATGGAAGATTGGGATGAATAGGCTAGGAAGAGGGAAGGAGGCGGCCGTGGCCTTACAGGAGGTACCATCCCGGCATTTGCCTGAAGACGAAGTGGGAAACCAATTCGAGGATGGCTGAGGTGGGAATCGAACCCCCTATACTCATTTGGACCAACCGAGGCTGAGTAGACCCCGTTCCAGTCCTCATACCACTTTTCAAATTTCGTGGCTGAGCCGGGAATCGAACCCAGGACCTCCGGGGCGGCAGCTAACCATGCAGACCGCTGCGCTACGGAGGCGAGGAGTTTTATTCGTTAGAGTTTAAATGCAGGGTGGCAGGCGACGCGACGCTACGTTCATGTGCACTGCGCCGAGTCTAATGCAGAAACGCAAGAGCTCTTCCCGCTGTTCCGCTCTGCTCTACCATCAAGCTAAACTGTCTGTAGCCAAACCTCGATACGGAACTCGTGTGAGTAACATCGCGGGACACTCATCGTCACGCATGTGCCGTATAAGCGGGTTCGATAAGTCGGAGGTCATCGACGGTAAAATGGGATCACCGCCACCTACTTCTACAATATTTACAAATGATGAAGACGACGAATGTGATGGTCTTGGAGTTTATTCACGGCACGACATTACAGACGCACTGCACATATGCATGCAGACTCTAAAATCTCGCAAGCTTAGCCTACCGTCAAATAACACACGTAAAGCAACGCCTATGGGTAAAAGTTTTACAGAGGCCATTATCACGGTACTGTAAAAATGGATAATAACGGTAAAAGAAAAACAAAAGTGCTGACCAAGGACCGACTCGAACTCGACACCTTGAATTCCCCACGCCAATGTACTAGCGACTACGCCACGGAAACGAACCGGGAACGTGTGCGAGAATAGGACTACAAAAGTTTGAGGATAGATTTTAAACGTTCAATTTTGAACACACTACGGCTCATTGGCAAAAATGCTCGAACTCGGCCAATATATTTTCTTATGAAGAGAAAACCCTCCAAATTTGAACATTTTTCTAATAAACCACTTGGTGACCTCTCCTTGTGAGTCTACAATAATATCTCAATTAAGCCCAGCTATAATGATTATCTTCGATTAATAAATATCCGTCGCCTCCGTAGCGTAGCGGTCAGCATGGTTAGCTGCCGCCCCGGAGGTCCTGGGTTCGATTCCCGGCTCTGCCACGAAATTTGAAAAGTGGTATGAGGACTGGAACGGGGTCTACTCAGCCTCGGGTGGTCCAAATGAGTAGAGGGGGTTCGAATCCCACCTCAGCCATCCTCGAAGTGATTTTCCGTGGTTTCCCACTTCGTCTTCGGGCAAACGCCGGGATGGTACTGCCCCCGGAAATTGAATTATATTGAGACCACGATGGCTGTATTAGAAAATATCAGTAAAGTTATGAATGTCATAGTTATGACGTGGATATTCATGACGTAGGCACGGATGACGTAGGATTCATGCCAGTAGGCTGATTGAGCTGAGATTCTTGGTGACGTCATGATTTTATTCGAGAAAGCTCAGAGATTTACGACGCAGTCGCAGGAAACAAGGTATTGTGCTAAGGAAGAAGCTACGCTATTGGAGGAGAGACGCGAACCAATGAACGATAGTTTGGAAGGAAGACGGAGATTGCTGAAACTACGATATTCGATTACTTTTGGCATGCAGATTAGTGGAAATCTATTTTCAGTTATGGCATTGATTTGGAATTTTGAAGAAATTAATTTTGAGTTTTTGAATTTTGAAAATCCGTCAAGTATAGCCAAAGTTAAAACTTCCAGCAATGACGCAGCAACAGGCTATGGTAGGGATGGATACGCCCCTTAAGAAGTTGATAAAAGGTCGTGCACAGGAGAGAGGAGCTCTCATACTCAGTTCTCATACTCAGATCTCATACGCTCAGATCTCATATGTCAGATCGCATATATATTTCTGGTGATATAGAGTTATTTTCAAGTGATTCAGTGAAGTAAGGTGTCTTTAGCGTGAGGTGAAAGCCTGCCGCATCGAACGAACTCGGAGCAGTTCCATTTCACGCTGCTCGAAACTAGGTGAAGTTGAAACGCGCACATTAACGTTTCCACCAGTCAAGATATCAAGCGCTAACTTCAGCCTTTACGATAATTCTATTAGGCAGTATAACATTGAGGTGTATACAAGATTTGAACGATTTCACAGTGATACTTCGAAAGATATTGGAACTTTTAGGCTGCCAACAAAAGTGATTTTCTCGCCACAGGAGAAACACTTTTATATTCCATATTATACACTACGGCTGACACGTGGAGTACAACAGTTTGGTATTACAACGATACATTCGACTATGGAACATTATAATATTGCAGTGCTTTTGATGATTATAATAGTAGGTGAGATGGAAGGCTAAGGCTTTGATGCAATTGGGACATATATTATTGGAGTAAAGTAACAGCATGGAACTTCGTTAATCGTCTTTCTACAAAAGCGAGCATGTAGTGAACATCCAACTACACTCATGCATCGTTAATCCATCGCTGAATTATACCAGATAACAGTGGAAATATTTTCATACTCCACAACTATGAATATTTGTGCGGAAATAACTACATTAAACTTCATGACGAATTCCTGCAAGAACTTCAGAGAACTTTCAAGAGAGGCCAGGGTTATCCCGGCGCACAATGAAGAATTTTTCTCGTATCCACGGAGCAGTGCAATTTCGGAGGAGGAAGCAGTTCGATTCTCCGAGGACGCTGATTCCTGTTTCGAGGATGGAGCTCATCTTTAAGTTGGTGAAATGGATCCATCAGCAGTCTTCTTTGGGGAATTTTCCTCTGGAACTTCAATCGGCAGATAAGGTAGTCGTGAACGTTTCTTGTATTATTTGAGTTTTGTAGCGATATTTGAGCAACCATTTTTCCCATATTTTCTGTCCTACCTTTTGCCCCATTTTATTGTTTGATATTTTTGTACTCAGTACACTTCGTTGATTTATGCCTTTTTCTTCGATTTTTGAGACATTGCTATGTCATTGGCATACTTAAATAATTTTGGATCAGTTGAGACTGATGATTTAGATTCTTTCAGTAATTTGCATATTTTTGTAGTCACGATTTGACTGTAAAGTTAACGATTTGCTATGGCAGATTTGAATTCAGACAGCGTGTCATTCTATTAAAGTAATTCTATTCATTAAATTACTTTGACCAATTTTCTGTCATCCTCAAGAAAGAAGAATGATTAAAAGATTTTAGAGCGTTAAAATCTTTCGATATCGACGATCTTTGAAATACTAGTCGTCTTATGAACATGATTGCAACATAGACATTTATCATTGCATTATAGACAATTTTATGAAATATGAACGTTAATTACAATTTATTGAATACACTATAGTAATGAACATTTGATAGGAGTTTTTCTCAATTATAGATTGGAACAATAATGTTTGCATTCCACAATCTGATTGTATTCTATTCGACTATTATGCAGTTTAGATGGACTTTGTTTGAAGGTAGTATTTTTATACTGCGTTTCTTTGAAGATGTTAATCTCAATTTTGATAGACCAGGCAGGAGTGTCTAATCGTATTTGCTATTAAATTTATTTGTGATTGGCAAATTTTTACTTCATATCGATTCATGAATGAAACCCACGAAGGTTAAATAATAACAGTCATTATTACAATTGATGAATATAAGAATTTTTAAAGAGGAACAATGGATGTATAATCTTTAGTTCAGTGGACGTGTAAAAGTCGCTGTTGAGTAATGCCCTTGAATAATGAAGGAGGTTCCCACAATAATTAATGAAGTTGATGAATTAATAGTGGAGTTTTTTTGTGTGTAGTTTGGAAGATTTTTATGACATATATATGAAGATATATGATGAATTTTGGGCCAATTGTTGTGCCATTTTTGTGCGTTATGAGCGAAGTATTTTCCCACTGAATGTTGTTCTTGTTCTTTGAAAGATTATTCATATGAAGATACTGTTAAAATTAACAAGAGTGTTAAATAATTTGAGATAAAGATTTTGAATGGAGGTTACAGTCACAAATATTAATAATTATTATTAAACATTATTAAACCTGAATTTGACAGTTTAATATAACTAACCTTCATTGGTCGATTATATCAACACGATTTGAGTAATTATCAACCGGATAAACATGTGGTTTAATGTATTCCTTGTATAAATAATATAAACAATTTAATATTGTAAATTAATTTTGTAAATATCTTTGTTAAATAATTTGAAATGATAGTGATTAATAGAAGCGTGTATTAAATTTTCAATGGTCATTTGACATTGTTATAAACAATTTATTTTTGTTATAAATAATTAATGAACTTTTGTTATTAACATTTAGAGTTTTTTTATATACTCTAAACAACGCAAGTTAAGCAGGTGGTTTGAACAAATAATCATGATTTGGGATTGTTGGAGGAATCCACTGGTGTTTGAATGAAGCATGTAAGACATTTGCGTGATAATATTTCAGTTGAGATGTGAACATTTACGTATTTGAAAAGAAAGAGCCGAGCTCTGAGGTAGCACGCTTATGCTAGGGTTGAACGAACGGGTGTCCGCTTTGACGACACAGGTGCTTTGCAGCTGGTCCGGACAACTGTGTTACCGAGGCCAAGGGCGTTTCATAATAGCCTTGTGGCTATAAATAAAATGTGCAGTATATAAACACGCAAAGCAATTGATATATGTGTCTCATCCCAAATCCCGTTTCCATTCCCAGTGCATTGTTATATTTTCATTGCTATGAGCTTGAGAAAGCTAAAACATTATATGTAGAGAATACAGGTCCTACAGGAGGACATGGTTATGTGGTTAATGGCTTCTGATTGCCACGTTGATTTTGTTGTTTCATTTTGTTAAAAATCATTCTTTATGTGAAATAAATTATTGTGCAGTTTAAAGTTTCTCGTCTTCGTTTTGGTTCATTTTAAATATCATGGTGGAGGTTATTGTGAGGACATACTTTTAAGTGATCCAGTTGACAACCCAGTCCCCGAGATATATTTAAGAGGTAAGTAAAGGTAAGTATGAACCCCCGTATATTTTGGTGTGTTCCACAATAATTTTCTTGTTAACTATTGTGCTCTAATCTCGATAGTATCTGTCAGTGCCATTTTCATTGATGTAGCTATGCCGGCGCGTTTGATTATTGGCAATCCGATTGAGGGGGGCGGATATCTGACAGCCTACTATCCGGATATCGGGTACAGTACCTACTGTTAGGCCACGGCCGTCTCCTTCCCTCTTCCTAGCCTATCCATCCACATCTTACATCCCTTCCCATCCCTCATGAGGCCCCTGTTCGCTTTGCAGGTGAGGCCGCCTGGGCGAAGTGCTGATCACACCTCCCCAGTTGTATCCATCCCGACCAGATGTTCCAAGCTCCAGGACACTGCCCGTAGAGGTGGTAGTGGTGAGTTCCCTCGCTGAGTCCGTGGGAACCACCAACCTAGAGGGTAAATTGACTAAATAAAATAATAATCCTATCCTATTACGTCCTACACATTATACAAATCAGGAATCTCCACTGGTGTGAACAAGAGTTGTATTTGCAGAATTCACTGATCCACTGCTTTACCTTTCAAGGTCCAGTCTTGTCTCTTGTTATTTTCGATCCATTTTAGGGGCTCTCCGATATCATGGTCATTTAGCCCTGTGTATTTGGATGTGTGTTTGGATGTCTTGTAAACCTGTGTCATCGTAATGTTTGTACTAGTGTATTAGAATAGCTGGGGGGGGGGGGAGAGATTTTGCCCCAAACTATAAACAAAACTGATTACCATACAGTGGCCATCTTGAAGTACGCGCGGTGCCCATGTTGGATAATTATGGCACTATGAGGTAATTCCCAGACCGGTTTGCCAGCCAGTAACTGTAAAATATCCCTAATTTCCCACAGATTTGAATTTTAGCCTACTTTTCATATTTTGCAAAAATGAGGAAAAAGTAGACTTATGAGATCGAAAAATGTGTGTCTGTCTGGCTGTGTGTGTGTGTCCCCCCCCTATCAACTCCTAAACGGCTGCAGCAATCGAAACCAAATTTAGTATGAGTAAAGATGTATACAGGAATATCTCAAGTCCATATTTGAAAATGATGTCAGTGCTACCAACTGATGAAAAAATGCACTAGAAATTTGAGCTCTATGTTGGATATCTTGGAAGGTATGCATGGGAGCTATTCCAAAATTGGCACACATATAGATAACACTATTTCAGTTTAATTTCCAGAAGGCCATACATGACAGTGTTGCCAAAATAATTTTAAGACATCTGATAGGTCCAATTTTTAAATACCTATAACTTCTACACTATCAATTGGATTCCAACCAAATTTTGTATGTAATATGTGTACATAAACAGATATGGCTGAGCGTATTCTTAAGAGCCACCAGGGCTGCCAACTGTTAAGAATTGCTCTATCTCTTCTTTAATCCAAATACCAATATATCAGAAAGTATGCAAGCTGACAGCTTTAAACCATGCACACGTATAGTACCTGACATTTTAGATTAATTTGGAGTAACTTATATACTTCAGTTCTACCAACATGATTCTAAGCCTGCTGATAGGGCCAATTTTTAAATACATGTAACTTCTATACTATCAGTTCGATTTCAACCAAATTTCGTATGTGCTATGTGTAACATAACAGATAAGATTATACGTTTTCTTAAGAGCAATCAGGGCTGCCAACTGTTAATACATGCTGTCTATATTTTTTTTAACCTATTATCAATATATCAGGAAGTATGCAAGCCAACAACCCTATATTTTGCACACGTATAGCACCGGACATTCTAGATTAATTTGGAATAATTAATGTAAGTCAGTGCTGCCAACATGATTATATGCCTGCTGATATGTCCAATTTTAAAATACATGTAACTTCTATACTAACAAATGGATTTCGTCTAAAATTGGCACAAGATTTCATAATATTTCAGATTAGGCTATTTCTGACCAGCACACGCATGGCATTGTTGCCAAGATGCTTTTGCGCGTGCTGATAGATCCAATGTCTAAACTGCATGTAACATCCATTGGATTTCAACCAATTGTTTTATTCAGTACCTTAAGAGATGGAACTAAGAATATATTCAGTCACCAGGGCTGCCAACTCTAATGCTCTATTAGGCTATATTATACCAGGTATATTTCGAACTAATTAGACATTTCGATATTACAAAATTAATTTCGTCATTATTCTAGATAGTTTCGTATACTGTATATTAATCATTGGCATGAAACTTAATTTTAAGATAAGTAGGCTCTATAGTTCGTCACGGAACTTCTTGTTCTGCATGAGATTTGAATTTTGGCACTATGCGGTAATGGCCATAGAGGTTAGCAATCTGATCTGAGCTATAGAGAGTAAGAGAAGCAGAGGTGGGTTATATTCAGTGTTTACCGATTTAAAGGAGGAAGGTACTCAGGCAGAGGAGGTGGCAATGCTAACTGTTAATATGGGATCATGGAGTTGACTCGTTCACAAACAGAGGCTTGCAGACTAGACTGGTAGTCACCTATGAAGTTATTCCTACACAAGTTGGCAACCCTGTCTGGGAATTTCCGAACAGCACCAAAATTCAAATATGGAGGAATTTAGGGGAAAATCTTGGGGAATTTAAGGACATTTTGCACTCGCTGGTTTGCAACCCTGTCTGGAAATTACCTCATGGCACCAAATTTCAAAATCCAACATGGCTCCCACGCATAATCCAAGATGGCTGCCAGCTTGTTACCCATAGGGTGAGCCACACGATCCGTTCGATTTCAAGTAGTTCAAACTTTCGCTACCAGATGTCACTGACACCTAGAGGTGAACGTTGGAACTTTGATAGAGAGTTCCAACGAAATCTAACGTAGAATTTAACTTCACACAAGTGTTGTTAGTGGAAGGATCTTTAACATGCCATAAATCTATGAGATGGGACTGCCAGCTTTACGTCCCCTCCGAAGGACGGCATACTGAATGATTTTGACGCTCTTAAAAAATCCGATGACTTCGGCCGGGTTTAAACCCGTGATCTTGGCCACAGCATTTCAGCATGCTACCCATTACGCTAGCACAGAAATATCTTACAAGTGAGATGAACAGAGACACTGTAGGAATGCGAGGTCAGGGGGAGAGAAGACGAGGACAAGGAAAGTTCCCTTTCAGGTCAATCCGGACTGAGAATTGTGGCAGAAGCTGAACGAGAACGAACAGCTCATCGCCCAAATAACCCGCTAAGTTAAAATTCAGCAATTTTTATAGGGTTGTGCCGTGTCCTGTGTAGGGTTTTGCCTAGGACTCCAACCTGGCTCATCAGCGGGCTATTGGTGTTCCCGCCCGGAGGTAGAGCCAATATACAATCATTTTGGAAGCCTGTCAGAGTGGGAAATCTCTATACTAGCGAAAGGAGGAAATTACGCAGTGACCCCTCCTTCGATTCCCGTGGAAGACATTGTCGCCAATATTGAAGCGGCAATCCGTGAGCTACCATCTGAACAAGCAGATGAAATTCGTCATGAAGCCTCACGTATAATCAAGAAGGCACCGGCACCGCAGAGTAACCTCACACCTCAGGAGAGAAAGGCTATAAAGACTCTCAACATGGACGAGAGCATAATCATTCTTCCTGCAGACAAAGGGAACGCAACGGTTATCTTGGACATGGACGACTACACTGCCAAGGTTTTGGAACTTTTAGACCCGGGTACCTACCGCAAACTACTGAGAGATCCTACCAACCGGATTCTTCGTGAAACAAACGGCCTGATCAAGGTATCTTCGCTACCTGAAAACGTAAAGAAGGTAACCACTAGAAGTGAAGCTTTACCACCAAGACTTTATGGTTTACCTAAAATACACAAAGATAATGTTCCTCTTCGTCCTATCGTGAGTGCTATTGGATCACCAACTTATAGCATTGCCAAACATTTAGCTACCTTACTTCAACCACATATCGGCGGTACACAGTCGTTCGTCAAAAATTCCGGCCATTTCATTGAAAAATTGAAAACTATTCAACTAGAAGCTGGTGACTTACTAGTAAGTTTTGACGTGGTCTCTCTTTTCACGAAAGTACCTATAAAGGTAGCCCTGGAGTACATCGCACGGATTTTTCCTGATGATATCACCGCCTTATTCCGCCACTGCCTCACCGCTAGCTATTTCCTGTGGAAGGGTGATTTCTATGAACAAATTGATGGCGTCGCCATGGGCAGTCCCCTTAGTCCGGTGATCGCGAATTTCTTCATGGAACAATTTGAACAAATAGCACTAGAGACCGCACCTTTGAAACCTAAAGTGTGGCTACGATACGTGGACGATACCTTTGTAATATGGGGCCATGGTAAAGATCAATTAAATCTGTTTTTACAACATCTTAACAGCCAGAACTCGAACATTCAGTTTACCATGGAGTTAGAAAATGAACAGAAAATCGCGTTTCTCGACGTTATGGTAACGAAGACCGCTGATCTAACTTTGGGACATACAGTTTACCGTAAGCCGACCCATACTGACCGATATCTACATAAGACGTCCAACCACCACCCACGACAGAAATACGGAGTTATAAAAACACTGGCTGACCGCGCTAAAAGAATTTGTGATAAGCAGTGCCTAAAACAAGAAATTGAACACCTCAACGAGGCCTTATGCGCGAATGGGTACAGCCAGAAAGATATCCAACGAGCACTCCATCCGAGACGTCCAACTACAAGGGTAATTGGAGACAAGCAGCCCCTGGCTAGAGCTTTTCTTCCATATATAAAAAAGGTCACGGACAGAATAGGGAGGCTACTCGAGTCCCATGATATAAAGACCATATACAGGCCTACACGAAAAATTAAGGACATGTTTAGGTCCGCTAAAGATAAGCGACATCCTCATACCGCGGCAGGGGTTTATAAAATCCCGTGTGATTGTGGCCAAGTATATATTGGAACAACGAAAAGAAGTATTGCCACTCGCCTCAAGGAGCACGAACGACACAGCCGGCTGGGACAAACAGATAAATCCACTGTAGCAGCACACTCGCTACTTGCAGGTCACGATATAAGATATGGAGACACCGAAGTTCTGTCCACCACGGTGTCTTGTCATGCCAGGCTACAAAGGGAGGCCATTGAAATCCTGAAGCATACTAACAGCTTCAATCTTAAGGAGGAAGCAGAACGTGTGAACAGAGCTTGGCTTCCAGTCCTTAATCCCCTCAAGCCTGCCCTTATTGACCGTCGTAGACGAGAAGATGCAACAGACAAGCAGCCCTGTCCTTGATGCATTACTTTTATGTGGTACGCCGTTGCTATGGTAGCCTCTATGTGTGGGTTGTTGACTATTTATATGTCTTCTGTTTACTTGTTTTACCTCGCTTTATGTAACCTGTGAACATGCTGAACGCAGTATTCAGCGAAACGTCAGGACGACAAAATGTCCTTGGAACACGACCTATAAGCCCGCGAAACGGAGATTCCTATTCCAATATACAATCATTTTGGAAGCCTTCTTAGGGAGGTTATGACTGCTTGAGCTTTTAGTTCACGCGAAACCCCACACAAGACACACCACAAACCTAGAAAAATTGCCGAGTTTTAATTCACTGGCCGTGAAAGCCAATATATCATCTTTTTGGAAACCTTCATCGGGAGGTTATGACTGCTTGAGCCTTTAGTTCTCGCAGTAAAGAGGCGCAGTTCGCTACTCCTGTGGGCGTCCGGGCGGGGACACCAAGTGCCCGCTGATGAGCCAGCTAGGTGTCCTAGGCGAAACCCTACACAAGACACGGCACAAACCTAGAAAATTTGCTAAGTGTTAATTCACTGGCCGTAAAAGCCAATATGCCATCTTTCTGGATGCCTTCGTAGGGTGGTTATGACTGCTTGAGCTTTTAGTTCTCACAGTAAAGAGGCGCAGGTGCTCCTCATAAAATGGGAGGTAGCGCGCAGTTCGCTACTCCTGTGGTGGTCCGGGCTTGGACACTAAGAGCCCGCTGATGAGCCAGCTAGGTTTCCTCGGCGAAACCCCACACAAGACACGGCACAAACGTAGAAAATTTGCTAAGTGTTAATTCACTGGCCGTAAAAGCCAAGATGCCATCTTTCTGGATGCCTTCGTAGGGTGGTTATGACTGCTTGAGCTTTTAGTTCTCACAGTAAAGAGGGGCAGGTGCTCCTCATAAAATGGGAGGTAGCGCGCAGTTCGCTACTCCTGTGGGCGTCCGGGCGGGGACGCCAAGAGCCCACTGATGAGCCAGCTAGGTTTCCTCGGCGAAACCCCACACAAGACACGGCACAAACGTAGAAAATTTGCTAAGTGTTAATTCACTGGCCGTAAAAGCCAATATGCCATCTTTCTGGATGCCTTCGTAGGGTGGTTATGACTGCTTGAGCTTTTAGTTCTCACAGTAAAGAGGCGCAGGTGCTCCTCATAAAATGGGAGGTAGCGCGCAGTTCGCTACTCCTGTGGTGGTCCGGGCTTGGACACTAAGAGCCCGCTGATGAGCCAGCTAGGTGTCCTAGGCGAAACCCCACACAAGACACGGCACAAACGTAGAAACATTGCTAAGTTCTTTATTCCATATTCAAGTTAGAACACCGACCTTAGCATTTACTTATCATTTCAGATTATCATACTAGACAAGTAAACTTGAAGATCAATAGACAATATTATTATTGAAAAATCAAACAATAAACCTCTGTAACTAAAATAGTGTACATAGGCCATCTTAACCCACATATTCGTAGACAAAGATTAATAGACTGAGTGCAAAGGATTCGATGATGATCGCTTTACGATCGAAACAGGTCTTCCAAGTGTAATAATAAATATAATTTCTTTCGGGTTTTGTGAACAATACCCATCACAATTTGTATACAGTCGTATTGACCGACTGATAACCATTTACATTTCATTTCGAGGTATTGCAAGTGATATTCTGACCGCGGAAATTCAGAAGAAAAAAAAAAACAGACAAACTTTCATATATAGAGAAGAGTAGCCTTGATAGAGTGCACGTTGCCTACCTTTGTGGTTGTAGTAAGTTCCATAGTAGTAGTAACTGACCTGTCAGTATGATTTGCTCACTACAAAGGTTATAGCTGTTCTGGTAATATAATGATTTAGCGTTGGCTTTTATATTTAATACGTATAGTTTAATGTGATAGAAAAGTGGTAGAAAAGTGGTAAAAAAAAGTGGTATGAAAGTGGTAGAAAAGTGGTAGAAAAGTGGTGGAAAAGTGGCAGAAAAGTGGTAGAAAAGTGATAGCAAAGTAGAAAAGTGGTAGAAAAATGGGTGCAAAGTGGGTGTAAAGTGGGTGCAAAGTGAGTGCAAAGTGAGTGTAAAGTGGGTGCAATGTGGTAGAAAATATTACATGTATTGTTAAGAAATAGTTTAAGCGGTTACGTGGATTCATTACAAAATAATTTTGACATGACGAAGCTCATTTTTTATATCCAATAGTTCTTCCTCATATTCAGTATGACCAGCCAGTCTACAGGCATGCAAGTACTGAAGCCGCTGGATTAGCTTTACTGGGATTGTTCCAGTAAACAAATTTAACAAACGATTTTTTTGGTGTAAACAGAGCATTACCATTATCATCATCATCATTAACATCATCATGATTATCATCATCAATATAATCATCATCACTATTACTATCTAATCCCTTTTGTTCATCTTGCAATGCAACAACCTTTGGCATAGTTTGTGATGTCTTTGATAGTGTTAGGGGTTTCTTAGACGTTAACGACTGTCCTAACATGTCTTTCTCAGGAGATAATAAATGCTCTTTAACAAACAATGTGCTCTCTTGAGTCACAGTATTTTTCTCTTGAACTTGCTTTTTTTACCTTGGTTAGAATATTTTGTCCATTTAAATGAGTATTATTTTGAGATTTACAATGATGATCAATTGAAATAAGTATGTTGGAGTCTTTTGTTTTAATCATTCCTCGACACTTTTTAGATCGTTGTTTCGAACAGCACCAAATAACAGTTCCATTTTTAATAGTTCTTTTTACAATATATGTATATCCTTTATAGTAAGCACATGGCTCACCATAGCAAGTCTTTGATACTTCCATGAGAACTGTTAAGCATAAATTACTCTCTAGTAAAGTTAACTTGATAATAAAAATGATAGTTTGTAGTATGTTGTATATTATATTGTATATTTCAAGAGGAACAAGTCTCAAACCATAAGTTTTTACACTCAATTGAAGCTAATGTCTTGTTTTTAATCTTTTTCCACCACATATATTTGTTTCACCATAATAATGATGATCACCAACCTTTCACAATAAAGTTTAAGTCACAACTAACGTGTTAGCATTATTTCATGGCTGTATATTCAAGTTCCACATAAAGTGGGAAATCGTTTATGCTTTTTCCTGCTTGCTTTTCATCCCATGTGAGCATGAGATGAAAGGATAATTTATCACCTACATTTACCGTTTAATGGTTATGGACCAATATCCTATGACCATTTACAGCTAACGTCCAAAGTGAATACCTGCATGTCAAATCATATTACACATGAACTTGCATTTTGTCACGTATGAATCGAAACAGGATGTAACTTGTTTAGCTTACATGTGGGTTTACATGCCATCTCACACGTGTACACATACATTTCGCTCTCCCCTCTCACCATGGTTGACAAATAGTTTGATCTTCAAGTATCTTCAGCATTCTGATACTTTTCCATTGCACCTGTTGTCAAGTCAAGTCAAGTCAGGTCAGCACATTCCAATAAGCTCAAATAATATCCACATTCTGTCAGTCTGCTCTACAGCAAGTTTATTTTCTCTACTCGATTCAATCAACATAGAATCAAGTTCTGTTTGCTCCTCATCTGATCATAGAATTACCATTTGTCACGTAACACATCATCGTTTACACGTTAAAGATTCTCTTCGAGAGTAAAATATCGGAAAAACGAACCCTCACTCTGTCATAAACTGACCGGTCGAAATATTGGAAAACGAATCCACGCCTGTCCTAAACCGACCCATCAAAATATCATCAGATCATAGAGTTATCATTTGTCACGTAACACATCATCGTTTACACGTTAAAGATTCTCTTCGAGAGTAAAATATCGGAAAAACGAACCCTCACTCTGTCATAAACCGACCCATCAAAATATTGGAAAACAAATCCTCGGCCTGTCCTAAACCGACCCATCAAAATATCATCTGATCATAGAATTATAATTTGCCATGCAACCCATCATCGTAGGATCCCCTTCGAAAGTAAAATATCTGAAAAAAAGAACCCTCGCTCTGTCATAAACTGACCTGTCAAAATATTGGAAAACGAATCCTCGGCCTGTCCTAAACCGATACATCTAAATATCATCTGATCATAGATTTATCATTTGTCATGTAACCCATCATCGTAGGATCCCCTTCGAGAGTAAAATATCGGAAAAACGAACCCACGCTCTGTCAAAAACCGACCTGTCACGTCCCATTCGCCTTGGGATGTAGGCTACAGTACATTGAGAAATGGCTTCACCACTCTCTGTGTACTTGTAGTACAGTAAAACCTGCCTAAACCGGACCCTTTATTTACCGGAAACCTGGACAAACGGGGGAAAATAATCGGAACGGATGTATTTCCTATGTAAAATGACACTGTAAACTGAAAAACTGCCTAACGCGGGAACGGAAATAAATTTTGGAACTGTAGGCGTAAATAACCTGACTAAGACGGATTATCTCATCTATAATACAAAGCTTACTACATTTTGAGCGTGACTGTACTTCCACCAAAGTCCTAGGATATATTAACTTTAATTTTTCCTCAAGGATGCAGCAGGTATGCTACATTCCACATCTGTAACGTTACTTCCTCCAAACCTCTTGTAATACACACAGATTCCTTCTGAAAAATAGAAGTACGAGTAGAAGAAAACAGTGAACTGGAGTAATCTTTAAAGGTGCACTGGATTTATTTACGTTCTGTAATTCAGTGACAATAACTTCTGAACATAAGACACATACACTGGAGGAGAAAATTAAAGTTATTGAAGAACACGAGAAAAATAAACATCTGGCAAAAGAATTGTGTTGTTTCAAATGGAAAAACTTTAATTATTTCATAGAAATCCTATACGATAATACAGTATTTCTTTGTGGTGTATTTTGTCTTATTAAAACTCAACCCTTTGTAAAACGAAAACCTGAGGAAACGGAAAAATAAATCCGAAACTATTGCGTTCCGCTTCAGGTAGGAAATTTCTTTGCCTGGATTGGAAGTGGAAGATTGGGAGCCACTGTGCGGATTCTAGTGACATAGAGTGGCTGAAAACTATATTCACTCTTCATCGAATGCATTTAGAGCCTACATAGTGTACGATAAACGTCATCCAACAATCAAAGTTTTGATAAAGGGAATCAAGACAAATAAGCAAGCCTAGAAGTGTTTTTCTATGGTCTCCCCACTTCTACTCCAGGTGAATGCTGAGATGGTACCTAAATTAAGGCCACAGCCATCTCCTTGTCAAATCATTGCCCCTAATTATTAATACACAAACTACAGTAAAACCTTCCTTCAACGGACCCTTCATTAAACGGAATCTGTGCAACGCGGAGAAAATAAATCAAAATAGACTACGCATTTTAACGGAAAATTAGCAAGTTCCGGAATGCAGTGATTGGAAAATCTTCAGGAAGCATGTGAAAGTCTACCATGTCTGCTTTAACAGTTGATTGTATAGCTAACAAGGAATGTGCATATAAGTCTTCCTCCTTTTGTTCTCCAACTTACACGTCAAAGTGTACGATTATTTGCCTGTTTCCTGTTGCTCAAACCTTTCCCAATGCTCGCTTTATTGAACTGTCAACCAACAAATGCCTGTTTTTGTTAATTATACATGAATTCCAGCCAATGGTATAGCAGGGTACTTAAATTGAACGCCCGAGAGCTCCCAGCAAGTTCAGTTTGAAGTAGTTCCAAATTTGGCTAACAGATGTTAAATGTTAAAAATTAAAAATTAAAAATAAAAAAATAAAATAAAAAAATTAAAAAATTAAATATTAAAAATTAATATTAAAAATTAAAAATTAAAACTAAAAATTAATATTAAAAATTAAAATTCAAAATTAAAAATTAAAAATTAAATATTAAAAATTAATATTAAAAATTAAAAATTAAAAATTAAAAATTAAAAATTAAAAATTAAAAATTAAAAATTAAAAATTAAAAATTAAAAATTAAAAATTAAAAATTAAAAATTAAAAATTAAACATTAAAAATAAAAATAAAAAATAAAATTTAAGAATTAAAGATTAAGAAATAAAAATTAAAAATTTTAAATTAAAAATTAAAAATTAAAAATTAAACATTAAAAATAAAAATAAAAAATAAAAAATATAATTTAAGAATTAAAGATTAAGAAATAAAAATTAATAATTAGAAATTAAAAATTTAAATTATTAATTTAAAGACAGAAATCTTTTGAAGATATTACCCAATTGATATGTTTCCCTATCAGATCTTCCAACACAGTATTTAAAAAATGTCGAGTTATGTTGTTTTGTATATTTTGATCTGCTGATGCTCGCTTGACGAGTAAAATATGCCATCTAATTAACTCCCCTCCATTTGTTAGAGAAGTGTATTAATGTAGAAATAATGTATGTAAAATTTCTTCCAGATAATAGGGTGATACAATAATCATCACTTTTTGACCAACTGAAGAGTAGCCTTTGGTTGGTTGGTTGGTTCCTTAGTTTACGGGCTGGGACAACGTGGTCATGCAGCCCCGTGTACTTTGGGTGTGTGTAGAATCTGTCTGATAACCGGTGTTAATTGTGATGGCTGTATTAGTGTGTGTTATCTGTAATTCAGGTAGAAGGACTGCAGACGATTAATGTTTTCCCAAGTAGTTCCTACTTTTGCCACCAAATGCTACCAACCACGACACCTAGCTGCGGACGCGGCTACCAAATGCCATCGCAGTCAGCACCCAGTTGCGAACGTTGGAACTAATAGAGCGTTATCAAACTAACCTACACATTTTTGCTTCCACAAGTGTAATTAGTGGAAGGTTTTTTTCATGCCATAAATCTATGACATGAGACCACTGGCTTGACTTCCCCTCCGAAGGAAGGCATACTGTGGAATTTTTAACGCTCTTAAAAATCCGATGACTTCGGCTGGGTTTGAACCCGCGGTCTTGGCCATAGAAGCTCAGCATGCTACCAACTACGCCACCGAAGCCGCTGAAGAGCAGCCTAATGCTCCTTATTTATTATTAGGGCTAGGATTTTTATGTAAATATAAGGTGCGCTCAAAAAGTAACGAGCCGGAGGCATAATTACAGAAACCAGTTCCTGTATGTTAGAAGTATTGGCCCTGGCTGTTGAGGGACTTGTCCCACTGTGACACGAGGCGGTGAATGGCTGTCTCATAAAATTCCCTGGGCTGCGATGTGAACCAGTTCCGCACGTACAGCTGGACGTCGGCGTCCGAGGTGAATCTTTGGCCCCGCAGAGCCCTTTCCAGGGGACCAAACATGGCGTAATCACAGAGAGAGAGGTCTGGACTGTATGGAGGGTGGCCGAGAACCTCCCATTTGAATTTCTGCAGGAGTGCCGCGACTGTGTAGGCCGTATGAGGTCGTGCATTGTCGTGGAGCGACCACGGCGGCTATGACGTTCACTATCACTCGGCGGTCCTGGGTAATGAGTGCATCAACCAGCTGGACGTTGTCATCGGTAATGCAGGGGGGTGCTCCAGACCAGGCATCATCGGCTAACGACACCCGTCCTTCCCTGAAGCGCTTGTGCCACGCCTTGACCCTTGCAAGGGACATGTAGTGTTCGCCGTACACTTGCGACATTCGGCGATGAATGTCCGTTCCCCCTACTCCTTCCGCTGTCAGAAACCGAACAACACCTCTTTGCTCTTCGGTTGACGCCTCCATGTCACTGTTTGCAATGCGACTGGCAGCGTTGGACGATTGATGCATGCTGCTGCTCGCTTTGTATCGTCACGTGACGTGCACGCGTGCCCTCTAGCGACGGGCTGTGACCTTCCACGCTCTGGTCGGAACCTCACCTCGTTACACACACCACGATTAGCCTATGTAGTCACGGGTTTGCGCATTCCAGTCTCCGGCTCATTACTTTTTGAGCGCACCTTATGCATATTGTTCTCCTTTGCTTATACATAACTAAAATTTATAAATGTCCAGGAATTAGAACCTTAGTTATCATATAATATTATATATTATTGTTACATATTTTATATATTTGATCATAATACAGTAATATTTTCTACATACGTTTCCTTTTTAATTTAAATTACATATTCTGTCTCCTACATAAAAAAGTATCGGCTTCGGTAGCGTAGTCGGTAGCAATGCTGAACTGCTATGCTCAAGATCACGGGTTCAAACCCAGTCGAAGTTGTCGGATTTTTAAGAGCGTTAACATCCTTCAGTATGTCTTCCTTCGGAGGGGAAGTAAAGCCAGTGGGTCCATGTCATAGATATATGGCATGTAAAAGAACCTACCACTACAATTGGTGGTGACTAGCTCAGCTTGTAGGTTATGTGTATAGAAACGCTGTATCAAGTTCCAAAGTTCACCACTAGGTGTCAGTGACAGTGCATCTCTGGTAGCCAAAGTCGGAACTACTTGAAATTGAACTTGCTGGGGAGCCTACGGGCGTTCATTTAAAATACCCTGCTATGGCCATTGGCTGCAATTCAAATATCAAATATACGGTATTTCCAAACAGTCTGTATGAGAATATTTGTTCACCGGAAACTTAGGTACATGAAACGGATTTTGCAAGCAATTCATAATCTGCTGAGAAAGGGCCATCAGGGAGGAATTCCATGAAAGATATTAGTGGGGAGAAGGGGATGAAAATTCACGTCACACCCTGCCGGTGATTCAGCGGCTGGACTTAAGTTTATTTTAGTTGTCCAGTGATTGTCTGAGACTCTACTTTTCGACCTGATGTTCAGGTTTGCTCCCACCCCGCAAACAAAAAGTGCCCCTCTCAATACTTTTTGTTGTGTTCGTTCGCATCTTCTCATACAAAGCATTTATTTACATTTGCTATAATATGGACCGCCGTGGATGTGAATGGAGAGTCACTAGTTCAAAGGGTAGAAATTACCAATATGCATTTGGTTTTTGAGGTAAAAGACAAGGGAACTTTCCACTCTGCACGCTGGAATAAGGATTACAACACAGACTTGACATTCGTGTCTAAAGACCAGTACACCTACCACTCAACACCACTCGTACTGTTTTGCCCAACATCCCCTACAGTCAACACCGACCTGTTTTGGTGGAAATTGATTTGAAAATTCCTCTTGTAAACTCAATGCCCTTACCGAGATGGAAATTTCAACGAGCCAACTAGGACGGATTCACAAAAGACCTTGACTTCAACCAAAAGCAAATAACTACGACAAATTTGTTAAACTAGTAATCAAAGCTGCTAAGTCCAACATTCCTTGGGGTTACAGAAAGGAATATGTACCTGGATGGAATGAAGAAAGTGAGGCCTTATACCAAGAATACCAAAGTTCTGGAAATCAAACAGTGGGCTCGCAGCTACTCCACTCTTTAAACAAGAACAGGCGAAAGAAATGGGAAGCAACACTCAAAGAAATTAACTTCGCAAAGTCAAGCAGGAAAGCCTGGAGAATCTTAAATGGGCTAACTGGCAAAAAACACCCTAAAAAGCCGCCTCCTAAACTGAATCCTGATATTATTGCCAACAGGATCATAGATCTCACAAGGACAAAGAGGGACAAGAATCATACCAGAATTGTCAAATGTAACCTCTCTAAACTCAAGCGCAGTGCCCCGAAAAACGAGCTACTCTCCAGGCCCTTTTCCACAGCGGAAGCAGAATGTGCAATTAAACAACTGAAAATTGGCAAGGCTGCCGGTCCCAACAACATCTGTAATAAATTTATTAAGAACATGGGACTGTATTGTATATGCTGGCTTATTTCTCTCTTTACTTAAATTCTCCAAGAGAACCGACTGCCCAGTCATTTCAAATGATCAAAAGTTAAGGCCATTCTCTAACCTGGCAAACCCAAAGATAGCCCCGAAAGTTATCGACCAATAGCACTGCTCAGTTGCATATTCAAGCATTTTGAACGAATCCTCCTAACCAGAATGGCACCTTTCATTGAAGCTGTTACGCCTCCTGAACAAGCTGGATTCAGACATGGACGCAGCTGCACCGATCAAGTTCTCGCTCTAACGACACATATCGAAGAAGGTTTTCAAAGACAACTGAAATCAACAGCTGTTTTCATCGACTTGACTGGAGCATATGACATTGTTTGGCGACAAGGACTTATCTACAAACTATTGTAAGTTGTACTAAGTCGAGAAATCATGGATCTAATATCTAGTATGCTTAGTGAAAGACAATTCGAAGTGTTTATAGGCAGCACTAAAACCCACAAACGAAAACTAAATAATGGTCTACCACGGGGATCTGTTTTAGCCCCATTGCTCTTCAATTTGTACATTCATGATTTACAAGTCACAACATCAACTAAGTTCATATATGCTGATGACATCGCTCTTGTAGCACAGAGTAATAACTTTGAAGATGGTGAACAAATCCTTACAGAGGATCTCAAGAAGATGTCAACTTTCTTTAAGACCTGGAGATTGATCCCCAGCACTTCAAAAACTGAAGTCTCTTGTTTCCATCTAGCGAATCGTGCTGCAAACTACAATCCAAGAGTTTTGTTCAACGAACGAAATCTGAGGTACAATCCTTTTCCAAAACACCTTGTAGTCACTTTAGATAGATCCCTGAGCTACAAAGAACACATCACTAAGCTTTCCCACAAAGTCGCCGCAAGAAACAACATATTGCATAAGCTCAGTGGTACATCCTGGGGAATCTCCGCTGACTGTTTACGCTTATCTGCCGTCAGTCTTGTCTACTCGGCTGCTGAGTACTGTGCACCCGTCTGGTTGGAAAGCGTACATGTGAAGAAGGTAGACACAAAATTGAATGATACATGGCGTTGCATTACTGGTTCCATCAAATCAACTCCATGTGACTGGTTACCCATGCTGATTCACATCCCTCCACCTCACTTAAAGAGGAAGCAAGCTCTACTAAGGGAAGCTAAGAAAATCTTTGCATCACCCTCTTTGCATTGCACCATGAATTCTGCCATCCATCACAGCAACGACTGCAATCTAGAAGACCAGTAAGTGTCACTGCGGGGCAACTCATTGCTGCTGGAATTGACCTAAATGAAAGCTGGAAGCATGAGTGGTCAACTAAAACATGGGGAACAAGTGCCCACCATCTTGATCCCACAAAGAAACCAAACGGCTTTGACTTACCGAGGAACTTCTGGTGCCGCATCAACAGGCTGAGGACTGGACATGGTTGCTGCAATTGTTTCAGGTACAAGTGGGGCTGGATCAGCTCACCAATGTGTGAGTGTAACCTGGAAGAACAGACGATCGAACATCTGGTCCAACGCTGCCCTCTTTATTCGTACCCTGGCATTCCTGACAATTTGTTCGCTTTCACACCCGATTTAACCGAATGGTTTAGAAGGATGGACTTTAATGTTTGATTATACCTTGTTATGTATAATTGTATATTGTATAAATTACCAAACGATTAAATAAATAAATAAATAATAATATGGACCTGCTTATGTACCACACATTATTTTGCAAAAGTATAATGAATAAAATTGAGGAATCTTCAAGTACACAAAAACCTTGTTGATCCGGCTCTAATTTGACAGGTTTCAATAATTATATCTCCAATTTGAAACAAACGTAACTTTCACACTATATCAGTAAATAGAAATACTGTAAATACAGTACGTACTGCACCCGAATCCCTCATAGTCATAGCCTATATCCGCAAAGATAGAAAAGGATTGTAGGGAGGTCGATACCCAGCCAGGTTGACCAACACTACCCTACTAGGATAATGACTATGGAACCCTCGATGCATACCGGCCATGCAACAACACTACCGATTAGTTACACATTTACATAGAAAATAAACTATCCTAAACACAAAATGGTAGGACGAGAATCTCGGCTCTCGGGTGTGAACGGTGAACGTTGAGACTAACTTGAACTCTAGTAACTAATTCGCAGTATTATCGCATGTCGATCGCAAGAATGAAATGATGTTCAGATTTATAAAAAACGAACAGGCAAACAAATACTAGTGCCTGGAATTTATTTCCAAACAAATACAAATAATAAAAATAAAAATAATCCCTATCACCATGCATAAATAAACATGTTAAAATTAACTGTTACACACGTCAAATAGCTCTACTATTTGTAGAATAAGTGTTTCTGAATATTCTCGTTACAGCAATGTAACGATATTAAGTTTCACAAAATGTTTACATAAAGTGACAGTCACCCTGTGGCTGTGTCATTGAAATGGTCTGATTAAAATCAGCTGTTCACTAATGAAAATGAAGTTAACATTACAAAAACCCTACATTATACACGGGCGTGCGTAGAATGTAACTATCTACACTAATAATAGTGTTATTAATAATATGTGATTTAAATATTTACATTATTTACGGATCTCGTGCTTCACACGGTTTAAAAATTACCATTAACACTGTCAGTCGTGCTCTGACAGCTTCATAGTGTCTCTGTTACACAAACAGTTCTTTGAACACTGCTTCTACCAACGATCAAATTCTCAGGTACTTCTAGTGGTAAGTCATAATAAAATAAGCCTGAGTATCAAACAATTAAGTTAAATACAGCTTGGAATGTCGTGTCAATAAATAAAACAATAGGATAAAGAGCGATGCGAAACTACTTAAAAACTCTATACATCACGTGGATCATATACAAATACTCTCAAACATAAACAATTCAAACATTAACCTCTGTGTTAGCGCTTTTACTCATCTTGTAACAATTCGTTGCTCCACATAGCAATATGTTCCTTCCTTCCGCAATACAGTGAACAATACTTATCAAAGGCGTCTCACTGCGCTCCAAACCTGTCATACTTCCTTCCTTTCCTCTCTATAAACAATCTTCACAACTCCGCACGGCATTACTTCCATAAAACACCCACCTTGCTACACACTTGTAGAAGAATTAGTGATTTTACTAGATAACTACGCTAGAGTATGTTACCGTTCAGAATGCACCCCTAACTCTCAAATCCTGTCTAAATTATTAAACATCGTGCATCAAATTACAACAATTACATGTTCGTTCACATTAATACAATTCACAGAGTACTTCTTATTCCTTTCATTAGCGCTATTCGTTCTCTATGATCCATAACAAACTTGTTCATCCACGTTACCAAACGTTAACAATGTTAATTTGTAGTTCGCTCGTCTTTTAGCTGTTAATAAAAATAAATCCATATCCTCTCGCTTCTGGTGTAAATTTAAATATATAAATAATTCATATTTAAGTTGTTTTTAACATACAAGACCGCAGGTAGACTAACATATCTCCTGGTCTATTCATCTCAGTTAAACAATGTTTATACTATATAAATAATTCATGCTTTTGGGCTAATGCCGTGTGTATTTTAAATTTAAACCATACGTTTCGGAGAAATCTTGCCTCCTTCTTCAATGGAAATAAACAATGTGGCCAAAGAAAGTATATCAATGAGATTACAAAAATATAGATAAATTCCTCTGTTCGTCACCAGAGAGCAGCTGCCAGAAATTACTGTATGGACCTTGGTGGAACGGCGGACTGAGAAGTTAGTAACGAGAAGGTAAAGGGGGCAGTGTGAAAATATAGAAACTCCTCGAAGAATGAGGAGGGAGGGGGATGTGGGAGGGTTAGATGGAATAAGGAAACATAAACAAAAGGGAAGTGTATCTGAACGATACCTAATGTTATACAGTCGACGGCGAAAAACAGATGGAAACTCCTCCAGTGACGAACAAAGGAGATCAAATCCAGGCTCTGAGCCCTAGAGGGAAAATGTACAATTTTAAACATGTGAAGAACAGAGAGACTGAGAGGAACTATCTCCCTAGATCCTTAATAACTGGTAGCCAAGTGTCACTTAGCTGATATCCAGTGTCTCTGTTAAAATTATTGGGATTTTTACGAATTTCAACTGCCTCCCTTATAATTCTAGACCAGTTGTGCTTAACAAGGGCAATCGCATGAGCATCCTTGAAACATACATCGTGCCCTGAAGACAGGGCATGTTCAGCTATAGCTGATTTGTCAGGTTGGTTTAGACGGATGTTCCTTTGATGCTCTTTGATGCGAGTTGCAATGGACCGTTTTGTTTTCCAATGTAGACTTTTCCGCAAGTACATGGCACTTCATACACCCCAGGTTGTAGTATTGGGGACAATTTATCTTTGTTTAATGCTAAACGTTGACCAATTTTCGTCATAGTGCCGAAAACTGTTTTTATCTTGTGCTTGCGGAGGATCTTAGCAACGCGGTCAGTGGTGTTGTGAATATAAGGGAGGTAAGCAGTTCCTCTCATGTCGGAGCTCTGAGAAGGTTGTTTCAAGGATGCTCATGCGATTGCCCTTGTTAAGGGGACCAAGTACTCCCTATACGAACAATGTTAATTTAGTAAAACTTGGGGGAGCTCATCTTCCAAAGTATTGCAGATAGAGCAGTGAAATTTTATATTGTTGTAACAGTTGCCTTTATCTCTGTGTTAAACGCATTTTAAACAAAATTAGTTCATCCATTTTATTTTATATTTTACTTTTTTCATGTAAGTAAAAAAACCAAATTTTTTTCTTGCACATGAATTTTTTATGAGCAAAGTATGAATTAGTTTATAATGAATTTGTGTTTAACATGGAGATCAGTGTTAGTTTCAAAAGTGGTATTAGTTTTACCCTTGTATCTTTCGTAGTTTCCAAGATGAGCACCCCACACCAAAAAAAAATAATGTTTCCAGATATTTAACTTCAAAGTTAAGTTAGAAAAGAACATGTGCTTTTCGTGGTTTAGAACTTTCCAGCTCCATACTCTGGATCATCCATATCTTCCTTCCTCCGTTTGGCTCCTCTCCTTTTCTTTCTTGCTAATTTGGTCATCTGTTGTGCCTGTCGATCAGCATTTTTCACACGCACGTCATCCATTTTCTGAAGCTGATGTATGGTGTTAAGGCCTGGTTCAATCCCTAGGTGGGCAAGCACTTGTGCTTTTCCAATGTTTCCCATGTTGAAGCACAGAACACTTTCCAGCACCCCAATTTTAAGGGTATCATACCCAACAAACACATTCTTGGGTATTATAGTCCATATAATGTTGTTAAACGACTCATTCGGGTTCTGGGTTTTGCCATGTAACCATTTTCATAGCAGGTCTGGTTGAGCCAAATCCCAATATATGGGTTTTATGGCATGTAAAATAGGCTCAGGAAGGCCATGTTGCTTGTAGTTTGCCCTTTCAGAAGAATTATACTTACACCATGAATCTGTTGGGCAGAGTCCATGTTGAGGTTGATTGTCTGTCGAGAGCTTATGAAAATATGTGCACCACACTGCTTTTCTCATCTTTTCCAAGTCATGCACATTTTCTCTTATTGATACTCCCTTTCACAATAATCACATTTTATACATATGACACTAGCAAGGCCCATTCGATTGTCAGTGTTTTCATGCACAGATATGCAATCCACATGATTACAATACTTACACTCTACAAATTGTCTCAAAGCTTCAGACAGCAGTTCAATATCTACAAACTGAAAACCTGTGGTCACTTTATTTACATCTGTATTAATGTTGCCAAATTTATTAAACATAGATCTTGAAGAAGAAATTTTCCTCCTTGATGCACTTGTAGGACTATCTGTACAGTCAGAGTGGACCCACTGTTGCTTGTAGGCCTAACCTCACTTTCAATATTATTTCCTTCACTGTTTCTTACACTTCCACTACCTGCACCACTACATTTATTACTCCTTAAAGATGTATTCTTGTTCTTATACTGATTTCCATGAGTTTTTCTTCGGCCAAATTTCTTAACATTACCCATTTTTCTCCGGCAAACAAGATAATATGGTTTGTATCAAAACAAATAACTCCCTGTGTTATGGATCAAAATATACCAACTCCCTGTGTAAAAACAAAAGAAGGTGACATAAAGACAGTAGGACCAACTTCAGCTACGTTAATTCCTCTTTAAAACGAGGGTACGCACATCAATCTGACACAAAAAGTAACGGAATAGAAGTTGATAAAGTGAACTTCATATGAAAAGGGGCGTCACCAAGGTTACAAGCATGCACTAATTGTTAAAAATGAGACATTTCCAGATGGATTTAGGATATGAAACTCTAGAATTACATTTATTAGACATCCCTCAGCATGAAAGTGAAAAAAAATAAAAAAATAAAAATTCATCCCATTTAAGGGTACTTGGTTCCCTTAAGCACAACTGGTCTAGAATTATAAGGGAGCCAGTTGAAATTCGTAAAAATCCCAATAATTTTAACAGAGACACTGGATATCAGCTAAGTGACACTCGGCTACCAGTTATTAAGGATCTAGGGAGATAGTTCCTCTCAGTCTCTCTGTTCTTCACATGTTTAAAATTGTACATTTTCCCTCTAGGGCTCAGAGCCTGGATTTGATCTCCTTTGTTCGTCACTGGAGGAGTTTCCATCTGTTTTTCGCCGTCGACTGTATGACATTAGGTATCGTTCAGATACACTTCCCTTTTGTTTATGTTTCCTTTTTCCATCTAACCCTCCCACATCCCCCCCTCCTCATTCTTCGAGGAGTTTCTATATTTTCACACCGCCCCCTTTACCTTCTCGTTACTAACTTCTCTGTCCGCCGTTCCACCAAGGTCCATACAGTAATTTCTGGCAGCTGCTCTCTGGTGACGAACAGAGGAATTTATCTATATTTTTTGTAATCTCATTGATATACTTTCTTTGGCCACATTGTTTATTTCCATTGAAAAAGGAGGCAAGGTTTCTCCGAAACGTATGGTTTAAATTTAAAATACACGCGGCATTAGCCCAAAAGCATGAATTAGTTATATAATAATCCGGGCCGTGAAAGCCTTAATATGCAATGTTTATACTATAACTGTTTATAAATATAGGCATCATTTGACCACAATTGTCAATACCATGATCCTATTTTATAGTGTATATTCGTAGTATAAATAGTTCAAGACTATATAGTTGTCTAATAAGTTGTATTCCGCTATAGGAATTTTATAACACTCCAATTGTTATAAATAAATATATCAGATGTATATTGACATCATAATGTTTGTTACATAGAATTATAGCATCTCACAATAATGCTTTACTTGATAACAATGCAATATAGACATATCCATGTATACTTTCGCTGTTACGCATATAAATTGTTAATAACAATTATAATGTTTAAATGTTCTTACAATTTGTCAATATTTACTCTTTCCTCTCCATAATACAGTGTAATCGAATAATCGAATAATCTCTTTGAGATAACAAATAAACAAATAGTCGAATAGTCAAAACATCATCGAATTATCTAAGCATTATCGAAGCATTCAAGCATTATCGAAGCATTCCTTTTATAAAACGAGTATCGTTCCTTCAGAATAAAAATACGAGAAACGCAAATCTAAGTTAAATATGCATAAAATAACGTCTTAAACGACACACGAAGACGTATCAAAAATTAACAACGAAACTCTAAAATTTAAGCTATTAAAAGACAAAGAATAAATATAAGAATTTCTACAAATGAAGTTGGTCACTCCAAAAATGGATCTCTACTACTACAGCAAAACTACAGACATTTGATCAAACGGTTGTTCTACCTTGAGACGTCTTCTACAGCCAGGGAATACCTCTATCAGCTGTCCTAGATGTTCCGTTGAAGCTGTCATCGCTCGCCTCCTAACGAAACCAGTTACTGCCAAGGCCGTTCAATTCAGCTGCGGACGACCCCAACTCACTCGGCCTGCCATCACCTGTTCTGCGTGTCGGCTTGAGCTGCTAACGGTAGATGTGTCATCTTCGCGGCCAGCGACCTGGTAACTACGATTCCTAGATCGATTGGCTGCAAACGGTATTCTGCTTCTTATCTCTGTCCTGCAGAGTGGTCTCGACAATGTAGATCCGCAAGTCCTGAGTTGACATCTCGTCCTGGTGTAGTTGGACATCTTGCTCGTAGTGCAGAAACTCATTTTGGAATACTGCAAGTTGTTGCACAGTTGTAGCTGTGTCGTCCTTGAATTTCCAAGTCACTCTGACCTCCCAATCCATGGCATAGATTAACCTCCTTTCATTTTATTTAGTTCTCCATAATTTTCTCTTCAGTAGACGTAGAATAAGCTTTTCCTCCCCGACTTAAGTTTGCTGCCATCGTGTAGACAGTAATGTAGATTGTGATGAAATACTGCTGAATATATAGTTGAAATCGTTGTAGCAATATCGTTGCTTTCAGTAGATAATGCTATTAGTTATTGCTTCTCTGTGAAGTGTCGTTTATAATCGAAGTCTCGTTCTAATGCTGTAATACTTTTATACACGCTGCTCTCTCCAATAATAATGTAAATGCGTTTCGCCGGCTTCTCTTCCTAATTTCCTCGGCGATGCCTGGGTTGTTCGATGGTACAACGGTTCCTGTCGACCGGGCTTATGTTGCGTGCAATAACTGCTTCTTTGCTGTGCGCGTGCGTCAACGCGTTCGCTCGTGTCCAGTCGCTGTGAGAGAGTGCCCGCCACGCTTCTTCTCCCCGCGGCGCATGTCACTGCTCGCCTAGCTCTGCTAGCCTCACACACATGTATATTAATAGAAATATACTCATATTTGCTCTATTATTCAATAATTTATATTTCTTTTCAACCAAATAAATTTCATATTGCATTCTACACCTGTAGATGTGCTTATTTCTCTTTATATCTGCCAAATTTATATAAAAGAGATTCCCACAAAAATTATGTGCTATTTTTGGATTGGCTGTTGAAATATTCTGAAAAAGGCTCCTGGGTCTAGCCTCTTCTCCACGGGTCGTGTGCATTGCTTTGTTATGATTGCCTTGCCAACCAAAACTGGTTTTCTAGTGCAAAACATGAAGCTTTGTACAATTTCCAGCTCCGAATGATCGAGCTCTTCCTTAGTTAAAATCTCATTCACCAGAATATTTTCAAATAATAAATTCCTCAAAATGCTTCAAATTTCTCCAACATACTTTCATCATGCTTCATTTGCATCCCATAATACATGTATATTTATTAAATTATTATAATTCCGAATTTCCAATTTTTGCTTTCAATGGTGCACAAGTCGTTCGAACCTCGGCTCGGTCAAAGGTCCTAAGCTGGGCTGAATTCGAGTTCAATACGGTACCGTATGAAGTTTCTGTGCCAACGTTTCTTCTTTTAAATTCTTGATATTGTCAAAATAAAGGTTTGTGTAGATTAGTAGCTTATATAAAATAGTTTGTTTCCGGATTATCCAGATTGTCGATCATCTAGATTACCTCTGGTCCCACCTAGTCCGGATAAACAAGATTTTTGTTTACCTAGGTACAGTAATATCATAATACACTTGAGGATTCTTCAAGTAATATCATATGTAATACAGTATATCATTTATATAAAAATTAAATTCTTCTTCTTCCCTCGATTTTGTACATCTTTGGACCACGTAAAATTACCCTTTGCATTCCCTGTCTCTTATATCCTTTATCCTTTCTTGCCTTCCAGTATATCTTCATTACTTCACTTTGTCTCCTTCTGTCTTCCGTCCAGATGTTAACCCGCTTCTTCTTTTCCTTCTCCTGGAAACCCTTGAAATTTTTTATCATATTTCTGAAAAGTGGTCTGTCCTGAATAATGCCTATTGTTACTTCCATTTCTTCCATATCCCTTTTTTATACTTTGTACCCATTGATTGCCATTCTTGCTTTTGTATGCATGGCTGAAAATTTGTTTTGTGATTCTGGTGTTATTCATCCTCATTACGTGTCCAAAGAAATTAGCCCTCCTCTTTCTGATCGTATCGTATATTTTTTAAAATTTCTTTATTTTTGTAGAGGTCGTCAATTTTTCTGTATCTGAACTCTCCGCTTTCTGTTTTTAATGGTCCCAATATTTTTCTAAGTATTCTTCTTTCCTTTTTCTTTAGCTATTCTATTTCACCTTATTTTAAAATGGAGAACATACATTCTGAAGCATGGAGACTTTCCGGCTTAATTACCGGATTGCAATGTCGGATTTTAGTTGCAATACAAAGATATTTCTTATTGTAGGTATCCTTCGTCAGTTGAAATATTAGATTTTTTTAATGTAATAATAGTCCACATATTTCACCTAATATTAATACATAAATATGTACATATTTGGATGTTGATATTACGTTAAAATAAAACTAGCCCTGTTGATTATACAGGCAACACTGTAAAATGGTTCTAACATTGGTACCACTACCAACCACTTTCAGGAGCGTTGATGTACAAAAAACGTTGTGAATCTAGAATATTCCAAACAGTGAAGACCATAACTCATGTGCTATTATAGTTTTGTTCACAGGAAGGAAGCTCTCTTACAGTAAGGACACTTTATGAGTCCCATTACTTGCTGAACACACTGTAGCGGTATACGGGGAGGCTAACTCTCTCCATTAATACGTCACGCCCTCAGCAACAGGTTGCAGATTTAGTCTTAGCTCATCCCCCTCCTATCCCACTACTAGCCGGATCAAATAAGTCTCTCTAGCTTATATTATACAGTACGTTCTTAAAATATCGACCAATCTTCGTGCTATAAGTTGTTATTATTGGTGGTAATTTGTAGTGTTTTGAAATCAGTAATTTTGTATTTTGTAGCCTTTTGAAAATTAACATATAATTTGGGTTATAAAAAGGCATGAATATAACCATGACTGCCCAATTCCCCATTGACATAGTTTAATAGCCTTCTTCTTTTGCTTTAGCGTTTGTCCCGCCTCGTGGCAGGGTCCGCTATTTGAATCCGCTGTCTCCACTTTACTCGGTCATGGGCCATGTCCGGATGAAGGTTGACGCCTTTCAAATCCCTGTGCAGTGTATCGGCCCAACATTGTCTCGGTCGCCCCTTTGGTCTTTTCCCGGCGACCTCCAGTGTGTAGCCCTGTTTTGCAATGGTGTCCGCTCCTGACCGTAGCACAAGCCCAAACCATCGCTGACGACCCTCACGCATTTTGTTACTGATTGCTGCGATACCAAATCGTTCCCTTATTCTTTCATTGGGGATGTGATCCAACCTAGTAATGCCTGCTGCCCATCTAAGCATCTTGGTCACCATGGCACTTAGCCGACGTTCTGCTTCCTTCGTGGTCGGCCAACATTCGGTACTATAAAGCGCTACGGGACGAATGACAGTGCGGTAAATCTTCGATTTTAGGTGGTATTTCATCTGGCGATCGCACATGACACCTGTCGTTTTTCGCCACTTCATCCACGCAGCATTAATTCTTATGTTGACCTCCTCGGTGAGACGACCTTCAACAGTTATCGTAGAGCCAAGATACTTAAATTTTGTCGTTCGAGGCAGATCATCGCCGTCGACTTGGATTGTTCCGATTTGTTTAATAGCCTATATTCTGAAAATTAGTACCTTAGACAGTAAAATGTATTTTAATATAGAGTACTGGTTTCAGCCACATTGTGACCTTTCTTAATAGCAAATACACACACTCTGTCTGAAAAGTTCGGTGAATGGGTCTATATTACGAACGGATTGTTGGCTTACCTGAAACAGCCGTTACTGTCCTTCGAAGTAATCCCCGTGGATGGTTATGCACTTCTTAGAACGGCTGTACAAGTCCTGGCATAGTCTTTCTGAGGGATTGCCTTCACTTGGGTCATCACATTACGTTGGATGTCGGAAATGTCCGAAAACCTCTGGCCCTTCAGGGCTTTTCGGCGACCCTGGACCCCGATACTCCATACTTTAACGCTGGCCTTCGAGGTCATATCTCGGGCACCAGGTCTCGTCACCCGTGACGATGGTATTCAGGACCATTCCATTCCACGGAACATTCACCCTTCTCACTGCCACCCGTCAAACAGGTGTGCACGTTAGGTTGCATAAAATCACCCTTATCACTGCCGCCCGTCTATTAGGTGTGCAAGACAGGTTGCATAAAATCACGCTTCTCTCTTGCTTTCAATTTAGAGTTTTGACGACCCAAACTGAAGGCTATCCCTAAAGAAGACTATGTCAGGAGTTTCCAGAACTTGTTCAGTCGTTCTCAGAAGTGCTTAACCATCCACGGGGATTACTTCGAAGGACAGTAACGGTTGTTTCAGGTAAGCCAACAATCCGTTCGTAATATAGACCATTCACCGAACATTTCATACAAAGGGTGTATAATAAGTTTCAAGTCGAGTTGCAAGTCTTACAATTAATTTTTCTTTCATAAGATAAGTTGTTTTAAAAATATTACTAAAAATTAATAATTATTTAAAAAGCTAAAAAAAATACATTCAAAACCAGAAAATCAGTTAGGTTACACATTTATATTCAAGGTGTAAGATATAGCTTTTGAAAGAATTAAACAGCTTGAAGTGGAAAGTACTAGTGATGTGGATATTACATATTCGTAGAGGCTTCGGTGGCGTAGTTGGTAGTATGCTGAACTGCTGTGCCCAAGATTGCGGTTCAAACCCGGGTGAAGTCGTCGGATTTCTTAAGAGCGTTAAAACCCTTCAGCATACCTTCCTTCGGAGGGGAAGTAAAGCTGGCGGTCCCATGTCATAGATATGACATGTAAAAGACCCTTCCACTAACTAGTGTGAAGCTAAATTTCTAGGTTATATTTCGTTGGAACGCTCTATAAAAGTTCCAACGTTCACCACTAGGTGCCAGTGACATCTGGTAGCGAAAGTTGTAACTACTTGAAATTGAACGGAACTTGTAGCTCACCCCATGGGTGCCTTATTGAATCAGCTTTAGCCTCTGGTGAGCCAAACATGTCCTCGGACACTCCCGGCACTAAAAGTCATACGCTAAATAAATATATATTCATGCATAGAAATTTTGAAGTTAGTGTGTGTTATCTGTAATTCAGGTAAGGACTGCAGACGATCAATTTCAAGTAGTTCCTACTTTTGCTACCAAACGCTACCGTCAACGACACTCAGCGTGCACTTGGCTACTGGATGTCACCGCAACCGGCACCTGGCGGAGAGCTTTGGAACTTATAGAGCGTTAATAAAATCTAACCTGAACATTTATCAATACAAAATAATTGTAGTTAGTGGAAGGTTCTTTTACATGCCTTAAATCTGTGACTTGGGCCTGCCCGGCTTTACTTCCCCTCCGAAGGAAGGCATGTTGAGAGATTTTTAACGCTATTAAAAATCCAACGACGTCGGCCGAGTTTGAACCCGTGGTCTTGGGCATAGAATCTCAGCATGCTACCAACTACGCCACTGAAGCCGTAAAAAGAAAAGAGAACAACCTTTGTTATAAAAAAAAAGAAAGTAAGACATGCAACTCGACTTGTATTATATATTTTCTGGTGAGTAAAGTCACAGTGTGGCCAAAACCGGTACACTATAATAAAAAGTAAATTTTGTTGACTTAAGATATTAATTTAATCCCTCCCTACATTATTTTGCTAAGGTCCCATTCCAGTTTTGTACCGAAAATAAGGTTCCATTAACACCAACCTACACATATGGGGTACCTACAGGTTCAGCATAACCCAATGCGTAAGCGAAACGCACTCACTTACTCTTTAAATGCCTCAAATTAAATAAATAACTTAAAACATGTATATTTACAATGAAATAATGAAAGATTGCAACACGGTAACCATGGTAACAGGTTCACACAAGTCCATCTATTTCAAGACGCAATGCAATTCCAATTATTACATTACTGTGAAAGTTTCCAGACGGTTAAAGGTTATCACTGAACCAAATTAAGCTGTAAAATTCATCAATACATACAGTATAATGCGCTTAAGGGGGTCAAGGGGCACTCTAGATTTTTTTCACGCAATTTTCACGGGTGAGTGTGGTACGAAAGGTCTTTTTCAGCCAACTATAAAAGGTCTCCGAAAATCACATTTAAAGGCCCTTAAATTAACAGTGTCTGTGATATTACCAGAAAACTAACTTCGCTCTGATATACCTATGAAGGAATAACAAACCCCTAACCACTGCACCAGTAGCTGAATTGATAAAGTCTGATTGTTCATACCAAGGATAAATCAGTCATAGCATTCATGATTGAGATTCTTCAAAGTGTACTCTTTACAACGGGTAATGTTAGTATTATTTTGGATTAAATATGACAAATGGGTAATGTATTTTGAAGTGACATTTACGTGAATTTAAAATCACATTAGTTGATGGTTAATAGTGAGATAAAAATGCGTGATGTAAATTCTGTATTTATTTTAGCCTTAGAACCACACTGGAATACTTGCAGGACTGTGGGATCACTGGTGACCCATTTCTAAAAAGTGATATAGGAATTCATTTGGAATTTATTATTTTAATTTTCATGTTGTATCCCTTCTCAAGGTACGGTTTGGCTACAGCGATGATTGCTCGGCGCACAAAGTCATAAAAGCGGTTTCCCTAGCCAGCGATCATCGTCCTTCGTCCACTGCCTCCTACAACAGGATCACTTTCACTTCTCAACAGCTCAGTAGCCTACTCTTTGCTTATGCAGGTTCGTGGGGGGTAAATAGTAAATACTAATCAGCTGATCATCGTCTGAAATAATATAACGTTGCCAGAATGATCTTAAGCAGAATTACATCAGCGTTAATATTGCTTCTTTTAAAAGAGGAAGAAGAGATGCTGATCGAATTAGGTATATGTACATGGAGCGAAAAAGACTCCAAACTAATAGTTGTGAGCGATGTTTGTGCAACATTCTGTACCCAATAAATAATAATATGTACAAAACTAGGCGTACAGAAACATGTTTCAATGCCCTGATTCATAGACACCTGCTTAGTGACCAAATAAAATTTAAGGAATACTCAAGACCAGTGGTGTAACTTCGGGGGGTGATCAGAACCAATTAATGAAAATATTAAATATTAATCTTATGAAGTTTTTAAGTTTGAATAAAACCAACCTTTGGATTGATGACATCTTTGAGCAAGGGATATGAAATCATCATACCATGTGTTACATGATAACTTATGTTACCGTGTGTCTGTCCTAAATAATATGTATTAAAATACTGGTGAACAAATAAGCACACATACTACCACGTTTCTGTGACAAGCAACATAATTTATTAAAAGATTAAAAATTATCAGTTTATTTTGAGAAATTACAGAATACTGTCTGTATGGAAGCCATGATACTGTTTCCCAAAGAGAGGAGAGCTTTATCGTTATTCTTTTGTTCACGAAATGGCCAGCGATCATTGCTGCCAAAATGCAATGAATTGACGCCAACGGAGATCGCTGAAGGGAAACCAGTCCCATTTGTTTACATGCGTTCATAAAGCAACGAAGATCGCCAGCGATGTGCGCCCGGCGATCGTCGCCGTAGCCAAACCGTACCTTTTGTGACCTAGAGAGTCGCACTTGTCTGCTTCTATGCACTCACAATTATATTCTATTGATTAATTAACCTTTTCACACCCAAGTATCTTTCTGCTTATGCATGCCCCATCCGAGTTATAGGTTGGGGTTTCTAGGCCGTAAAGCAAGTGGTGAATCCCTGAGGAATACGATGATGTGGTGATGATTGGGGGGCCTAACTACACCATGGTCGGATTTTTACAAGTGACAGGTCATAGGACTCGGGGTGACGCCCCCTTTCCTATGGATGACCTATATCCACCCTAAAATTAAAAAAAATACCCTTACCCGGGGGATAAAATGATTTTTTTTTGTGAGCATGCGCAATTAGGGCTTTTGTAAGAGAGCGGGCTTTTGAAATGATTATTTATAGATGAGTTATTAAAAAAATTAATGAATCCAAAACTAATAGGTCATCGGCTTTTTATTGTCTCGCTAACCAATAATCGAATTTAAAACATATAGGGTGTCGTAGAACTCGGGGGGAACCCTCTTTTTCTATGGACCACTTACAGTATTTCCACCCCCAAATAAAAACTAACCTTCCTGGGGTGAAATAGTGACTAAACTCGGGACCGGGAGAGAGCGGGGCATTTGAAATACAAGTTAACTCGTGGTTGGGGCAGCGGAAACACTCGGATGTCCGAGTTACCTCGGGCTTGGGAGTGAAACGGGTTGCCTTGTTTGAAATAACAATTTACTGAACACAAACTATTAACTGCCATAGTTTAATAAATTATCACTATTCTTATGCATACAGGAACATACTGTAAAACAAAAAATAGCACACAGTTGTTAATTCCAACCATTCTGCGGAAACCTAGGCCCTGTCATCATTACACTCGCTGCAGATTACTTGTCAGTGTTCTGCACACAGACTGCAAGAATAATACATCTTGGTATTTAACCCATTATAGGGCAGAATATTAATAAACATATTTTATTTGTATTTATTTAAATTTAATTTTAATTATTTTAACCTAATTCTGTTTTCTTTATCATTTTAATGTTCATATTAATTTTTATAATTTTTATATTTTTTATAATTTTACAATTGAGTTTATAAAATAGTACATTATGCAAAGAGCCTATAACGGCAATAATTAAGACACGAGTATGTTTATAGAACTGGCGTAAGCGAGTTTTATAATTTCCATACGAGTGTCTTAATTACCATAATAGGCGAGTTGCATACGACTGTTTATGTTCAACGATAATTATAACTTTTTGATATATTTTAACATAAATTTTCATAAATATCTCTGGGATTCAGTTAGTGAACAGGGCGCGCTGGCTTTGCTGACTGAACAGAGCGCATGCGTGGGTCAAGGCACTCCAAACGCAGAGACCATTCACTTTGCTTGCCAACAGAGAAATATGTTGGATTTTGAGCGCATGCGCGAAGGTATCCTTACCTAATTGGTCACACAACTGTTTCTTGAGCTCTGATTGGTGGGAGAAACTGTTTCATAATGAAAAATAGTGTTATAATGACCCTCATTATGATACAGTTTTCTGACACATAATGTTTACATTTCGACATCGTCGAACATAAATATTTTTATTAGTCTATTATTATTATTACTTTAATTTTATGGGCTTAAATTTCTAAATGTGTGCAAGCATATTTAATCTAATTCTAGTTTTTGTCATAGTCAATTTTTATTTTTTTATTGTAATTATTTTTATTTTTAAAAATTTCAGCACCTTAGGCCAAGGATATAAAGATTTTTTTTTCATAAATATTAACATTTCCAAAAGAAATTCATTTATATATGACTGCATGATTTAACCATCAGCAACTTTGACAATATAGCAGGTGGTTAATATACCGACCACTAAGCTATAAAGGGTTAAGTTGCAAGGGTTGACAGTATTTTCACAAGTAGACATGATTAAATTGAAGGATAAAACAAGGTACCTCGTAGAAAGTTTTGTTACACACCATGGGGTAACAATATTCCAAACGTTTAAATAATTTAGTCACATCAATAATTATTCCAACATTGAAGGTATAGTTCTTAATAAGAATTGTACACCCGCCTGAATCAATACTACAAAGAAAATTAATTATTTAACTTGTTTTTAGTACATGTTTCGAGGATTAATTACATTCTATCCCCTTCAACAGCTAAAAAACATATTGAAAGACCAAAATAGCACGTAGCACAGTAATAAGATACGTTATTAAACCTAATATGGTGCACCATATAATTTAGGTTATAAGATCAGAATAAAATGAAATGAAATAGATGTGATGGTGATCAGCTTGCAGGTGATTATGACAAACTAGTGGACCCGTGCGAGACCTCTCGCATAATGGATTGTGTGTGTCCCCATGTGTACAGACTACCCGCTCGGTTTAGTGCTCTGCGGGCTGTAGGCGATAGAGTTCTTTCAGGGGCTATCGTCTTGTTTATTTGTTTAAAAGCACTTTATAAACAAATAAATATATTTCCGTTGACTTTTCAAGAAATGCAAGATTTTTCCTGTACTATTGAGACGATTTGGAAGATTTTGGTACAAACCACACCTTCTAACTCCTTCTGGTTTAGGAGCTTGAGTTTTGTGATACATACACCTTAGCGTATTATATAATACGATAGTAGTTCCATATTGAAGCTTAAAATGGTAGATTTGGAATACCAATATTTCACCAATCCGTGTAGGTCTATAATTAATGAAGAGCCTGTATGCTTAAAGGTCCATTTTTAAGCCTTATCAAATCAAAGCAGCTTGAAGTAGCACGACGTGATGGAAAGTGATCTCTTGGTAAAGAGGGGTTAGTTCAAAGCATATGGTGTATGAGTTTAGGACAATGTTACATTTAGAAAATGATTTGTATCTTAATAATTAATTAATAATTAATTAATTTTCTTTATAGTATTGATTCAGTCGGGTGTACAATTCTTATTAAGAACTATTCTAGCATATCAATACGGAACCACCATGAGTCATTTAAATAATGTAAACATTGAAGGTAGATGAAATAACAGCAAGCTAACGGCATTTGACGCATGCGCAGAAGATATCATAAAATGGTTCTAGGGTTAAATTAATTAGGTTAAAATAATTCAGAGGAAAAAATTTACGGGCTAAAGCATTACACAGAAAATATTCACAATTCCAGCCCTTCAGGCTAGGAACATAATGTTGGAAACATGATTTGAGAATTAAGATTTCGAGATGACAAAAAAGAAATAATAAACTTTACATCAATTTATTGAATTTCATACGACAAAAGATCCTCAAGTGGCTTCGGTGGCTTAGTTGGTAGCATGTTGAACTGCTGAGCCAAAGATAGCGGGATCAAACCCACCGAAGTCGTCGGATTTTTAAGAGCGTCAAAATCCTTCAGTGTACCTTCCTTCGGAGGGGAAGTAAAACCAGCGTGGCGGTCCCATGTCATAGATTTATGGCATGTCAAACATCCTTCCACTGACTATACTTGTGTGAAGCTAAATTTCTAGGTTAGATTTCGTTGGAACACTCTATCAAAGTTCCAACGTTCACCACTAGGTATCAGTGACATCTGGTAGCGAAAGTTAGAACTACTTAAAATTGAACGAAACTTGTAGCTCACCCTATGGGTGTCCGCTGGAAGCAGCTACAGCCTCTGCCGAGACGAACATGTTCTCGGACACTCTCGGCACTAAAAGCCATACGATAAATAAATAAATAAATAAATAAATAAATAAATAAATAAATAAATAAATAAATAAATAAATAAATAAATAAATAAATAAATAAATAATACCATTGGCGTAACTAGGATGTACTTCTGGAGGGGATGAGCGGAGTCAAATCTGAACTAATTGCTCCTTTTTGGCTCTGTGTTTGTTGCTTTCTACATTTTTTGCAAAAATCGAAAGTAGACTTATGAGATCTACACAGGGCCAAAAAATGTGTGACTGTCTGTGTGTCTGTGTGTGTGTGAGTGTGTGTAATTTGAATGTGTGCCCCCCCCCCCCCTATCGATTCGAACACGGTGAAACCGTATTGAACGAAATTTGGTACAGGGGTAAAACTAGAAGAGGGCACCTCAGTGTCATGTTTTATATCGCCACCATCTTGACGGAAACGTAATGGCGGCCAGCCAAATGTTCAAAGCTTAAATCAAATTACGACTAATCTAATCATCCGATCTCTACCAAATTTGTCAACAAGATATATTTGTATGGCGAGCGTCTTTTCACTAAACTATTAGGTCATCAGCCTAATAGTTTACATATGGTGGCCATGTATGTGTGCAAATCGATTTCCCCTATCTATTCAAACACGGTGAAACCGAATTGAAGAAAATTTGGTACAGAGGGCACCTCAGTGTCATGTTTTATATTGCCGCCATCTTGACGGAAACGTAATGGCGGCCACCGAAATGTTAAAAGATTAAATCAAATTACGACCAACCTAATAATCTGCTCTCTACCAAATTTTGCAACAACATACCTTTTTGTAGGAAGCATATTGTTAACAAACTACAAGATCATCAGCCCAATAGTTTGCAGATGGCGGCCATGTATGTGTGCAAATCGATTCCCCCTATCAATTCAAACACGGTGAAACCGAATTGAGCGAAATTTGGTACAGAGGTAGCACTAGCAAAGGGCACTCCAGTGTCATGTTTTATATCGCCGCCATCTTGACGAAAACGTAACGGCGGCCACCCAAATGTTAAAAGCTTGAATCAAATTACGACCAACCTAATCATCTGATCTCTACCAAATTTTGCAACATTATACCTTTATGTATAAAGAACCTTTTGAACAAACTACAAGGTCATCACCCAATAATTTGCGGATTGCGGCCATGTGTGTGTGCAAATCGATTCCCCCTATATTTTCAAACACGGTGTTCAGCCTAATTGAACGAAATTTGGTTCAGAGGTAGCAATAGCAAAGGGCACCTCAGTGTCATGTTTTATATCGCCGCCATCCTGACGGAAACGTAATGGTGGCCACCCAAATGTAAAAAGCTTAAATCAAATTACTACCAACCTAATCATCTGATCTCTACCAACATTTTTACAACGACATACCTTTATGTGAGAAGCGTTCTTTGACCTAGCTACAAGGTCATCAATACAAAAGTTTGCATATGGCGGCCATGAATGTATGCAAATCGATTCCCTCTATCAATTCAAACACGGTAAAACCTAATTGAACGACATTTGGTACAGTGGTAGCACTAGCAAAGGGCACCTCAGTGTCATATTTTATATCGCCGCCATCTTGACGGAAACGGAATGGTGGCTGCCCAAATGTTAAAAGCTTAAATCAAATTACGACCAACCTAATCATTTGATCTCTACCAAATTTTGCAACAACATACCCTTTAGTGGGAAGCATCTTTTGACTGAACTACAAGGTCATCAGCCCAATTGTTTCCAGATAGCGTACATGTATGTGTGCAAATCGATTCCCCATATCAATTCAAACACGGTGAAACCAAATTGAATGATTTTTTTTTTACAGAGGAAGCATTAGCAAAGGGCACCTTATATTCAAGCTTAATATCCGTATAGCACGTTGTATTTCAACAAGCTACTACAACCAACATTCAATTATAGCCTACTCCTTGAAAAGGACAAAGCGATATAACAGTACCCCTGCATTTAGGAGAAAGTAGGCTATATGTTCTTTACTGAACATCTTGTTTAAAATTATTTGGCTCTGGGGTTGGGATTGATCCCACTAATCACCCCCCGTAGTTACGCCACTAGGTCTAATGCTTGGTGTCCATGTATTGTTTGACGAAACCTTACGAGTATCGTCTGTCTTCGTCTTCAGATGGCAAGGTTTGCGTTTCTTTAATAATAATGTTATTGGTTTTACGTCCCTTTTAACTACCGTGGCTTTTAGGGACGCCGAGGTGCCGGAATTTTGCCCCGAGGGGGATCTTTAACGTGACACGGATCCCTCGCATTTGGACACCCTTAATTAACAACTGGCTGCGCCAGGATTCGTTCCTGCAACCTTGGGACCAGCAAGAGAGAACGTTACCGCTGAGCCACGCAGCCAACTGGTTTGCGTTTCTTTGAAGTAATTCCTTTTGTAATTATAGATCGTTTAATGATTACGTCTTCAACCTGTTTGTTGACTCGTTCCAGGTTCGTCGCTGAATCTTACTACTGTCTGATTTTTAATAGTATTATTCCACTTTTATTTTTTATGTATTAACCATACTCGAATATAAATTTAGGTACAGTGAAACCCCTCACATCCGAACCCCGGAAATCCGAAATCCCGGGTAATCCGAACGAGGATCTTTCGACAATTTGAAGTTTGAAAAAATACACGCAAAAAAGTGAAACTTATTTATTTAGTCATAAAACAATCATATACTCTGCATTATGACCGTATTTTACATAATTAGTTGAAAAATTAACAAGACATACAGTTAGCATAGTGTAAAATTGCCTACATAGACTACTTATCCCATCCAGGATTGAGAAACGGAAACGTTGGTTATTATTATTCCGTAGGTAATCACTTTGCTAAAAGAATGAAATAGCAATAGAAACACACAAAATATCACTTAATCTTTCACTTGAAATCAGTTATCTTCAATATTGTAGAAGTGACGAAAAACTTCCCGCGGAGGCAATTGCGCGCCAGCGTCGCACTAAGATGACATCGGTTAGCGTGGCTGCTGGCGTGTTGTTTTACGAAGCGCAATGCGATGTCAACAGCAGATGCAGCTTTAGTATAAATCACATTGTCTGCCAAAGTTTCTTCTTCCTCACTGTCATTAGCTACATTGCCATCATGTTGACTTTGGATCCGAGTCTCTATTTCATATTCGCTGTTTGCGCCAAACCAGCCTGCCTCGCTCAATGTAGGCTACAGTCCTTTACCGTTACGAGGGCTGGTCATTATGTTATGGATATCTTTCGGCTAATCCGAACAAATTGAAATCCGAACAGGCTACAGTCCCAATTAGTTCGGATTTGAGGGGTTGTACTGTATTAGGAAGTCATTTTTGAAAGCCTTTGTCTGGAGCGTGGCGCTCTACGGAAGTGAAACTTGGACTTTTGGTGCAGCAGAAAAGAGGAGAATTGAAGCGTTTGAAATGTGGTCTTACAGGAGAATGATGAAGTTCAGGTGGGTAGATAGGGTTACGAATGAAGAGGTATTAAGACGAATGGGAGAGGAGAGATGTTTCTGGCGACTGCTAATGAAGAGAAGAGATAGGTTGGTAGGACACATACTAAGACACCCAGGAATAGCAAGCATAGTTATGGAAGGAAGGGTCGAGGACAAGAACTGTAGGGGTAGACCAAGGTTAGAATATGTTAAACAGATTGCCTCGGATGTAGGATGTGGTAGCTATGTATAGATGAAACTATTAGCTTGGGACAGGGAGGCACGGAGAGCTTCATCAAACCAGTCAAAAGACTGAAGTCTCAAACAACAACAACAACAACAACGTGTTGGCCGCATGATAATAATAATAATATCGTATGCCCTCGGGTGCTTGGTGCAAGCTTTGTTAATTGACACCCAGAGGGTAGCTTGCATGTCGAATTTCGTCGTTCCTTTGAACGCTATGAAAGTCAAGGAGGTTAGATATCTAAACTCCTTGACACTACAGCGTTTTCAAGTAGAGAATGGAGGAACTTTGTGTTGGCGGAAAATCCCGAGATTAATTTTGCCATTGAACTCGGCCTACTGAATTCAAATGGGTTCTTTAACATGCCAACAACGTATGACATGAGTATCGTGATTTCTGTCGCCATTCAAAAATCACTTACCACTGCCAGGGGCGAACCTGCAATCTTGGGGTTGGTAGTCCGACACTATAACCACTCACCCACCGTGGCAAGCTGGCGGCATGATAACAGACACTAAACTGACAAGTCATGGACACCAAGCGTTAGACCACATCCTTTGTCTAACTCTATCACTACAAGGACTACTGTCAAATCAAAATCAAAATATCTACTTCCGTTTTGAGAAATTCAAAAATCTGCTTCCCACAAATTGAAGATAAAGAATAAAGAATCAAACGATGGATTAAAACAATCAAATTTAAATTTTCATTTAAATCTGTGAAACAAGTTCCATTTTAAGAACAGGCGTTTTAGCATGTTTTTTTTTTTTTCAAAATGCCTTTGAAACTGGAAGTTGTATGACTCTCCCTTATTATTCCCGTTTTCCAACGGGGTCGGGGATGAGATGCGATGGAAGTCTTTGTGGCGATGATTTTTACGGCCGGATGCCCTTCCTGACGCCAACCTCATGAGAGGAGTTAATGAGAGATGAAATGAACGATGGTGAATGAAACTGGGCAAGGATGTGGAAGGAAGCGGCCGTGGCCTGTCAGAAGGTACCGTCCCAGCATTTGCCTGGTGTTGAAAATGGGAAACCACGGAAAACCATTTCAAGGACGGCCGACGGTGGGGCTCGAACCCACGCGTCTACCGAGTCAGCAGAGAGCTTGGCCCCATGACCTAATGCTGCGCGTTAGCCAGCGTAGCCACTACTGTCGGTCCTTTGAAACTGGAAGTAATTTTCAAAATTTTATTTTTAAATATGATAGAGCTTTTGAAAACATACATTTTGACATATTTCCGGGTCTTCTAGATTTAAAACGTTTGGCTCAATTGTTAAAATAGCTTAACTTTACGTTAAACCAAAATTCGATCATAAATAGTTGGTGAGAAAAGTATTGTTGTTGATTCTTTAAGGGGCTTTGCAGTATTTTACTAACGTATCCCCGTCTACTTGAGTGTGTGTAGAATTTGTTTGATAACCTGTGTCACTGTGATGTCTGTGCTTGTGTATGTATTTTGTAATTAAGGTAGGATTTTGGTAGGAAGCGGCCGTGGCCGCCCCCTCTCGGCATTTACCTGCAGTATAAGTGTGAAACCGCGGAAAATCACTTCCAGAATGGCTGAAGTTTTACTTTTCGAGGCTGAGTGTACCCCTCTCTAGCCCTCAGACCCGAATTAGAATTTCATTTTCTAGTCGCCTCCACGAAGCAGCATGGTGTTAACGCTTCCATTGAATATCCTGAGTTTATAGATAATTATCTCGTTATATGAAACATTAAAGAAATTTCATTAATTAAAACATTACTAACGAATAGGTCCGCTACATTTTACGACGTGTGGTCACCGGAGAGACCTGGTACAGGACATCCAATTCGACGACCTGGTCATCGCGGTGAGGAAGAAATGAATAAGACGTCACTAACGCGCCTCGAACTTGACCTAAATCGAGCCCGGGACCCACGGTATTGTCCTCTTATTCACGTAGTCAGACAGTATGCAATAAGGGTTATACGAATATTCATAACAGGCTATGAACAACTGTGTGTTTGAAGGAGTATTTTTTGCCGGCTATCAGCGCCGTGGCGTAGATTGTTCAGGCAACTCCTTAGACATAAATGTTGAGTAGGTTGCATATCACAGTCCCCTTGTTTGAAGAAGTATTGAACGTATCGTGAGACAAAAGTACAGTAGTGCGTTCAGGAGGGTGACAGACATTCTGAGTTATCCTACAGTAGATTGTGAAGAGGGGTGGAAATATTAAGCTGCTAAATGCTGCTGATGACGATAATTGTTGTTTTAAGGGGACTAACATCTGGGTTATCAGGCCCTAATTGTTTGGGTGATAGTGAAAATGTAATGAATTGAAATGAAACTATACCTAAAACTAACTACAGGGTCTTTCATATAAAATAAGAGCGCCAAGCGGCGGCTTTGTTAACTGCTGCTGCGGTTACCTTAGCCGAGCTTTTGGCGCGCCAAGGCCCACTGATTTAAGCGTGTGTACAATCCTATATGATGCAGCGGCCTTGCTAGCGTGTGTACAATGCTGAAATCTTACTTTAGTTAGTTAGTTATTGTTGATGAAACCGAAACCCCTACTTGTGCTAATTTTGTGCGTGATTTATTCGGAAACCGTTCAAGATTCTCGCCAATGTCATCTAGCTCATCCTCTGTTAAAACTGTTCGTGTGCGGTCATGTTTTTTTTTATTGAGCACCGAGCCAGTATTGTCGAACTTATTTGCAATTACGTGAATCTGTGCTAGTGAAGGTGACACTTCATCAGGAAATTGTTGAACAAATGCATCACGTACCCGCCGAGCCGACTCGTTCTTAAAATAAGTTTTACATAAAAAATACGATGTTGCAATCATAACTGTCTCACCATGTTAGCACTTGAGATTTAGACTGGCGACTGAGCACCTGCACGCTTATTGCAAGGTCAAGTTTGGTAATGTCAATCTGTTATTTTTATACAGTCCATCGGAACTTGGAAAAAAATAAAATAATAACAGCCATCGTATGTACTATGCGCGTGCTTTCAATACTATAGGGGTTTCGGTTTCATCAACAATAACTAACTAAAGTAACAATTCAGCATTGTACACACGCTGGCAAGGCCGCTGCATCATATAGGATTGTACACACGCTTAAAGCAGGGGGACTTGGCGCGCCAAAAGCTCGGCCAAGGTGACCGCAGCAGCGGTTAACAAAGCCGCTGCTTGGCGCTCTTATTTTATATGAAAGACCCTGTACATACCTACAACAAAAAACTAACTACATACTTAGAATCAGATGACCTCGGAGTTCCGCCTCTTTAAACAACAATAACTTACATAATTGAAGAGGAAATGGAAAGCAAAAATAAGAATAAGGGAAATGAATGACTGGAAGAAAGGAAATGCCCTCAACCCTCGAAGAATGAGAATTAAGGGACTTGGAAGAAAGGAGAGCCAGGAAAGGCAGATAGGAAAGGTAAAGAGGAGAAGGATCGTCCCAAAGGCAAGGGAAGAAGGAGAACAACCGGACCCAGCTCAAGAAGCCCTCGAGGTCGCCAACTCCCGAACTCACCAGACGTGAGCCCTTGAGGGTGTAGTACAATCCAGGGTGCACCAGAAGTGGTGGGGCTACACACACCCTGTCTCCTTGAGGGCCTGCGCATAAGGCAGGAGATATAATAAAAATACAATCAGAGGTCTGACCCCTCGAAGAATGAGGGATCAGGAAATAAGAGGCAAGGGCCAATTAAGGCGGGAAAGTGAAAGACTCCCTAGGCTTCGGATACCCTAATACCGTCGCGGTCGGAAGAGAACAAGAGTTCACCAAGGGAGGTCGAGAGGAAAGATAACAGAGAGGAGCCCGGCACAAGTAAGTGGAAGCAATGCCGAACTCAGCTGGGGTCCCGTGGTCGCCAACTCACGCCCTACTAGTCGTGAGCCCGTGGGTGGGGGCTGTTAAATGCATTTGAACACTGGCCACAGTTGTCACTATCCACTGACTCATGAAACACGTAGGTTGGTTTCCCACATTCTTTGTGTCATAACTAGAACTAGGATTTTAGCCTATTTTCATTTATTAAAAAATAGGTTTATGAGATCACCTTTTGTCCGTGTGTGTGTGTGTGTGTGTGTGTGTGTGTGTGTGTGTGTATATGTGTGTGGTGTGTGTGTCTGTATGTCCCCACACATAAAATCTAAACGGCTTGAGCGATTTCAATGAAACTTGGTAAGGTTATAGTACTATATTGTCCGAACCCGACCGTGCCCTTCAAATTTTATTACGTCTCACCAATCCAACATGCGAAATTTTTCATTGGCATTCTATATCTTCGAAACTATTACTGATATCACCCTGAAATTTTGTATGTATATAAAGGGCGCTACTAGACGTATGTGGCTCTCAAAAATCTCTTAAGTACAAAACGAACATGGTGACCAAACGAGATTGAAACATTTAATTAGTCTTTTCACGCGTTTTAACTATCCAATCGCTGTGAAACATGGCACAGAAAATGTTTTTACACATTGTAATACTCTGACATCTAATTTAGTTCGGTTGTTTACATAACCTCAAGATGACGGCTGTGCGAAATTTTAAAAGTATGTTCTTATTTCGTGTGTCCTAATGATGCGATCGAATTCAACGTTTGAATAATAAACCAACACAATAATCGTCATCTAATAGTACATAACTCTATGGCCTACATATATAAAAATCCAACCATCCGAAATATTTGACGGTTGTCAATATCTACTAATCTGTGATAGCAATCAAACTGAAATTTTGTATGTTGATAAAGCCTATGAACGTAAGTTTATCTATGAGACTTTCAGTAACCTTGTTGTTACAAATCCAACATGGCGGTGACGCGAAATTTAAGTACCGTATTTAAATGGACGTTTCTCGCGATTTAACCATCCGAGCTCAGTGGAACTTGGTATGATAAATGTTTATATACATTTTAATCCACTGACATGTAATTTATTTCAATTGTTTTCATAACAACAAGATGGTGGCTGAGCGAAATTTTAAAATCTCGTTTTTATTCTTGTGTCCTAATCATGTTATTGACGTTTGAATAACGCAATAATCTTCATAACTCTATGGCTTCAAACCTTCAAACTGACTTGACAATCTCTTTTATTCCTCTCATAATTTCTTCATACGGTCGCTAAGTCTCCTCCTTCTGTCTTCTGAACAGATAATCTTGGGTTTTGTGCTATGGTTTTCATGAAAGCCTTTGAATTCATCAAGCTTCCCTCGAAACCCTGTTCTGTTTAGTAAATCATCTGGATTCATTCCAACTTATTGACAATGGCGTATCTACGGGGGATGATTAGGGGGATCAATCCGCCCCCAGAGCCAAATAATGTTTTAAACACTTAATTTGATGAAAACTTTTATTTTAAAAAAGTTTAAAACAAAATATTAAAAAAAGTTTTTGGATTGATGAGAAACGAATGGATTATATGCATTTATAATTTGAGAACATTTATCTTTACTTGTGTAACATCTTTAGTGTTAAGCACAATGATAGGTGCAAATGAAACGTATAAAATGCTATCGTGTAGGTTTGCTTTCATTGATAGTCATATTTTGTCCCCCGCACAAAGCAAAAAGCAAAATTCAAAAACAAAAGCAAAAACAAAAGCTTAAATCGAACACAAAACCAAAAAACACAATGCAAAATTCAAAAACAAAAGCAACAGTAGAAAACAAACACAAAACAAAAAATAAAGAAAAAAGCAATTTTCACAAAAAAAGTAAAAGCAAAAAACAAACACAAAACCAATAAACACAAAGCAAAATTCAATAACAAAAGCAAAAGCAGAAAAAAACACAAACCAAATAAACACAAAGCAAAAAGCAAAATTCAAAAAGAAAAGCAAAAGTTTAAATCAAACACTAAACCAAAAAATACAGAGCAAAATTCAAAGACAAAAGGAACAGCAGAAAACAAACACAAAACAAAAAAACACAAAGCAAAAAGCAAAACTCAAAAACAAAAACAAAAGCAAAAACAAAAGCTTAATTCGAACACAAAACCAAAAAACACAATGCAAAATTCAAAAACAAAAGCAACAGTAGAAAACAAACACAAAACAAAAAAACACAAAGCAAAAAGCAAAACTTAAAAACAAAAACAAAAGCAAAAACAAAAGCTTAATTCGAACACAAAACCAAAAAACACAATGCAAAATTCAAAAGCAACAGTAGAAAACAAACACAAAACAAAAATTAGAAGGAAAAAAGCAAAATTCACTAACAAAAGTATTAGCAAAAAACAAACACAAAACCAAAAACACAAAGAAAAATTCAAAAACAAAAGAAAAAGCAGAAAACAAACACAAAGCAAGAAGCAAAATTCAAAAAGAAAAGCAAAAGTTTAAATCAAACACTAAACCAAGAAATACAGAGCAAAATTCAAAGACAGAAGGAACAGCATTAAACAAACACAAAACAAAAAAGGAAAAAGATAAAAGCATTATTCAATAACGGAAACAAAAGCAGAGAACGAACACCAATAAAAAATAAAAATAAAAAAACACAAAAATAGAAACAAACACAAAACCGAAAGCGCAATATTTCAGATTTGACTCCACTCATCCCCCTCCAGAAGCAAATCCTAGTTAGCCTACGCCATTGCTTCTTAGAGATACTTTCTTGTTTCTTCAACCAATAGTTATAGTTGTAATATAATTAAACCACGAAATACATCTGTTGTCGAGAGTTGTTTTTCATATGAGGGGCTTGGGCTTCGTGGTCATTTAGCCACGTGTACTTAAGTGTGTATGGAATTTTGTCTAACAACCTGTGTTATTGTGTGGCTGTATTAGTGCGTGTATAATTTATTCAGGTGAGGATTGGGCCTTAAGTAGGAACCATCACGGAATTTGCCTGGAGTAGAATTGGGAAACCATGGAACACTACTTCCAAGATGGTTGGGGTGGGAATCGAATCCACCTCTTCTCAGTTGTGCCTCAGGAAGACCTACAACCAGAATTCAATGTCTTGGCAGAACCGGGAATCTTACCCGGACCTCCAGGAATGCTAGCCTGTGGTGATCTTTTGTCGAGTCAATGGAAGCTGACACCGAACCCTTATTAAATGGTTTGGCGGGACTGAGCGGTAACATAAAGGGGAGGAAAGAGCGCCGATTGGATACCGTAGTGTAGATTTTGGAGGCTGCGCTGAAGTTAGGAAATGGAAGGCAAGGGTTGTTATCTACAGTCTTTCCGTTTGGCCGTGATACCCAGAGGATTAAGGGACTTCTCGGAACTCAACTGACGTCACTCACTCACCCTCTCGACCCGCTCGCCGGACCGGCTGGTGGCGAACAATGACTCACCTACTGGCGCTGTCCCACAGGACTAAAACTTTTTTTATTTCAAGTTTAAATTTACAATTTTCAAGTTTTTTTTACTTCTAGGCTACATAACATTCTACAGTCCAAACTCGAACTTCCTACTTCTTAAACTTTATTTGTTTGAAATTTTAAAACTAGTAGTTGCAATACAACCATAAATGACATTTAATAAACGACAGTTGCCTGCCACGGTGGGTGAGTGTTTATCTTGTCGGACTACCAACCCTAGCTTGCAGGTTCGCTCCTGGCCATGATAAGTGATTTTTGAAAGGTGACAAAAATCACTACATGAATGTCATACGTTGTTGGCATGTTAAAGAACCCATTTGAATTCAGTAGGCCGTGGTCATAATGGCAAAATTAATCTCGGGATTTTCCGCCAACGCAAAGTTCCTCCATTCTCTACAGAAAGCGCTATAGTGACAAGGAGATTAGATATCTAACCTCCTTGACTTTCATAGCGTTCCAAGGAACGACGAAATTTGACATGCAAGCTGCCCTCTGGGCTCAAATAACAAAGCTTGCACCAGACACCCGAGGCCATACGGTATTATTATTATTAACGACAGTTTAAGAAGTAAGAAGTCCGAGTTTGGACTCATTTTCTTTAGAAGTTTATGTAGAATTGTAAATTTAAACTTAAGAAAAGTTTTAGTGGTGTGGTACAGCGCCAGTAGGTGAGTCATTGTTTGCCTCCGGCCGGTCCGGCGAGGGGGTCAAGAGGGTGAGTGAGTGCCGTCAGTTGAGTTCCGAGAAATCCCTTAATCCTCTAGGTATCATGGCCAAACGGAAAGACTATATACGTGTAGTGTTGATTTTGGAGGCAGCGCTGAAGTTAGGAATGGAAGGCAAGGGTTATGATCTAAGAAGGACTATAGTTAGTTTTGGATCTTGTTGAAGGATAGGAAGGGAAATGAAGGGTTACGCCGGAAGAAGCACTAGTCGCCATGACGACGCCACTGACCTGTGGAGTATTGTAATGCGGCCAGCTAAGCCACACTTTACGGAGGATCAAACATCGCTAAGATACTCTGGGTCTTAAGCTGCATTTAATTGGCTCTAAGACGTGGACTGCCTCCCCTTAACTTCTCCTCTCGTCATAAGTGATTCCCTCCCTTGCTGCTCTGTCTGTCTTTCTGTCTGTCTGTCCATCCTCCCGTCTTTCTGCCCGCCTGCCACAGGATTCACTCCAGCTATGTAACGCGATGCGCGTTTTAAGTTTATCAACCCATTACAGAATTTTTGAGAAATAGGCTATGACATACTAAATGGTACAGTGTGAAACATGGAACAATGGATATCTTCTTCTTCTTCTTCTTCTTCTTCTTCTTTCCGACAAGGCCTACTATGAACCAAATGCCAATTTCAATTCTTCCCTCTTGGTAGTTTTCTCTTTGGTGGATTTATTTATTAGTTTTATGGATGACAATGAATACTACTACTGACACAAAGTAAGAGAAAAAGAGACTGATAGTCAATCTGAAAGACTGGACTTTATATCATTTTAAATGCTAGCAGCCGAGTACCAAGAAGGCAGTGCGAGAACAGAGTTTCAAGATTCTATTTTGTTTCTTCACTGCCTACTTGATTGTTCTCGCACTGCCTTCTTGAAACTCTGTTCTCGCACTGCCTTCTTGGTACTCCGCTGCTACATCGTACTATGACGTCACACACTTCAGTGCATTCTCGGTACATTTCGTCCCGTCACCGTAACGTAACGCCAGACCTCAGTGTAACGACGAAGTCGACAAGATCATTTAAAATGATAAAAAAATATTTTAAAAATAACAATCGAGGAAGACTTTTTGTGATGGTGTAAGTAGTAAAATGTACGCAACGTCCAGGTCATTTTCCCCAAATGATATTGATAATAGTTAGTCTAATATGTAATTTACTAACAAATTTTAAGAATTGATTAGAAAGAGGAGTAAGTGAAATACAAGACGCTGTCTATATCTCATTGGCTGTTAGAGAAGCAGAGAGTAATCGTCTTTTGCCGCATAGCACTGTAGGAAAATAATCGAAGCACTTCGGAAAACCTCAGCTGCCCTGAACTCCTGAGGAAGTAATAGTGTCATTTTTAAACACATAGCCTGTTCGATATTTCGTCCTTATGTCTATTGGCCTAAATCTAGGGAATGGAGAGGGCTGTCCAAATTCCAAGAAGTCAGTGCCACCTGCAGAGTTCTAAAAGGTAAGTACCTATACATAAAATTTGGTTTAGATAGGTGAAACGGTATAGATATGTTTATGTTCGACGATATCGAAATGTAAATATTATATGTCAGAAAACTGTATCATAATGAGGGTCATTATAGTACTATTCTTCATTATGAAACAGTTTCTCCAGCCAATCAGAGCTCATTCATTGACCAATTAGGCAAGGATAGCTTCGCGCATGCGCTCAAAATCCAACATGTCGGACATGAATTGCATGATTTGAAAGTTCAAATTGGATATCGGATCAACCTTTGTAGTTGCAATCCCAAACACAAAGACAAAATCAGCACGAACCTTTACGGTAACAAGAAAATTCTATGACATATGCAAGAATTTTATGAATCTACGTCCAGAAGTTAACAACACAGCATCCTTCTATATATATTACCGACATGGAAAGTGCACCGTCCCATATGTTCGCGTAAATAAACTGGCGAATATGAGACAAGAAATAGCACTGTACCTTAATATCCCCAACTCTAATTTCTACACAGCGCATTACTTTCAAACGACTTCGGTGACAATATTAGTGAATGCTAGTTCTGATCGGCTCTAGACATCATGCAGGCTGTAAACAATAGCATTGCCAAGCAATGTAAATGGTCTCTGCTTTCGAAATTCTTTGACCCACGCATGCGCTCTGTTCAGTCAGCAAACCACCCAGCGCGCTCTGTTCACTAACTGAAGTTACTGAATCCCACAGATATTTATGAATATTTATGTTAAAACATATAATAAAGTTATAATTATCGTCGAACATGAACAGTCGTATGCAACTCTCCTATAATGGAAATTAAGAAACTCGTATGGAAATTATAAAACTCGCTACGCTCGTTTTATAAACATACTCATGTCTTAATTATTGTCATTATAGGCTCGTTGCATAATGTACTAATAAATAACAGAGAGACCAACATTCAGCTTTATATAATTATTGTGGGGTTTGAAACCATTTTTCAGTGTTGCCTTAGTAAACAAAAGTTTGGTGCTTTTCAGTCGGTCAACACGAATGGACGCAAAAGAGTTGGGTTATACCCTAATCTTGAAAAAAATTATACGAGATTAATAAAATACACTAGGATTTCGTTTACAGAACCCAATATTTCTTCACTCTTAGACTATCCTGCTTCTTTCTATGCTCAGACCACTTCGCCCCAAATTTCCTTTCCACTCTTCCCTGGAATCCTTCCATACTTAACACCTTCTCTCGAAAAATCTAGTAACAGCCAAATCTCTCTGTCCTTATTGTCTTCTTATCTTATATTATTTCTTTCTAAATCTTCCTTTACCTCTTGAATGCAGCTAGTCGTTGACCTTTTTTTCCCCAAAAGTACTTGAATTTCCTTATTGTTAATCTGAAATCATCTATTCTGTAAATATGTCCAAGAAATATCAATCTCCTTTTTCTTATCGTTTCCTTTATCCCTGCTGTATATTTCATCATTAGATCTTAATTTCCATACTTCGTTTGTTTTACTGAGCGTAAGATTTTTCTTATAATTCTCCTATCTGCTACTTCAAGTTTGTCTTTATTAAATACTAGGCATTCACTCGCATATAGACATTCTGGTTTTACCACTGTAGTTAGTGCCGTATTATATGATTTTAGATAGGCACTTTTTGATATAAACGTTCTTAGTAATACCATATGCTCTTTCCATCTTGTGTACCCTTTCTTCTATTACAAATTTGTCTAAACGATTTTCTTGAATTAATTCTCCTAGTTATTTGAATTTTCTTACTTTCTCGACTCTACCAATAACTGTTGTCAGAAGGTTTGGAGCGTTCTGGATGTTTGTAATAACTTTTGCTTTTTCTACGGAGATTCTCAAACCATTTTTTTTTTTACTGGATATTGCTTGCAAGAGATTGATTTGCATTGTTGCATTTGTTAGGCTGCTTGGCAGTACAGCAAAATCATCTGCAAATTGGCGTCTCTTAAAGACAGAGTAGTTAAAAGGGCCGTAAAACCAATCACATTATTATTATTTATTATTATTATTATTATCTGCAAATTCTAAGCAATTTATTTTAATACTGTTGTTATTTCTCTCCAAATTTACCAGCGAAATGCTATGTTCTTTTAGTTTTATTATTTATTTATTTATTTATTTATTTATTTATTTATTTATTTATTTATTATTCGCTAATCGGCCAACTAGGGACCACGATAAGTTCCACTATACATTCTGGCGTTTATTAAATTTACGATTGATCCAGTAGATTTCCATTAGCTTGCTGTGTTGAGCACGGCGTTCATCCGACCACTTTGCACCGGTTGTCCATTTCTCTTCTCGGAAAGTCCCAAAAGTCACGATGCTTGTTCGGAAAAGGTCTCGTTTGTGCGCGTCATATGGTCATAGGCCCATTTCTTGGAAATCTTTCTTGACATTAACGTACCAGGGAACTGTTGTTTTTGGTTTTGAGTCGAAATTGTTAAATATACGTTTTGCCCACCTAGAGTTGTCCATCCGTCGCAAGTGACCGTAGAAGCGAGCCCTGCGTTTGCGCATTGTGTCTGTGATCTTTTCTATCAGGATAGATTTCTTGCCTGGGTTTTCTTACGTGGATCCCGTTTTTGTACTTTGGACCAAGTATGTTGTGGAGGATCTTTTTCTATTTTTGCTCTAACTTAGCAAGCGCACATTTCTGAGAATAGACCACTGAGGATCACGCTACAATTTCATTTCTTCTTCGTCTTAAGCATCCTCTTCCTAGAGTATTCCTTCATATGGACGCTGTGCTGCTGCTTCTGTTTATCTGTCCAGGTTCTTCCAGTCTTCGTAGTTCTTCAAAATTTTGAATATTGATCCGAAATATATCCCTATCTAACAACTGAACTTCCTGACACCCAATATATGGACTTGATGCCCATCCACCTAGGCTAAAGTCAAGAAATAGCTTCCCCTAAACAACCAAGGATCGAACGCGGATCTCAGAGGTAACAGCCAAGAATGCTAGCCACTACACCACGAGACAAACAATAAAGAAAGAAAGAAAGAAAGAAAGAAAGAAAGAAACAGAAGAAATTTAGTCCACTCAGCCTCGTGAGGTAAAACGGAGTGGGTTTCATTCCTATCTCAGCCATCCTGGAAGTGGTTTTCAGTGGTTTCCCCACTTCTTACCCAGGAAAATGCCCGGTTGGTTTCTATCTTAAGGCCACGGCCACTTCCTTCCCAATCCTCACCTCAATTGCAAATATGCACACTAATACAGCCATCACAATAACACAGATTATCAGACACTCACAGGGGTAAATAACCACGATGTCCAAACCCCTCAAATGAAACAACAGCAACAGATATCACAATGTCTTGGGTTTGATTCCTGTATGGGTACTTTTGGGCTTATTTAGAAAATGCAATTTCTCGATAATTCGTGGACAAAATAAATTAGTAAATAAGTAAATAAATCACGAAGTCGCGGCGTGGCCTATCTTGAGCAGGTTCAATAAAATGGGACTCTGAGGGGCGATATAACTCCAGTGAAGTAGTCCATCATCTGTTATGGACTCTGAAGATAATCTCCCCGTCCCTTGGCAATCGAGAGCGTATATCGACACGTTACGGTAACAGAGCGTGTTTATCTGGAGTTTACATGGCAACAGCAGCGTCTCTACCGGTCAAAGTCTAAGTTACTACACACATACAAGACCTAACGACTTTCTCCTTCCTTCACTGTGTGTGATACATGGTGACAATTTTATTCTGCTCCCGCAAATTACAAGTAAGTTATACTCCTGAAAGATAGACAACACTTCGAACAACAACACGATCCATGGAATATGACACAGCTACCGGTATGCAGAAGATAATATTGTTGTTGCTGCTTCGTTTGGTTGGTTGGTTCTTAAGTTTAGGGGATGCGACAACGCGGTCATGTAGCCCCGTGTACTTTGGGTGTGTGTAGACTCTGTCTGATAACCGGTGTTAATTGTGATGACTGTATTAGTGTGTGTATCTGTTTTAATTCAAGTGAGGACTGCAGACGGTCAATTTTCAAGTAGTTCCAACTTTTACCGCCAAACGCCACCGTCAATGACTACTAGTTCAGAACTTAGCTACCAGACGTCACCGCAGTCGGCTCTTGGCAACGAACGTAAGAACCTAAGAGCGTTGTTTACATTCTTAACCTATACAATTTAGCTTCACACAAGTGTAATTAGTGGAAGGTTCTTTAAAATACCATAAATCTATGACATGGGAGCGCCGGCATTACTTTCCCCTCCGAAGGAAGGCATTCTGAGGGATTTTTAACGCCCTTATGCTGCTTCGTTTATAATCTTCTTCGGTTGGCCAGTGGTAAAGTACGGCTTCATGATCCCATAATCACAAGTTCTATTCGCGTCCGACGAAGAGCAGAAAATAGTAATCCATGGCTATAAGAGGCTATTAGTACGAGGCTAATGTACTCATTCCTCCCTGCCCTAAGCTAATCGTTTAATCTCCACGATTAAACGAGACAATCTACTTAACATATTCTAACCTTGGTCTACAGTTCTTGTACTCAATCCTTCCTTCCATAACTAAGTTTGCTATTCCATGGTGTCTTAGTAAGTGTCCTACCAACCTATCTCTCCTCTCCAACTCATCTTAGTACTTCTTTTTTTTAACTCTATCTACCCATCTGATCTTCATGATTCTCCTGTAACACCACATTTCTATTCACTTCCATAGAGCGCCAAGCTCCAGACAAAGGCTTTCAAAAATGACTTCCTAATACCAAAATCTACATTTGATGTCAACCGGCTTCTTTTCTGTAGAAATGCTTTCCTTGACTGTGCCAACCTACTTTTTATATCCCCTTTGCTTCGTCCATCACTGGTTATTTCGCTTTCTAAGTAGCAAAAGTATCCTACTTCCTTTAGCTTTTCACCTGACAATTTGACATCCATTCTGATTTCTTTCGGCTGCATTCCAATATTTTTGTTGTATATTTATTGATTTTCATCATGAGATATTTCCTCAAGACGGTGTCTATACCATTTAAAAACTCATTCAAATCCTCTGGTGTGTCGGCTAAGACGGCGATATCATCAGCAAATCTCACAGTTGTAATTAATTTTACTTGAATCTTTATTCCTACTTTAAAGTTTTCTCTAGTTTCCTTCGTTGCTTGTTTAATTTATAGGCTAAATTGAAAAGTAAGGGTGAAAAGTTGCAGACGTGGCTTACACCTCTCAGAATATCAGATGCTCTCTCTTGTCCTTCGGCTCGTATGACTGCTGTCAGGTTTCTGTATAGATTGTAGAGCACCCTCCTATCCCTGTTCTAAAGGGAATTAGCAAAATAATTAAATGCATCTCTATGTCTACCCTTTATTAATACCGTTTCCAACGGGGTCGGGGATGAGATACGACGAAATTCCACATGAGTGATGGTTTCTACGGCCGGATGCCCTTCCTGACGCCAACCTCACGAGAGGAGTTGAAATGAATGATAGTTCAAAAAAACTGCAAATTTAGCTACACACTACCAATTGCAGTGGTAGGTTCTTTTACATGCCATAAATCGAATATGACATGGGCCCGCCGGTTTTACTTCCCATCCGAAGGAAGGCATACTGGAGGATTTTAACGCTCTTAAAAATCCAACGACTTCGGCCGGGTTTGAACCCACGATCTTGGGCATAGCCGTTCAGCATGCTCCCGACTACGCCACCGAAGCCACAAAATAATTAAATACACGAATTAGATATATTTAATAACTAAATAAAAAATAACAATAGAACGAATGAATGAAGGAATCATAAACAAGAATTGAAAAATTAATACATTAATAAATAATGGAATAAATGAAAATGAAAATCCACAGCCTGCTTCCAGTCTCCGACCGGGTCAGGAATGGAATGAATGAAGCCCCCATCTAGCGGCGAGGATATGAACTGTGCCGGCTGCCGAGGCCTGACGCACTCCTCTGGGGGCAATGATTAAATGAATGACAGATGAAATGAAATGATAGTGGAGAGTGTTTCTGGAATGAAATTGTGACAGGGAAAACCGGAGTACCCGGAGAAAAACTTGTCTGCCTCCGTTTTGTCCAGCACAGATCTCACATAGAGTGACCGGGATTTGAACCACGGACCCAGCGGTGAGAGGCCGGCGTGCTGCCGCCTGAGCCACGGAGAATGGAATAAATAAACATAATAAAAGAAAACTAATACGAGTATAATTAAATTTCTAATTCAATAAACGAAGGCTTAAATAAATTAAACAAATTCGTTAATATAAATATATATATATTTTACTTCGTCATGGAAGCTCCCAAAGGTTTTCATAAAGAAACATGTTAATTAAATAAATTAATAAATATATACATAAATACTTCTACATACAATAACCGTATTTAAGTTAATATTTGGGGATAACTGCCGTTACGCGCTGAGCTCTGGGAAGCAGTGAACATGATATGTACTGATCAGTTCAACAAATGGAGGTATCTCCAAATCCCAAAAAAAATTCATCACTGTGTCTTTTTCGCTACTGAAATCTGGAAATCAGGCGGAATATAAAATATGTGGAAATAAATTGGATACGGCTTCTCAGGTAAGAGATTTAGGTATTATTCACGATAATAAACTGATATTCTCTTCCCACATTGAATATATCAAATCTCGCTCAATGCGCAGTCTCGGCATTCTATGCAGATTCACAGAAATTAAAGACCTCACTGCACTTCAGTTATACTTCACCACATATGTTCTCCCTATCCTAGATTTCTCTTCTCCAATTTGGTTTGCAGCGGCTATAAACAATATTTCTAAATTGAACAGTGTCTTTAATTTCTTCATATCAATAGTCAAAGCTCGCAATCCTTCACTAAGGCACTTAGCCAAATCCGACATTCTAAATCAGCTCAATGTACTCGACTTGAGAAGCCGTCTACAATTTACTGACCTGTGTTTCCTACTAGCCTACTTCCCACTCCACGTTCCCTCCCGTTCAACACGTCAGCACCATTTACACCACATACCTCGCCCACCTCTTGAAGTACAGAAGCGCTCTACCTAACCTTAGCAACTCCCTTCCAAATACTGTCATAGTCTGTCCCAATAGAACATTGAAACATAACATTAGAACATCCCTTTCATCCTCGATTCATACCCCCTCCCCCTCCTGACCACCCACTACCCCAATCATTCCCTGCGGCTTTCCCGAGAGTTGTCTTTTGCTGTCATCACTGTCATTTGTTACCTGTTATTGTTGTTGTATTTATTAATATCATTTAAAATTGTTCAAATATTAGTGAAAAATAACCCTTTCATGGTTGTATCTAATAAGTATCAAATAAATAAATAAATAAATAAATAAATAAATAAATAAATAAATAAATAAATAAATAAATAAATAAATAAATAAATAAATAAATAAATAAATAAATAAATAAATAAATAAATAAACAAATAAATAAATAAAAACAAAATAGTACATTATGCAACGAGCCTATAATGGCTATAATTAAGACACGAGTGTGTTTATAAAACGAGCGTATGCGAGTTTTATAATTTCCATTCGACTGTCTTAATTACCATTATAGGCGAGTTGCATACGACTGTTTATGTTCGACGATAATTATAACTTTATTATATGTTTTAACATAAATATTCATACATATCTGTTGAGATTGTCGCTAGAATTTTGTGATCGGGTCCTGCAGTGGGTAGGATATCTCTAATTTCCAAGCTCTCTGACCGACCGACGCATGCGCTCTGTGTGCTTCAATGCCATATGTGCAGATTGAGCACCAGTATTCAGTAAATATGTCACCGAAGTTGTTTCAAAATAACGCGCTGTGTAGAAATTGTATTTGGGGATATTAAGGTACAGTGCTATTTCTTGTCTCATATTCACCAGTCTTGTTACGCGAACATATGGACGGTGCACTTTCGGTAATTTATATAGACATGTTGGATTTTGAGCGCATGCGCAAAGGTATCCTTATCTAATTGGTCAAACAACTGTTCCTTGAGCTGTGATTGGTGGGAGAAACTGTTTCATAATGAAAAATAGTGTTATAGTGACCATCATTATGATACAGTTTTCAGACATATAATAGTCAGGGTCGAACATAAAATGATTTACGTAATATTTACATATTCTCAAAAAATTAATACATAAGATAATGAACAATAAATATCATTATTATTGTTGCATTCAAGGGTAGAAAAATGAGGTCATCTGACCCTATAAATATCATAACCTGTCCCCATAAACCCACGGCAGTACTATTTAATCTCGCATTTTCTCCCTTCATCTTGTATCCTTATAAAACTGTTATTATCCGTGAAGAATGACCATGTTCCATCTTCCTTGCGGCTGTATTAAAGTGGATCAGAGTAAGAAGCAAGGATCACAAAGCGGTGTATTTTGTCATGAGGACTCCGGGAGAAAGAGAAGGCGCATCTGTCCCTGTCCCGGAGCAAATCCCCGGAAATCTTCCAGAAACGCCGCTGGATAAGTCTCACTACTTTGTCTCCCTTGCTAGCTTGTTCGCTTTTCTTCATTCTTCTTATCTTGCTCTTGGAATCTCCTGCTAACAACTCGTCCTTCCTTCTAAGTGAAAAACTTGTTGGGGAGTACTCCTCTTTCTTGTCGGTCAGTGTTTCATCAGAGTGGGCAGTGAAATCCATCCAAGAAAAATGATCTTCAGTCGGCCAACACTTAATCAGTAAACCCAATATTTATTTATTTATTAAATTGGTTGGTTCTTAAGTTTAGGGGCTACGACAACGCGGGCATGTAGCCTCGTGTACTTTGGGTGTGTGTAGAATCTGTCTGATAACCAGTGTTAATTGTGATGGCTGTATTAGTGTGTGTTATCTGTTTTTTAATTTAAATACTACAACTTAGATTTTTTGAAATAGTTCCTACTTTTGCCGCCAAGTGCCACCGTCAACGACTACTAGGCCAAGTACAGAACTTAGCTACTAGACGCCACCACAGTCGGCTCTTGGCAACGAACGTAGAAACCTAAGAGCGTTGTTTACATTCTTAACCTATCCTATTTAGCTTCACACAGGCGCAATTAGTGGAAGGTTCTTTAACATGCCATAAATCTATGACATGGGACCGCCAGCTTTTCTTCCCCAAAGGAAGGCACACTGAGGGATTTTTAACGCTGTTAAAAAATCCGACGGCTTCGGCCGGGTTTGAACCCGCTATCTTGGGCATATAAGCTCAGCATGCTACCGACTACGCCACCGAAGCCGCGAATTCATTCATTCATTTATAATTTTATTGTGTTCTTTGTTCAATTATTCATTTTTTATTATTATTTATTTATTTATTCGTTTATTTGTTTATTTTTCTATCTATTTTTTTAAATTATTTAATCGATTCTACCCTTCAGGTTGGTGTTTCCCACGGACTCACCACTGCCGCCTCTACGGGCAGTGTCCTAGACCAAAGCGAACAGGGGTCTCATGATGGGAAGGGGGGGGGGGGGCAGATTGGGATAGGCAAGAAATAGGGAAGGAAGCGGCCGTACCCTTATAGTAGGGACCACGGAGAACCACTTCGAGGATGGCTGAGGTGGGAATCGAAACCCTCTACTCATTTGGACCACCCAAGGCGGAGTAGACCCCATTCCAGTCCTCATAGCACTTTTCAAATTTTGTAGCAGAGCCGGGAATCGAACCCAGGGGTGGCAGCTAACCATGCTGACCGCTACAGAGGCGAGCAGTTATTTATTTATTTATTTATTTTATTAATTCTTTATTAATTTGTTTTATCATTTACTTATTTATTCATTCGTCTATTTATTATTTCTGTATTTAGTTACCATTTGTTTTAATTATTTATTAATTTTTATTTCTGTATTGAAACGCCGGCCTCTCACCGCTGAGCCCGTGGTTCAAATCCCGGTCACTCCATGTGAGATCTGTGCTGGACAAAACGGAGGCAGACAGGTTTTTCTCCGGGTACTCCGGTTTTCCCTGTCAAAATTTCATTCCAGCAACACTCTCCACTATCATTTCATTTCATCTGTCATTCATTTAATCATTGCCCCAGAGGAGTGCGTCAGGCCTCGACAGCCGGCACAGTTCATATCCTCGCCGCTAGATGGGGGCTTTATTCATTCCATTCCTGACCCGGTCGGAGACTGGAAGCAGGCTGTGGATTTTCATTTCTGTATTCAAATATTCATTCATTAATTTATTTATTTTTATTTATATTCTCCTTTTTTACTCATTCTGTTATTTATTTATTTATTTATTTATTTATGTGTTAATTAATGAAATTAATTAGATTAGAGTATTTATGTTCGACCCTGACTATTATATGTCAGAAAACTGAACTATAATGAGGCTCATTATAACACTATTTTTCATTATGAAACAGTTTCTCCCACCAATCAGAGCTCAAGAAACAGTTGTTTGACCAATGAGGTAAGGATATCATAGCACCTGTGCTGAGTTCCAAGACATTGCACTGCCTGGCCTAGTTTCATAGTGGGGTATCGAGGAGGCCATGGTCAAATACAAGGTATTCTCTGGATCACATGCGCTTTGTTCAGTATTTAAAACTGGCGAAATCTCGACTGGTATTTATGAATATTTATGTTCGAACATAAAATAGTTATAATAATTATCGTCGAACATAAACAGTCGTATGCAACTCGCCTATAATGGTAATTAAGACATGGAAATTATGGAAATTATAAAACTCGCATATGCTCGTTTTATAAACATACTCGTGTCTTAATTATTGCCATTATAGGCTCGTTGCATAATGTACTATTATGTCATACATCTTGGATGTTTAAAGGTAATATAGGCTATTCTACACAAATATCTGAAGGTGGTTTCGGTGGCGTAGTTGGTAGCATGCTGAGCTTCTATGCACAAGGTTGCGGGTTCAAACCGAAGTCGGATTTTTAAGAGCGTAAAGTCGGCGGTCCCATGTCATAGATTTATGGCATGAAAAATAACCTATCACTAACTGCACTTGTGTGAAGCCAAAATTTGTAGGTTAGATTATTTGATAACGCTATATTAGTTCCAACATTCGCCGCCAGGTGCTGGCTTCTTAAATACTGGAATGATTGAACCTGTTCTAATACCATTCCATTTGTGATCTTATTTTCCTATTCTCATTACTTTGCTCTTGCTAATATTTTTTTCATTCCAAATGTATTAGACATAGTTGTAAAGGACAGTCTTCAAAGATGTATAAAAAATACACAGGGTGGCGCACGAAATGTGTCACCATTTTGTTTCTGTCGAGACGAACTCAAAGGAACATATTGTTACGTGTTAGTCCTAGTAACACGTTCGTGAATTGGATCACAGTAGGTAGAAAGCACAACACAATTGGCCCTTTAAAGAAATAAGTCTTATTGTAGGTCTAGCAAGTTACAGTACACCATAAACACTTGGAAACCAATGGGCAGTCTCAGTCAGGTCCCTTCCTTATGGAGTTCACTCACCTCCTTTTCACTTGCTCGCGCAGTTAATCCCTCAATACTTAGGTACACCCGTTCCTGGCTAGAAGTAACGGCACTCTTCCTCATGTAAACAAGCCACAGTCCGACACTCACTTGTTCTGAATGTACACTGTCTCACCGTCCCCAGGCAAGGAAAACAGTCCACTGCGTTTCGCAATCCACACAGCACTTCACCGCACTCCAATATCCTCTGTCACACTGGAAAACACACTCACTCGCTCATAAACACAGTCCTCAAAAACTCGCTCCCCTCGATGGCCATGTCGCTTATATAGCGGGGCTGGTGACTCAATGGATGTTTCCAGAGCAGTTCAGGATTCACAGCTTCTCGAAAGTTCCATTTCTGGGTGAGCTGCGTAGATTCTAGACCATGCCCTTTTGTTCTTACAGCCCTGTTGCGTAATACGCTGGCAACACACAGTCTGGAATAGCCTGGGGCGGCATGAGTCACGCGCGGGCGACGAAACTGTCTAGCAATTGTAACAATATACTACCATGGAGTACACTCTGTGGAGATTTATTCTAACGCAGCACCTGCTCAATATGTCCACCATTGTGATTCCTAATTTTCTTCAGATGAACACCCATGTTAGCGATAACCCTGCGGCTCATGTCTTCCGTGATTTTACTGAAAGTTTGAAGAATAAGGCGTCTGAGTTCCATTAAAAAATGTGGATGTTTCGGGAAAATTGTTTCCTTTAGGTACCCCTAAAGAAAGAAGTCACATGTGTTGGGGTCTGGGCTATTGGAGGGCCAAAATTGTCCGTCATTGAAACGATCCGGAAATGTGAGTGAAATGACCCGCATGTCGAAACGCTCGTTCAAGAAATCAAAAAAATGTTTGTAGTGTGTGCCTATGCTCCATCTTGCATGAACCACAGCGTGTTGAAGGGCAACGCAGCAGCATGAAGCTGTGGAACGAAGTCATTGCGGAGCATTCTCAAATAACGCTCACTGTTCACAGTTTCTTCCAAGAACAAAGGTCCAATAAGTCCGTGGTTGGAAATTGCGGCCCACACTGTAATCCTCGGAGCATGATATTGTCGTTCATGAAGCACTTGCGGATTTTCAGTAGCCTAAAAGCGTACATCTTGTTTGTTAACCACACCGTCCAAATGAAAATACGCCTAGTCTGAAAACCAAACGTTGTTGAGATTTTGTTCCCTATCCTCCGCCCAGCGAGCAAACAGTAGTCTCTGCCATGAGCTTCTGAGCAGAGGTCATCTTGTAGGGTACATCTGGAAGTCACTTTTAAGAGTCCGTTGAACGGAGCGTCTGGATATGCCCAGTTGCACTGTTGACTTTCTATACGATTTGCCGGCGCTTCTCTGTCAGGCGCGGATTCAAGGGGGGGGGTCCACGGGGGTCATGACACCCCCCCCTCCAAACGGAGAGCAAACTTTTTTGCAAACTCAAACACAATAACCAGACAAATAAAACGTAACGAATTTTAACTGAAAAACAGTTTTTTCATTTAATTCAATACTGAAAATATCTTAATCGCAATTATTGTGTTCTGTTACAACTGTACATATTTACAACTTCATACCTGTTATATAAAAACGATTATTTATATAACAAAATCAACTCGTCTATTTTGTTTAGCAAACCTTGTGTTTACCGAATCGATGTCTATAGTGATGTCACGATGAATGTGCAGCAATGCACGGATAGGAATTTAGGGCATTTTTTTCCGCACCAAAACATTTTGCCAACGTCCAAACTGCAAGCTTGGTTGGCAATTTAAGCTGTGACTTTCTCCCTTTGTTGGTACCAACTCGACTTGCCGAAACTGTAACGTCCCTCGATACGTTTCTCGAAGATCGATGTAAAAGTCGCAAAACACGCCGTTGCAATTTGTACGAATATTTTTGGTGCGCTAAACGCATCAAATTTTTATCTACGTAGCTTGCAAAAAAATTGGTCTGGTTTTGTACGTTTGGTTATTTTGTGATTGCGTTGTTAGTGATACCATTTTTCTTAACAATTTCGATTCTGTGACCCCCCCAAAGCCAAACTCTAGATCCGCGCCTGTTCTCTGTACAGCAACTCGTACCGCTTCAATATTCTCCGGCGAACAGGCTTCGCTTCCAATATTGATCCTTCCCGTACAAATTGATCATACAGCCTGCAAATGGTTCTCTTGCAAGGGGCCCACCGCGTCGAAAACTGTTGTCGAAACCACCTCTGATTCGCAACATGACTTTTGGCTTCATGAAATAGTAGCACAACTGTGGATCGCTGATTCATTGTTAGTCTTCCACTGTCGGCCATGTTGGAAACACTGGTCTCTAGCGACGGTATCATGAATTACGCGTCATTTCATAACTCATTTGTTTCTCCAAGCTCCACTGTTACTGCTTTTGAGATGCTTAACGAAATATCTGGTGCGACTCATAAATGATGTACGAAACAATGGTGACACATAAAAATTTAAAAAAATGTTGATATTGACAGTTTTATCCGTTCCGAATCCCCTTATGGTGAACGGTTATCTCATATGTGTGATGTGGATAAACGCCAGTGACTCATCTCACTCAGTGAGAACAACAGGAATCTGAGTGTCTGTAAGCTTACTCTACCAATTTGTAAATGAGATGTATTTTGTGTTCTATCATTTGGATCATTCCCCTCGGTTTAGGGGCAAGTAGGAGGCGAAGCACGGCTTTATTCAATCTCCCCCTTCCTCCCCACACTAACTCGCTCACCCTTGTACACATTAAGCAGTCACCGAACCGAAACGGGACGAGATTATTAAATCCATCTCACCCCCTCCCTCAACTCCTCCATCACACATTCTTGTCTCGACAGGTGCGGCGCTTACCGCACTCTCACGCTAAAGGCGTCTTCAACAATGTGGTAGGTAAGTTCAACGCTGCCATAAGAAAATTGATCAACAAACGTTTCATTTAAATTATAATAATAACTAGCAACCCACCCGGCTTCGCCCGGGAACAGTTATGAATGCATTACGTGATAAGTACTTTTTTTTCGATGTCAATGAACTACGACCTATAACCGTTTTACGTGTCGGCATGATGGGTTAAAATCACTGACTGAACTATTAATTATATTATCATGGAGATGCATGTGCAACGAATTCTTGTCAGACGTAATTTAAGAATGGCGACGTGCATGAAACACAAATCCCCCTTACGTCAAATCGTAACATGACTGTTTTTTTTTGTTTTTTTTTGCGGAACAAAAAGTTCACAGGCGAAGTGAAGAAAAGCCGAGTTGCACTTCTTTGGAAACTCCAAACACAACCACTCTTCTCTGAAGTCTTAACTCAACACGACTGGACAGTTTGCTGCTGGCTGTATCTGGGGGTAATAGGCTCGCCCGCTAGCTAGGCTGTAATTGGGGGGGATAAGCTCGTCCCTAGCTAGCTCGTAAACTGTCACCCCAGTAATTGAATGGAGATTGTTGGAAGAAATGGAAACTTAAAAACACTTATAGTTGGCGATGTATTGAAGATAGAGAAATGCTCTCACTGACTTTTTTGTAGGACTTTTCATGCTGAAAAATTCTTACACTCAGAGTATATTGATATTTTAACGGTTTACCCAGCGTAATGTTAAAAAGCGCACTGATAGCAGGTCCCATGCACCATTCAGAAAAGCCGACACGACACGAGTCGGCAGTTTGATGCTGGCTGAAGCTGGGTTGATATGCTCGCTCGGAAGTTAGTAATTTAAATTTCCACTGAATACAGATTGTTAGAAGAAATGGAAACGTAAAAACACTTATAGTGGGCGATGTATTAAAGATAGAGATATGCTGTCGCGTACTTTTTTGTAGAACTTTTCATGCTAAACAATTCTTACACTCACAGTATATAGATATTTTTAACGGTTTACCCATCGTAATCTTAAAAGGCGCACTGACTCCAGGTCTTTCTTTGGCTCAATTCACTGAAATCGTAACTGCTCGGCTTCCTTTGGTCATAAATGAATGTTTTTCTACAGAAAACTTCCTCGAGAAATCCTTTACAGAATGGTGAAAACCGCATCAAAATCATCCAGAGTTTCTCGAGATTACCCGTTACATCCATGAATCAGGGACATGGTTTTATAATACCTAGAACTGGCTGCGTGGTTCAGCGCTAACGTTCTCGCTTGCTGTACCAAAGATTGCATGATCGAATCCTGGCGCAGTCAGTTGGCATTTGAGAAATAAAGGGAGAGAGAGAGAGAGTGAGATAGAAAGAAAGAGAGGGAGTAAGAAACTAAGAAATATAGAAAGAAAAAAAAGAAAGAAATGATGCTTGTTGAAGATGAACATGCTGATGAAGATGTGTTGTTTTGGTGGGCCTAATATCTGGATTATCGGCCTCTAATGGTTTTAGTTAGAGTGAAAATGAAAAATGGATTGGAAACTATAATAAAAACTAGCGACAGACTTACACACTAGAATAACAACTGGGAAACAATGAATAACTGGAATACGGGAAACGAAATATATGAGGAAAAGAAATGTCCTCAATCATTGAACAATGAGAATTAAGGAACTTGGAAGGAAGAAGAGCCATGAAAGGCACATAGGAACGGGAAAGAGGGGATGATCCATCACAGGGTGTAATGCGATTTGCGGACAAGAATCGGGAAGCCAGGCGCCTAGGTTATTCCCTGGGGATTCCTAATAAGATGGACTAGTGACTTTAAATATGATGTCGAAGCTTTAGTAGATTTTTCCCGCATATAAAATGTACAAGTCGCCTCCGTAGCGTAGCGGTCAGCATGGTTAGCTGCCGCCCCGGAGGTCCTGGGTTCGATTACCGGCTCTGCCACGAAATTTGAAAAATGGTATGAGGACTGGAACTGGGTCTACTCAGCCTCAGGTGTTCCAAATGAGTAGAGGGGGTTCGATTCCCACCTCAGCCATCCTCGAAGTGGTTTTCCGTGGTTTCCCACTTCGTCTTTGGGCAAATGCCGGGATGGTACTGTCCCCGTTTACCCGGATAGTAGGCTGTCAGATATCCGCCCCCTCAATCGGATTGCCAATAATCCACCGCGCCGGCTCAGCTACACCAATGAAAATGGCACTGACAGATACTACCGAGATTTGAGCACAGAAGTTAACAAGGAAATATTGTGGAACACACCAAAATAGACGGGGGTCCATACTTACCTCTACTTACCTCTTATAAATATCTCGGGGATTGGGTTGACAACAGGATCTCTAAAGTATGCTCCCACAATAATCTTGACCATGACATTTAAAAATGAACCAAAACGAAGGCAAGAACTTTGAACTGTACAAAAGCTTTATTTCAAATAAAGGGTATGACTTTAACAACTCAACAAAATAAATGTGGCTATCAGTAGCCCATGTCAATCTGACTATGTCCTCCTATAGGACTTGCAAAGTTATTATACAACATGTTAGCTCCCACGAGCTCAAAATAACGTAATATTCAGAACACATTTGGACTGGATAAGGGAGTCAGGATGAGACACATTTATAGAGCATTTGTTTTCTTTTAATAAACATGACACTTGTATTTATAGGCGCAAGGCCACACTGTAGACGACCTCGTCCGCTGATAACCAGTTGTCTGGCCAGCTGCCATCTACCCTTCAACCTGACGTACACCTGTCAAATGGGCTCCCTTGTCAAGCCACGTTGCGTAAGAATCCAGCACTCTCAAAAGCTTTAAATGTCCGCAAGACATCACAAATATTGTTACGCAAATCTTTCAAATGCTTTACTCACATACCACTGGATTATTCTGACAATCCCTAAACTTGTTTAATTATCATCCAAATGTTTAATAAGCATTGTTTAGAGTATAAAACAAACTCTTAAATGTTTATAACAAAACTCATAAATGTTTATAACAATTAGAAATTGTTTATAATATAGTTAAAGACAAAAATAATTTTAAACACGCCTCTAACATTACTTTCGTTCCACATTATTGTCAAAGATATTTACATTATTTATTTACAAAATTAACATTTAAATTATTCAAATTATTAATTTGAGAAATACATTAACCACATGTTCATCCGGTTGGTAATTTCATAATCGTGTTAATATAATCGACCAATGAAGGTTAGTTATACATGTTAATGTCACAATCTGGTTTAATAAAGGTTTAATAATTATAATTATTTGTGACGGTAATCTTCATTCAAAATCTTATCTCAAATTCTTTCAATACTCTTGTTAATTATAACAGTAAATTCACTTGATTAATTTTCAAAGGACAAATACAATACACTCCCGCGGTAAATACGTCGCTTACAAAAATAGGCCCAAAATTCATCATATATTAATATATACGGCATCAAAATCTTCCACAGAATTTACAAAAACCTCCACTAACAAATTCTTTATCATTAATTACTGTGGGAACCTCCTTCATTTACTTCAAGGGCATTATACATCAGCGACTTTCAACATGTCCGCTGCACTGGCGATTATACATTCATAGTTCCACTTCAAAAATTCTTATAATCATTAATTGTTTCAAAACTGTTGTCATTTAACCTTCGTGGATTTCATTCATGAATCGAAATGAAGTAAAAATTTGCCAATCACAAACAAATTTAATAGTGAATACGCTTATATACGCCTCTCTGGTCTATCAAAATTTAAGATTATCATCTTCAAAGTATTGTAGTATAAAAATACTATCATCAAACAAAGTGCGACTAAACTGCAAAATAGTCGAATAGAATCCAATTAGACTGTGGAATGCAAACATTATTATTCAACTCTCTAATTGAGAAAAAACTCCTAACAAAAGTTCACGACTTTAATGCATTCAATAATTCATAATTAAAGTTCATCTTTCACAAAATTGTCTATGATGCAATGGTCGTTCATAACTGACGATAAATGTCTGTGTTGCAATCAATTTCAAATAACGACTAGTATTTCCAAGATCGTCGACAACGTAAGAGATTTTAACGCTCTAAAATCATTTAAATGTTCTTCCTTCTTGATGATGACAGAAAATTGGTCAAAGTAATTAAACTGGGGTAGAAATTACTTTAATAAAGAGACACGCTGTCTGAAGTTAAATCTGCCATGAAAATCATTAACTTATAGTCAAATCGTGACTACCAAAATTAAGCAAATTACTGAAATATCTAAATATCAGTCTCAACTGATCCAAAATCATTTAACTATGCCCATGGAATAACCATGTCTTAATAAATCGTCGAAAAAGGCATAACTCATCAAGGTGTACTGAGAATAGGAATCTCAAACAAGAATATAGGGCAAAATACATGAGGACAAAAATATGGGAAAATGGTTGCTCAGGTATTGCTAGAAAACTCAAATACAATAAACGTTCACGACTACCTTATCTGCCGATTGACGTTCCAGAGGAAAATTCCCCAAAGAAGACTGCTGATGGATCCATTTCACCAAGTTAAAGCTGAGCTCCATCCTCGAAACAGGAAACAGCACCCTCGGAGAATCGAACTGCTTCCTTCTTGATGATGACAGACATCCTTCCGGCAAAATTCTTCTTTGTGAGTCGGGACAACCCTGACCTCTCTTGAAAAATCCCTGAAGATCTTGTAGAAAATCGCCATGAAGTTTTTGTAGTAATTTCCGTAGAAATATTCATATTCAGAGAGTATGAAATCGTTTCCATTGCTATTTGATAGTATTCAGCGTTGAGCCACGAAACATGGGTGTAGATGGTTGTTCACCACATGTCCGCTTGTATGGAATAGCAATTAGCGAAGTTCCATGTTGCTATCTTACTCCAACGATGTATGTCCCAATTGCATTAAAGTCCTTTAGCCTTCCATCTTCTCTTCGGTTATGGTAATAGAAGAACAAACTGCCTTATTAAACTGCTCCATAATACTGTAGCGTTGTGTCACAAAAGCAATCAGAAGTCTCCCTGTTATACTAGCAGTGTCAGCCGTAGCGTAGGATCTGGCGATACAAAGTGCTTCTCAGATAGCGAGAAAATCACTTTTGTCAGTCGTCTAAAAGTGCTAATATCTTCTAAAATAACTCCTTGAAATTGTTCAAATTTACTACACTGCTTAATGTAGCACTGCACAATAGAATTAGCTTATAGGCAACCGCTAACTGTTCATAGCCACTCTTGTAGACGTGTTATAATGTGCGTTTTAACTTCACCTAGTTTTACTCACAGTAAACTTGCACTGCTTGTCTGCTTGAATCACGTTTAATGCGGTGGCTTCACCACGCGTTATAAAGACGACTCTCTCTACTAATATCACTCGACGTTTCACCAAAACGACTATATAAGCACTGAATATCTGATGATTTGAGATATGCGATTGAGACGATTGAGACTGCTCTCTTCTGCGCAAGGCCTTTTATAAACTTCATAAGGGGCGTATCCATCCCTTCCATAGCGTGTTACTGCGTCATTGCTAGAAGTTCCAACTTCGTCAATACTTGACGGATTTTCAAAATTCAAAAACTGGAAATAAATTTCACCAAAATTCCAGAACAATGCCTCTACTGCAAATGGATTTCCACAATTCTTCATTCCAAAAAGTATTAAAAAATACCATAGTTTCAGCAATCTCCGTCTTCCTTCAAACAATCGTTCATTGGTTCAAGCCTCCCCTCCAATAGCATAATTTCTTCCTCAGCAAAATTCCACGTTTCCTGCGACTGCGTCGTAAATCTCGGATCTTTCTCGAATAAATGCTGACGTCATTGAGAATCTCAGCTCAAGCAGCCTGCTGGTATAACGTCTGCGTCATCCGTGCTTACGTCATGACCATCCACGTCATAACCATGACAGCCATAACTTTCTTCATAATTTTCAATATAGCCACCGTGGTCTCAACATAATTCAATTTACGGGGGCATTCTCCCCTCACCACGTTTTAAAAACAGTTGCAAATTGTTTTTAAACTCAGTGTTACAAGTATCTCAACTCTCTTGAACACGAAATTGAATTATTACTGGTTTACTCTAGTATGATATTTCCTCTATGTTCCTTAATCATAAATCTCTTCTACTCTGGGTTGTGTGTGTTTAAATGCATTCTCTCCTCTCTACTTTCTCTTCTGTCCAGTATTTCTATTTTCTAAGTTCTGCTGGACTGTCGAAGGTCCAGGATCGATCACAACATCCTGCCTTTTCTTTTGATTTTCGGCTTCTTTTTCCCGTAACTCCTTCAGGTATTGCTGGCTTTCCCTCTCTCTTTCCTGATACTGATCGGGTGTCATAACCTGACCTTGAGAATCCTGATTTCTATTTTGGTTCTGGTTATTTCTATTATAATTTCTGTTATAACCATTATTGTTGTAGTATCTGCCTCTTCCATTGTTGTAATTGCCTCGATTATAGTTCCAGCCTCTTCTCTGTTGATACGGACGGTAACCTTGCGATCTGTTATTTCTAAACTGATTATTCCTGTGAGGACCTACATTGTCAGTTTTCTCTTCATCTGGCTTGTCAGTTTGTTGGACTTGGTCCATATATACCGTATTTATTTCTTTGAAGTCATGCCTTTGACCTTTCTGTACCACGTTAGGCATTGGACTTGTGTAGTCTAACCTCCTCAGTAATTCATCCATGCTGGTCAAATCCCTTATGTTTGACGAAATGATTAGTCTCCTCACCTCCACAGGCAGCATACGAGAAATCGCATCAATTAATTGCTCCGTTGACAAAGGGGGTTGCAAAAATCTCAAGCGGGACAATTGACTCGTAAAGAAATCAGCGTACCGCGTTGGAAGAGTACCTGAGTATTTTCTTGAATAAACCTCCGCTCTTAACGAATTCTGCGCTTCGATGGACCAAAATCGTTTGATTAGCGCCTCTGCAAACTCGTCAAAGTTACTGAATGTGTATCTAAATGCGCGAAACCATTCAAGGGGTCCTCCAATCAAAAATCTCTCCACAATCTTCATCTCTCTCTCTCTGGGAATGTGAGCTTCGATGAAATAATCCTTGAGGTTCCTGACATATTCTATAGGCGTCAAACTGTCAGTGTTGCTGAACTTTTGCGGTTTGTCTTCAAAATTCCTGATGACCGTGACATTCCTCGGATATGAATCCGGGTAGTTTTTCCCACTATCTCGATAGTTCCACTCAGGTTCCATATTCCTCTCGTCATCTTCCTCCCTGAATCTGGATATACGTTCTTCAGGAGTCACGTCTCTCTCGTCTGGATCTAGGTTATATCTTCTGGCATAATTCCTATTGGTTTCGCAAGCCACGCCTACTGTATCCTTGTCAGTAATCTCCGTTAAGACTTTCTTGATTAACTCTTCTTTGTAGGTCTCCATCAAACTAGCTTCTCCTAGCTTCAAATTTTGCAGTTTACTCGTCGTTTCATTCACATCAGAGACAACTTTATGAATCTGTTCCTCTAATGCAGATTTTAATGCTTGCACATCCTGACCTAATTGTGTTCTATCTTCTACTTGTCTCTCGGATAGCGAATCCATCCTGACGCTTAAATCTTTCCTAATCTGTACTACTTCATTGTTAATATCTATTTGAGTACTGGCAAGTTTTCTTTCAATACGTTCTTGAATTTGGGTTACATGTTCCCCACTTGACCTATTCCACTCGTCATTCCATACTGCTACATTTGCCGTTAACATTTCTGCTATGTCTACTTCGATATCTTCTTTCAATAATCTATTATGGTCTAAAACCTGGGTTCTCATGACCTCTACATCAAACTTTAAACCTGCTAAAGACGCTGTCGTTCTAACTGACTCATCAACTAGCCTAGTCGTTAATGCACTTATATTACGTGTACAAAGTGTTTTCGAATTTTCTATTTCTTCCCTGACTTTATTTACATCAGTTTGGACTTTAGCAATATCTACGAAAACTGTGTTGACCTCTACTTGAATTTTATTTATGTCACCTTGCATCTCGTTTACATCCGAATGAATGTTATTAATATCAACCTGAACATTGGACACATCAGTTCTAACATTTTGGATTCCTCTTTGGACTTCCTCAACCTTGTCTTGGACAGTCGCAACATCATTTTTAACAACAACTACCTCAGCCCTAGCACAAGAAATATCACTTCGGACATTAGCAACATCTAAATTCAACATTGTAAGATCTTTATGCACATTAGACACATCTATTTTAACCTCTGAAACATTTTTATGCACATTGGATAAATCCTTTTGGACATTGGACACGTCTGAGCGCATGTCAGTTACAGCATTCTCGATTCCTTGGGTATTAATCTGTAAACGCGACATATTATCCTCTAAGTGAGCAGAACTGGTCTGGAGAACTTTCATGCTCTCCTCCATTCGACTAGTATTCCTAGCTTCCATCTCCTTCATGCTTTCATTCAAGCTAGCAGACATATTACTAGCATTTTCCTCCATCATCTGCTTCATACTGCTATTCATGTTAGCAGACATCTCCTCTAACATCATCCTCAAACTTTCGTCTGCCATTACAATATTATTCAAAAATATAGACTGCTGTAGGGACATACATCAAAAGAGCAAAATAACAACATCTGAGCAACACTTTTCACCATATATAAATTTGATCAATTTTCTGTCTTAAATCTAACTTATAACTACCTTATAATTAACCTTCGAAGACACTTCATGTTGAAACAAACTCAAGCACATGTTCAAATTTCCCTGGCTCATTTTAAAATATCCTAACACAAATAATTTACATTTACAATCCAAATAATTTAATTTTATCTTTAATATGACTAAAATGGCATAAGCCGGTCAAATAAAATAAGATTCCAGATCATAGGCGATTTTTCTAAGTTTCCAGCCTATTTAAGCTCTCTCAAGTTGTATAAGATCTGATCTTTTCTGAGTGTAATTTTCCTACTACAATACAACATTTAATTCCTATATAATCACACTCTCAAATTCTACAATTGGCCAAGACATCTAACAAAGAATCAACCTCTTTATTTGAGTCTAATCGATCCACACGTTTTAGGTTTGCCAATCCTACTGGCGTTCAACCTGGTGATCCACTTATGTTGAATCAGCCCCATACGTTGACTGCGCCAATCCTTCTCCGGAAATTGCACTGCTCCATGAAGACGAAAGACATCCTTCCGGCAAAATTCTTCTTTGTGAGTCGGGACAACCCTGACCTCTCTTGAAAAATCCCTGAAGATCTTGTAGAAAATCGCCATGAAGTTTTTGTAGTAATTTCCGTAGAAATATTCATATTCAGAGAGTATGAAATCGTTTCCATTGCTATTTGATAGTATTCAGCGTTGAGCCACGAAACATGGGTGTAGATGGTTGTTCACCACATGTCCGCTTGTATGGAATAGCAATTAGCGAAGTTCCATGTTGCTATCTTACTCCAACGATGTATGTCCCAATTGCATTAAAGTCCTTTAGCCTTCCATCTTCTCTTCGGTTATGGTAATAGAAGAACAAACTGCCTTATTAAACTGCTCCATAATACTGTAGCGTTGTGTCACAAAAGCAATCAGAAGTCTCCCTGTTATACTAGCAGTGTCAGCCGTAGCGTAGGATCTGGCGATACAAAGTGCTTCTCAGATAGCGAGAAAATCACTTTTGTCAGTCGTCTAAAAGTGCTAATATCTTCTAAAATAACTCCTTGAAATTGTTCAAATTTACTACACTGCTTAATGTAGCACTGCACAATAGAATTAGCTTATAGGCAACCGCTAACTGTTCATAGCCACTCTTGTAGACGTGTTATAATGTGCGTTTTAACTTCACCTAGTTTTACTCACAGTAAACTTGCACTGCTTGTCTGCTTGAATCACGTTTAATGCGGTGGCTTCACCACGCGTTATAAAGACGACTCTCTCTACTAATATCACTCGACGTTTCACCAAAACGACTATATAAGCACTGAATATCTGATGATTTGAGATATGCGATTGAGACGATTGAGACTGCTCTCTTCTGCGCAAGGCCTTTTATAAACTTCATAAGGGGCGTATCCATCCCTTCCATAGCGTGTTACTGCGTCATTGCTAGAAGTTCCAACTTCGTCAATACTTGACGGATTTTCAAAATTCAAAAACTGGAAATAAATTTCACCAAAATTCCAGAACAATGCCTCTACTGCAAATGGATTTCCACAATTCTTCATTCCAAAAAGTATTAAAAAATACCATAGTTTCAGCAATCTCCGTCTTCCTTCAAACAATCGTTCATTGGTTCAAGCCTCCCCTCCAATAGCATAATTTCTTCCTCAGCACAATTCCACGTTTCCTGCGACTGCGTCGTAAATCTCGGATCTTTCTCGAATAAATGCTGACGTCATTGAGAATCTCAGCTCAAGCAGCCTGCTGGTATAACGTCTGCGTCATCCGTGCTTACGTCATGACCATCCACGTCATAACCATGACAGCCATAACTTTCTTCATAATTTTCAATATAGCCACCGTGGTCTCAACATAATTCAATTTACGGGGGCAGTACCTTCTTCAAGGCCACGGCCGCCTTCTACCCTCTTCCTTACCTATCCATCCTGACCTTCCATTACCTTCCCTCATGAGGCCTCTGTTCGCTTTGCAGGTGAGGCCGCCTGGGCGAGGTGCCAATCCCACCTCACCAGTTGTATCCACTCCGATGAGATGTTCCCAGCTCTAGGACACTGCCCGTAGAGGCGGTAGTGGTGAGTTCCCTCGCTGAGTCCGTGGGTTCCACCAACCTGGAGGGTAAACGACTAAGAAAAAGAAGAAAAATAAATAAAATGTACAAAGAAAGCAAAAAACCTTGAAAATATAAAAAACAAAATGTTCAGTAAAGAACATACAGCCTACTTTCTCCTAAATCCATGGATATAGTCTTTGTCCTTTTCAAGGAGTATAATTGAATGTTGGTAGTACTGTAGTAGCTTGTTGAAATATAATGTGCTATACGGGTATTATACGTTGGTTGATTGAATCCTCACCTGAATTATAAATACACACACTAATATAGCCATCACAATAACACAGGTTATGAGACAAAATCCAACACTCACCCAAGATCACGGGGCTAAATGACCATGATGTTCAAACCTCTCAAATGGAACAACAACATCAGCTTCCTTCACAAATCCTTCCTCGTATTAAAGTACACACACTAGTACAGACAGCACAGTGAGACAGTTTATAAAACAACTTCTACACACACCCAATTACACGGGGATACGTGGCCACGAAGCCGCAAAGCTCCTAAAGAATCAACAACAACAACAGACTTTACCGCGGATGAAGGACAACGAATTTTAATCGCTGCAGTCGAGTTTTGAAATATGTGGGTAATACTGCCTACTTTAATTCCTGCATTTAGGCCCTTTAGCACAAATCTACGCCGTTTCACCTAATTGCACCAAATTTTACATACTTACCCTTTGAAACCCTCCTGGTAACACTGTCCACTTGATATTTTGGACAACCCTCTCCATTCCTTACATTTTCTATAACAGGCAAAAGGAACTTGAAAACCACGTTTTAAGGCCCTAGAACCATTCATGTCCGTAGTAGTGTAACTGTAAGAATACTTTAATAAGTCTATTGTTGGCTGGCAATGCGGGCTGCATCACGTCACCCCTACCTGTGCTCTGGAGCGGAATTGAGTAAATAGTTACATCATGCGCTGCTTATAAATTGCAGTCACGGACAGTAATTAGAACAAAAAGATTTCTTAGGCCCCTTGAAACAGTTCTCATGAAAATATTATGCCTCTGTATATGTGCGATGGTATTGGTGCAGTACACTGAGGTTATCAGCTGCAATAAGCGTCGGTGCTTTCAAATGTACTTTCATTTATTCCGATCCTTATCCTTGTGTGCTATGTGGCGATAAATGACAGTATTGCTACCTCATGAGCTCTGGACAGCTGAAGTTTTCCGAAGTGCTCTGATAATGCGACAAAAGACGACATACATTATTGGTCTCTACTTTTCTAACAGTCAATGAGATATAGGCCCTAGGCAGTGTCTTTTATTTCACTTACTCCCCTTTCTAATCATACTTTTCGATTCGTTTGTAAATTACACGTGTCAGTACTGTGGTTAGTAAATAGCCGTTTCCCTATTCATTATTATCATCATTACGTGAAAATGACCTGAATGTTACGTCCATTATACTGTACTACTTATCACCCCCACTACCACCACCACCACCACCACCACACCACAAAAGGTTATATTTTTAAATATATTTTTTCTGTTAGTTTAAGTATCATGTGCCAGTTCTGTAGTAGTATTCATTATCATCCATAAAACAAATAAATTCACCGGGCGAAGCCATACACTACTGCTAGTAAGTATATATTGAATCCTTCAGAAAAGCAGTGTTTAATGTAAAAAATCTTAATCAAGGGGTCGCGCTCAGTTCCTATGTGATGTTTACGTTCGCCAAACAACATGCTCTACTGAGGTAAGGGTCATAGGATGCAAACTATAAATTAGAAAGAAAGGTGACAAGATGTAAAATAATAACAATGATTTAATGACTAATAGTGCATAAAAGGAAATAAACAACAATAAAATAAAATAATCCTCCCTGAATTTCCCATGACAAGAATATCTTTCAAATCTGAGGAGTCAGACGGATCTCCCCTTTATTTAAAAATGTGGATCCTGGTTCCACTACCTTGCAATTTGGGTTTTATGTGCGCGTAATGACTAACTACGAGGAATGAGTACTTTGGATGACTGTTCGTTTACAACGGGTTAACAGCCACGATGCTTACGAACAATCATCTCATAAATCAACGTTTACGGATATGGAACATGACATTCATAAAAACCCTTAAAAAGTAATGCTGACACACGCACTAAATCTACTATTTACAGGAATCTCTCTCGGGACCCTCATTAGCGCGAAGACGCACTTGACTATGAGCTGCCAAGACTGGCCAAATTGCTCAACACAAACAAGGAAATACAGCATAGCACGTGACTCACGGGTCACTGAATGAAATATAACCATGGAATAAACCAACAACAACAAAGGCCTGACTGGCTGACATTACTTTATATGAACAAAAACTGCATGTTAAGCTAACGCTTCGGAGATTATCGTGATTCGTAGGCAACTCCCATTTATTAAACAATTTTTATCATTGATCAGTTCTTAATTCTGTATTTCAAGTTATTACTGAGCCACACAGGCACTCTCCACTAATGACCTGGCTGGCAATCTTCAGTCCGTCTTGTGAAACATCTCCCCTCTTCCTCAATTACCTGTCATCGTCCCACTCCAGTGTGTATAAATATAACTGACCAGCTGCGCCGTTATCTCAAGGGATCAACAGCAACAAACTCAACCACTATGGTCAGACATTAATCAAAATATCCAGGATTGCCCTCGCGAGGTCACAATATGGATTCTGTCATCAAGATGTCAGAAATCAGTCTACGCTGAAATTCCCGCTTGTAATCACACAAAATACACACACTCACACACACACTTCTGGGAATGACAATCACTTTTTTCACACAGATCGGCCGAACGGATGCTCGCCAACAATTAAAAAAAATTCAAACCAACGATAGAGCTGACTGCTCTTCGTCACAAATCATATTGCTCCAAAGGCAATAATTTCACTGAATCTGATCAATAATAAAACAAAAGAAATCAATTACCCTCCAATCTACTGTATAATTATATTACTTCAGTCCTACTTCTGAAACACAACATATCTCCGAGACACGTTTTTAACCGCATTGCGTAGCGTATGCGAACACGGTCGTCTACATAGCTACGTTAGTTAAAACAACAAACAAGAAAAGAACCTTCTACTAATAACATATGCGAGCTGTTTCCATGCAAAAGGTGTGTCAGACCAAAACTAAACAGACTACGTTAATCACACAAGCAAATTATTTACAAAACGAAATATGTCCCATACACCATAAGTTAATTTATCAGATAATAATAAATATTATTCTGTACTCATCCTCAGTCAGCCACCCGTCAAAGAACATCCGCAGCCATCTCCCAACCGGATTCTTCTTATCTCATCTCAACCATCTTGATGGAGTCTTGATATTTCCAGGCTTCCTCCATGGTCAACGATGTCATCTCTCGTGCTGATTCAAAAATTAAATTATTATACACTTGATGTCTGACTACTAAATTCGCCGTTCGGGTACTTCTTTCCCCAAAACAGTCTGTTGGCGAATTATCGAAGATACTGCCCCTACAAATATAGTACTGTGACTATCTAACACTGAATTTAACACTTTTAATAATAATTTCTGTGTCCTTCTTGACACGCAAAAGTATAAAAGCCTGTGTCCACTGACACACAAAATAACAAGCTGTGCCCTCGACACACACAATAATAATAAGCTTCCGTCCTCAGACGAACAAACGTAATAAGCAATGTCTTGGCTCTTCACACCACTTATAAATGAACCAGCCCTAGGTGTAGATAGAGGGGGAAATTAGATAAAAAAATTCACAAAATAATAGTGATACAGGAATGAAATAAATATCACTGAACTCGAAAAATAGCGACGGTCAAGAATATGCCCATTAATCCTAGAATCGATCGTAGAGATGTTGTCTAGGCGATCTCCCGCGTGAATGCTAGCCGAGCGTGCCCACGCTAGACCTGCCGCGCTAAATAAGCATTCTTCTCTCATTGGTTCCCACCTTTTCTATAACTTGGCGGTTTTTATTCAGACCTTGGCTAGTAGGAGTGTCTAGCATGTACATCAGCCACTCACGTTACTGCATCATATTTCTTCTAGGCGCGAATATTACAATGAACATACCAGAGCCGTGTCTCACTGCGCGTCGCTTCTATTTTGAGGCAGCCACCACCTGTCCTTCTGAATCATAGCTATGGTCATTCTTTTCACAATCCTAAGTATTTAGCCTTTTGTCAAACAGCTTCAGGTATGTCCCCACTGTCTCCAGCAATGCTTGAAATTTCCTCATCTCCGTATGGCTATTTTCATGATGCTTGTAGAAATATTTATTAATTGAAGAAATAAAACATAGAATCATTTATCCAACAGAGGATAAAGGGTTCACAACTCTCCCACTCACAAAATTTCGAACTTAGGAATAAAGTCGACAATTTTAAAAGACTTCCGTAGGCCGAATTGTTTTATTTCGGAATCCCCCCTTTTCTATTACTTGGTCTAGTCGCTCCTGTCTTGAATGGCATTTACTCGTTTCACATCCTGCTCCTAATGACTCTCTCAACTGCTTGCGTGACGCGCTAATGCCTCGGGCAACACTCTGCTCGCCTCGTTAATGTTTGTCAACACCACTTCTACGTCCTCGTTCATGTGCCGTACTCAACTGCTCCCCGTTTACTTTGTTGATAGTAGGACGTCCATATATTCAAACTGCATCATTATTTCGGCGCTCCCATGGTTCACTTCTACGATACTTTTTTAAGTTGGCTGCGTTGTAAACCGACATTGTTCCAGTGCTTAACTCTTTCACCCTGTAAGCATTATTTCCAAGGTTCCTGACAATAGAATAGGGTCCTATGAACTTTTCGCAGAATTTGCTGAAGATTTTCTTCTCTGGGTCCGATGTAGCGGGTCGTTTCACCAAAACAAGCTGGTTGATTTCAAGATCACTGTGAAACCTCTTATTTCTTACTCGCCGTAATCTGCGGTCTGCTTGTTTCCTCATGTAGGCTCTCGTCCTCTCAATTCGCAAGTCAGGTGCTATCATTGGATCTTGTGGGCAGTTAATGATGCTTTTCCACGTTCTCACTGGATACTCGTTTTTGTGTAGGACCATAGGGATCTGTCCTGTTGACTCGTGCCTGGTAGAATTCATGCATGTCTCTACATCCTTAATTTTATCCACCCATCTGTGATGTTCACTTGGAATGAAGATTCTCAAATATGAAGTTACACATTTAATTGCTCTCTCACTAGGATTTGCTTGAGCATGTCGGATACTGCTTAAAATGTGTTTTATACCCATATCTTCCATACCTTTCTTGAATTCGGCGCTTGTGAAATAACTGCCATGATCTGATAATATAAATTCTGGTTTTCCAAGGGTTGGAATAACTCTATTCCGAATACGACTGAGTACCTGTTTTGAAGTAGTTTTCTGAATGGGGGCATAATACGACAAACTTAGAAAACACATCAATGCACACTAGTAAGTGTCGGCAACCTCGCCTACCTTTCGGGATTGGACCGAAACAGTCGAGTGCCAGTAGCTCGCATGGTTTCTGAGGTAGCAATGGTCTAGGAAACTGCCTCATTAAATAATTATTTGGCTTTGTCCTCTGACAAGGATCACAAGTCGTAATGACGTCACATATAGTTGTTCTCATACGTGGCCATGTAAATGTCTCTCCTATCGTCGCTTCGCACTTATCTACGCCCACGTGACCGTAACTTTCGTGCGTATGCCATGTCAGTCCTCGCTGTAAAGAAGCAGGTACTAATATGCGTAACTTGGTGTGGTCATTATCTACCCATTTGTGCAGCAAATTGTTGACATAAACATATCTTCCTTCTTTGGCTTTCGCTTCTCGAAATGCAGGTGTTCCTGTAGGTAGTTGCTTTCTGAAGTATTGAATTAATAGCATCATCCATGGTTCCGCTTCTTGTTCTCGCTGTATCTCACGTAACTCCTCCAAGAATTCCCGGTCCTTCGGTGTTAACTCCAAGTGTTGTACCATCGCTGTTTCTTCATTATCAGGCTCAGGGTTCCTGCTGAGTGCATCCGGAATCACGTTCATCTTCCCTGGGCAATGTTCAATCTCAATGCTAAAATGCTGAATATATATAGACCAACGTGTCACACGTTCGCTTGCCATCGACGTCTTAAACAAGAATGTTAGTGCCTTGTGATCAGTCCTGACAACAATAGGGTAGCCGTAAATTATTCGTTAACATTGTTGTAGCGCATGAAGTATGGCCAATAACTCTAGTTCCATTACAGTATAATTGCGCTCGTGCTTACGCAATTTTCGGCTGACAAATGCCAAATATGTTTTATGCTGCAGGTTAGCTGGATCCTCTTGGTAGAGCATAGCACCTATACCAATTAGTGAAGCATCCGCTTGGATTATAAATTTGTGCTTGAAATCTGGATATCCTAATTTAATGCAGTTTTCCAATAGCTGTTTTGTTGCATGGAATGCCTTCTCACACTCCGCATTCCATAACCATTTATTATTCTTCTTTAGCATTTCCTGCATAGGAGCGACAGTCTCCGTATAACCTGGACAGTTTTCCTTAAAGAATCCCGTTACGCCTAAGAAAGCCCGAATGTGCTTGACTCTCGTTGGTGTAGGGAAATTCTTTATCGCTTCGATCTTAGCTGGATTTGGCTTCACTCCCTCCTTGTCAATGATGTGACCCAAATATAAGATCTCGCTCTTGAAGAAAAGCGATTTCTTCAGGTTTACTTTGAAATTAGATGCATTCAGTTTGCCTAATACTTTATCTAAATTTTCCATGTGAGTTTCAATGTTGTCGGATGCCAGCAAAATGTCATCAATGTAGCGTACCGTCATCCCCTTAACTTCCTCGGTTAGATTCCGGTCCAGGGCTCGGATTAAAGCACATCCCGCTGTTTTGACTCCAAAGGGCATTCGAACGAAGCAAAACGTTTGGTTATCGAATAAGAAGCCAGTTAGAAGCTGTGACTTCTCATCCAATTCAATATGGTGGAAACTGGACGTCAAGTCAACTGATGAATAAATGCTTTTGTTTTTAAAGCCTTTTAATACGTCTCTGATAATTGGCGCTCTGTCATACTCAGGAAATATGAGTCTCGTGTTGAGATTTCTGGCATCTAAACAAAGTCTAATAGATCCATTTGGTTTTGTGACTGCCAAAATCGCATTTAGATAAGGTGTAGGAGTCTTCCTTATCACTCCAGCTTGTAACATCTCGTCTATAATGACCTTGACTTGACAACGATATTTTTCAGGAATTGGATACAACCTACTTTTGAAAGGTGACCAATCCTCGATTTGCATTGAATATTTGAAATTTAATATTTTCCCAGGTACTGTATCAAATACTGTTTTGTGCTTCCTTAAAATCTCTTCCAATTGCTTTCTGTGTTCACCCCCAAGTTGAATGTCATTGAGCCGCTCCTGTAGTAACTCTTCAAATCGTGTCTCACTGTCGTCTCCTTCCGTTAATAAAGACCATATCTCCTGGGATTCACTCTCCTCGTCTAGTTCCACAACAGCTCCTTCTATGATGTTATCTTCTGCCTTTCGTATCTCCTCTTCCGTCTCTTCCGATATTGCTTCCAATGCCCAAGAATTTACATCTCTTCCGGTGGTGATTTCATCCATATGCAATCCCACATTCTTCAGCTGATCATACTCTCTAAAACTGACAGTATTCTTGTGCAAATCTATCACTGCTTGATAGTCACAAATAAAATTTGCACCAAGAATTATATTGAAATTCATCTTTGCCATGATAATGAATGTTTGCCCAAAAGTGTGTTCAGCTCTAAGTATGCCTGACGTTTACAAGTGACGGTGTGTTCAGGAATAACACCCCTCACTTTGAGCTGTGGTACGGGAATTACAGGAATATTTTGACTCCGTCCCAACTCTCGAACCAAGGCCTCCGATACCAGACTGATCTGTGACCCCGTATCCAATAAACATCTTATATTAATTCCACCAATCCTTGCGTAAATAATGGGTAGCTGCCTAATTTCATCGTTCCGTGGTTTCACCGTCTCCTCCAGGCAGTCTTCTGGTAAAGCAATCCATTCTTGTATGTTCGCTACTATCCATCCCCCTTCAACTTCCGACTGTTGCGTTTGGAGGCTGTCTTCTTTATCCAAATTTAGCATTTTTTTTTAGCTCCAGTGCGACTCCCATCATCCGTTTGTCGCCGATGCCCTTGATATTCCTCTTGTCTCAGTAGACTTCCAGCTTCCTCAGTATGTGTATCAGGATTCTTCATGTTCCCAATGGCTTTTTCCCATCTTCCTAGCTCTCCACCTTGACTAGCGTGTAATTCCTCTAGATAATTTTGTGATTGAGCGTGCCTATCATCCCAGTCATTTCGATAATTTCGTGGCTCTCCTTGATTTTGGTCTCTCCTTCCTTTCCATCTTTGATTAGCATTGTAATCACCGTATCTTCCATAAGGCCTGTCATTTCTTCGATTTTCACGCCAATGTTGATATCCTCTCTGTTGGTACCTATTGTTGCCTTGATATGATCTATTATTGTAGTTATTTTCGTTACGCTGGTATGGTCTGTTTTCTCCTTCTTCCTGGTTTCACCTAGGTGTGGATGTGCTTGTATTAGTGCCCTGCGTTTTAGTGTTTGCCTGCTTAGGTTTTATGACCTCTGTCGTGTTGACTAACTCCAGCTGTCTTCCTCCTCTATAATGATTATGAGACGTAGTCTCATCTATCTGGCGTAATATCTGCTCTGCATGTATGGCCGTACTAACGTTCGCTGCAACTAGTACTTGTTGGACATTGACTGGCAATTGCCGGGCTATTGTCATCACCAAATCCGCTTCATTTAAAGGGTAATCAAGGTCGCGAAATTTTAACATTTGCATGTTAAAGAAATCTGAGTATTTTGTTTGCTGGGTGGTCTGGTACTTTCTAGAATAAAGCTCCATCCTTAGACTCTGTTGTATCGCAGGCGACCAATATTTGCGCAGAAACGCCAATCTAAAATCTGACATGGTTCCAAATGTATATTTGAAGCTTAAAAACCATGTAAGGACATTAACTGATAAAAATCTCTCCATCATCCTCAATCTACGTGCTTCAGGTACCCCAGTGTCATTGAAATGGTCTTCAATTTCTTTAATAAAAGCTTTAGGTGTTACCCCTGAATTTTCCGTGTATTTCTGTGGTTTATAATCACTTGAGCGAATTACTTGGATAAGTTGTGTAGGCTGATGACCGCCTTGTGGTGTTGAGCTCCTATCGATATTCTTGCGAAACCCGTCCGTGTTTGTTGTTAATGGGCTCTCCGCCTGAGTCTGACTTCCTGCTGTGCTTGCCTGCGGGCTATTTGAGTCATCCTGCTTGTCTTTCAATGTTCCCGTTCTAAATATCGATGATTGCTCTAATGACCTGAGTTCGGCTTTAATGATCCTGTCCGTCTGTTCTTTAAGCTTGCTCTTTATTTCTTGCTCTAAGGCTTGAATACGAGTGTGATTTTCGCCTACTGTTTTAAGAATGGTGGATCTTTTCTCTTTAGAATCGATATTCATTTTTTTCCAATCTTTTCTTATCTGCTCTTTAATCGTGCTTACTTTCTCTTCAATCTGGCTTTTAGTGTCGTCTAAGGTACTCTTTAATTGCTCCTGATCCGCTTCTAGGCTTTTCCACAGCTCTGCTGATTTTATCTCGAGACGGTCCATATCTTTAATTATGCCGGATATATTCTCATCTACCGCTGATAATTGTTGTTGAATGACTTTGCCGCTCTTTTCCATCTCCATAAATCGTCCTTCTAACTTCTCCTGAGCTATCTTGACCTCGCTTGTATTCATAGTGCACGCTATTTCAATTTGCTCTAATTTAGCTAACACCGTTTCATCCAGAATGCTAAGTTTTTGATCAAAAATACTTTCCATTTTCTTAATCTGGTCTAATTGCTTTTCATTATTTTTACTAACATCTAGGGCCAGTAATACCATCTGTTGATTAGTGTGATCTTTCATCTCTGCGGTTAACGAAGCTAATTGGTTCGTGTTTTTAATGTTCTGCGCTTCTAATTGCGAATTGATAGTGTCATTTATTTCACTTTTTAATAATCTAGCTTGTTCCGCCTGATATTCATTTTGTTCGATTCTACTGTTATTTAATTGTGTCCGCAATGATTCACTTTGTTCTGATAATTTGTTTATAGACTCACTTTGTTCTAGCATAGTATTGTTTATTGCTTCACTTTGTTCGGATAACTTCGCGTTTAATGCTTCACTTTGTTCTAACATACTATTGTTTAATGATTGATTCTGTTCTGATAGTTTAGTGTTTATTTGTTCAGATAATTTTGTGTTTAGTGATTCACATTGTTCTGCCAATTTAGTGTCCAACAATGCCTGTGTTCTCCTAGCTGCACTCTCAATGATTTCTTGAATCTGTTCAACCGTTGCCATATTACACACTTTATATGAGACATTAGGGAAATGGCATAAAGCAATGCCCTTTGACACACACATAAAATCCAATGCACATTTAATTTTTTTACCCTACTCAGTTCATTTATTTTTACATTTAATCCCACTAGTCGATTGCATCTCTGAGTAGTTCTAACTTTACTCAATTTAATTTAAACCCAAACACATATTCAGTCATTAAAGTGTTATCCTGATCTGATATTAACACTGACTAATTAACAAAGTATTAATTGTCATTTAAGGCTACAGCCTCCTAACATTTTCATGAGTTTGACTTTCTATACAAATCTAGTTTTAATTTTAATCATTTGGCGCCCGGTATCACATATATTACCTTTTACTTTATTTCAATAGACAAAAACGTGAACCGTATTTTACATTGCAAACTCCTGATTTTACTTTATATTTCACACATTTGGCGGTATCCTCTTCGCCTTACTTACTTTTAATAAAATATCACTTCCCGGTGATTAAAATACTGTCATATCTGCCTGCACTTGCGGCATGCCAGTTTTACTCAAATACGCCACTTAAATGTGTTCCAGCAGCGAATCAGCAATAAAATTACACCTTCATTGTTGCGTCAGTTTGAAAACCAAACTACGCTTACATTGACATGTGAAAAATCTTTGCCGTTACACCACAGTGAACCGCCCCACGCTTGGCCGCGCCAGTTTACTCCTATGAACCCTTCAGAAAAGCAGTGTTTAATGTAAGAAGTCTTAATCAATGGGTCGCGCTCAGTCCCTATGTGATGTTTACGTTCGCCAAACAACATGCTCTACTGAGGTAAGGGTCATAGGATGCAAACTATAAATTAGAAAGAAAGGTGACAAGATGTAAAATAATAACAATGATTTAATGACTAATAGTGCATAAAAGGAAATAAACAACAATAAAATAAAATAATCCTCCCTGAATTTCCCATGACAAGAATATCTTTCAAATCTGAGGAGTCAGACGGATCTCCCCTTTATTTAAAAATGTGGATCCTGGTTCCACTACCTTGCAATTTGGGTTTTATGTGCGCGTAATGACTAACTACGAGGAATGAGTACTTTGGATGACTGTTCGTTTACAACGGATTAACAGCCACGATGCTTACGAACAATCATCTCGTAAATCAACGTTTACGGATATGGAACATGACATTAATAAAAACCCTTAAAAGGTAATGCTGACACACGCACTAAATCTACTATTTACAGGAATCTCTCTCGGGACCCTCATTAGCGCGAAGACGCACTTGACTATGAGCTGCCAAGACTGGCCAAATTGCTCAACACAAACAAGGAAATACAGCATAGCACGTGACTCACGGGTCACTGAATGAAATATAAACATGGAATAAACCAACAACAACAAAAGCCTGACTGGCTGACATTACTTTATATGAACAAAAACTGCATGTTAAGCTAACGCTTCGGAGATTATCGTGATTCGTAGGCAACTCCCATTTATTAAACAATTATTATCATTGATCAGTTCTTAATTCTGTATTTAAAGTTATTACTGAGCCACACAGGCACTCTCCACTAATGACCTGGCTGGCAACCTTCAGTCCGTCTTGTGAAACATCTCCCCTCTTCCTCAATTACCTGTCATCGTCCCACTCCAGTGTGTATAAATATAACTGACCAGCTGCGCCGTTATCTCAAGGGATCAACAGCAACAAACTCAACCACTATGGTCAGACATTAATCAAAATATCCAGAATTGCCCTCGCGAGGTCACAATATGGATTCTGTCATCAAGCTGCCAGAAATCAGTCTACGCTGAAATTCCCGCTTGTAATGACACAAAATACACACACTCACACACACACTTCTGGGAATGACAATACCTTTTTTCACACAGATCGGCCGAACGGATGCTCGCCAACAATTTAAAAAAATTAAAACCAACGATAGAGCTGACTGCTCTTCGTCACAAATCACATTGCTCCAAAGGCAATAATTTCACTGAATCTGATCAATAATAAAACAAAAGAAATCAATTACCCTCCAATCTACTGTATAATTATATTACTTCAGTCCTACTTCTGAAACACAACATATCTCCGAGACACGTTTTTAACCGCATTGCGTAGCGTATGCAAACACGGTCGTCTACATAGCTACGTTAGTTAAAACAACAAACAAGAAAAGAACCTTCTACTAATAACATATGCGAGCTGTTTCCATGCAAAAGGTGTGTCAGACCAAAACTAAACAGACTACGTTAATCACACAAGCAAATTATTTACAAAACGAAATATGTCCCATACACCATAAGTTAATTTATCAGATAATAATAAATATTATTCTGTACTCATCCTCAGTCAGCCACCCGTCAAAGAACATCCGCAGCCATCTCCCAACCGGATTCTTCTTATCTCATCTCAACCATCTTGATGGAGTCTTGATATTTCCAGGCTTCCTCCATGGTCAACGATGTCATCTCTCGTGCTGATTCAAAAATTAAATTATTATACACTTGATGTCTGACTACTAAATTCGCCGTTCGGGTACCTCTTTCCCCAAAACAGTCTGTTGGCGAATTATCGAAGATACTGCCCCTACAAATATAGTACTGTGACTATCTAACACTGAATTTAACACTTTTAATAATAATTTCTGTGTCCTTCATGACACGCAAAAGTATAAAAGCCTGTGTCCACTGACACACAATATAACAAGCTGTGCCCTCGACACACACAATAATAATAAGCTTCCGTCCTCAGACGAACAAACGTAATAAGCAATGTCTTGGCTCTTCACACCACTTATAAATGAACCAGCCCTAGGTGTAGATAGAGGGGGAAATTAGATAAAAATTTCACAAAATAATAGTGATACAGGAATGAAATAAATATCACTGAACTCGAAAAATAGCGCAGGTCAAGAATATGCCCATTAATCCTAGAATCGATCGTAGAGATGTTGTCTAGGCGATCTCCCGCGTGAATGCTAGCCGAGCGTGCCCACGCTAGACCTGCCGCGCTAAATAAGCATTCTTCTCTCATTGGTTCCCACCTTTTCTATAACTTGGCGGTTTTTATTCAGACCTTGGCTAGTAGGAGTGTCTAGCATGTACATCAGCCACTCACGTTACTGCATCATATTTCTTCTAGGCGCGAATATTACAATGAACATACCAGAGCCGTGTCTCACTGCGCGTCGCTTCTATTTTGAGGCAGCCACCACCTGTCCTTCTGAATCATAGCTATGGTCATTCTTTTCAAAATCCTAAGTATTTAGCCTTTTGTCAAACAGCTTCAGGTATGTCCCCACTGTCTCCAGCAATGCTTGAAATTTCCTCATCTCCGTCTGGCTATTTTCATGATGCTTGTAGAAATATTTATTAATTGAAGAAATAAAACATAGAATCATTTATCCAACAGAGGATAAAGGGTTCAATATCATATTTTCAATTGCAAATACACACTATATGTGCTAACATTATAACGTGTGAGTAGTTATATATCAATAAATACAAAAAATCAATTAAAAAATTGAACCCGTTTGCTTTTGAACCACGAACCTCCAGGTTAAGAGTTAAAGTCGCTATCCCACTGCTACACATGGCCAATGCTAATATCACGTTAACAACTGGTTTAGTAGAACTGAATAGCATATTTTGTCTTGAAAAGAACGATTTCATTAGCGCATTCTGCCATTTTTGTAAACCATTTGGTACTAAAGTTGTATTATTTTGTATTATTATTTTACCCTCTAGGTTGGTGGTTCCCACGGACTCAGCGAGGGAACTCACCTCTACCGCCTCTATGGGCAGTGGCCTGGAGCTTGGAACACCTGGTCGGAATGGATACAACTGGGGAGGTGTGATCAGCATTTCGCCCAGGCGGCCACACCTGCAAAGCGAACAGGGGCCTCATGAGGGATGGGAAGGGATGGAAGAATGGGATGGATAGGCTAGGAAGAGGGAAGGAGGCGGCCGTGGCCTGACAGTAGGTACTGCCCCCGTAAATTGAATTATATTGAGACCACGATGGCTGTATTGGCATATGTGAATAAAGTTATGGCCGTCATAGTTGTGACGTGTATATTCATGACGTAGGCACGGATGACGCAGACTTTATGCAAGTAGGCTGGATGAGCTGAGATTCTTGGTGACGTCACGATTTTGTTCGAGAAAGATCTGAGATTTACGACGCAGTCGCAGGGAAGCAAGGAATTGTGCTGAGAAAGAAGTTACGCTATTGGAGGAGAGGCTTGAACCAATGAATGATAGTTTGAAGGGAAACGGAGATTATTGAAACTACCATATTTAATTACTTTTGGCATGCAGAATTGTGGAAATCGATTTTCAGTTATGGCATTGATTTGGAATTTTGAAGAAATTAATTATGAGTTTTTGAAATTTGAAAATCCGTCAAGTATAGCCAAAGTTAGAACTTCTAGCAATGACGGAGGAACAAGCTATGGAAGGGATGGATACGCCCGATATGAAGTTGATAAAAGGCCTTGCACAGCAGAGAGAAGCTCTGATAGTCTCATGGTTCATAGCTCATGTCTCATGTCTCATGTCTCATAGTCTCGTCTCTCATAGTCTCATGGCTCATGTCTCTCATGGCTCATTTTTCTGTTTCTGATATTGTCAGACTTCGAGTTCTGAAGTGAAGCAAGTCGTCATTAGCACGTGTGGCAGAGCCCACAGCATCGAACAAGCACGGAGCGTGCAGCAGTACAATTTTACGGTTAGTGAAACTAGGCGAAGTTGGAGCGCACACATAAACGAGTCTACAAGATTATCTATCAAGAGTTACCTTCTGCCTTTACGCAAATTCAATTGTGCATTACAATATTGAGGTGTGTAAGAAAGTTGAACATTTTCACGATTATACTTTGGAAGATATTCGCATTTTAAGACTGCAGACAAAAGTGATTTTCTCGACACCTGAGAAACACTTTTATAATACCACATTCTACGCTACGGCTGACACGTGTATCGCAACCGTGATACTGAAGATTACATTTGGTGATACAACGCTACATTCTACAATGGAACAATATAATCTGGCAGTACTTTCGACTATTATTATAACGGAAGTGGAGATGGAAGACTAAAACTTTAATGCAATTGGGACATATATCAATGGAGTGAAATAGCAACATGGAACTTCGTTAATCGTCATTCTATAAAAGCAAGCTTGTAGTGAACATCCAACTACACTCATGCATCGTAATCCATCGCTGAATTATATCAAATGGCAGTGGAAATATCTTCATACTCTACAATTATGAACATTTCTGCGGAAATAATTGCAATAAACTTCATGGCGAATTTCTACCAGAACTTCAGGGAACTATCAAGAGAGGCCAGGGTGGACCCGGCTCACAAAGAAGAGTTTTGCCAGAAGGATGTCTATCGTCTACACGGAGCAGTGCTATTTCCGGAGGAGGAAGCAGTTCTATTCTCCGAGGGCGCTGATTCCAGGTTCGAGGTCGGAGCACATCTTTACGGTGGTGAAATGGAACCAACAGCAGTCTTCTTTGGAAATTGTCCTCTAGAACTTCAATCAACAGATAAGGTAGACGTGAACGTTTCTTGTTATATTTGAGCCATTTAGCGATATCTGAGCATCCATTTTTCCCATATTTTCTGTCCCATATATTTTGCCCCATATTCTTGCTTGATATTTCTGTACTCCGTACACTTTGCTGAGTTATGCTTTTTTCTTCGATGTATTGAGACATTATTATGTCATTGGCATAGTTAAATAATTTTGGATCAGTTGAGACTGATAATATATATATTCTTTCAGTAATTTGCATATTTTTGTAGTCACGATTTGACTGTAAAGTTAACGATTTCTATGGCAAATTTGAATTCAGACAGCGTGTCATTTTTATTAAAGTAATTCTATTCAGTAAATTACTTTGACCAATTTTCTGTCATCCTCAAGAAAGAAGAATGATTAAAAGATTTTAGAGCGTTAAAATCTACTACTTTATCGACGATCTTTGAAATACTAGTCGTTTTATGAACATGATTGCAACATAGACATTTATCGTCAATTATGAAATACCATTGCATTATAGACAATTTTATGAAATATGAACTTTGAGTACGATTTATTGAATACACTATAGTAATGAACATTTGATAGGAGTTTTTCTCAATTCTAGATTGGAACAATAATGTTTGCATTCCACAGTCTAATTGTATTCTATTCGACTATTTATGCAGTTTAGATGAACTTTGATTGAAGATAGTATTTTTATACTGTGATACTTTGATGATATTAATCTCAATTTTGATAGACCAGGGAGGCGTGTCTAATCGTATTTGCTATTAAATTTATTTGTGATTGGCAAATTTTTACTTCATATCGATTCATGAATGAAACCCACGAAGGTTAAATATAATAACAGTTTTCGATACAATTGATGAATATAAGATTTTTTAAAGTGGAACTATGGATGTATAATCGTTAGTTCAGTGGACGTGTAAAAGTCGCTGATGAATAATGCCCTGTAATAAGTGAAGGAGGTTCCCACAGTAATATTGATGATGATGAATTTATAAGTGGAGGTTTTTTGTGTGTATTGTGGAAGATTTTGATGCCATATATATTGAGATATATGATGAATTATGGGCCAATTTTGGTGCAATTTTGTGCGTTTTGAGCGAGGTATTTTTCCGCTGAGTGTATTGTCCAGGTCCTTTGAAAATTATTCATGTGAAGTTACTGTTAAAATTAACAAGAGTGTTTAAATAATTTGAGATAACGATTTTGAATGGAGATTACCGTCACAAATAATAATTATTATTAAACCTTATTAAACCTGAATCTAAAATTTAAATATAACTAACCTTCATTGGTCGATTATATCACCACGATTTGAGTAATTATCAACCGGATAAACGTGTGGGTTAATGTATTCCTAATAAATAATATAAATAATATAAATAATGTAAATAATTATGTAAATATCTTTAATAATAATTTGAAACGAACGGGATTAATAGAGGCATGTATAAATTTTTCAATTGTCGTTTGACAATGTTTTAAACAATTTAAAATGTTATAAATAATTAATGAACTTTTTGTTATAAACATTAGGCGTTTTCATTAGTATACTCTAAACAACGGTATTTAAACAATTGAAATATACAATTAAACAAGATTTGGGATTATTAGAGTAATCCATTAATATTTGAACGGAGCATTTAAAAGATTTGTGTGATAATATTTGAGTTGAGATGTGGACATTTAAAGTGTTTTGAAAAGGAGCTAGGCTCTGATGTAACTAGCACATGCTAACATTGGATGAACAGGTGCGCCCATTTGACGATGCAAGCATGCGGCATGGTGCAGGGTGTATCGCAGGTGGCCAGATAACTGTATGATAGAGGCCAAGGTCATCTACATAGCAGCCTTGAGGTTATAAATAAAAATGTGAAGTTCATGAAAAAGGAAAAACAAATGCTATATGTCTCGTCCCAGCTCCCTTATCCATCCCAAAGTGCATTATTATTATTACGTTATTTTGAGTTAGAGAAAGCTGAAATTTTGTATGTAAAGTCTACAAGTCCTACAGGAGGACATGGTTTCTTTGACAATGGCTTCTGATTGCCTCGTATATTTTGTTGTTAAATTTTGTTAAATTATTCTCTTTATGTGAAATAAATTATTGTGCAGTTTAAAGTTTCTTGTTTCCTTCTTGGTTCATTTTAAATATCGTGGTAGAGGTTATTGTGAGGGCATACTATTAAGTGATCCAGTTGAAAACCCAGACCCGAGATTAATTTGAATAGGTAAGTAAAAGGTAAGTATGAACCCCCATATATTTTGGTGTGTTCCACAATAATTTCTTGTTAACTACTGTGCTCTAATCTCGGTAGTATCTGTCAGTGCCATTTTCATTGATGTAGCTGTGCCGGTGCGTTTGATTATTGGCAATCCGATTGAGGGGGCGGATATCTGACAGCCTACTATCCGGATTATCGGGGACAGTAGGATTGGCGCCGCAATTACATGGGGCTCGACAAAACTGGATTACCAGGTTGAATGCCAGTAGGATTGGCTCGATTGGCTCGAGTGACTCGAAGTTCGGAGTGCTTGAATAACATTGGATTACCAAGTTATTGAAGTAGGATTAGCACCGCAATTTCGTGGAGTGCTCGAATAACATTGGATTACCAAGTTATCGATGTCAATGGGATTGTGAAGACTCAAATAAAGAGGTTGATTCTTTGTTAGATGTCTTGGCCAATTGTAGAATTTGAGAGTGTGATTATATAGGGATTAAATGGTGTGTTGTATTAGGAAAATTACACTCAGAAAAGATCAGATCTTATACAACTTGAGAGAGGTTAAATAGGTTGGAAACTTAGAAAAATCGCCTATGATCTGGAGTCTTATTTTATTTGACCGGCTTATGACATGTTTAGTCATATTAATGATAAAATTAAACTATTTGGATTGTAAATGTAAATTATTTGTGTTAGGATATTTTAAAATGAGCCAGGGAAATTTGAACATGTGCTTGAGTTTGTTTCAACATGAAGTGTCTACGAAGGTTAATTATAAGGTAATTATAAGTTAGATTTCAGACAGAAAATTGCTCAAACTTATATATGGTGAAAGATGTTGCTCAGATGTTGTTATCTTGCTCTGTTTGATGTATGTCCCTAAAGCAGTCTATTATTGAAATATTATTGAGATGGCAGATGAGAGTATGAGGAAGATGTTGGAGGAGATGTCCAACAGTTTGTCTGCTAATTTGAAAGCTAGCATTAATGAAAGTGTGAGGGAGATGGAAGCTAGGAATACTAGTCGAATGGAGGAGAATGCTAGTAATTTGTCTATTAGAATGGAGGAGAATATGAAAGTTCTTCAGACCAGTTCTGCAAACTTGGAAAATAATGTGTCGCGTTTACAGACCAGTACCCAGGGAATCCAGAATGCCGTGACTGACATTCACAAGGATGTCTCAGATGTTAAGACTGATGTTTCCAAAGTACAGAAAGACCTTACTATGTTGAATCTTGATGTTGCTAATGTCCGGGGTGGTATTTCATGTGCTAGAGCAGAAGTAATCGTTGTTAGGAATGATGTTGCTACTGTACAAGACAAGGTAGAAGAAGTTCAAAGAGAGATTAGAAATGTTCGAACCGATGTGTCAAACGTTCAAGTAGACATAAATAATATTCATTCTGATGTTAATGATATGCAAAGCGGTATCAATAAGATACAAATAGAAGTTAATACAGTTTTTGTAGACATTGCCAAAGTTCAAACTGATGTTAATAAAGTTAGAGAAGAAATTGAAACTTCAAAAACGCTTTGTACTCGTAACATTAGTGCTTTAACAACTAGATTGGTTGACGAGTCTGTTAGGACAACAGCTTCTCTAGCTGGATTAAAATATGATGTAGAGGTCATGAGAACCCAAGTTTTAGATCATAATCGTTTACTTAAGGAAGACATTGAAGTAGATATTGCTGAAATGTTAACTGCAAATGTAACGGTTTGGAAAGATGAATGGAACAGGTCAAGTGGGGAACATGTCAATCAGATTCAGGAGCGAATTGAACGAAAACTTGCCAGTACACAAGTAGATATAAATAATGAGGTAGTTCAAATTAGAAAGGACTTGAATATAAGGATGGATTCGCTATCCGAAAAGCAGGTAGAGGATAGAACTCAAATAGGTCAGGACGTGCAAGCATTAAAAACCGCGTTAGAGGAACAAATTCATAAGGTTGTCTCTGATGTCAATGAAACTACGAGCAAACTTCAGAATTTGAAACTAGGAGAAGCTAGCATGATGGAAACGTATAAAGAAGAGTTGATCAGGAAAGTCATCACGGAAATCACAGATAAGGATCCAGAAGGGTTGACTTGTGAAGATAATAGAAATTACGTCAGAAGATGTAACCTCGCTACTGAAGAGAGAGAGATATTAGTCCTGAGGAACGTATATTCAGATTCCGGGAAGAAGAAGAGGATAGGAATATTGAACCTGAATGGAAATATCGTGATAGTGGGAAGAATTACATGGATTCATATCCAAGAAATGTGACAGTCATCCGAAACTTTGAGGACAAGCCGCAGAAATTTAGTAATACAGATAGTCTAACACCGATAGAGTATATCAGGAACCTGAAAGACTATTTTATTGAAGCCCATATTCCTAGAGAAAGAGAGATGAGAATCGTAGAAAGATTTCTAGCTGGAGGACCCCTTGAATGGTTCAGAGCATTTCGGTACACTTTTAGTAATTTCGATGAATTTGCAGAGGCACTGATAAAACGATTCTGGTCAATAGAAGCACAAAATTCATTAAGAGCTGAGGTATACTCGAGGAAGTATTCAGGTACTCTTCCAACACGGTACGCTGATTTCTTCACGAGCCAGTTATCGCGCTTGAGATTCTTACAACCCCCATTGTCGACAGAGCAGTTGATAGAAGCTATTTCTCGTATGCTGCCTGTGGAGGTAAGAAGGCTTATTATATCGTCAAATATCAGGGATTTGACCAGTATGGACGAACTATTGACAAGGCTTGACTACACGAGTCCGATGCCAAATTTGGTTCAAAAAGGTCAGAGACACGAATTCAAAGACATTAATACAGTCTACATGGATCAAGTTCAGCAAACTGATAAGCCTGCTGAAGAGAAAACTGGAAATGTAGGTCCTCACAGGAACAATTATTTTCGCAACAACAGATCAGAAGGTTACCGTCCATATCAGCAAAGACGAGGCTGGAATAACAATAGAGGGAACTATAATAACGGAAGAGGTAGATACTATAATAACAATGGGTACAATAGGAACTACAACAGAAATAACCAGTACCAGAATCGGAATTAGAATTCTCAAGGTCAGGTTATGACACCGGACAAGTATCAAGAGAGATAGAAAGAAAGTCAGCAGTATTTGAAGGAATTAAGAGAGAAGGAAGCTGAAAACCAGAAGAAAAGACAGGATGTAGTGATCGATCCTGGTCCTTCTACAAGCCAGCAGAATTTGGAAAACAGGAATACAGTACAGAAGAGAAATTAGAGAGGAGAGAATGCATTAGCCACACACAACCCAGAGAAGAAGAGACTTATGATTAAGGAACATAGAGGAAATATCATACAAGCGTAAGCCAATTATAATTCAATTTCGTGTTCAAGTGAATTGAGATATTTATAACACAGAGTTTAAAAACAATTTGCAACTGTTTTTAAAACGTGGTGAAGGGAGAATGCCCCCGTAAATTGAATTATATTGAGACCACGATGGCTGTATTGGCATATGTGAATAAAGTTATGGCCGTCATAGTTGTGACGTGTATATTCATGACGTAGGCACGGATGACGCAGACTTTATGCAAGTAGGCTGGATGAGCTGAGATTATTGGTGACGTCATGATTTTGTTCGAGAAAGATCTGAGATTTACGACGCAGTCGCAGGGAAGCAAGGAATTGTGCTGAGAAAGAAGTTACGCTATTGGAGGAGAGGCTTGAACCAATGAATGATAGTTTGGAGGGAAACGGAGATTACTGAAACTACCATATTTAATTACTTTTGGCATGCAGAATTGTGGAAATCTATTTTCAGTTATGGCATTGATTTGGAATTTTGAAGAAATTAATTATGAGTTTTTGAAATTTGAAAATCCGTCAAGTATAGCCAAAGTTAGAACTTCTAGCAATGACGGAGGAACAAGCTATGGAAGGGATGGATACGCCCGTTATGAAGTTGATAAAAGGCCTTGCACAGCAGAGAGAAGCTCTGATAGTCTCATGGTTCATAGCTCATGTCTCATGTCTCATGTCTCATATCTCATGTCTCATAGTCTCGTCTCTCATAGTCTCATGGCTCATGTCTCTCATGGCTCATTTTTCTGATTCTGATATTGTCAGACTTCGAGTTCTGAAGTGAAGCAAGTCGTCATTAGCACGTGTGGCAGAGCCCACAGCATCGAACAAGCACGGAGCGTGCAGCAGTACAATTTTACGGTTAGTGAAACTAGGCGAAGTTGGAGCGCACACATAAACGAGTCTACAAGATTATCTATCAAGAGTTAGCTACTGCCTTTATGCTAATTCAATTGTGCATTACAATATTAAGGTGTATAAGAAAGTTGAACATTTTCACGATTATACATTGGAAGATATTCGCATTTTAAGACTGCAGATAAAAGTGATTTTCTCGACACCTGAGAAACACTTTTATAATACCACATTCTACGCTACGGCTGACACGTGTATTGCAACCGTGATACTGAAGATTACATTTGGTGATACAACGCTACATTCTACAATGGAACAATATAATCTGGCAGTACTTTCGACTATTATTATAACGGAAGTGGAGATGGAAGACTAAAACTTTAATGCAATTGGGACATATATCAATGGAGTGAAATAGCAACATGGAACTTCGTTAATCGTCATTCTATAAAAGCGAGCTTGTAGTGAACATCCAACTACACTCATGCATCGTAATCCATCGCTGAATTATATCAAATGGCAGTGGAAATATCTTCATACTCTACAATTATGAACATTTCTGCGGAAATAATTGCAATAAACTTCATGGCGAATTTCTACCAGAACTTCAGGGAACTATCAAGAGAGGCCAGGGTGGACCCAGCTCACAAAGAAGAGTTTTGCCAGAAGGATGTGTATCGTCTACACGGAGCAGTGCTATTTCCGGAGGAGGAAGCAGTTCTATTCTCCGAGGGCGCTGATTCCAGGTTCGAGGTCGGAGCACATCTTTACGGTGGTGAAATGGAACCAACAGCAGTCTTCTTTGGAAATTGTCCTCTAGAACTTCAATCAACAGATAAGGTAGTCGTGAACGTTTCTTGTTATATTTGAGCCATTTAGCGATATCTGAGCAACCATTTTTCCCATATTTTCTGTCCCATATATTTTGCCCCATATTCTTGCTTGATATTTCTGTACTCCGTACACTTTGCTGAGTTATGCTTTTTTCTTCGATTTATTGAGACATTATTATGTCATTGACATAGTTAAATAATTTTGGATCAGTTGAGACTGATAATATATATATTCTTTCAGTAATTTGCATATTTTTGTAGTCACGATTTGACTGTAAAGTTAACGATTTCTATGGCAAATTTGAATTCAGACAGCGTGTCATTTTTATTAAAGCAATTCTATTCAGTAAATTACTTTGACCAATTTTCTGTCATCCTCAAGAAAGAAGAATGATTAAAAGATTTTAGAGCGTTAAAATCTACTACTTTATCGACGATCTTTGAAATACTAGTCGTTTTATGAACATGATTTCAACATAGACATTTATCGTCAATTATGAAATACCATTGCATTATAGACAATTTTATGAAATATGAACTTTGAGTACGATTTATTGAATACACTATAGTAATGAACATTTGATAGGAGTTTTTCTCAATTCTAGATTGGAACAATAATGTTTGCATTCCACAGTCTAATTGTATTCTATTCGACTATTTATGCAGTTTAGATGAACTTTGATTGAAGATAGTATTTTTATACTGCGATACTTGGATGATATTAATCTCAATTTTGATAGACCAGGGAGGCGTGTCTAATCGTATTTGCTATTAAATTTATTTGTGATTGGCAAATTTTTACTTCATATCGATTCATGAATGAAACCCACGAAGGTTAAATATAATAACAGTTTTCGATACAATTGATGAATATAAGATTTTTTAAAGTGGAACTATGGATGTATAATCGTTAGTTCAGTGGACGTGTAAAAGTCGCTGATGAATAATGCCCTGTAATAAGTGAAGGAGGTTCCCACAGTAATATTGATGATGATGAATTTATAATTGGAGGTTTTTTGTGTGTATTGTGGAAGATTTTGATGCCATATATATTGAGATATATGATGAATTATGGGCCAATTTTGGTGCAATTTTGTGCGTTTTGAGCGAGGTATGTTTCCGCTGAGTGTATTGTCCAGGTCCTTTGAAAATTATTCATGTGAAGTTACTGTTAAAATTAACAAGAGTGTTTAAATAATTTGAGATAACGATTTTGAATGGAGATTACCGTCACAAATAATAATAATTATTAAACCTTATTAAACCTGAATCTAAAATTTAAATATAACTAACCTTCATTGGTCGATTATATCACCACGATTTGAGTAATTATCAACCGGATAAACGTGTGGTTTAATGTATTCCTAATAAATAATATAAATAATATAAATAATGTAAATAATTATGTAAATATCTTTAATAATAATTTGAAACGAACGAGATTAATAGAGGCATGTATACATTTTTCAATTGTCGTTTGACAATGTTATAAACAATTTAAAATGTTATAAATAATTAATGAACTTTTTGTTATAAACATTAGGCGTTTTCATTAGTATACTCTTAACAACGGTAGTTAAACAATTGAAATATACAATTAAACAAGATTTGGGATTATTAGAGTAATCCATTAATATTTGAACGGAGCATTTAAAAGATTTGCGTGATAATATTTGAGTTGAGATGTGGACATTTAAAGTGTTTTGAAAAGGAGCTAGGCTCTGATGTAACTAGCACATGCTAACATTGGATGAACAGGTGCAGTCGTTTGGTGGAGGTAGCGACCAGCAGCTGACCGTATCTCTAGCCACACGTAGTGGCCCACCCAGGGGACGTCGGAGCATGCCACCCAAAGTCAACAAGAATAAGACAGGCACGACTCCGCGACAGACACCAGCAAGTGTCGCTCATCATTTCAAGCAACAAAAAGCTTCTTCAAGTAAGAAAACTAATCCAGTCAAGACGCAGCATCCAATCAGATCACGGTCGGCATCGCCTGCCAAGAAGCTCATCGCTAACAGGCATACTCCGCCGCCGTCAACATCATCGTCACACGACACTCTTTCAGTCACCTCAGAAGTACGGATGGCGGACACAACAGATCGCATTCTCACCACCTTGGAGGACATCAGTCGTCGGCTAACTTTTTTAGAGTTACGCCAGCAACAACCAGTACCACCCGACGAGCAGCAACAAGAACCCGACGAGGAGCCAGAGGATTACGCACCCGAGTTCCAGCCACCACCGCCATTGGACTACCCCTGGCGATCACTCGCTCCCAACGAGTACCCCAAAGGTCTTCCGGTCCCATCAGAGTAGAGGGTCTGGAACCTGGCACAAGCACTCAAGCAGCAACTGGTGTTTGTGCCGACAGGTCGCGACCACCACGACGCACAAACCACTCTGTACTTGCTCTCCAACTGGCATCAACTGGACCCCGGACAGCGGAAGTACTGTCTCAACCGGGCCAACCTACTATATGCGGCCCTCACCAAGGGGTGGGGGTTCTCTATCCAACTCGACAGTGCTGGAGGCGACGAGGTCCTGGAGTTACCTCCGAACTTTCAGTACCAGGTTCCTGCACGCCAGCCCGCGGTCTCCCGCGGAGTACCCCAACGAGGAGTCAGCCGAGGACGCGGACCACGCGGGGGCGGCAGAGGCACGGCAGCCAAATAACTTCCCTGGACTCGTCCTCCCGGCGGACGGTTACCAGAGGAAGGCCTAGTCTTCAAGATTCAGCAGGGGACTCTACTCTACACCGAACGACGTCTTGGCGGACGCTACGCAACTACGAACGTGCCTTAGAACTTTCGCATTATTCTCATCGCGTGGCGGAAAACCGAGGACTTCGTCCGATGCACTTCGAAGAGGAGCCCCCTGATTAGGGCAGTATAGTGTTTCCTTTTTGTGACAATGGTTAGGGAGGAACTACCCACCTTGAGTGCAGTGTTTTATGTATTATGTGTGTGTGTTTCTCCTGATATTGTTCTTTGTAAGGCTGTTTACTTGTATTGTATTTTAGTTAAAAAAGCATAGGGCCCTCAGCCCGGTCTGCCCCCTTCGCCGGACGGCTGCGCCCATGCTCGACTCGGCTTCGCCTCCTATATACACGCCCGTCCAAGGTGGGTATATAAGGGGGCAGGCCGGGTCGTGCGGGAGCAGTCGTTTGGTGGAGGTAGCGACCAGCAGCGCCCATTTGACGATGCAAGCATGCGGCATGGTGCAGGGTGTATCGCAGGTGGCCAGATAACTGTATGATAGAGGCCAAGGTCATCTACATAGCAGCCTTGCGGTTATAAATAAAAATGTGAAGTTCATGAAAAAGGAAAAACAAATGCTATATGTCTCGTCCCAGCTCCCTTATCCATCCCAAAGTGCATTATTATTATTACGTTCTTTTGAGCTAGAGAAAGCTGAAATTTTGTATGTAAAGTCTACAAGTCCTACAGGAGGACATGGTTACTTTGACAATGGCTTCTGATTGCCACGTATATTTTGTTGTTAAATTTTGTTAAATTATTCTCTTTATGTGAAATAATTTATTGTGCAGTTTAAAGTTTCTTGTTTCCGTCTTGGTTCATTTAAAATATCGTGGTGGAGGTTATTGTGAGGGCATACTATTAAGTGATCCAGTTGAAAACCCAGACCCGAGATTAATTTGAATAGGTAAGTAAAAGGTAAGTATGAACCCCCGTATATTTTGGTGTGTTCCACAATAATTTCTTGTTAACTACTGTGCTCTAATCTCGGTAGTATCTGTCAGTGCCATTTTCATTGATGTAGCTGTGCCGGTGCGTTTGATTATTGGCAATTCGATTGAGGGGGCGGATATCTGACAGCCTACTATCCGGATTATCGGGGACAGTACCATCCCGGCATTTGCCCGAAGACGAAGTGGGAAACCACGGAAAACCACTTCGAGGATGGCTGAGGTGGGAATCGAACCCCCTCTACCAGTGGCGAATTCTCCCATGCATCGCATATACCGGCGGTATACCACCAGTGATAAAAATATAAAATGTTTATCTCGACATTTTCTCGAATTGTATGTAGCAGTGCAGTCAGGAAAATCGAGCTTGTCATCATTCACGTTCCGCCGATTGCTGTCAAGGAAGCTGGCGATCGAATCCCGCTTAACTCGCTAATTTTCTTCTGGGGTACACACTTTTAGCAGTGAGTGACTGTACTTTGGTATACCGCAAGTCTAGCCCGGTCGTTGAAAGGGCTCGACACTGGCCCGCGGGGCGGGAGAGGGAAAGAGTAGCCCAGCCACGTTCCGTATGGGGTATCGCGCTAAAGACTAGCGGTGAGTGTATTGCTGATTGGCTGATTTCAAACAGTACTTTCACTCTGCTCACAAGGGAAGGCATACCAGCGCAGCGGCTCATACACTTCAGTTATGTTGTGAGTTCCTCTTGGCGTGAATTACTTCCCACTGAAATATTAACATGTTTAGATTAAGTGAAACACTGGAAGTGGATAGAAGCGTTGTTGAAAGGATTTTATTCCATTGGATTTCCTCAGTAAGTTGAAATTAAAGCGATCTATTTCTTTGTGCAAGGAAATGAAGGCATTGGTTTCTGCCGAAATCAGGTAGAATTTTACACTTGGAATATGTGTTGCTTTGCAGTTGTTGATTCAATTAGGGGCTTTGAAGCATCGTGGTCATGTAGCCCCATGTACTTGGTTCAGGGGCGGATTTAAGGCAAGATCATGGGGGTAGGCGAACACACACCAGGGAGTCTAGAGAGTATGGAATACCCTTAGCTTGGAGAGGGGTGGGGGAGGTCCGGGATAGGATAATTTTGCTAAAACTAGGCCCTAATTAGTGAGTAATAGGACATTTTTTTATATATTTTTTTATATTTGGAGTAAAAATAAATGTTACCGATCACGGTGGCCAAGAGCAGTAACGCGCTAGCTCGTATCTCGCTGGCATCGGGAGAGTGTGGGTTTGAATCCCACTTCGGCCGTCCGGAAAATGGTTGTCTTGGTTTCCTATTTTCACCACCAGGCAAGTGCCGTGACGGTTCCTTTCAACAGGTCCACGACCGACCGACTGCTCTCCAAAATCCCTTCCCTGGTCCTTCCTTAATTTGACCCAAGTTAGCGGTCACCTGTCATCATCCCCAGTTGTATCTGTTGACGAAGTGTATCCAGCTCCGAGACACCATCCTTGCGACGGTAGAGGAATGATCCCTCGCAGAGTCCGTTTTGTGAGTTGGGAAAAATTTGTGTGATATTAGCCATTTTAAGTCAAATATTTATTGTATTCCAAATTATTTTAGTTTTGGTAGTTCTACTATTTACTGTCATAGCCAACGCGTGGTTTAAAGCCATTTTTAGAGAACTGTCAAAAATGTGTAGTATTCTTCCAAATATACATACATTTTCATTTGAGACGGTTTTACCTTTCAGCATCCAGTCCAGTCTGCAAGCCTCTGTTTGCAAACAAGTCGCCTCTATGATCCCCTATTAGCAGTTAGCAATCCGGCTCCCTCTGCTTCTACATCTCTGACTTTGAAATCGTTCAACACCGAAACTAACCATCGCCTCTGCTTCTGTTATCCTCTACAGCCGAACACTCAAAATAGTAGGTTATCGTAAAATGTGCATTTTGATACAGAGTAATTGAGTGTGAAAGAATTTGTCTAAATCCACTGTTTTCGTCATGTTTTTAATGTATAACAACAAGATGAATCGTTCACTCCTTAAATCCACCCCTGGCTTGGTGCGTGGGGAAACTGATGAGATATGTCATTATGATGGCTGTACCGTTGCCAGGATTTTGGTAGGAGGCGGCTGTGGCCTTAAGATATGTACGAGTGAAAGTAAGAAACCACGAAAGACCATTTCTAGGATGTTTGGGGGTTGGAATCGAACCACCTATTCTCATTTCTGCCTCTTGGGGGTTGAGTGAATCCCAACCTTCAGACTAGAATTACATTTCTTGGTAGAGCAGAGAATCGAACACGGACCTCCGCAGTAACTGCCCCAGAATACTAGCCACTACGCCACGAGGTGGACCTTTAGAAATCTAAGTGAATGGAACTTACTTTCAAGTAAAATTCTTCCTGGCAGACCAAGGTTGGGAAACAATATGTCAAGGTAGTTTACACTATATATATTTTTTTAGCGTATGGCTTTTAGTGCCGGGAGTGTCCGAGGACATGTTCGGCTCGCCAGTTTTGTAGCTTCTTCGAGACGGACACCCAATGGGTGAGCTACATGTACCGTTGGGGAGGAAAGTTGGAATGTAAGGACGAGGAGTTGGAAGGTAGCGGCTGTGGCCTATAGTTAGGGACCAACCCCGGCATTTGCTTGGAAGGAAGATGGGAAACCACAGAAGACCATCTTCAAGGTTGCCGGCGGGGGGATTCGAATCTCCTCGCCTCCCGGATGTTTGAACGACCACGGCTAACTCACCCGGTATTATTTTATTGATTGAGGCTGAATGTTCGCTTTCCAGAAGATATTTTCACTTTGAGATACTGGCTCTTCTTTAATTGCATTATTACATTGGTTATGAATGAATGCGCTTCTCATGTTTGGACATGTCTAATGATGAGACAATGTATAATTGAGATCCTTCGGAAATGGATAAATGTTTATTTGTTTTCGTAAAATTTAAGACCTGGTCAAGAACGGGGAGAGAGAGAAGGCAGCGTAAAGATGAAATGTACTCTGAACGTTGTCAAAATGAACTAGAAGGGCGAGGGGATTCGAAGGCCATTTACCTAGAAGCAGTTTCATGCAGGCCGTGTTCAGGCGTTAAACGAAGATTTTTTAATGTATAAGGACATAGTCCTTGCAGAGGGTGGATGACGCACTGGTTTTACCCGGACGGTCGAGGTTCGAATTCCGGTGACAGCACGCTAAATATTTCACATGGAAGATCACGTGGCGTTAGGAAAGGAATCCGACCTTATATCCCCGGCCAAAACAATTGGCTAGTGACCTCAATTTATTTGGATAACCTATCCAAAATTATAGCTATAAAGTGTGTTTCTTAGAAGTTATGTAAATGTTCTCCAATACAAAATAAAAAAAATCAACTTTGACAAGAGGTTGAGGCATGGAAAAAAAGGAGGGGGGGGGGGATGTAAGGGGTAAATGGTGCGGTATACCAAGAACGGTGACCACCAGTCGCCACTGCCCTCTACTCATTTGGGCCACCAAAGACTGAGTAGACCCCGTTCCAGACCTCATACCACTTGGCAAATTTCGTGGCAGAGCCGGGATTCGAACCCAGGACCTCCGGGACGGCAGCTAATTGTGCTGACCGCTACGCTACGGAGGCGACATTTTGTTCAGTACATTCCTAAAAGGATATAAATCTACTGAAATATTGACTAGCGAGCAAAAAAAGCCTCCATTTTCACCCAACGGGGCGGCATGGCCCAGCCGATTCGGCACGGTTAGTCTGAACTATAATATCCTTCAGGTCACTTCCTTGAGGACAGTTTAAACCACTCTCTGTACGATAAGCGGAATTAGTAAGGCCGGGTCTTGTTGAATCGTAAGTTACGCTTAGGCTATAATAATTGCGTGATTCATACATCCGCCATATTGAAACTATTTGGCTGATGACCTTGTTGTTTAGAAAAAGACACTTCCCGCATTAAGGTATATTGTTGCCAAATTTGTTAGAGATCGGATGATTAAGTAAGTCGTAATTTGATTAAAGCGTAGAACAGTTTGGTGGGTGCCATTTCTTTTTCGTTATGATGGCGGCGATATACAATATGACACTGAGTTGTCCCTTGCTAGTGCTACCTCTGTACCAAAGGTGGTTCGATTTGGGTTTCGTTGTGTTTGCATTGATAGGGGGAATCGATTAGCATACATACACGGCTGCCATCTGCAAACTATTGGGCTGATGACCTTGTAGTATGGTCAAAAGACGCTTCCTACATGAAGGTATGTTGTTGAAAAATTTGGTAGAGTACAGATGATTAGGTTAGTCGTAATTTGATTTAAGCTTTGAACATTTGAGTGGCCGCTATTTCGTTTAGGTCAAGATGAAGGCGATATAAAACATGAGACTGAAGTGTTCTTTGCTAGTGCTACCTCTGTACTGTACCCATTCGTCATCATATGGAATATGTGTTCGTATCCCAGCTAACTCACGGTCTTTCGAGGCATGGGGCGTTCAACCCTCTATACGAGCACATATTCAGGATTTGAGTCTGTCAGGTGACTACTCTACTTGAAACATTTAATGGTAGTAATTCATGGCAAAACAACACAAAACACAAAAAAATATTTTACACTTATTTCCCACAACAAAAATCAAAATTATCTGTGAGTCTCTTGCCATCAAGATTGGTGCTCCACCGCACTCATGTCTATCCTAAACATCCTATTGTTGATACTCTTTGACATTTGCGAGTGTCCATATTGTTCTTCACGTGGCACAATTTAACACAAATTGGAATATCACAACACAACAAACACAAATTATATTTAAATGACATTAAATCTGCAATTATTAAACATTTATCCGTTTTACATGGAACATTTACTTTAAATAATATTGATTCATTAGCTTATGCCTTGTTTAATAAGTGTTGTCTTTCCGCGCGAATCGTATTCTTTTCACATACGTTTCAAACGCTGAAGTGGTACACTTTCCCATCCAAAATACACATAGTTATAGATATTTTATAGCTTCACCATGCAACGATTTTCTGGGTCTTGTCAAAACATTATCGTTACAAACGTATCATATCATTCAAATTACGCTACCCGTATGAATAAATTAGTGTGAACTGGGTAAATACTCTTTACAAAAATGCTTCTATTTATTTGGTGCAGTTAGTTTCTCCTCAGAGAATAACTGGGCCAAATGTTATCCGATTACTTCATTCCAACATTGCATATGTATGGAAACAGTGTATCTAATTTAATTGATACCATCATATCAAGCACATCTTAATTACTTTTCGAAATATCGAGATTCTTCAGTGTCCCACTATAATCTTAAAATAAAAGGATCTGGTCTATTGACTTCCTTTCGCGTGAACAATGTATTAGTCACGGGCCGTCCTATGCAAGATGGCTGCCGGGTTAGTGGATTATACCTGCTACCTCGCCCAACTTCCTGCACGGTCATGTGTTCACTCAATGGTGCAGCTGTGCTAGAGGTACCCTGAATGGATCGTGTCATTACGAATTGAGTCAATCTAATTATTTAATACCTACATTTAGAGTATTTAATCGGTTCATCTCGGCTCCTAATTACTATTCAAGGCAAGGGATGGATCACGAAATAGCTTCGCCGTTCTGTGGTCGTAATCAGTGGCTTTGCGCGCGTCTCAGCTGAGTTTCACTGTTATCTCACTGGACGGGCATGCATATAACAAGAGGAAATCAACGTTTCCAACACGAAGAACCATTTGTCTTACCTCTAAGGGCAGATCAATTAATATATTGGCCTGCCTAGGGTGTCTAGCAGTTATCCCTGGCGGCGAAAACTCTGCTAACAGTGGATACAGACAACTCTGTTGCGAATACACATGTATGCTCTCAGGCAATACTATATCGTAGCTTCGAAGATTTAGCCGACTAGATTCGACAACGCGCGAACTATTTTCGGAAGATCCCCGCAACTTATTGACGTAAATCTACGTTACATGCTCGCTGATCGCGGCTCAAACAATATTTCTTACAGATGACTCAATTCTTAAAGCACTTACGTCCTCTATACATTTACTCATAAGCCAAAGTTCTACGTAGCTCCAAAAAACAAGTATAAATTTACTGGCATACACTGACAATCTTAATGGCTCTCAAATACAACCCTATGGAATATACCATAATAAAACATTTATTTAACATTTCAATGACACTGAAAAGCTCTCTTCATCTCGATATTTATCTTTCTTTCTTACTTTTAACAATAACACAGCATTCTTACACTAGATATGACACACTTTGCACGTACTATAGGCCTGACATGCCGATTTATATATTTATTGTTGTTACCGACCCCAGATTATTATTATTAATATTATTATTATTTAACGTTACCGTTACTTTCATCAATGTCTTACGCCTAAATGGTCGTAAGCGTGTCATCCTCTAGGCCATATTTTTACCAAAATACGAGGCATGTGATCTCGTACACAAATGACTGTTAATTCTTAATCGTTGAGGGAATGATTCTTGTATGGTGAGCTATTAAATCATATCAACATATTAAATTTGTACTCACTTTCATTCTAGCTGGATTAGTCCAGCATGCCAGCCATTCTCCTGCCATAATGCTTGTTTTAAGCCATCATGATATTTTTCACACGACACATTGTATAGACCTTACACATGGTAATTATATTTTTCATTACTGGCATTTTCACTTTAACACAATACACATTCTTTTACCATATAAATATACACTTTTAACAATCACTGTAATATAACTTTATCCACAATTTTCTTTACACACGGATCCTTGATCGGATTCCCACTATCGCCTGACCTCAGAGATGCGATGCAGCTAAATCCTGACCACCGCTGGTCTCCTAGAAAGTCTATCTTGCGTGTGTGTGTTCATCTCCCGTCACCTACAGTTTATGTCTCCTCTACTGCAAAGTTGTTCAATCCTAGATCACAACTACTTGTGATGCCTTCCAGGTTCCCGTAACTGTAGTGTTCATTACAATAGTATGTGTTATTTCACCCATGATAACACTTCCTCTGGTTATGTTCATTGTCTGTAAACATCATCCTAAAATATCTCTACGCTGTACTGATTCTATACTCGCGTATACTGTTGCTTATACGTCTGCTGTAGACTAATTATTATATGATGCAGAATTACTGTTATTATGCTGCATGGTGCACCTTTCATTGTTCACTGCTAATACACTTGAGCGTCAATACTTTATAAATTCCGCGCACTTTCTTGCGTGATCCGACAGCGTGTCACCACACGAGTTGAGCCTAGAAGAACTGACTCTCAGCTTCAGCTTCCCCCATATAAAGCTTCCTGATGAAAAGTAGTTCACTGGATTTCCAGGAGCGACTCTTCTTAAAATAATACATTTTCAGACAAAGTGAAGTGTGATCCTTATTCGTCTCTTCATGGAGGTTCCAAATTCACTCGCGTGCAGGCAATGCTTCGGCCAATTAATTATAATTAATTGCTTTCTTCCATGGCGTCATGATGCTACCCCGGTTCTTTCCCTATTGCTACATTACAAATCCTGACTCTGCCGTGCATAAGTTCCTTTATAGATGCAGGCTTTAATTTAGGCGTGAGGACATTCCTAAATTATCTTTCCTGGAATACATGCATCTGGGTGTAAGTTTCATTACAATTCATTGCTCCATTTGGCCGTAATTAATTAATTTATGTGGGCGACCACCCCCACTCCGCTTCTCTGCCTTGTAAGACTGTGGTTCCCAAAGCCATTAATATTTGGTCGCTCCTCCAGTGCGTACGAAAAATAGTTCCTTGGCGTCACCTAGGTAACGCCCCCTCGCTAACCACGATTTGTCAACTGTCAAGTTGGCCCGATTTCTTGAGCTCTTAGTATCTTAAACGTACATAGGCTTGTATTTTCTGCAATAATCCACCTTTAATGCTATAATATTCCCGTTATGGCCGTGAAATCATGCTGTTATAATTATATACAGTTATAACTCATTGTTCCTCGGGTTCACTGTGGATGTTCCCCCTCAGAGATCAATGATTCGATTCTTGGCAGAATCATGGGCCTGGTCTTTTTGTGGTAATGACCCCGGTTCGATGCTAGTCAGCCGTGTCCCATTGGGCACACCTTTCCCCTGCTAAGTTCGAGAAATTCATTTTACAAGTGAATTCTTTCGAGCCTCCTGACTGCATCGACCTTACAGACAGTGTTTACGTTAGGCGGTCAGTGCTCCCGGGCAGTGGGTCGTTTCGTTCCCCCACTCCTCTATGTCTGCTGTCTCGTATTTCGTTGTTTTCTTTCCTTAGCACTTCATTCATCGCTTGGAGCTCTCTTGCTGCTTCCCGTAACTGGTTATAAAACTCTTCCAACTGACAGCTGCATTCTTTCCTCGTTCCCCCTGGGTCTACGAACTGGCTGTCTTGTTTCCTTTCAACCTGTTGTAGGCTTTTCTGAGGACTCTCTGCGTGCATATATAATGACTCCCCGTACATTTGGGTGTGCATGGCTTGCTCTCCTGTGGTTTCATACTCCTCCGGTGGACTATACAATTTGAGGTTGGCAGCGTTTACCACTACTTCTTTGCCTGTTTCTTCATCTGTAATTCTGTAGGCATTATTTTGCAAGTCCCTTATAATCAGATAGGGTCTATGAACCTTGCATTGACTTTCGGGTATCTCCTTCTCCCCGAGTCATAATTGGCTGGTTTTTCTTATGGCTCCATTTCTTGTGGAGTTCTTCTGTCTGTCTTCTTGCTGTTGAAGTTCCAGACTCTTTGCTCCGTCATCATTCTTATCGATGTCGGGTGACCTTCTATTTTTAATTGCTTCATCCCAATGCACTTGCGATTTTCTGTTATCATCTCCACGCTCCTCCATATATCTTAATGATGCGTGATAACGTTCTTCGGCTTCTCCGTCGAACCCGCGACTCTGTTCTTGGGATCTCCCGTCTCGATTATTCCCATCTCGGCCGTAATTTATCCTGTTATCAGGCTGTTAATTTCTTGTATCGGACTGATTCCAGGTTTTCCTTCTTCGGTGTCCGCGGTTCGATCTTCCTCTGTACGCTGGCCTCCAATTCTGGTTTTCCCTTTCTTCTCGTTGCCAGTCTGACTTCTCAGTTTCTGTGCTGGTAGATTTACTTTTGGTCTGCGCCCTAGTCGGTTCGACTGGTGCACTAGTCATGTGGACTTGTTCCGTGTTCCGACTCGGCCTCATATGCTGCGTTGTGGTGAGATCGAGCTGTCTGAGTATCTCCTCCATCTCAGTCGCTGTCTTGGCGTTTGCCGAGATTAAGATTCTTTGCACTTCTTATGGTAATTGCTTGGCTATCGCTAGACAAAAGTCTAGTTCTCTAGGCACTTCGTCAAGCTCTCTGAAACGGCATAATTGTGCTATAAAGAATTCAGCATATTTCGTTGGATTATTTGTACTATAGCGTCTGGAGTACAAGTTCAATCTTAGATTCTGCTGGATGTTTGCATCCCAGTGCCTTCTTAAAAATGCCTGGCGGAATTCTTCTACGGTGTCAAACGTGTAACGAAAACTTCTGAACCCTAAGCCACATTCACCTTCAGTCAGTTTTTCGATAACTCTTCGCTCTGGTGGTACCTTTGTGTCATTTAAGTAATCGGAAACCTCTTTGAGTCAGTATTTGGGTGTCATATTTGAGTTACTCCCAGAATACTTTCTCGGTTTCTCGTCATTAGCCCTTACAACAGTGACTATCTGAATTTGTACAGCATTTTCATGCGGTGTGGACATAGCAATAGGTATACCAGGTGTGGTATACGGGCTGTCACTTGGCATGGCTGTATTTCTCGGTGTGGGCTGTACCTCTATATCTGCCCATCTGTTTCTCCTATTTTCATCTACGCTTCCTTCATTAGATCTAGGATTTCGCAATATGGAGTCCTCGTGTGCGATCATTCTGGTTTCCATTTGGCTGTGCCCGTTTTCCGCTCTTTCTAAACGAGCTAATACTTCTCGTTCTATTTTTTTCAGGCGATCACGATTTTCCTCTGCCATAGAAAAGATTTTCTCCTTGTCATCCTTAAGGCTCTCTTTTAATTGAGAAATTTCCCCCGCTAAACCTTGTCTTACCTCGGCAAGCGTTTTATCACTGGCTTCATTTTTCAAGCCCTCTCGAAGTTCCAACTCTTCTCGTAAACCTGTAACCTCTTTCTGCATGTGACCGTGCATATTGGAGATTGCGGTCCTTATTTTGGTAATTTCTCCCTGGTCCTCATCTTGCCTTTTATGAATGACTACTCGATCGTTTTCTGTTTGTTCTAACTCTTTTTGGACTTTTCCAACCTGCGTCTTCATATTTACGATTATTCCCTTATTTTCTTTAGCGGAAGTTTTTTATTTCATTGATCTCCTTGCATTGATCAAGGATATTCTGATCCTGCTTCCTTAATGCTTCATCTACAGCTTTTGCGTAGTCTGCCATACGTTTACTCCATTTTTCGTCGCTATCTTCAAGCCTTTGATCAACGGTCTGAGTGAACGTATTAAACTGCTCTTCCTGCCGCTTAGTGTTCGCTTCGTTCTGATTCTGAATATCTTTAAGCTCTACGGACATATCGTTTAATCTATCATTGACCTCACGTTGCGATTCTCTGCACACTTGCAGATTATTCTCGAGCTTTACTTCTATTGACTCAAAGCGTTTGTCATTATTTGCTTGCATCTCTGAAACCACGCTAACAATCTTTTCAGTTACCTGTTGTTTAATAAATTCTTTAATATCATCAATTTTTTTATTGACCGCTAATAAATTTGAATCTAACTGAGTGTTTACTGTAGCCAACATCTGGCTCACCTCGGTTTGATTAGTCTCCAACGTATTGTTCATTTCAGTTTGATTACCATCTAACTGATTGTTTACTGTATCTAATCTACCCGTTATTTCATCTTGAAATGACTTAGCATCATCCCTACTCTTGGCATGAGTAGTATCAAAATGTTCCTTCAACTCTGCGATACATTTTAGTATCCCCTCAGTACTGGAAATCCTGTATTTCTTATCTTTGAGATATAGGCGGGCCTTTGCTGTGCATGCTGGTGCGTTATATCGGGAATAGGATTCCGATGTCGCGAAAATAACAACATTCATTTTAGCACAGTGCTGTGACCACCTATGGAATGGGTTTAGACCCTCGTACCCGTCTGTACATTCACTCGTCTGACAACAATGTCTAATGTCTGAGTATCACCTAAAAAGACTCACAATCGCTCAAACACAGTTTGAGGAAAAAGTATACTATTATGGTTTTCCCCCATGGAAACCATACTATTATTATGGGGTTTTCTGAATCCCATAAGCCATCACGTTTTCTGGTCGCCATGATAAATAAGAAGGATGATGGCTGCCCCATTGCAAGACATCGGCGAAGTTCTGATTTATTAGTAAAACCGTCCAGGGAGTGGTTTTTATTGCCGAATGCTCCACGCCAGGCCATGCCATGATAAATAATGTAGATCATTGCTTTTACATTTACATTTAAGCATGTCACATGGAGGATTATCAACATTTATTTCGAACGCGAATGCTTATTAACTATGGGACGCGGCCTTTTCCTAATATACCCTAGCTTTGCTGCTATACTTGTCTCTACCATTTAATACCTTGGCTGACTTTTAGTAGTACCTGTGACTCAATCCTAGTGCAATAACATGTCCTCCATGTACCCATTCGTCATCATATGGAACATGTGTTCGTATCCCAGCTAACTCACGGCCTTTTGAGGCATGGGGCGTTCAACCCACTATACGAGCACATATTCAGGATTTGAGTCTGTCAGGTGACTACTCTACTTGAAACATTTAATGGTAGTAATTCATGGCAAAAAACACAAAACACAAAAAAATATTTTTCACTTATTTCCCACAACAAAAATCAAAATTATCTGTGAGTCTCTTGTCATCAAGATTGGTGCTCCACCGCACTCATGTCTATCCTAAACATCCTATTGTTGATACTCTTTGACATTTGCGAGTGTCCATATTGTTCTTCACGTGGCACAATTTAACACAAATTGGAATATCACAACACAACAAACACAAATTATATTTAAATGACATTAAATCTGCAATTATTAAACATTTATCCGTTTTACACGGAACATTTACTTTAAATAACATTGATTCATTAGCTTATGCTTTGTTTAATAAGTGTTGTCTTTCCGCGCGAATCGTATTCTTTTCCCATAAGTTTCAAACGCTGAAGTGGTACACTTTTCCCATCCAAAATACACATAGTTATAGATATTTTATAGCTTCACCATACAACGATTTTCTGGGTCTGGTCAAAACATTATCGTTACAAACGTGTCATATCATTCAAATTACGCTACCCGTATGAATAAATTAGTGTGAACTGGGTAAATACTCTTTACAAAAATGCTTCTATTTATTTGGTGTAATTAGTTTCTCCTCAGAGAATAACTGGGCCAAATGTTATCCGATTACTTCATTCCAACATTACATATGTATGGAAACAGTGCATCTAATTCAATTGATACCATCATATCAAGCACATCTTAATTACTTTTCGAAATATCGAGATTCTTCAGTGTCCCACTATAATCTTAAAATAAAAGGATCTGGTCTATTGACTTCCTTTCGCGTGAACAATGGATTAGTCACGGGCCGTCCTATGCAAGATGGCTGCCGGGTTAGTGGATTATACCTGCTACCCCGCCCAACTTCCTGCACGGTCATGTGTTCACTCAATGGTGCAGCTGTGCTAGAGGTACCCTGAATGGATCGTGTCATTACGAATTGAGTCAATCTAATTATTTAATACCTACATTTAGAGTATTTAATGGGCTCATCTCGGCTCCTAATTACTATTCAAGGCAAGGGATGGATCACGAAATAGCTTCGCCGTTCTGTGGTCGTAATCAGTGGCTTTGCGCGCGTCTCAGCTGAGTTTCACTGTTATCTCACTGGACGGGCATGCATATAACAAGAGGATATCAACGTTTCCTACACGAAGAACCATTTGTCTTACCTCTAAGGGCAGATCAATTAATATATTGGCCTACCTAGGGTGTCGAGCAGTTATCCCTGGCGGCGAAAACTCTGCTAACAGTGAATACAGACAGACTCTGTCCCAACTCTGTTGCGAATACATACATGTATGCTCTCAGGCAATACTATATCGTAGCTTCGAAGATTTAGCCGACTAGATTCGACAACGCGCGAACTATTTTCGGATGATCCCCGCAACTTATTAACGTAAATCTCTTGATTCTACGTTACATGCCCGCTGATCGCGGCTCAAACAATATTTCTTACAGATGACTCAATTCTTAAAGCACTTACGTCCTCTATACATTTACTCATAAGCCAAAGTTCTACGTAGCTCCAAAAACAAGTATAAATTTACTGGCATACATTGACTATCTTAATGGCTCTCAAATACAACCCTATAGAATATACCATAATAAAACATTTATTTAACATTTCAATGACACTGAAAAGTTCTCTTCATCTCGATATTTATCTTTCTTTCATACTTTTCACAATAACACAGCGTTCTTACACTAGATATAACACACTTTGCACGTACTATAGGCCTGACATGCCGATTTATATATTTATTACTATTACCGACCCCAGATTATTATTATTATTATTATTTAACGTTACCGTTACTTTCATCAATGTCTTACGCCTAAATGGTCGTAAGCGTGTCATCGTCAAGGCCATATTTTTACCAAAATACGAGGGATGTGATCTCGTACACAAACGACTGTTAATTCTTAATCGTTGAGGGAATGATTCATTGTATGGTGAGCTATTAAATCATATCAACATATTAAATTTGTACTCACTTTCATTCTAGCTGGATTAGTCCAGCCTGCCAGCCATTCGCCTGCCATAATGCTTGTTTTAAGCCATCATGATATTTTTCACACGACACATTGCATAGACTTTACACATGTTAATTATATTTTTCATTACTGGCATTTTCATTTAACACAATACACATTCTTTTACCATATAAATATACACTTTTAACGATCACTGTAATATAACTTTATCCACAATTTTCTTTACACACGGATCCTTGATCGGATTCCCACTATTGCCTGACCTCAGAGATGCGATGCAGCTAAATCCTGACCACCGCTGGTCTCCTTGAAAGTCTATCTTGCGTGTGTGTGTTCATCTCCCGTCACCTACAGTTTATGTCTCCTCTACTGCAAAGTTGTTCAATCCTAGATCACAACTACGTGTGATGCCTTCCAGGTTCCCGTAACTGTAGTGTTCATTACAATAGTATGTGTTATTTTACCCATGATAACACTTCCTCTGGTTATGTTCATTGTCTGTAAACATCATCCTAAAATATCTCTACGCTGTACTGATTCTATACTCGCGTATACTGTTGCTTATACGTCTGCTGAAAACTAATTATTACATGATGCAGAATTACTGTTATTAAGCTGCATGGTGCGCCTTTCATTGTTCACTGCTAATACATTTGAGCGTCAATACTTTATAAATTCCGCGCACTTTCTTGCGTGATCCGACAGCGTGTCACCACACGAGTTGTGTCAAGAAGAACTGACTCTCTGCTTCAGCTTCCCCCATATAAAGCTTCCTGATGAAAAGTAGTTCACTGGATTTCCAGGAGCGACTCTCTTCTTAAAATAATACATTTTCAGACAAAGTGAAGTGTGATCCTTATTCGTCTCTTCATGGAGGTTCCAAATTCACTCGCGTGCAGGCAATTGCTTCGGCCAATTAATTATAATTAATTGCTTTCTTCCATGGCGTCATGATGCTACCCCGGTTCTTCCCCTATTGCTACATTACAAATCCTGACTCTGCCGTGCATAAGTTCCTTTATAGATGCAGGCTTTAATTTAAGCGTGAGGACATTCCTAAATTACCGTTCCTGGAATACATGCATCTGGGTGTAAGTTTCATCTCAATTCATTGCTCCATTTGGCCGTAAATAATTAATTTCTGTGGGCGACCACCCCCACTCCGCTTCTCTGCCTTGTAAGACTGTGGTTCCCAAAGCCATTAATCTTTGGTCGCTCCCCCAGTGCGTACGAAAAATAGTTCCTTGGCGTCACCTAGTAACGCCCCCTTGCTAACCACGATTTGTCAACTGTCAAGTTGGCCCGATTTCTTGAGCTCTTAGCATCTTAAACCTACATAGGCTTGTATTTTCTGCAATAATCCACCTTTAATGCTATAATATTCCCGTTATGGCCGTGAAATCATTCTGTTATAATTATATACAGTTATAACTCATTGTTCATCGGGTTCACTGTGGCTGTTCCCCCTCAGAGACCAATGATTCGATTCTTCGCAGAATCATGGGCCTGGTCTTTTTGTGATAAAGACCCCGGATCTATGCTAGTCAGCCGTGTCCCATTGGGCACAGTACCGAATTTGGTTCAATTCGGTTTCCTCACGTTTGAATTGATAGGGGAGGGGGGACGGATATACAAACTCACACACACACAGACTGACAACTTTTGGCCCGTGCAGATCTCATTTTCTGCAAAAATCGATAGTAGGCTAAAAACTTTAAACCACCAATGTGCCAGCACTGCAGGGGGACATTGTTCAGTCCCAAGGCTGAATAAAATCGTGAGGGAAGGTTTATAACAATAGTAATTTTAACCAGGTTAATAACAAATTACATTTTCTGGCAGAGCGTGGAATAGAAACCGTTACTCCGGGGTGTTAGCCAATCATGGTAACCACTACTCTCATAATATTTTTCCTTCGAATAAAGCAGATAGCAAGCCCTTTCTCCTGACCGGCGTCAAGGCAATGGCTACACCTAGCGAGATCTGTTAGAACTAAAGTTTTATACACTACTGTGTGTAGAAAGTGGAACACCCAGAAGAAATGGTCAGAGACACTCCCATAACAGGGGTCATGTAGGTCTGCGGTATCATACTAAGTGACTGAAATCGCAGAGACATGGCGTGCACATTGGCCTACCAGTGCCCTCGGTCGTGGGACCGGGCAGGTCAGTGTTCCACACAGCTCTGTCAGCGGGGGGCCGTCATACCAAGTGGAAACGTGTAAGCAAGTGCAACGATGCCTCGCCGACATCACAGGGTGGACTATCAGCATGTGAGTGCGGTTGAGCGGAGCAGAATGCTTGGGCTCCGGGAGGTTGGCCTGTCGTTCCGGGACATTGCGGCTCGTACAGGGCGTGCTGCGTCAACAGTAAGGCGTATGTGGATCCAGTGGAGAGAGGAGGGCTGTACACAGCGACGACAGGGTACAGGACGACGCAATGTGACCACAGCGTGAGACGACCACTATCTTCTCCGCATGGCCGTATCGGACAGAACAGCGTCTTCCTCGGTGTTGACTTGACGTTGGAGAACTGCACCGGGGATGCACATGTCTGCGTCGAAGGTGCGGCGCCGTCTTTTGAGAGCTGGACTGGTAGCACTCATGCCACTGTGTCGGCTTCCATTGAGTGGGAACCACCGACGTCTCCGACTACAATGGGCACGTGCACGCCGACAATGGCAGGCTGAGTAGCTTAACAATTACAATATACATATACAGGTGAAAATATTTACAATATGTACAATTATACATATTGTAAATATTTTCACCTGTATTTTCAAACCTAGATTTTATAGCCTAAGTGTAATGGATCTGATGATGATTGCTTGACGATCGAAACTGGTCATCCTATTGTATTTATTAATTTCATGTAATTATTTCAGGATTAGGGCACAACCCAGCTCTTTTGGGTACATTCGTGTTGACCGACTGAAAAGCATCTAACTTTTGTTTTGAACATGCTTGTAAAAATTAAAAATAAATAAGTTCTTAAAAACAAAATTATAATAAATTTGTGATCTTAATTTTGAGATTATAATATAAAAATAAGAATATTCAAAATAAATATGTACAAAAATTGTTGAAGAAAACAAAAATTAAAATTAATAATAATTACTATTATGCTAAAATAATTAATATGGAATTAAAATAAATACAAATGAAGCATCTTCAATAATATTCTGCCCTAAAAAGGGTAAGTATCCTCAAAAGCCAACTGACTGCGCCGGAATTCGATCCCGCTATTTTGGAAACAGTAGGCGAGAACGTTACCACTGAGCCACGCACCCAGTCCTATACGAAATACTTGAGTACTTCAAATGTTCGAATCGAAGTACAGTATTCGTACATCTGCATTGTTCAAACACTCGAGTAATCGAATAATTTATTCGATTACTCGAATTGGCGAATATACGAATTAGTCGAGTTAATCGATTATGGAATATTATGTACTGCCCTAGACCCCGTATACAGAATTTTTCTAAATTTCCACTCCTGAACGAAACCTTCGGGTTGATAACAGGTTGCTTAAAACCTACCCCAACAGATAAGCTCTACTACCTGGCTGGAATAGCACCACCTTGTGTTCGCAGAGTGGTGCCTGCCAACAGGGAGAGGCTGAGAGTGGAAGATGATGATGATGATAATTGTTGTTTTAAGGGGCCTAACGAGAGAGTGGAAGAGAACAGCGCTCACCCACAGCAACGGCTGAGGTCCCGAAAGAGCTTCCTGAGGACATCTGAGATGCTTACCGTCTCACCGGAGAAGGCAAGGCTGGATTTATGGAAGAACACAACCCTTCACCCCTGCGGTTGGATGCCAGTAGCTGAAGAACTACCACCCGGACACAACGAAAGCTGGTTGGTGTGGATGTCCCAGAACAGGTTGCGATCAGGAGTTGGAAGATCCCGAGACAATCTGAGGAGATTGTACATGTGACGCGTCTTGCGAATGTGGACAAGAACAAACCACAAAACACATGCTTCATTACCCTTCCTTCATCTTGTGCAGAGGAAGATCTCCTGCTAGCCACTCTGAGAGCTTTGGATTTTGCTCAGTATTGGGCACGTGCTATATAGACAATTTTACCCATATATGTATAGCAACTGTACATTTGTATGTCTCCGACACGAGAAATAAATAATTTACAGACTTTGAGGGCTTGTAGTGGTGGGAACCAAGATGGTCAAATTTAGCATAGGAACTAGTGTCCGGAAACGTACCTTCTTCCCGCTACCCGCAGAAAAAACAAAAACTACAACTACGTTCGGTCACAGCTCTCGCGTTTTCAGTGCTCTGTCTGACTCTTGCTGCTTGTCGTCTTGGTCAAATTACAGGCGGGGCTCGAAGTGACGACCACAGACGTCAACACAGACACGGTACCTCCGTACCATGTTCTGGCACACACGATCACCAATCCCAGAACCTCCAACATCCGCCGCAGCAATAACCCACTCCAGTAGGTCTTCTTCGGATTCCACAGGGGTCTCGTAAATCAAGAAGAGAAAGCAAGAAACAGATCCAAGACACCCAATGTATGGACTTGATGTCCATCCACCTAGGCTAAAGTCAAGAAGGAGCTTCCTCCAAACAACGATATCTAGTCCTTCCTCAGCTGAAGCTCACCGAATTGGAAAACAAAATCACAGGGAGGATCGTGGGAAATGAAGGAGAAGCCGGCAGCAGGCTACCATTTACAACACGGATCTGGAAAAACGCTAAACAGACTGAGAACTGGTGTGAGTCGGTGCAAGAGCAATTTGAAGAAGTGGGATACAGTGGTGAAAAACAAGACCCTGAGCACCTTCTGAATTGAAGCATGTTACCAAGACCATGTGATATGCAGGATTTGATAGAAGCTAATGAATGTGCCATACTAAACAGTTGAACACTGGAGAAATGAAATTTAGTGAAATTTATATGTATATTTGTATGTGTTTTGGACTCGGAAAATAAATAAATAAATAAATAAATAAGTAAATAAAGATTTTCATGTTACCCCACAGGTAGTAGCGGTGTCAGATCAGGTGAACGTGCAGGCCAAGCAATCGGGCCACCACGACCTGTCCAATGTCGCCCAAATCTGTGGTAGAGATGATCTCGGATCGCAAGTGAGAAATGAGATGGTGCACCATCGTGCTGAAACCACAATGTTTTGACGCACATGCAGTGGCACATCGTCTAGGAACTCAGGCAGTATGTCTTCAAGGAATACCAAGTACGCGGCACCCATCTGATTTCCTGGAGGAACGTGTGGAATGTCAACAAACCTGTAAGGAATATGGGACATCAGGTGATCATTCAATGACGTACTTACTCTAGTCAGTGGCGCCGAAAATGTGGGAGATTTGAACGTGTGCTGCGGTGTTTTCTAGCGGGTAGTGGGAAGACGGTACGTTTCCGAACACATGTTCCTATGCTAAACTTATCCATCTTGGTACCCACTACAAGCCCTCAAAGTCTGTAATGGGAATTTTGAAACACCCTGTATATGTTACAGCTGGCCCCGTGGTGTTGGGGTAGCGCACCTGCCTCTCTCCCGGAGGCCCCGGGTACGATTCCCGGCTCCGTCAGGGATTATAGAAACCGACGTGAGAGCGGCTTCCGTGGCGTAGTTGGTAGCAAACTGAGCTTCTATGCCCAAGATCGCGGGTTCAAACCCGGCCGAAGTCGTCGGATTTTTTAAGAACGTTAAAAATCCCCCAGTATGTCTTACTTCAGATGGAAAGTAAAGCCGGCGGTCCCATCTCATAGATTTGCGGCATGTTAAAGAACCTTCCACTAATTACACCTGTGTGAAGCTAATTTATAGATAAACATTTGATAAACGCTCTTAGCTTCCTACGTTCGTCGCCAGGAGCCGACTGCGGTGGCGTCTGGTAACCAAGTTCTGAACTAGTAGTCGTTGACGCTGGCGTTTGGTGACAGAAGTAGGAACTACTTGAAAAAAATGCAATGTCTGTAGTCCTTACTTGAATTGAAAACAGAAACAGACACTAATACAGCCACCACAATTAACACTGGTTATCAGACAGATTCTACACACACCCAAAGTACTCGGGACTACATGACCGTGTTGTCGCAGCCCCTAAACTAAGGAACCAACCAACCAAACTGACGTGAGGGCTGGAATGGGGTGCACTCAGCCTCGTGAGGACAATTGAGTAGCTGTCGGACCGTGAGGCAGCGCCCCGATCATGAAAACCAAGTTTAACGGCCGAGGGGATATGATGCGCTGATCACGCGTCACCCCAATATCTGCAGGTCAAATGGCTGGGCAGCGGTCGCTTGGTAGGCCTAGGCCCTTCACGGGCTGTAGTGCCAGGGGTTATTATTATTATTATTATTATTATTATTATTATTATTATATTGTATACTAGCAACTAGCCCCGGCTTCGGCCGGGAACAGTTATGAATGCATTACGGGCTAGCTCGTAAACTGTCGCCTCAATAATTGAATGGAGATTGTTGGAAGAAATGACAACTTAAAATCACTTACAGTAGGCGATTTATTGAAGATAGAGATGTGCTCTCGCGGACGTTTTGTAGAACTTTTCATGCTGATCAATTCTTACACTCATAGTATATTGATATTTTTAACGGTTTGCCAAGCGTAAGCTTAAAAAGCGCACGGATACCTGGTTATTTTTCGACTTTTTCACTGAAATCGTTACTGCTTGGCTTCCTTTGATCAAAAATAAAATATTTTCTACAGAAACCTTCCTCGAGATATCTATTACAGAATGGTGAAAACCGCATCAAAATCCATCCAGTGGTTCTCGAGATTACCCGTGACATCCTTTGTTTTATACTAACTAGAGATGTTAAAACCGATCTTCATGCTACTAAGCCCACTCCACACCGTCAGATGTTATGACGGGAAGTAAATCTTATCCTAACTTCTTAATCGATGAGCTGCACATCAAGTGAAGATACAAGTGTTAGAGAAGATAAATAAAACAACACATTTAGCGGAACATCACGGCAATCCGTTTCCCTCCAGGTTCTCCCTCCAGCTCGCCGTCACAAAAATCTTGATTTGTCTTCTCCCAAATCTCAAGCCCCATTTCGGCTGTATAGGTTATTATGTGTTTGTATGTATAAGACGTATATAATGGTCTTATATATAATTTAGCGCAGCTCCGAATGTCGGCCATTACTTGTTATCTCCGAGTGCGAAAATACAGCGAGCCGTTAGGAGGGGGGGGGTGCGCTACATCGCATGGAGCCTTGGTATAGTGGAGTGCTGTTCAGAGTGTTCCTGTCTGTATGGAGTGTGGTAGCCTCTACAGGGGCACGCACCCAGCCAAGCAAAGGAAGACTAGAGATAAATAGAAAGAAGGAACGGGGCTGAGAAATGAAAGAAGGATGGATAGAGAGATGTTGAAACAAGGAAAGGAAATAAGTTGGGAAGGAGGGGGAGAAATGGCAGGAAGGTAGGGTGGAGAGAAATGCAAGGAAGGGGGGTGGGGGAGGGGAGAAAACGGAGGGAAGCGATGGGGAAGAGAAGAGGAAGGAACGAAGGGTAGTAATCACGGAAAGGAAATAAAAATGGAAAGAAGGGTGGACAGAAATGGACTGAAGAAAACGTAGGGGTGGAGAGAAATGGTAGGAAGGAAGGAAGAAAGGAAGGAAGGAAGGTCAGTAGGAAGGAAGGTAGGAAGGAAGGGAGGGAGGGAGGGTGGAAGGAAGGGAGGTAGGAAAGAAGGAAGGGACGGAGGGAGTAAGGAAGGAAGGTAGGAAAAAGGGACGGAGAGAGTAAGGAAGGAAGGTAGGAAGGAAGGAAGGGAGGGAGGAAGAAAGAATGGGAGAGAGGAAGGACGGAAAGATGGAAGGAAGGGAGAAAGGAAGAAAGGAAAGAAGCAAGGATGGACGGGAGGGAAGAAGGAAGGAAGGAAGGGAGGGAGGGAGGAAGGGGGGAAGGAAGGAAGGAAGGAAGGTAGGGAGGAAGGAAGGGAGGGAGTAAGGAAGAATGGAAGGGTGGGTGGAAGGGAGGGAGGGAGGAAGTAAAGAAGGCAGGAAAGGAGGAAGGAAGGGAGGGAGGGAGGAAGTAAGGGAGGGAGGAAGGGAAGAAAGAAGGGAGGAAAGGAGGAAGGAAGGGAGGGAGGAAGGAAGGGAGGGAGGGAGGAAGGAAGGGAGGGAGGAAGGAAGGGTGGGAGGAAAGAAGGGAGGGAGGAAAGAAGGGAGGGAGGAAGGGGGGAATGAAGGAAGGGAGAGAGCAAGGAAGGGAGGGAGGAAGGAAGAATGGAAGGGAGGGAGGAAGGGAGGGAGGAAGGGAGGGAGGGCGAAGGGAGGGAGGAACGGAAGAAAGAAGGGAGGAAAGGAGGAAGGGAGGGTGGGAGGAAGGGAGGGTGGGAGGAAGGAAGGGTGGGAGGAAAGAAGGGGGGGGAGGAAGGAAGGGGGAAGGAAGGAATGGAGAGAGGAAGGAAGGGAGGGAGTAAGGAAGAATGGAAGGATGGGAGGAAGGGAGGGAGGGAGGAAGGAACGAAGGGAGGAAACGAGGAAGGGAGGGAGGGAGGGAGGAAGGACGGGAGGGAGGAAGGGAAGAAAGAAGGGGGGAAAGGAGGAAGGAAGGGAGGGAGGAAGGAAGGGAGGGAGGGAGGAAGGAAGGGTAGGAGGAAAGAAGGGAGGAAAGGAGGAAGGAAGGGAGGGAGAGAGGAAGGAAGAGAGGGAGGGAGGAAGGGAGGGAGGAAAGGAGGAAGGAAGGGAAGGAGAGATGAAGGAAGAGAGGGAGGGAGGAAGGAAGAAAGGGAGGAAGGAAGGGAGGGTGGAAGGAAGAATGGAAGGGCGGGAGGAAGGGAGGGAGGGAGGGAGAAAGGAAGGGAGGGAGGAAGGAAAGGAGGAAGGAAAGGAGGAAGGAAGGGAGGAAGGAAAGAAGGGAGGAAGGAAGGGAGGGAGGAAGGGAGGTAGGAAGGAAAGAAGGGAGGAAAGGAAGAATGAAGGGAGGGAGGAAGGAAGAAAGGGAGGAAGGAAGGGAGGGAGGAAGGAAGAATGGAAGGGTGGGAGGAAGGGAGGGAGGAAGAGAGGGTGGAAGGAAAGGAGGACGGGAGGGAGGAGGGAAGGAAGGAAGGAAGGGACATTTTGGTCATTTGCCCCATCTATGTATGAGTGGATTGGCTGATAACCTGTATTATTATGGTTAATATACCAGAATGTGTATTGTTACTGTACAGTACAAGGATTATGATAGCAAATAAAGGCGGCTGTGAGCTTAAGCATTCGCCTGATGTTGACATATTAAACAGAGCTGAGAATGAAACAGTAAAACCAAAACGTCTAAATGATGTGATAGGATATACCATCCTAGAAGTAACAACAAGCCCCTGTGCCAGGATGACGAGATGTGCACTTAGGTACATTGATTGACCTTCAATAATAATAATAATAATAATAATAATAATAATAATAATAATAATAATAATAATAATAATAATAATAATAATAATATCATAATGGCTGACAGAGGTCCACAGGGACCTACAACAGATCAACATACAGCATCTCGAGGACCGCACCGAGTGCCGGAATAAAATCAAAAATGTTAAATTTGAGCAAAGAACATCACGACAACCTGGAAACAAAATGAACAGCTGAGCGAATACCTTAATTGTACCTACATTAAGGCCACGGACGCCTCCTTCCCAGATCCTAGTCTTAATAACATATACACACTAGTACAGTCGACACAGTGAAACAGGCTATCATTTCCTTCAATTTCTCTCCAACGTTTCTTCTTTCGTTCCTCCTCTCCTTCCATCGTTATTTCTTTCCCTTCTTCCTTCCTTCCTTCCTTCCATCCATCCTGTTACGTTGGTAAGACCAAGAGTTCCACCCTTTAAAAGAACAAACACCACCACCATTTTAGAAATTTCAGATACTTCCAGTGTCAGAACTCGAACCCAGGCACTTCTGCCTACGAGATGAATGTATTTATATGTTACAAGTACTATACCTATTGTTTCACAATATCATAATGTTGCTAAGCACTCTATTATAATGATAATATGTGATGATGTTGATGATGATAATTGTTGTTTTAAGGGGCCTAAAATCTAGGTTATCGGCCTCTAATTGTTTGGGTGATCGTGAAGATGATAATGAAATGGAAACTATAACTAAAATTAACTACTAACTTATATACTAGAAGAAGAAATGGAAAACAAAAGGAGAATAAGGAAAATAAAGGACAGGAGGAAAAGAAATGCCCTCAACCCTCGAAGAATGCGGATTGAGGGACTTGGAAGGAAGGAGAGCCATGAAAGGCAGATAGGAAAGGAAAAGAGGAGAGAGTCCACCCCAGAGGTAATGGATAAAAGGGGAAAAACCGGACCCATCTCAGGAATCCCTCGGGGTCACCAACTCCCGAACTCACCAGCCGTGAGCCCCTGAGGGTGTAGCAATATCCAGGGTGCACCAGAAGTGGTGGGGCTACATACACCCTGCCTCCTTGAGGGCCTTGAGCAGAAGGCAGGAAATAACATGAAAAGAAAAAGAAGGCTGGCCCCTTGCAGAAGGAGGGTATCAGAAAAGATGAGGCAAGGGCCAATTAAGGCGGGAAAGGAAGAGACTCCCTAGGCCTCGGATACCCTAATACCGTAGGGGTCGGAAGAGAAAATGAGTTGACCAAGTGAGGTCGACAGAAAATAAGACGGAGAGGAGACCGGCACAAGTTAGTGGAAGCAATGCCGGACACAGCTGGGGCCCCGTGGTCGCTAACCCACGTCCCACTAGATGTGAGCCCCTAGGGGAATGATAATATGTGAGAGTGTTTGTATAAATATGTGAAGCAAGGTAAAGACGACGACGACGACGACGATGATGAAGGAAGAAGAACAGAGAAAGAGCAGAAGCAAGCAGTGCTAGGAGATCCCCCCAGCTCCTCTCCCTCAGCCAACATCTCACACCAGCACCACCGCGCGCTTGCTAGAGCCATAATTCATCTATCCTGTAAGATTACTGATCTTTAATCCCACCCGCCCTACCTAAAAGTTAAGATTTACGGCCGTCTCGGAATTATATTGTTGCCTTTCGCCTTCGCCTACTTTGCGGTTAAAGGAAAATTATTAAGATATATCTAGACAAAATCACTAGACGACGGTATATATACGTATATAGATATAGCACCAAGGAAGATGAAGAAGGAGGCGAAGAAGACGAAGAAGAAGGGTACGGAAGCTTATCTGAGAAAATGTGTGTGTGTGTGTGGTTTACCGTTGTAAACGAGGGAGGGTGGGGGGTGGTAAGGAGGGGGTAAAATATAGCTCCCTTTCATGAATCTTATTAAGATATCCCCATGCAGGCGGGGTGTGGGGGAATATAAAGTTATGAGAAAGAAGTATATAATCCAAGCTATATATCACTACTACCATGAGCTGCTAAAGTAACTGCAAGTTATATGGCACAGCCTCCATCTCCTCCACCACCACCAACACTGCTAAGAATTCTTTTAAGTCAGAGTAAATGATAATCAAAATCTTTATCAATGAAGAAATAATAATGTGAGAAGAAAAAATTGTTGAATATGCTTCTTCTTGGTTCAAGGACGGTCACAAATTTGTTCACTGTCACTCAAACTTAGAAGCTAAGCATTCGCTAGGAGTCACTGTAGAGGTAATAATTATAATTAGGGCTCGGATTTTTAGGTGCTAAAAATTGGGGAAATATTTATTTTTTATGTATTAAAAATATCTGAAATATGTGACAAAAAAGTAAAGATATTAATTATAATTTAGTTTATTAATGTGAATGTAAACAATATGCAGTACTCACGAATGCATTTTATGCTATGTCTCACTCACTGCTGAAGCATTACTAAACACAACGAGATACATCTTCAAGTTGTCCATCATAAATGACCGACGATTATCGCGAAACACTTCTTCTGAAGGCGCGAAACTGCGGCAATATGTTTCTTGCCCTTGAGGTGTTGTGTAACTTGAGATCGCTGATCAGCCTTGATTGCTTTCCCACATGGTTGGCAGAACAGAACGCCCCCATCAGAAGTAAAATTATCTTTAAATTCTGCAACTGAACGATAACTTGTAGTTGTTTTTATTTTAGGCATCGTAGAACTGCCTTACATTTCACAGTGACAGAAATGAACTGCATGTGAATGATACTGGTTCCAGGTAGCTGGGGGAGGGGGAGGTCTAGCACGTGGTGCAATATGGCTATGGACAAGGAAATCGCCGGCTTCCATAGTGAGTGGCACGGGGCGACAAGTTAAGAATAACTCAGTTGCAAGCTGACATACGCTCTGCATGAAGATTAGATAGCTCACAGATTCTTCCCCGTTAAAGTAACACAGAACAAAAATGCAATAAACTGATAGACCTAGCAACTGATTTAAAAAATGTAAATATTATGTAAATATTATGTATATTATATATTGTTGAATGTATTTACATAACAAATTATTTATTTACCTAAAAATCCGAGACCTAATTTTAATAATAATTAAAACTCAGCAATTTTTCTACGTTCACGCCATGTCCCGCGTGGGGTTTCGCCTAGGAACACCAAGCTGGCTCATCAGCGGGCTCCTGGTGTCCATGCCCGGACACCCCCCCCTCCCAACAGGAGCAGCGAACTGTGCACTACTCCCCCACCCTCCCATGAAGCGCACGTGTGCCTCTCAACTGCGAGAGCTAAAAGCTCAAGAAGCCTTTCACCTCTCTATAAAGGAATCCAAAAAGATGGTAAATTGGCTTTGACGGCCCGTGAATTAAAACTCAGCTTTTGGGGTAGTTCAAAGTTCACTGCTCCAGTGGGGGTCCAGCCGCGGATACCAGGGCTCACTGATGAGCCAGCTTGGTGTTCCTAGGCGAAACCCCACACGGGACATGACATAAACCTAGAAAAAATGCGGAGTTTTAATTCTCTGGCCATGAAAGCCAATATACCAATAATAATAATGTTACTGGTTTTACGTCCCTTTTAACTACTCTGGCTTTTAGAGACACCGGGGTGCCGGAATTTTGCCCCGAAGTGGATCTTAAACCTGTCAGTAAATCTACTGACACTACTCCCTCGCATTTGCACACCCTCCAATGCCAGCTGACTGCGCCAGGATACGAACCTGCAACATTGGGCCCAGCAAGCGAGAAAGTTACCGCTGAGCCACGCAGCCAGTCTCACTGTAGAAATAGGAAGCATGTGAAGGGAAAAGAAAATCGCTGTTTTGGTCTAGACTCCAATCCTAGAGTTTGCTGTATCGATTTTCGGTTCCATCATGAATATTTCTTATCTTGGTGTGAAGGCTGCAATGGGTTAATATCAGGGGCGGCTCCTGACTTGTTTTTTTGGGTGGGACAGATTATGTTATTGTTGATTCATATTAGGTATTGTTTTATATTTTGCATTCATTGTTGCCAATATTGCAATTATCACACAACACAACAATTGAAATAAGTTTTAATAAAAGGTCGATGCATTAAAAACAGTACGCACATGGCTCCTTATCTGTAAATATAGACCTATTTTCTTCTCCTGTGCTTGGATGAATACATTTTTTCTAATAGCTTGATTGACAAGGTCGATATTTTAATTTCTAACTTTCTGTTCAGAGGTATTCAGTAGAAAATAGATTATTTGTTAATAATAAAAATTCCACTTACATTTTCCTATGTCGCGCACAATGAGCATATTAAAACCCTTCCCGAGCGGACGTTTTTATGGCTCTGAGCGGATTATTTTTAAAAAATTCAGAACATGTAGATTGTATTTTTCATGCACTAAATTTAATTAGAACTCACATATTTAACCCTTGCAAAGAAGCTTATGAGACTCAGTTTCGGGGGGTGTAACAGTCCATATCGTAAGTTGTTGTTAAAGCGCTTCACTAACATGCAGGGTAACATATAACAAAATAACATGCAGGAAAAAGTGAAGCCAGGGTTATAACAAATGAATTTAATAACAGGTCAGCTATTTACAAAAATGAATTAACAAACAAAACTCCCATAATGACTCCAACTGAATAAATTAAATTTGCCAAAACTAGGCCACATCTCAGGAGAGATTATTACTCGGACCAAGTGTCCCAAGAAAATCAACAATAATGACAATGTATGCGCGAGTGCTGTTCTACATGCTTCACGATGAGTACAATTGAATGCATGATTCGTCATCATCCGGAATAAACTTTCAGAGGACGAATCCGCATTACTTAGAGCTAGACAGACGCGGGGAACAACTATACAATACTTAAAACTAAACCGACACTTCCTATACTTAAAATAATCAAGACAATAATTTCCGCATGAAATTGGAATCAAGACTGCCGTAGCAAAACATTACTGCCTAAAATTAGGACTTCTCCCACAAATCAACACAAGTAAGTTAACACGTGACCAACAAAGAAAATACACATATGACCGCCGTCATTTTTACAAGTATAATACCACTACACCACACGGGCGTCACATACTAAATTACATGAACTGAGTCATAAACAATCACTAGGCTCAAAGCCAACATTTACATCATTAACACAATATTCCATCCATACGACATGCAATAATCCGTCACAAACATGGCGAACTCCCCAATTAATTATGGTTCAAAATAACCATCACAAAGAACAGGTTTGCTAAATGAAAGCTTAAAGGGGCCAGTCGGAAAATAGGACTGCCTAACAAAATAAGTCACCAGGCGAGACGGGCGATTCGTGGAACTCTGCATATCTGTCAACCCACGTGTCAAAATAACCTCGGCCTCCCAAGGGATGGGATCCAGTCTCGAAGAAGCGTGCCCCAAAGCACAATAATACGTGTGTGTGTGTCAGAACCAAAATATATCTCAGCATTTCCCCTAGGAAATCCAAGAATCAGCATATGGACAAGGAACAGCGGTCTCCTCTGAGCACCCTGCCTTTCCATCAAAATACAACAACAACAAAATATATGAGGGCGGTAGGACCTCTACCCCTCTTCACGTAGAATCAAAACACACACCTGACACAATAACACACACAGAATCACACGTATGGGTTTGACAGACCCTGAAATAAAATGACATAAATATATTCCACCTGCTGGCGCCTCCGTTTAATGCCAGTGACTATCGAACCTGAAAAGGACTCAAAAAAATCTAAAAAATTAGAACTAAGGTGTTCTACAATTACATCTTAATTTGTTGCGCTCGGCTACCCTAATATGAATAATAACCTGTTCAGCAAACATCTTACAGTAATTACCTCCCTTTCCTATAAAAAAAAAACTATGAACTTTAATAAAGCACCACTTATCGAATGTAACGGGTTTTGCATTCGCATGGATAAAAATCACGTACACGCGCCGTGTACCTTAAATATGACTCCAAAGAAAAATAAATACACAACAAACAACTTTGGCCACGTGCCAACGTACATTTAAAACATTTAGTGTTGGTACAAGAAAAACACTCTAAAACAAGAAAAAGACTAAAATGAACTATTTACAAAGTTCCCCCGCCAATCTAACTACATATTGAATAATCAATTTTTGTACATCACCGTATCAGCTTGCAGACCATATGACTCGCATCTCGGCCCATTTCCCTACGGGAAATTAACCCTCCATCGCTGTCTTCGTAGAAGCGTTGGACATCACTCCGGCTCCTGACCACACGTCGGACATCTTGGTGTAGTCTCTTTGGAAGAAAAGTTCAATGTTATTATAATTTGACCTGGCTATAATCGCTTGTGAGTTACTAATTTCGCCCACGATTGTCCTATGCGATTAATCAACGAAGACTTTCCCTAGCTCTCGCTTACACACGCACAATACAACACTTAAAAAAAATACAGTAAAAATGTACATGAAATGTACACTTCAAACCCATCGTCACTGGCTTGACAATACAAGTTTTAATTCTGACCGGCTCGCAGTCGTTATCTCGCTCGGTAATCTCTACTGCTCTGCGTGGACCTTCGCTCGGTTGAGCGCTAATTGGAATGTTACTCAAGTCTTGCCCCTAAGAGCTGAAAATAGTTGTCTTTAAGATAATATTAGAGTACTTAAAATCACCACGCAAACTGGCGTGAAGTTAGCTCACCAGAGCTCAAAACGTTAGACTTCAAATAATATTAGAGCTTTAAAAATCACTACGCAAACTGGCGTGAAGTTAGCTCACCAGAGCTCCAAACAGATAGTCTTCAAAACAGCGTCTCGTTGATCAATTTACTGGAAACTGACAGAGTGAGGTGGAGTGGGGTGAATTAAGAAAAAAATTCTATAGTTTTCGTCCCACACACACGGGCCTAGTGTCAATCTTCATCATTTAATTCAAACGTCTCAGCGCACTCATGCGGAGATAATTCGGATTGGCAGTTCTTTAGATAATCAATTCCGCGCGCTTTTTACCAGTGACGCCACCCATCGCGTGGTTTAGGCTTGGTCTCTCCTGATTGGGTGATTCAATCGTAGGTCGGTTGCAAGAAACTCGTGACCATCCCTTTATGACTCCATTTCTGGTGCATGTTGTTACACAATTTGGCCTTGAACTCAGCTTACCCGGCCGTTTTCAAGAATAGCTACCAAGCTCTGTTTATGTGGCAATCATTGCAACACGCTAACTTGCCTTCCTCTTTGTCACCATCCATAAGTACTGCCTGGGCCGCAGTAATAATAATAATAATAAATCATGAATACTTATTTATCGCAGATTAATAAGGGTTCAATATATTTCGTATACCTGTTGATAATTCAAGTTTGAGTAGCATCTGATGGTTGTAAAGTTAATTAATTATAGTTATTAATTAATTAATAATTATTATTTTATTAATAATTCAGTGTGGAAACACTTCAAACCATCACTCAAATCCAAAGCAGACACTATATCTTCATCATTCCATAGCCATTTCCGTGAAATTATGCTCACATCACCAAATAAACACTATAAAAGTACACTCACTTTACCAACTACGTACTACGACACGTGCGTTCCATGTGCGTTCATCTGAAGCAACACCTGTCTGCGGGTATTTGTGAAGTCAAAGACTCTCTAGGGGTGACGTAATTGACTATCAAACATGCGTCTGCATAGTGGTGCCATCTCCTGGGTTTAGCATTAACTATTTTGGCTGAAAACGGCGCCAGATTTCAATGTAGGAATTTTCCGGATATATCCGTTTTCCGCTCTCGGCTGAAAAGTACGCTCCGGATATATCCGTATTCCGCTCGGGAAAGGTTAAATAACAAAGTACTTCCACAAAAGTTAAAAACATATTAATTTATAAAAAATAACTTCATCCGCAGAACTCACAAAGACACCTATACTGTACTTGGAACACCAGACAGCTGGAAATGTGTAAATATTTGTTTGTCTAATGTCAGCAAGCTGCAAACAATGGTTGAATATCTGTTTAAGGGCGTGGGGTGGGGTGGACCCTTCTCCCGTAATCCGGTTTGACCGAGACAGAAGCAGGAAGTGAAATGGTGACATCTTCTATTTCGGCTCGATGCAACGTAACGGGCCCATTCTGCTGGTCCTTGAAGAGAGAGAGAAAAAAAACCTCCATAGCACAGAACAATTCGCGTACAAGATAGTACTATGTCCACTGTTTCCTCATCCGGCCCATCAGTCCATATACTTTACATGGGACTTTCTGTAGAGTGGCCCTCACTATGACAATGCACCGTACGAGACTGTCAGAATCTTAAGCTAGGGATGAGTTATGTATATTGAATTCTTTCTAGAGATTCTAGATGGGAAAACCACATATTTTAAGTAGAATATTTGTAATTTAAAGAAATTTCTAAAGACTTCATTAAACAAATGTTGTGCAATAGACTACGCATAACGGTCCTGGGTGGGCGGGGCCCTTTCAGCCCTTAATGACGCATCGCCCCTGGCTAATATTATTATTTATTAAGGGAAATCGTACCGTATGTTAAAATTGACGAAAAAGGCTATTTTCCGATTTTGGATAATATTATTCCTTATTTAATTCTGAACACATTAATATATACATTATATACTGTGTACATGAGCATTTAACTGTTCACCTGAACTTAAATAGTTTTTTTCTCTCTCTCAAAACTACCTTGTTTATACTTCTAGTACACTTTTCTAAAAAACTATTAGAGCTATCAGGCTGAAATTCGGTACAGAGTTGTAGTATTACTTAGACAATAATATAACACTACAAAACAATTTCTAACGTGACTACTTTTAATTTTATTCCCAGGAATCCATTATAAGTCAGCATTTTTATCATAGTGTCATTACTCATTACATAGCGTCGCCATTATGTCTCCAAAATATCAAGTGGCTTAGGTCAACAGTTATTTTGAAAAAATGTACCTATCATATTCATTATTGATAATTAATTATAATAATTTACATAATAATTATTAACAAAATACTGACATGATCTATAGGGTACTTTTACAGAATGTTATCTAGATGTTTAAAGAATATGTATTTCAAATTTGAGATAGTTATCTTTAAAAATACATTGGATATTAAATAATATATAAGTGCTAAAGGAATGTGAAATTTTAACATACAGGTTCCCTTAAGGCGAAATAATGAAAGACACCCTAGGTCTCAGACACCCTAATACCGTCGGAGTCTGAAGAAAACAAGTGATGACCTAGGAAGGTCGACAGGAAAGATGACAGAGTAGCCCGGCACAAGTAAGTGAAAGTAATGCTGGACTCAGCTGGGGTCCCGTGGCCGCCAACCCACGTACCACCAGGTGCCAGCCTCTGAATTTTGAGGATATTTATATTCATTTGGTGTTGTAGTTACCGATATTTGCAACTGAAAATAGGATTGGGAAGGAGGTGGCTGTGGCCAAAAATTTAAATTCTGGTCTGTGGCCTGGAACGGGGTAAACTCAACCTCGTGAGGCAAAACTGAGAAGAGATGGGTTCGATTCCCACCTTAAACTTTCTAGAAATGGTTTTCCTTGGTTACCCCACTTTTACTCCAGGCAAATGCTGGGATGGTTTTAAAATTAAGGCCACGGCTCCAGCACAAACACACACACTAATAACCCAGGTTATCAGTCAAATTCTACACAGACACACACACTCAAGTACACGGGGGTGAAATGACTACGATGTCTAAATGGAACAACAACAATCAACACGGTTTTGAAATATTATTCAAACATAGACTCCATTTTCATTTGAGACTGTTTTAACTTTCAGCGTCCAGTCTAATCTGCAAGCCTCTGTTTGCAAGCAAGTCACCTCCATGATCCGCGATATTTATGGAAGACCATTAACCGCATCCGTACAGGACATGGAGTTTGTGCGTACAACCTGCACAAATGGGGAAAGCGGCCAGATCCCTGCTGTGATTGTGGTTCACCAAATCAGACCATCAGGCACATTGTTGAAGACTGCAAAATAAGAGCATTCCTAGGTGACCCTATCGACTTTTTCAGGGCTACACCATCGAGCCTGGACTGGATGATTAGTCTGGACATAAGGTTATAGGTCGATATCTGTGCTTGTATGTACTTTTTATTATTATTATTATTAATATTATTTGTTATTATGATTGTGTTTTTTGTGTTTCATGTGTAATGCCATACGCTAAATAAATAACCTCCATGATCCCCAATTAGCAGTTAGCACTGCGGCCTACTCTGCTTCTACACCTCTCACTTTCAAATCATTCAACACTGAATCTAACCATCACCTCCTAGGTCTACCTCTGCTGCTCTTACCCTCTACTGCCGAACTCATTAACCTCTTGGGTAATCTCTCCTCCCCCATACTCTTCACATGACCCCACCATCTGAGTAGACTCATATGAACAGAAAGTATGGGTGAAAATATTTACAATATGTACACTTATTTAGTTGCAGTTTGAGATACTTTTTGACATAAAAGTGTAATGGATCTGATGATGATCGCTTGACGATCGAAACTGGTCATCCAAGTGGATTTATTAATCTCATGTATTTTTTTTTCAGGATTAGGGAATAATCCATCTCTTTTCGGAAAAGTCGTGTTGACTGACTGAAAAAGCATCACACTTTCGTTAATTTATAAATCATAAATTGTAATTTCTATATTTATATTTTATTTAATTATATTATGTATATTTTTATATTCATTTTTAAACTTTTAACATCTAAAAAAACAATTAGTTCCGTGAAGAACTATACATCCTATTTTCATATATCCTACTTATGTTAATTGCCACTATCTACATACAAAATTTCAGTTTGATTGCTGTAATAGATTCGTAGATATTGAGAACCGCCAAAATATTTCGGACAGTCGCCATGTTGGATTGTATATATGTAGGTCCTAGAGTTATGTACTGTTACATGAAGATTATTGTGTACGTGTAGCATTCAAACTTCAATCGCATGATTAAGACACAAGAAGTAACAAGGAGATTTTAAAATTTCGCATCTTGTGGTTATGGAGACAATTGAAATAAGTTAGATGCCAGTGGATTAACATTCGTATAAGGATTTACTGTACCAAGTTTCACTGCACTCAGATGGTTAAATTGCGAGAAACGTCCATGTGAATATTTATACTTCGCCATGTTGGATTTGTGATCACCAGGTTATTTAAAGTCCTATAGGTGAACTTAAGTTCATAGCCCCTATGAACATAAAACAAAATCAGTTTGATTGCTATAATACATTTGTAGATATTGAGAGCCGCCTAAATATTTCGGATGGTCGCCATGTTGGATTGTTAAATGTATAGGCCATAGATTCATGTACCAATAAAATAAAATTATTGCGTAGGTTCATTATAAAACTTTCACATCGATCGCTTGATTACGACACAAGAAATAAAAACTTTATTTTGAAATTCGCAAAGCCGCCATCTTGAGGTTATGTAAACAATTGAACTAAATTTGATACCAGTGTATTACAATGTGTATAGACATTTCCTGTACCAGATTTCATTGCGGTTGGAACATTAAATCGCGAGAAAGGTCTATTTAAAATTTTCAAATTCGCTTGGCCGCCATGTTCGTTTTGTAGTTAACCGGTTTTTGAAAGTCTTATAGATGAACTTCCAGTAGTGCCCTTTATCTCCGTAAAAAATTTCAGGGTGATACCGCCAATAGTTTAAGTGATATAGAATGCCGGTGAAATATTTCGCACACCCGCCAATTTGTGGTTATGTGAACAATTGAACCAAGTTAGATGTCAGTGCATTACAATGTGTATAAACATATACTGTACCAAGTTTCATTGCGTTTGGTTGGTTAAATCGCGAGAAACGTCTATTTAAAAGTCGCAAATTCGCGTGGCTGCCATGTTGGTTTTGTAGTTACCAGTTTTTCAAAAGTCATATAGGTGTACTTCTAGTAGTTCCCTTTATCACCGTAAAAAATTCCAGGGTGATATCGGGAATAGTTTCGGAGATATTGAATGCTGGTGAAATATTTCGCACAGCCACCATGTTGGATTGGTGAGACGTAACACAATTTGAAGGTTGTGGTCGTCCGGAATAGTGCTATGAACTTACCGAGTTTCATTGAAATCGCTCCAGCCGTTTAGAAGTTATTAGGGACACACACACACACACACACACACACACACACGGACAAAATGTGATCTCATAAGCCTATTTTTTCAAAATTGAAAATAGGCTAAAAATAATCTTCTACCTAGGTAATTATAAATTACATTATCATGTTGGAAGCCATTTTTCATTAGTGTTGCCTTATTTATCGAAATTTTATGATTTTTAGTCGGTCAACACGATTGCACTCAATAGTAATGGGTGATTCCCTAATCCTGATTTTTTTTTACATGAGCTTAACAAATTCACATGGTTGACCAGTTTCGATCGTCAATCGATCATCATCAGATCCTTGACAGTTAGACTATCAAATCAATGTCTACAAGTATGGGTCATGGCTAAAGCCCTGTGCGGATGCAAATATCCGCAACATTTTTCACCATGTGGATATAGTTTGTATGGCTGTGCGGATAGCGGATATGCTTCGGATAAAGTTTGGAGTAAAATTGCGGATAGTTTTTAGAATACAATCCGAACTTGTTGAATATCATTACTAGGACCCGGATCTTTATGACGTAGCCTATCATATCTTACTTTGAAATGGAAAATTGACTTGTCAAACACGATACAATGTTAAATTAATGATTACTCGTACATGTTTCGGTGTACAATGACACCCTCGTCAGCGTGGATTGAATACTAAATTAATCTTAAACTATGTTTACAAAGACAAAAGAGAAAATGGATATCCTTACAAAAAACATTAGAAATTTAAAAAAGAAGGATAACTCACAAAAAATAATGAGAAATAAGAATTGAGTGAATATTCAGTAAATCTACCTTAATGGATATTCTGTATCACAAACCTACAATATGGCTCAAATACAGTGAATCGGACGTCGCTGCTATAAGATGTAGCTTCCAGTTATAGTGATGTGATAAATACGTAATAATTTGATGGAAATGGTTATCAAACCTTAAAAATATTCCAGTTGATGCATACTTCTCATTTATACGATGTTGTTTGCAGATTGGTGAAAGCCGTAAAAAATGCGGGACGGATGCGGATAACAGTTGTGTGGATGTGGCGCGGATGCGGGTAACGTTTGGTTTATCCGCGCAGGGCTCTAGTGATGGCTGATTAGCTTATGCGTGGCGAGAATGAAAAAACTGGCCTTTAATAGTTGAAGAAGTCCGGTATACAGTAACATACACCATACTAGGAGGCTCTAGAATTGGCAGCACACATGTGTTACATTGCTCGACGAACACAGGTAGTTAGGAATTCCGAGGTAAAGGCCAAGGATTTTAAGAGATGACGTAACAAGACAGGAAATTCCTTCCAGTTCAGTACAGGCAGTAGTGTTGGCAGCTGCGTGGGATCGGACCACACATCACTCAAACAGCTAAGCACGCAATCCACAATAATCTGGCCATTTAATAACAATAACATAATGGTGCTAAGCCAGCAAACTTGAAGGGCAATCACCACTATCAGTATCTTAACACAAAATTACATATCTGGGGCTAGCTGTGCTCGTTTAATTACTGCGGCAACTAATCTCTACTTAGTATAAAACAAAGTCCCCGATTCTTGGATGTCACGGGTAATATCGAGAACCAATGGATGGATTTTGATGCGGTTTTCACCATTCTGTAAAGGATATCTCAAGGAAGGTTTATGTAGAAAATAATTTATTTATGATCAAAGGAAGCCGAGCAGTAACGATTTCAGTGAAAAAGTCGAAAAAAAACCTGGCGTCCGTGCGCTTTTAGGTAGATTTCATTAGAAAGCTAACTATTGCAATGGGTACCATGTTTCGACTTCCGGAAAATTTCAACATATCTTCACGTTTCACATCCCCTAGACCCCAAAACCACCGTCAGTTAAAAAGTTTATATATTGAACCCTTGCAAAGAAGCTTATGAGACTCAGTTTCGGGGGGTGTAACAGTCCATATCGTAAGTTGTTGTTAAAGCACTTCATTAACATGCAGGGTAACATATAACAAAATAACGTGCAGGAAAAAGTGAAGCCAGGGTTAAAACAAATGAATTTAATAACAAATCAGCTATTTACAACAAGAATTAACAAAACAAACTCCCAAATGACTCCCACTGAATAATTAAATATACCAAAACTAGGCCAAATCTCTGGAGAGATTATACTTGGACCAAATGTCCCAAAGAAAAATCAACAAATAGTGACAAATGTATGCGCGTGTGCTGTTCTACATGCTTCACGATGAGTACAAACGAATGCATGATTCGTCATCATCCAGAATAAACTTTCAGACGACGAATCCACATTGCTTAGAGCTAGACAGACGAGGGGAACAACTATACAACACTTAAAACTAAACCGACACTTCCTATACTTAAAATAAACAACACAACAATTTCCGCGTGAAATTGGAATCAAAACTGCCGTAGCAAAAAACATTACTGCCTAAAAATTAGGACTTCTCACACAAATCAACACAAGTAAGTTAACACGTGACCAATAAAAGAAATACACATATGACCGCCGTCATTTTTACAAGTACACTACCACTACACCACACAGGCGTCACACACTAAAATTACATGAATTGAGTCATAAACAAAATCACTAGGCTCAAAGCCAACATTTACATTATTAACACAAAATCCTATCCATACAACATGCAATAATCCGTCACGCACATGGCGAACTCCCCAATTAATTATGGTTCAAAATAACCATCACAAAGGTCAGGTTTGCTACTTGAAAGCTTAAAGGGGCCAGTCGGAACATAGGACTGCCTAACAAAATAAGTCACCAGGCAAGACGGGCGATTCGTGGAAATCTGCATATCTGTCAACCCACGTGTCACAGTAACCTCGACCTTCCAAGGGACGGGATCGAATCTCGAAGAAGCGTGCACCAAAGCACAATAATACGTGTGTGTGTGTCAGAACCAAAATATATCTCAGCATTTCCCCTAGGAAATCCAAGAATCAGCATATGGACAAGGAACAGCGGTCTCCCTGGAGCACCGTGCCTTTCCATCAAAAATACAACAACAACAAAATATATGAGGGTGGTAGGACCTCTACCCCTCTTCACGTAGAATCAACACACACCTGACACAATAACACACACAGAATCGCACGTATGGGTTTGACAGACCCTGAAATAAAATGACATAAATATTTCCACTTGCTGGCGCCTCCGTTCAATGCCGTGACTAATTAACCTGAAAAGGACTCAAAAAAATCTATCAAATTAGAACTAAGGTGTTCTAAAATTACATCTTAAATTGTTGCACTCGGCAACCCTAATATGAATAATAACCTGTTCAGCAAACATCTTACAGTAATTACCTCCCTTTCCTATCAATAATATGAACTTTAATAAAGCACCACTTATCGAATGTAACGGGTTTCGCATTCGCATGGATAAAAATCACGTACACACGCCGTGTACATTAAATATGACTCCAAAGAAAGATAAATACACAACAAACACTTTGGTCGCGTGCCAACGTACATTTACAACAATTAGTGTCGGTACAAGGAAAACACTCTAAAACAAGAAAAAAACTAAAATGAACTATTTACAAAGTTCCCCCGCCAATCTAACTACATAATTGAATAATCAATTGTTGTACATCACCGTCTCAGCTTGTAGAACATATGACCTCCATCTCAGCCCATTTCCCCACGGGAAAATTAACACTCCATCGTTGTCTTCGTAGAAGCGTCGGACATCACTCCGGCTCCTGACCACACGTCGGACATCTTGGTGTAGTCTCTTTGGAAGAAAAGTTCAATGTTATTATAATTTGACCTGGCTATAATCGCTTGTGAGTTACTAAATTCGCCCACAAATAGTCCTATGCGATTAATCACGAAGACTTTCCCTAACTCTCGCTCACACACGCACGATACACACATGAAACATACAATAAAAATTTACATGAAATATACAACTTCCAGTCCATCGTCACTGGCTCGACAATACAAGTTTTAAAGTCTGACTGACTCACAGTCGCTATCTCGCTCGGTAATCTCTACTGCTCTGCTTGACCTTCGCTCGGGCTGGGGCGCTAATTAGAACGTTACTCAAGTCTTGCCCCTAAGAGCTGAAAATAGTTGTCTTTAAGATAATATTCAAGTTTTAAATCACCACGCAAACTGGCGTGAAATTAGCTCACAGCGCTCACAAAGTATTAGACTTCAAATAATATATTAGAGCTTTAAAAATCGCTATACAAACTGACGTGAATTTAGCTCATCAGAGCTCACAAATAAAATGACTTCGAATAATATTAGAGCGTTAAAATCTTTACGCAAACTGGCGTGAAGTTAGCTCACCAGAGCTCCAAAACGAATGGACATCGAACAGCGTCTCGTCGACCAATTTATTAGAAACTGACAGGGGGATGAAGAGTGGGGTGAATTGAGAAAAATTTTCCAGAGTTTTCATCACACACACACGGGACTAGTGTCAATCTTCATCAATTAATTCAAACGTCTCAGCGCACTCGTGCGGAGATAATTCCGATCGGCGGTTCTTTAGATAATCAATTCCGCGCGCTTTTTACCACTGACGGCATCCATCGCGTGATCTTGGCGTGGTCTCTCCTGATTGGGTGATTCAATCGTAGGTCGGTTGCAAGTAACTCGTGACCATCCCTTTATGATTCCATTTCTGGTGCAAGTTGTTACACAATTTGGCCTTGAACTCAGATTACCAGGCCGTTTTCAAGAATAGCTACCACTTGCTACTTCTGTGGCAATCATTGCGACACGCTACCTTGCCTTTATCCTCATCAACTTCCACAAGTACTGCCTGGGCTGCAGTAATAATAATAATAAATTATGAATACTTATTTATCGTAGATCAATAAGGGTTCAATATAATTTATGTATGTATATATATATACATATATCACTTTCTTGTGGACACGATAACTACTTTTTGAACCCTTCAGAATAGCAGTGTTTATATGTAAGAAATCTTAATCAAGGGGTCGCGCTCAGTTCCAATGTGATGTTTACGTTCGCCAAACAACATGCTCTACTGAGGTAAGGGTCATAGGATTAAAACTATAATTAAGAAAGAAAGGTGACAAGATGTAAAATAATAACATGATTTAATGACTAATAGTGCATAAAAAGAATATATACAACAATAATAAAAAAATCCTCCCTGAATTTTCCCAATGACAGGAATATCTATCAATGCTGAGGAGTCAGACGGATCTCCCTCTTATTAAAATGTGGATCCAGGTTCCACTAACTTGCAATTTGGATTTTATGTACGCGTAATGACTAACTACGAGGAATGAGTACTTTGGATGTCTGTTCGTTCACAACGTGTTAACAGCCACGATGCTCACGAACAATCATCTCGTAAATCAACGTTTACGGATATGGAACAAGACACTAATAAAAACCCTTAAAAATGTAATGCTGACACACACACTAAAATCTACTATTTACAGGAATCTCTCTCGAGACCCTCATTTAGCGCGATGACGCACTTGACAATGAGCTGCCAACACCGGCCAATTGCTCAATACACAAGCAAGGAAATACAGCATAGCACGTGACTTCACGGGTCACTGAATGGAATATAAACATGGAATAAACCAACAACAACAAAAGCCTGACCAGCTGATATTACTTTATATGAACAAAACTGCATGTTAAGCTAACGCTTCGGAGATTATCGTGATTCGTAGGCAACTCCCATTTATTTAAACAATTTTTATCATTGATCAGTTCTTAATTCTGTATTTCAAGTAATTACTGAGCCACACAAGCGCTCTCCACTAATGACCTCGCTTGCAACCTTCAGTCCGTCTTGTGAAACATCTCCCCTTTCCTCAATACCTGTCATCGTCCCAACTACAGTGTGTAAAAATAACTGACCAGCTGTGCCGTTATCTCAAAGTACCAACAGCAACAAATCTCAACCACCTCAACATATGGTCAGACATTAATCAAAATATCCACAATTGCCCTCGCAAGGTTACAATATGGACCTGGCACCAAGCTGACAGAGATCAGTCTACGCTGAAATTCCCACTTGTAATGACCACAAAATACACACACACACACACATCTGGGAATGACATTACGTTTTTCACACAGGTCGGCTGAATAGGTGCTCGCAAACTAATTTAAAAAATATTAAAACCTACGATAGAGCTGACTGCTCTTCGTCACAAATCACATTGCTCCAAAGGCAATAATCTCACTGAATCTGATCAATAATTAACCTTAAAAAAATTAATTACCCTCCAATCTACTGTATAATTATATTACTTCAGTCCTACTTCTGAAACACAACATATCTCCGAGAGACGTTTTTTTAACCGCATTGCGTAACATATGCAAACACAGTCGTCCACATAGCTACGTTAGTTAAAACAACAAACAAAAACAAGAACCTTCCACTAATAACATATGCGAGCTGCTTCCATGCAAAAGGTGTGTCAGACCAAAACTAAATATACTACGTTAATCACGCAAGCAAATTATTTACAAAAATATGTCCCATACACCATAAGTTAATCTATCAGATAATAAGAATATTATTCTGTACTCATCCTCAGCCAGTCACCCGTCAAAGAACATCAGCAGCCATCTCCCAACTGGATGCTTCTTATCTCATTTCAACCATCTTGACGGAGTGTTGATAGTTCCAGGCTCCTTCCATGGTAAGCGATGTCATCTCTCGTGCTGATTCAAAAAGTTAAATTATTATACACTTGATATCTGACTACTAAATTCGCCGTTTCAGGTACTACTTTCCCCGGAACTGTTCGTTGGCGAATTATCGATGAAACTGCCCCTACAAAATATAGTACTATGACTATCTAACACTGAATTTAACACATTTATTAATAATTTCTGTGTCCTTCATGACACGCAAAATATAAAAGCTTCCGTCCTCAGACGAACAAAAGTAATACGCCCTACGTCCTCAGACGTACAAAAGTAATAGCAATGTCTTGGCTCTTCACGCCACTTATAAATGAACCGGCCCTAGGTCTTGATAGAGGGGGAAATTATATAACAATTTCTCAAAATAATAGTGGTACAGGAATGAAATAAATATCATTGAACTAAAAAAATAGCGCAGGTCAAGAATATTCCCATTAATCCTAGAATCGATCGTAGAGATGTTGTCTAGGCGATCTCCCGCGTTAATGCTAGCCATAGAGTGCCCAAGCTAGACCATTCTTCTCCCATTGGTTCCACATTTTCTGTAACTTGGCGGTTTTTATCAGACCTTGGCCTAGTAGGAGTGTCTAGTATTTTCATCAGCCACTCACGTTACTGCATCATATTTTTTTTAGGCGCGAATATTACAATGAACATACCAGAAGCGTGTCTCACTGCGCGTCGCTTCTATTTTGAGGTGGCCACCACCTGTCCTTCTGAATCATTGCTATGTCTTTCTTTTCACAATCCTAAGTATTTAGCCTTTTGTCAAACTGCTGCAGGTATTTCCTCATTGTCTCCAACCAATGCTTGAAATTTCCTCATCTCCGTCTGGCTATTTTCATGATGCTGGTGGAAATATTTATTAATTGAAGAAATAAAACATCGAATCATTTATCCATCAGAGGTTAAAGGGTTCAGTATCCCTATAAAATCTCGGCCGAGTTCCTTAATGGGCACAATCGGTCGACGGGGGTGAAAATGGGGATCTTTTTTCGAAAAAGTGAAATATCGCTATAACTCTCTTAATATTTGAAATATCGAATCCATTCAAAGTTCATACTATGTGGCGAATAAGGCCCAAAAATTTATGTTTGAAGAGTTTTTTTTAAAGCACCAACCATTGACCAAAGGGGTGGGAAAAAGTGGGTTTTTCGGGAAACATTAATCATATCTCTCTTAATAGGCACAATTTTAAAACCGTAAAAAATGGACAATATTCCCCTAATAATTACCTAAAACTTTTGTCTGAAAGAATTTTTGATATGACCCTCCATTACGCCAAGGGATGAGAAAAATGATTTCGGAATTATAAGAAAATGCCAAGAGCTATCAGAGGTTGCCATGACAACACTACTAAATTGATTAGGGATGAGCCATCAGGCGTTGCCATGACAACGCACTTGCACGCAATCACATTCAGCTATCCATCTGTCTAAGTGAGAAGCGGCCTCGGTGACGTAACTGGTAGTATGCTGAACTTCTATGCCCAAGTTCGCGGGTTCAAAGCCGGCCGAAGTCGTCGGATTTTCTAAGAGCGCTAAAAATCCCTCAGTATGCTTTCCTTTGGAGGGGAAGATCCAGCGTTCGTTCCGAGTTGCTGGTTGCGGTGGCATCTCGTAGCCAAGTTCAGAGCTAGGTGTCGTTGACGGTAGTATCTGGTAGCAACATTAGGAACTACTGCTTGAAATTGACCGTCTGCAGTCCTTACCTGAATTACGGACTAATACAGCCATCACAATTCACACCGTTTATCAGACAGATTCTACACTCACCCAAAGTACACGGCGTTACATGACCGCGTTGGCGCAGCCCCTAAACTGAGGAACCAACCAAAATCTCTGCGGGAGATATAATTTTGCGTGAAGAAGTAACAGACCGTTACATAGTTACACATCAGTGTCGAAACCTTGCATAAGGACAGTGAGACCACAAGTATAAAAATGTACCCCAAATGACAAGAAGGTTACCGTCCCCATAAGACAATAAAATGTTTATAATATGCATAAAATAACGAAAAACAAAGTTAATTAAGCTCCAATTATAAAATACTTTCTCGCAATAAATGAGGTCTGATCCTTCTACGAAAACATGCATATTCTGCCTATTTTCGCCTATCCCCAAGTTTGCCCGATGAAATCTACCTCCGCCTTCCGGCGTGCCGAGAGGACTTTTTTAAGCTTACGCTGGGCAAACCGTTAAAAATTTCTATGTACTATGAGTGTAAGAATTGTTCAGCATGAACATTTCTACAAAAGAGTCCCGGAGAGCATATTCCTATCTTTAATACATCGCCCACTATAAGTGTCTTTACATTTCCATTTCTTCCAACAATCTCCATTCAATTACTGAGGTGACAGTTAACGAGCTAGCTGGGGGTGAGCCTATCACCCCAGTTATAGCCTAGCTAGCGGGCGAGCCTATTTCCCTAGATATAGTCAGCAGCAAACTGTCGAGTCTTGTTGAGTTAAGACATCAGAGAAGAATGGTTGTGTTTGAAGTTTCCCTGGAAGTGCAACTCAGCTGTTCTCCATTTCGCCTGTGAACTCTTCGTTCCGAAAAATACACAGTCAAGTTAAGTTTGGACGGAAGGGGGATTTGTGTTTCATGCACCTCGCCATTCTTAAATTACGTCTGACAAGAATTCGTTGCACATGCATCTCCATGATAATATAATTAATAGCCCAGTCAGTTATTTTGAGCCATCATGCCGAGACGTAAAACGGATATAGGTCGTAGTTCATTGACATAGAAAAGAAGCGCTTATCACGTAATGCATTCATAACTGTTCCCGGGCGAAGCCGGGGTGGGGTGCTAGTTGTGTATATATTGTAAATACTGTACCATCAGATTGTTTACATAGCTTAAGTGTAAGGAATCTGATGATGATCGCTTGACGATTAAAACTGGTGTATTTATTAATCTCATGTAACTGTTCTTCATAATTTTAGGGAAACACCCATTACATTTGGGTACAATTGTGTTGACCGACTGAAAAGTATTAAATTTCGATTAATTTTTACTTTAATTTCCATTACCATCCTTATTTTCTCTTTTTTTTTAAATATGTTTTTTAGCGTATGGCTTTTAGTGCCGGGAGTGTCCGAGGACATGTTCGGCTCACCAGTTTTGTAGCTGCTTCGAGACGGACACCCGATGGGTGAGATACAAGTACCGTTGGGGAGGAAAGTTGGAATGTAAGGACGAGGAGTTGGAAGGTAGCGGCTGTGGCCTATAGTTAGGGACCAACCCCGGCATTTGCCTGGAAGGAAGATGGGAAACCACAGAAGACCATCTTCAAGGTTGCCGGTGGGGGGATTCGAACCTCCTCGCCTCCCGGATGTGAGCGGCTGCCAGCAGTCATGCCGTAACGACCAGCGCTAACTCACCCAGTACCATCCATATTAATAAGGATAGACAACATACAGTAGATGTTTCGCTTCTTGAGATATGTTAGTTCCTTAGTTATTATTCTCTTAACTATTTATAGGGAAAAACTATTTCTATTAGCCTTCTTTCGATTGGGCAGATGACCTCGTAGTTCCGCCCCTTAAAACAAAAATAACTAACTAACTACTTTCGATTTTTGCAAAAAATGAAATTAGACTTATGAGATCTACACAGGGCCAAAAATTGTGAGTCTGTGTGTGTGTGTGTGTGTGTGTGAGTGTGTGTACTCTGAATGTCTGCCCCCCCCCCCATTAATTCGAACACGGTGAAACCGAATTGAACGAAATTTGGTACAGAGATAGAACTAGCAAAGGGTACCTCAGTGTCATGTTTTATATTGCCGCCATCTTGACGGAAACGTAATGGCGGCCACCCAAATGTTAAAAGCTTAAATCAAATTACGACCAACCTAATTATCTGATCTCTACCAAATTTTGCAACAACATACCTTTATGTGAGAATCGTTCTTTGACCAAGCTACAAGGTCATCAGCTCAATTGTTTGCAGATAGCGGCCATATATGTGTGCAAATCGATCCCCCCCCTATCAATTCAAACACGGTGAAACCAAATTGAACGAAATTTGGTACAGAAGTAGCACTAGAAAAGGGCACTTCGTATTCCTGTTTAATATCCCTATAACACGTTGTATTTGAACAAGCTACTACAACCAACATTCAATTATACTCCTTGAAAAGGACAAAGAGTTATAACAATACCCATGCATTTAGGAGAAAGTAGGCTATATGATCTTTACCGAACATCTTGTTTTATATTTTAATTTATTTTATTTAATATTATTGTTATTTTTTCTCTTATTTTATTGTTTATTTATTTATTTTTAATTTATACTCCTATAGATTTAATTTTGATATATTTTTATTGAATAAATAAATAATTTTGAAATAGATTTTTACAATTATTTTTATTTATGATGTGTAACATCTTTCCACTCGGTATCTGGATATTTTGTAGCACCCGGTAGCTGGACATTTTTGTGGGTGTGATTTTGGAAAAGAGACGGAAGTGGATGGGACGGAAGTGGATGGGACGGAAACAATAAGTGCGCGCGGTGGCGGAGATCGGTACAACGGCATACTATAAGCCATGTGACTATGTGGAGTGTAAATCGCATATGGTTTACCTCAAGGTTTGGAGGCCCCGTTAAAGAAATTCCTACAATAAATCATCTTCAAGTTGTCGTTCTTTGGTGTGAAAATATTCATTATAACATATTTGCTGAAAACAATTACGATTTATTAAATCTTCATACTTTTGCTGTATTCTTATTTAATGTAAGCACTCGATACGTCGAGTGCTATATCGCATCAACCAACACTCCAAACAACGTAGGAATTCAGTATATTAACACCGACTACTAACAATAATTGAAACTTCGTTGGTCTAAACGTATCACTGGGAGAAACGCATTTAATATACCTACTGCACACCTAATTTTTAATTGCGCCTATACTTGGCAGTGCGCTATATCGGCAATAAGAGGCCATTTTCAATAACACCGCTGGCATGGGTTCACTAACTGGCCGGTATAAAGTGCTGCTCGCATCAAGTAGGCAGTGTATTGCTCCCTCATACAGTTGCAGGTATATGCCACTAATGCAGGTGCATTGGAGAATCCTTTCAGGTTTGCTGGCACAAGGTAGCACTATGAGTTCATTCTTTAAAAAATGCGAGTAATATGGAATTATTCGTATAACATGGCAGATGTTACACATCATATGCGACTACTGTAAGGGTCGTATTTTTTTTTTTAATATTTATGTTGTCTCAGGTGTTGCGCCAATTGACTTACTCTCGCAAGAACGTAAAGACGTATAGGCTACTTCCGACGAGTAGAACTGGGCAAGGCACAAGCCCGGAAGGAAGCCGTGGCACGTAAGATGGAGCTTTGGCAGCAGAGGTGAGATGAAGATCTCAGGGGAAGATGGACAGCTCGGCTGATACCGAGTCTGGTTGAGTGGACAAGTAGAAAACATGGGGAACAAATTACTTTCTGACTCAGATGATGACAGGTCATGGCTACTTTCGGTGTTATATTCATCGTATGGCCAAAGTAAGGAGTCCAGTATGTATTTATTGTGAGAACCAACGAGATGACGTAGCCTATATCATACGTTCTTCGTCTGACAATATACACACATCAAAAAAAGTTTTGCATCACCTCGGTTCCAAGAGTTCCGGAACCGTTAAATACAAAGGGAATAGAGATCAACACAAACAACATTTCAGCTCGTTTTATTGCTCATGAGACCCACACATTGCATGTTGTACCATCATACAGCTAGACTTTCAGCATTTGTGGTCCAGATTGCAGTACACACCACTACCTCTAATACCCAGTAGCACGTCCTCTTGCATTGATGCATGCCTGTATTCGCCGTGGCATACTATCCACAAGTTCATCAAGACACTGTTGGTCCAAATTGTCCCACTCCTCAACGACAATTCGGCGTAAATCTCTCAGAGTGGTTGGTGGGTCAAGACGTCCATAAACAGCCCTTTTCAACATATCCCAGGCATGTTCGATAGGGTTCATGTCTGGCGAACATGCTGGCCACTGTAGTCGAGCGATGTCGTTATCTTGAAGGAAAGCATTCACAAGATGTGCACGATGAGGTCGAGAATTGTCGTCCATGAAGACAAATGCCTCTCCAATATTCTGCCGATATGGTTGCACTATGGGTCGGAGGATGTCATTCAGGTATCGTAAAGCCGTTTCGGAGCCTTCCATGACCACCAGTGGCGTACGTCGGCCCCACATAATGCCACCCCAAAACATCAGGGAACCACCACCTTGCTGCACTCGCTGGACAGTGTGTCTAAGACGTTCAGCCTGACCAGGGTGCCTCCAAACACGTCTCCGACGATTGTCTGGTTGAAGGCATATGCGACACTCATCGGTGAAGAGAACGTGATGCCAATTCCGTGGGGTCCATTCAGCATGTTGTTGGGCCCATCTGTACCGCGCTGCATGGTGTCGGGGTTGCAAAGCTGGACCTCGCCATGGACGTCGGGAGTGAAGTTGCGCATCATGCAGCCTATTGCGCACAGTTTGAGTTGAAACACGACGTCCTGTGGCTGAACGAAACGCATTATTCAACATGGTGGCATTGCTGTCAGGGTTCCTCCGAGCGGCAATCCGTAAGTAGCGGTCATCCACTACAGTAGTAGCCCTTGGGCGGCCTGAGCGAGGCCTGTCATCGACAGTTCCTGTATCTCTGTACCTCCTCCATGTCCGAACAACATCGCTTTGGTTCACTCTGAGACGCCTGGAAACTTCCCTTGTTGAGAGCCCTTCTTGACACAAAGTAACAATGCGGACGCGATCGAACTGCGGTATTGACCTTCTAGGCATGGTAGAACTACAGACAACATGAGCAGCGTACCTTCGTCCGGGTGGAATGACTGGAACTGATCGGCTGTCGTACCCCCTCCGTCTAATAGGCCCTGTTCATGCATGGTTGTTTACATCTTTGAACAGTTTTAGTGACATCTATGAACAGTCAAAGGGACTGTATCTTGGATACAATATACACAGTCAACGTCTATATGCCGGAGATCTGGGAACCGAGGTGATGCAAAACTTTTTTTGATGTGTGTAGTTGGAATTATGCTCAGCTGGGATACGGTCGCTTTCTTCGTTGAGGTGGGCCTTCGTCAGAAGAAGTCGGATGGGGACTTGCACGATTTAGTTGATTAATTCTGCGATGCACGGACTATGAATTGAGAAGTAAGAAGGTGCTTGTGAAGCAAAGAAAATGGTTCAATCATGAAGTAATACGAAGGTGGTACCGGAATGGGTTTTATCAAGAGTATACGTTGTGGTTTTTTAGTGGGTAACAATCCCACACACTTGAAGAGTGCGGACCCTCTTCAAGCATCTTGATAGCAGATTTTTTCCACTTCCCTCGTAAAAAAGAAAAAAAGAAGAAAAAAAAGCCTTTTATTATTTTAATTGTATTTTCATGATTTGTATTCCTATATTTATTTTTTAGCCTACTTTTCACATTTTGCAAAAATGAGGATAAAGTAGTCTTATGAGATCGGGCAAATGTGTGTGTGTGTGTGTCTGTCTGTCTGTCCGTCTGTCCTTCTGTCTGTCTGTCTGGCTGTGTGTGTGTCCCCCCCTATCAACTCCTAAACGGCTGGAGCAATCAAAACAAAATTTGGTAGGAGTAAAGGTCTATACCCGAATATCTCACGGCCATATTTGAAAATGATGTCAGTGCTACCAACTGCTAAAAAATCGCAATTGAAATTTGAGCTCCATGTTGCATATCTTGGAAGGTATGAATGGGAGCTATTTCAAAATTGGCATACGTATAGATAATAATATTGCAGTTTAATTTCCAGGAGGCCATACATCGCTGTGTTGCCAAAATGATTATAAGCCTGCTGATTGGTCCAATTTTTAAATGCACATAACTTCTACACTATCAATTGGAATTCAACCAAATTTCGTATGTTGTATGCATACATAACCAGATATGACTGAGCGTATTCTTAAGACCCACCAGGGCTGCCAACTGTTAATAAATGCTCCTAATTTATTTTATCCAAATACCAATATATCAGAAAGTATGCAAGCCAATAGCTCTAAACTTTGCACACGTATAGTACCTGGCATTCTAGATGCATTTGGACTAACTAATATACGTCAGTGCTGCCAACATGATTCTAAGCCTGCTGATAGGTCCAATTTTAAAATGCATGTAACTTCTATTGGCACAACAATAGATCATATTATTTCAGATTATTTCTGACCAATACATGCATGACATTGTTGCCAACATGATTTTACGCACGCTGTTAGATCCAATGTTTAACTGCATGAAACGTCCATGCTATTCATTGGACTTCAACCAAATTTTGTATTCTGTACCTTAAGAGATGGAACTAAGAATATATTCAGTCATCAGGGCTGCCAATTGTAGTGCTCTATTAGGCTACATTATGCAAGGTATACAGTATTTCGAAATAATTAGATATTTCGATATTAGCAACTTAATTTCTTCATTATTCAAGATAGGTTCATATCAGTGGCGACTCCTAATTTTCACAATGTGTAGGACGTAATAAGATAGGCTACTTATTAACCTAAGATAATTATTATAGCTGGGCTAAGTTGAGATATTAGACTCAGTCTAATAGTCTATTAATTATTCAGTCACACAGCACTATTACGAACACATTACACAACACAATACAATACAATACCACTCCAAAGATGTGCACACGCTGAAAACAGACTATCCATTCTGTCCGCGCAAAATCATAACCAATAAGCCCGTAGTGTTGGTTTAAAATTCAACCAATAGCGAGACTTGAGGATCTCAGTCGACGTCCTCAGAATGCCATTAAACAGAACAAACCTTCCCCTTCCCCCTCAGGGGCTACCCACACAATTCTAAGGCTATTGACGTCAGAAAAGTTGGATGGCGCAGCCACGCGGCAGAATGTTGAAGCTGTAACATTGTGACTGGTGAGGTTTATTTAGATGGTGAAGGATTGACGTCGTGATGGAAACAGAAATAAATTTGTCAAATTCGAGGAGGTATACGGTTGCAAATCGTATAAAACGGGTACGAAATATCTTCACTACTTCCCTGTACAAAAAGTTCAGAGAGAAAGATGGGCTTCGGCGCTGTCAATTGGAAAACGTGTTACATGTTACATGACAGTGTGCAGTCTGCATTTTTGTGAAGACGACTTCTTTCCACCGGTAGTGTTGATTATTGATAGTTATTGTCTCTAATTTGTATTCACATGGATTTGGCTACATCAAAAATACTGATAAACTTATAGCCTATTACTTCTGTGCCGTACAAAGAATGTAATCCGCTCTTCGTAAACTTATTTTAGGGGTTCTTCCGATTGACAATAGCCGAATGGTTAGAAAACTTGAAAAATGCTGTTCCTAGCCTTAATTTGCCAGATAATTTATATTCTTGACCTTGAACAGCAAGTATGTAGGTCAATATTTGCAATACTGAAGTATGATTTGGCTTAAATTGTGTTTTTGGCTATGGTCTCCTTACTGTTGAATTTAGTTGATTAATGTGTAAAATCTTAGTTTTAAGTACCGGTTTGGTGACCCATCATCCCAGGTAGGCCAGTAACACCTATACTACTCCGGCAGATAGGTCACATAGCCGTAATTTTGAAGTTATAGTGATGTTAAGTATACATATGCGGTAATGTAGCAAGAGACCTTATCGGCCTAGGCTATTCTAACTTTAATTAGTTCCCATTTCAGGGTTTTTCAGTTTTGAGTGCGAATAGTTGGTTTGAAAGTTGTACAACAGTAAGGAGAGTACGTTTTGTATAGGTTTTAATTGGTATTATGGTTTATGTCGAGCTGAGGAGTGAATTTGGTTTGGCTTAAAGTGTAGTTTTTGATCTGTTCCGTTTGCTTATGACAAGTTCAACTGGAGACTCCAGCTTTGTTAAATATATGTATTTTAAATATTTAATTAAATATATTGATAAAGAGGATGTCTCCATTTTAACTTGCCTGTGGCAAGAGATTAATAAATTAATATTCTTGCCTTTGAACAGCAAGAATGTAGGTCAATATTTGCAATATTGAAGTATGATTTGAGCATCCCAAGTAATACTTCTGGGAACCCAAAACATTCATGCAAATTCAGGGTGGCTGGATTCAATTTATTATCAGGGAGTCGTCCTTAGTGTTATGTGAGATATATATATATATTGTGAAATTAATAAAAACATCGATACCGCTAGGCTCCCAAGTACAGGTTTCTTATATGTAACAGCAGACAGTAAATTAACTATCTACATGTGGGTAATATTTTAAACTGGTAGTAATTAGTCACTGCATTTAAATTGATTATAAAAATATGTCTATCAATGAAAGGAAATATGTAGTATTTTGTCATCATAAATTAGAAGCCATAACGAACGCACACCCAATTACTTCACGTCACTATATCGCCGCCATATTGCAAACAGCTGACCGTAAGCTCCTCCCCCGTTTCGGACGTCAATAAACACGTGCTTTGAGGACGCAAGGCTTACTTCCTCACAGCTTTCTACTCCGGGTGGTGAAGGTCACACTTCACCCATCTAGGGGTGAAATGTAGAACTAGTTACAAGTACTGACAGTAACAGTGAGACAGAGCATATCGAGAGGGCGCACAAGGTGGCCCCAAAGACTATTTTACAAAACTTTTTTTTTAAACAGTTACAGCTGAGAGCTGACTGTAGGATGATCCTCACGTCCTACATGGAGGAATCGTCACTGGTTCATATACTGTAGAATAATCATTGGCATGAAAAGTAGGCTCTTTAGTTCGTCACGGAACTTCTTGTTATTATTATACTTTAATTGTTAATGCTTTAGTTTTAAATTTATTAAAATTTTATCCAGCACGTTACGTCAAGTATATACGTATATTTTTATTTTATTTTTAGAAATACTAGCATTTCAACATAAAAATCCTCTGAAATTTGACTGAAAGATTCAATCATCAGCAGCTTTGAAAGCATAAACATTACTGTCCTTATGAAAGGTGGTTAATATAGAGACCACTATCCCATTAAGGGATAAGGTGAAGAATAGCAAGATTCTTGAAACAAGTATCACCCCATAGCCGGAAGGAATAATCTTTACTTTAGCACGGAGTTAGATTCCACAGGTCCTGAAGCAGCTACTGTTGTTCTCTTCCCCCTCTCCCGCCTGGAAGGCAGCATGTAGGGGCTCGATTTGTTCGGCAGGCAAATATCACATCAGACTCGTCGCGTCAGTGAAATGGCGGTGGGGTGAGGGTAGGCATGCATTGACCTAGTGGCCCACAGCATCTCCCCTGACTGTAAGAGCCCCAGGGAGAATGAGACCATCCCTTGCATTATCAGCTGTTAAAAATACACATAGCTGTCTTACTTTAAAAATTTACTCGTAGGAACCATGACCATTCGTGGGATATTGGTTTGTACAACAATCAATATCATAAGAACATTAACGAACATAATCATCAAAGGTTCTGATGGTTGAATATTTTAGTATCCCCTTGACCTAAGGTATTCGATAAGAATTTGTAAAATTTAAAATATAATAACATTAAGTGTAAAAAATCAAATAAAATGTAAAAAATAATGAATATAGAAATTTAAATTATAAAAATACTGTACATAAAATTCAAATGAACATTATGAAAATAAATATAACTACAAGAATCAAACTTATTAAAAAATCAATAAGGAAATTTTTATTTTTATTTAGTCAATTTACCCTCTAGGTTGGTGGATCCCACGGACTCAGCGAGGGAACTCACCACTACCGCCTCTATGGGCAGTGTCCTGGAGCTTGGAACATCTGGTCAGGATGGATACAACTGGGGAGGTGTGATCAGCACTTCGCCCAGGCAGTCTCACCTGCAAAGCGAACAGGGGCCTCATGAGGGATGGGAACGGATGGAAGATTGGGATGGATAGGCTAGGAAGAGGGAAGGAGGCGGCCGTGGCCTTACAGTAGGTACCATGCCGGCATTTGCCCGAAGACGAAGTGGGAAACCACGGAAAACCACTTCGAGGATGGCTGAGGGGGAATCGAACCCCCTCTACTCATTTGGGCCACCCGAGGCTGAGTAGACCCCGTTCCAGTCCTCGTACCACTTTTTCAAATTTCGTGGCAGAGTCAGGAATCGAACCCAGGACCTCCGGGGCGGCAGCTAACCATGCTGACCGCTACGCTACGGAGGCGATTCAATATAAAAATAAAATTATAAATTTATATACAAAAAGAAATGAAAAGGCACCATACTGTATTATTAAATACGAACATTTAAAATGAAATGATATATTGGCTTTTACGGCCAGTGGATTAAAACTCAACATTTTTGATGTGTAACATCATTCCATTCGGTTGCTCGATATCTTTTGTGGGAGTGATTTTGGAAAAGGGACGGAAATGGGACGGAAATGTGTTTTTGTGGTTTGTGGGAGTGATTTCGGAAAAGGGACGAAAATGGGACGGAAATGTGTAAGAGGAAACAATGAGCACGCACGGTGGCGGAGATTGGTACCACGACGTACTGTCGGCCAACATACATCCCTATGTGGAATGTATATCGCATACGGTTTACTTCAAGGTTTGGAGGCCCCTTTAAAGATATTCCTACAATAAATCATCTCCAAGTTGTCGTTCTTTGGTGTGAAAATATTCATTATATCATATTTGCTGAAAACAATTATGATTTATTAAATCTTCATATTTACCTCGTGCATGCGCACCGGTCAGGATTTGGCACTGGAGTTGTACAAGTAGTTATTTCAATGACCAACAGAGTTCACTGTTAACAAGGGATTTACGCTCACGGCAGACACAAGTCACCCGGGCGATACTTGCATCATCCCTGAGCCATCCAAATTGCATAGCATGAACAGAAATAACAGTAATGGGAACTTACCGATGGCAATAACACGAAGTAATCCATCATGTTTGCTGGCACACGGTAGCACTATGAGTTCATTCTTTAAAAAATGCGAGTAAGTAATATGGAATTATTCGAATAAATATTTTAGTGCAAATCTTTCTCATACTTTTAGGTTAATTTCTACAATTTTACATTTCTTCTTAGCTAGGGTGTCCTAGGACTCGTGGTGACACCCCCGTTTTCATATATCCCCTTTAATTTAACCAAAGGACCCAAAACTAATAGGTTATCGGCTTTTTTTTAGCTTGCCACGGTGGGTGAGTGGATAGCGTGTCGGTCTACTAACCCCAAGATTTCAGGTTCGCTCCTGGCCGTGGTAAGTGATTTTTGAAATGCGGCAAAATTACTACACGCATGTCATACATACGATGTTGGCCTTTCAAAGAACCCATTTGAATTCAGTAGACCGTGTTCATAATGGCAAAATTAATCTCGGGAGTTTCCGCCAACACAAAGTTCCTAATTTCTCTACTAGAAAGCTCTATAGAGTTCACGGAGCTTAGATATCTAACCTCCTTGACTTTCATAGTGATTCAAGGAACAACGAAATTCGACATGCAAGCTACCCTCTGGGTGTCAAATTACAAAGCTTGCACCCGGCACCGAGGCCAAAAGATATTATTATTATTATTATTATTATTATTTATTTTGCGCATGCGCTTACACATTCTCAGCATTTGATGGAAAGAAAACATTTACAATCCCAGATACCGTACATATCACAAGGAGCAAATTCTTGGTGACTGCATTGAGTAGTAGCTTCATATTCCCCTCATTGCTTCAGGCCTGATTGCCCAAGAACAGCCTTACTACGCGACACGTAGAAAGTATGACTGTTTTCTGCATCAGTTTGAAAAGGCCTGGGTCTAATTTCAACGCCGTGAGCGATTCCTTTAAGTTGTTGGGAATCACGCCAGTGCTGGAGATAATAATAGGAACTGTCCTGACTTGTGCCATGTGCCATTGCTTCCTTATCAGTTCTGAAAGCTCTGTGTATTTTGACAGCTTTTCCACATGCTTTGTTAGTATGTTGCCACTGTTTGGGATCGCCACATCTATGAAGGTGGTGTGCTTCATGCATTTGTCAACAAGAACTAAATCAGGTCTGTTGTGCACAGCTGATTGGTCTGTCAATACAGTACGATCCCAGTACAACGTAAAGCTGTCATTTTCCAGTACACTTTCAGGAGCATATTTGTAGTACGGCACTTTCTCTTGGCTCAGCAGTTGAAGTTGTATAGCCAATTCTTGATGGACTATCTTGGCAACAAAATCATGTCTCTTCCTATATTCTGTCCCTGCAAAATGGCGACAACCCGATATAATATGCTGAACAGTCTCAGATGTTGGGCAACCGTATCTGCAATGGTCATCTTGCACAGATGCATCCTTGGTTATGAACTTTAGTTAGTTCCTCGTGGGGACAACCTGGTCCTGAATAGCCATCATAAAGCCTTCTGTTTCAGGAAACATCTGCCCAGAAATCAACCAAAAGTTCGACGCTAGCTTGTCGACGTGAGTTTGGATGACTTCATTGGGATGTCTTCCGTGTAGTGGCTTGGACAACCAGGCATTGAATCTATCCAAATCACTGCGCACCTGAATTATTATTATTATTATTATTATTATTATTATTATTATTATTATTATTATTATTATTATTATTATTATTATCGGCTTTTTAATATCTCGCGAAACAATAATGCTAGGGACTTGTATGAGGTGTCCTAGGAGTCGAGGTGACGCCCCCCGTTCTCCTATCCCCCTCTTAATTTTTACAAAGGACCCAAAACTAAAGAGTCATCGGCTTTTTAATATTTCGGGAACCAATGATGTTAGGGAATTGTATGAGGTGTTGTAGGACTCGGGGTGACGCCCCCTTTTTCATGATTTTGTTATTTGCAGAGATGGGTAAATCCAGAGCAGAATATAGGCCTAGCCTATGAGAAATTATCGACAAAAGAAACGTGAGAAAAAGTTAAAAACTGAAGGAGTACAGCCGGAAAAAATTGGCTTCACATATATTTCATCTCAATTTCATAGTAGGACACCATGGCAGATGACTTCACATAGGCCTATATTTCATCTCAATTTCATAGTAGGATAACATGTCAGATGACTTCACATAGGCCTATATTTCATCTCAATTTCATAGTAGGATAACATGTCAAATGACTTCACATAGGCCTATATTTCATCTCAATTTCATAGTAGGACACCATGGCAGATGACTTAACACAGGCCTATATTTCATCTCAATTTCATAGTGGGATAACATGCCAGATGACTTCACATAGGCCTATATTTCATCTCAATTTCATAGTAGGACACCATGGCAGATGACTTAACACAGGCCTATATTTCATCTCAATTTCATAGTGGGATAACATGTCAGATGACTTCACATAGGCCTATATTTCATCTCAATTTCATAGTAGGATAACATGTCAGATGACTTCACATAGGCCTATATTTCATCTCAATTTCATAGTAGGACACCATGGCAGATGACTTAACACAGGCCTATATTTCATCTCAATTTCATAGTGGGATAACATGTCAGATGACTTCACATAGGCCTATATTTCATCTCAATTTCATAGTAGGACACCATGGCAGATGACTTAACACAGGCCTATATTTCATCTCAATTTCATAGTGGGATAACATGTCAGATGACTTCACATAGGCCTATATTTCATCTCAATTTCATTGTAGGAAAACATGTCAGATGACTGCACATAGGCCTACATTTCATCTCAATTTCATTGTAGGAAAACATGTCAGATGACTGCACATAGGCCTATATATGATCTCAATTTCATAGTAGGATAACATGTCAGATGACTGCACATAGGCCTATATTTGATCTCAATATCATAGTAGGATAACATGTCAGATGTTATACACCATATGCGACTACTGTAAGGCTCGTATCTATTTTTTCTATGCTTATGCCGTGTCTTATGTGGGGTTTCGCCTGGGACTCCAAGCTGGCTCATCAGCGGACCCTTGGTGTCCGTGTCCGGACCCCCGCCTGAGTAGCGAACTGCTGAGTTTTAATTCACTGGCCGTGAAAGCCAATATACCATCTTTTTGGAAGCCTCCATAGGAGGATTAAAGCTGCTTGAACTTTTCTCTCTTTTCATAGAAAGGGAGGTAGTGCACAGTTAGCTACTCCTAAGGGGGTCTGGGTGGGGACACCAAGAGCATGCTGATGAGCCAGCTTGGTGTCATAGGCAAAATCCCACACAAGCCACGGGACAAACCTAGAAAAATTGCAGAGTTATAATTCATTGGCCGTGAAAGCCAATATACAATCTTTATGGAAGCCTGCTTAGGGAGGTTAAGGCTGCTTGAGCTTTTAGCTCTCGCAGTAAAGAGCCACAAATGCGCTTCATAAAATGGGAGGTAGCGTGCAGTTCGCTACTCCTGTGAGGGTCCGGGCATGGACACCAATAGCTCGCTAATGAGCCAGCTTGGTGTCCTAGGTGAAACCTCGGACAAGACACGGCACAGACCTAGAAAAATTGCTGTGTTTTAAAATAAAATATTAGAACAATAATATTATTAAGATTCTAAAATCAAATTTAGTAAAATGAACATGTCAATTAAATGAAAATTAAAAATAAATATTGAAATTTTAAAAAATAACAATTAAAAAATTAACTACTAATCAATATTAAAAATACTTTAAAAGATAGTTTTGTGTTTTAAAGTGTTAATGGGTGAAACATCCACTGTAGATTATCTGCCCCTAATAAAATGGATGTTAGTAAATGTATGTCTACCCCTTATTATTCCCGTTTTTCCAACGGGGCCGGGGATGAGATGCGATGGAAGAAATTGTGGCGATGGGTTTTACGGCCGGATGCCCTTCCTGACGCCAACATCATAAGAGGAGTTAATGAGAGATGAAATGAATGATGGTGAATGAAACTGGGCAAGGATGTGGAAGGAAGCGGCCGTGGCCTGTCAGAAGGTACCGTCCCAGCATTTTCCTGGTGTTGAAAATGGGAAACCACGGAAAACCATTTCAAGGACGGCCGACGGTGGGGCTCGAACTCACACGTCTACCGAGTCAGCAGAGAGCTTGGCCCCATGACCTAATGCTGCGCGTTAGCCAGCGTAGCCACTACTGTCGGTTAAAATGGATGATAGTAAATAAAAAAGAATAATAGTACTACCACTACTGAAATGAAAATCCACAGCCTGCTTCCAGTCTCCGACCGGGTCAGGAATGGAATGTATGAAGCCCCCATCTAGCGGCGAGGATATTAACTGTGCCGGCTGCCGAAGACTGTCGCACTCCTCTGGAACAATGATTAAATGAATAACAGATGAAATGAAATGATAGTGGAGAGTGTTGCTGGAATTAAATGTTGACAGGGAAAACCGGAGTACCCGGAGAAAAACCTGTCTGCCTCTGTTTTGTCCAGCAGAGATCTCACATGGAGTGGCCGGGATTTGAACCACGCACCCAGCGGTGAGAGGCCGGCGTGCTGTCGCCTAAGCCACGGAGGCTCCGAACTAATGTAAATATTTTTTTTTTTAATTTTCACATTGATGATTGTGATTGTACTTTTAAGGGCCCTAACAACCGGCCCCGAATGCAACTCTAACACTGGTTGGTTCCTTAGTTTAGGGGCTGCGACAACGCGGTCATGTAGCCCCGTGTACTTTGGGTGTGTGTAGAATCTGTCTGATAACCAACTCTAACACTAATACAAACAATAAAACCATGGCACTACAGCCCATGAAGTGCCTAGGTCTACCAAGCGACCGCTGCCCAGCCATTTGGCGTGCAGTTTATGGGGTGATGCGTGGTCAGCGCATTGGGTCCCCTCGGCCATTTATAATAGTCTCCGTGACCGGGGCAATGCCTCACTGTCAGACAGCTACTCAAATGTCATCACGAGGCTGAGTGCACCCCGTTCCAACCCTCACGTCAGTTTCTAAAATTCCTAACGGAATCGGGTATCGGATAAACAACAACAACAACAACAACAATTATTTATCTTATTTATCGTATGGATTTTAGTGCCGGGAGTGTCCGAGGACATGTTTGGATCGCCAGAGGGTGTAGCTGCTTCAAGCGGACACCCATAGGGTGACCTACAAGTTCTATTCAATTTCAAGTAGTTCCAAATATCGCTACCAGATGTCACTGTTACCTAGTGGTGAACGTTGGAAATTTGATAGAGCGTTCCATCGAAATCTAACCTTGAAATTTAGCTTCACACAAGTTCAGTCTGTGGAAGGAGCTGTTACATGCCATAAATCTATGACATGGGACCGCCGGCTTTACTTCCCCTCCGAAGGAAGGCATACTGAAGGATTTTAACGCTCTTAAAATCCAACGACTTCAGCCGGGTGTGAACCCACTATCTTGGGCACAGCAGTTCAGCATGCTACCAACTACGCCACCGAATAAAAATAAAGAAATAAAATAATGCAGTACAACTAAAAGAATGTAAAGAGTAAAGAAACAAGATGTTCAGTAAAGAACATATAGCCTACTTTCTCTTAAATGCATGGGTATTGTTATAACTCTTTGTCCTTTTCAAGGAGTTTAATTGAATGTTGGTTGTAGTAGCTTGTTGAAATACAACGTGCTATAGGGATATTAAACATGAATATGAGGTGGCCTTTGCTAGTGCTACCTCTGTAAAAAAAAAATCATTCAATTCGGTTTCACCGTGTTTGAATTGATCTGGGGAATGGATTTGCACACATACATGGCCGCTATTTGCAAACCATTGGGCTGATGACCTTGTAGTCAGTCATAAGATGCTTTCCACAAAAAGGCATGTTGTTGCAAAATCCGGTAGAGATCAAATTATTAGGATGGTCGAAATTTGATTTAAGCTTTTAACATTTGGGTGGCCGTCATTCCGTTTCCGTCAAGATGGCGGCGATATAAAACATGACACTGAGGTGCCTTTTGCTAGTGCTACCTCTGTACCAAATTTCGTTCAATTCAGTTTCACCGTGTTTGAATTGATAGGGGGAATCGATTTGCACACATACTTGGCCACCATCTGCAAACTATTGGGCTGATGATCTAGCAGTTTGGTCAGAATATGCTTCCCACATAAAGATTTGTTGTTGAAAAATTTGGTAGAGACTAGATTATTAGGTTGGTCGTAATTACATTTTAGCCTTTAAAATTTGGGTGGCCGCGATTACATTTCCGTCAAGATGGCGGTGATATAAAACATGACACTGAGGTGGCCTTTTCTAGTGCTACCTCTGTGCCAAATTTCGTTCCATTCGGTTTCACCGTGTTCGAATTAATAGGGGGAATCCATTTTCACACAAAGATGGCCGCCATCCGCAAAATATTAGGCTAATGACCTATTAGTTTGGTCAAAGGTTGCTCCCTCCATAAAGGTATGTTGATGCAAAATTTGGTAGAGATCGGATGATTAGGTTAATCGTAATTTGATTTAAGCTTTGAATATTTGTGTGGCCGCCATTACGTTTCCGTCAAGATGGCGGCGATATAAAACATGACACTGAGGTGCCCTTTGCTAGTGCTACCTCTGTACCAAATTTCATTCCATTCGGTTTCACCGTGTTCGAATTAATAGGGGTAATCGATTTTGAAACAAAGATGGCCGCCATCCGCAAACTATTAGGCTAATGACCTATTAGATTTGTCAAAGGATGCTTCCTCCATAAAGGTATGTTGTTGCAAAATTTGGTAGAGATCGGATTATTAGTTTAGTCGTAATTTGATTTAAGCTTTGAACATTTGTGTGGCCGCCATCACGTTTCCGTCAAGATGGCGGTGATATAAAACTTGACACTGAGGTGCCCTTTGCTAGTGCTACCTCTGTACCAAATTTCATTCCATTCGGTTTCACCGTGTTCGAATTAATAGGGGTAATCGATTTTGACACAAAGATGGCCGCCATCCGCAAACTATTAGGCTAATGACCTATTAGATTTGCCAAAGGATGCTCCCTTCATAGAGGTATGTTGTTGCAAAATTTGGTAGAGATCGGATGATTAGGTTAGTCGTAATTTGATTTAAGCTTTGAACATTTGGGTGGCCGCCATTACGTTTCCGTCAAGATGGCGGCGATATAAAACATGACACTGGGGTGCCCATTGCTAGTACTACCTCTGTACCAAATTTCATTCCATTCGGTTTCACCGTGTTCGAATTAATAGGGGTAATCGATTTTGAAACAAAGATGGCCGCCATCCGCAAACTATTAGGCTAATGACCTATTAGATTTGTCAAAGGATGCTTCCTCCATAAAGGTATGTTGTTGCAAAATCTGGTAGAGATCGGATGATTAAGTTAGTCGTAATTTGATTTAAGCTTTGAACATTTGTGTGGCCGGCATTACGTTTCCGTCAAGATGGCGGCGATATAAAACATGACACTGGGGTGCCCTTTGCTAGTACTACCTCTGTACCAAATTTCGTTCCATTCGGTTTCACCGTGTTCGAATTAATAGGGGCAATCGATTTTCACACAAAGATGGCCGCCATCCGCAAACTATTAGCCTGATGACCTATTAGTTTGGCCAAAGGATGCTGCCCCCATAAAGGTATGTTGTTGCAAAATTTGGTAGAGATCGGATGATTAGGTTAGTCGTAATTTGATTTAAGCTTTGAACATTTGTGTGGCCGCCATTACGTTTCCGTCAAGATGGCGGCGATATAAAACATGACACTGAGGTGTCCTTTGCTAGTGCTACCTTTGTACCAAATTTCGTTCAATTTGCGCTCACCGTGTTCGAATTGATAGGGGGGGGACAGACAGAGTACACACACTCACACACACACACACACACACATACACACACACAGACTCACTTTTTTTCGCCCTGTAGTGATCTCATAAGTCGAAAAATCGAAAGTAGGCTAAAAACTGACTTTGGTAGCTACATGCGATAACATGCAAGGCCATGGGGCAACCCAACTTGGAAGATGAGTACTTTCGAACATCTCCGGCGGCCATCCTTGCATTTTCAACTCCTGGATGGTACCAACTGATTGGCCACGGCCACTTTCTTCCCACGTTTTCCTAAATTTTAATAATTTCATCCTTCATTATATCTTCGATGCATGGTTTACCGTAGTGACTGTACAAGGTAAAGACGCTTTTCAGTCGGTCAACACGATTGTACCCAGTTACATTGAGCAGGGACAATTAATTTCCTAGTGCCTGAAATAAATACATGCACTATTTATACACGTAATAAAACGTTTCTTACACAAATGGGGGGTTTAATTGATTGATAATCAGCATATATATTCGTCCATTAACTTTTAACTTTAATAGTTTTCTATATTCGTCCATTTACTTAAACAACAACCAACTTGTGGCTACGCTCGCTAAAGCGCAACGTTAGATCATGGGGCCAGGCTCTCTGCTGACTCGGTAGACTCGTGGGTTTGAGCCGTCCTTGAAATGATTTTCTGTGGTTTCCCATTTTCAATACCAGACATATGCATATTCTGACAGGCCACGGCCGCTTTCTTCCACATCTTTGCCCATTTTCATTCATCTTCATCCATTACATCTCTCATCCTGGCGCGTAGAACGACCTGCACTCAGCCTCTCAGGAGGTCACACGAAAAAAGAAACTTGATAATTCGTCCATTAAACTTTTAACTCTAACCAGTTCAACATTCGTCCATTAATTTTTAACAATATTTTTCTATATTCGGCCATAAGCTTTTAAGTCTAATTAGTTTCTACTTTCATCCATTAAATTTTAACTCTAATCAGTATATATAAATGTCCATTAACTTTATTCATTTTATATGGTCATCCGTTAACTTTTGATTTCAATCATTTTCTATATTCGTCCTTTTATTTAAAACATTATGGTCGATTCACACTATACGTTACGTAACCTTTCCGTTTCCTTTCCATACCCGTCGCGTTAAAAGTTGTAGTATCCACACCATACTGTACCGTTCCTTGTCACGACGATATGTTTACGGAAGGTATGCGGACACTTATTGACAGAGTGCACTAGCAACCAATTCCATTCCGTGTCTAGAAGGCGTGTTTTTGCGTTCCCCTTGATTTTAACCTGGGTTAGGTTTGGTTACAGTTCGTGGTAACCAAAAAATCGCCAAAACGAAACAGGTTATAAGAAAAGTCAGCAATTTCAGGACTTAGTGACAGAATGTGGTCCAGAAAAAAAAAATAGTTCTATGTGCTATTATTTTAGACGAGGAGGAGCGTAGTACAAAAAGAGGAAACGAAGAAAATGGGTTCATGATATGTTAAAAGACCGAAATACAGAAAATCATACAGCGCTGGATGTTCTCTTACATGCTCAATAAATTTTTCGTCCATGAAGCTGGAATATAAGACGCGGTTTGGCGTTTTGTATACTTTGGTTAATACAAAAGCTAACCAGACCGTTTTGGCGAGCTTCGATTTTAACCCGGGTATAGTCTAGTGGTGAAATTACTAACCAAGCTACTACTGTGGTTACTGAAATTTTAAGCACATTAGAAGCGCCAATTCAAACATAATCTAAAACGACTATTGAAAGTACGGATATCAAATCATATTTGAACCACTCAGCACTCAACAAATGAAATCATATAGGCTCAAATCAAATGTTTTGTGGTTTTTATAATTTTATATTTCACGATTGCAATTGAGGTTGAAAACACTCGCAAAATGCAACTTAGATCGAAAAGACTTACAAAATGCAACGTAGATTGAAAATACCCACAAAATGGTGTATATATGCGAAAAAAAAGAACGCTAAAGGGAATTTAGATACACGGGGAGCCAATTAACAAAAACAGTGCGGGATCAGGAAAGATGAGACAAGGGCCAATTAAGGCGAGAAAGTGAAATACTCCCTAGGCTTCGGATACCCTAATACCGTTGGGGTCGGAAAAGAACAAGAGTTGACCAAGGGAGGTCGACAGGAAAGAAGATGGAAAGGAGCGCGGCACAAGTAAGTGGAAGCAATGCCGGACTCAGCTGGGGTCCCGTGGTCGCCAACCCACGTCCCACTAGATGTGAGCCCCTGGGGGGAAATACTGTTCTCTGGAAGCATTCAGAGCCATTGCGATATTTTTAAAAATAGTTTCGCCCTCTCTATATTGTTGGAAACACATATGGTCGACATTATCATCATTATTTATTCACCATATCAATTCCAATACCATTATTTATTCACCATATCAATTCCAATACATCTTTCGTCGCCATATTGCTAACTTTTCTTATAACTTATTTCGTTTTGGCGAGTGTAACCGCAAACTGTAACCAAACCTAACCCAGGTTAATGCCAGTGAATAAACACAGAGCGCCAAAACACGCCTTCTAGACACGGAATGGAAATGATTGCTAGCGCACTGTCAATAAGTGACCGCATACGTTCCGTAAACATTACTGCCAAACAATCCTGTCGGGAAACGGAAGGGTCTCAGAAGGTGTATGTAACGTGCAGTGTGCATGTACGCATTTAAAATACAGTAAACTTTCATGCACGGTGATGTGATGGAAAGGAAACGGAAAGGTTACGTAACGTATAGTGTGAATCGACCTTAAATTAATCAGCTTCTATTTTCGTCCATTGTAACTCTAATCTGTTCCATATTCGCCCTTTAAACTTGCCATTAATCATGTTCTATTTTCGTCCATTACCTTTTAACTTGCCATTAATATTTTTTTATATTCGTCCATAAACTTTTAACTCTAATAATTTTCTATATTCGTCCTTTAACTCAAAGCATTTATCAGCTTCTATTTTCATCCATTAACTTTTAATTCTAATAAGTATATTCGTCCATTAACTTAAAACTTAAATAATTTTCTGTATTTCTCCATTGAGTGTTAACTCTAATTAGCTTCTATTTTTACAGTCATTAATTTTTAACTCTAATTAGTTCTACATTAGTTAATTAACTTTTAACTTTATTCAGTTTCTATTTTCAGCCATTATTTTTTAAAAATTTATAATCAGTATATATATATATATATATATATATTCGTCCATTAACTTTTGATTTTAATCATTGTCTATGTTCGTCCAATAATATAATCATTAATGAGCTTCTATTTTGTCCATTAACTTTTAACCCCAATAATTTTCTATATTCGCCCATAAACTTTTAACTCTAATCAGTTTACATATTCGTCCATAACGTTTCCTTTTCATCATTATCTGAATTCTGTGCCCCTTTGGGGGACCAGATGAGTACAATACATCCATTAACTTTCATCAGTTTCTAGTTTAACCACTTACTTTCAACTCTTATCATTTTCTATATTCGTACATTGACTTAACCGTTAATCAGCTTTTGTTTTTCATCCAGTAACTTTAACTTGGAGCGATGATTCCACATACATTTTAATATTTATGTTTTCATTTCTCATGAAAAGTTAATTTTATGTTAATATAGCCATTGCTATGTTTATCAACAGTCAGAAGAAGAAAGGAAAAATAATTCTGGGAGGTACATAGTTGGAAACAGTAGACCAGTACAAATATCTTGGGTGCATAATTTCAAGTAATAATAATATCGTATGGCCTCGGGTGCTGGATGCAAGCCTTGTTATTTGACACCCAGAGGGTAGCTTGCATGTCGAATATTGTTGTTCCTTGAAGCACTATGAAATTCAAGGAGGTTAGATATCTAATCTCCTTGACACTTGACACTTTCTAGCAGATAAATTAGGAACTTTGTGTTGGCGGAAAATCCCGAGATTAATTTTTCCATTATGAACACGGCCTACGGAATTCAAATGGGTTCTTTAACATGCCAACATCGTATGACATGCATGCCGTGATTTTTTACGCCTTTCAAAAATCACTTACCATGGCCAGGAGTGAACCTGCAAGCTTGGGGTTGGTAGTCTGACACGATAACCACTCACCCACCGTGGCAAGCTATCATTTTTCAAGTAATAACATAAGATTAATAGGTCTATTCGAACTCAGAAATCAGTTCGAAATCTTCTCTGGAACGAACAAGTTCCCTTACGATCAAATAAGATCCTCTTTCAATCATACTTCACCCCCATAATAACACATGGTTTAGAAACCTGCGCTACAACTAAAGAGGTGGTTAACAAAGTGCAAGCTGCAGAAATGAAGTTCCTGCGAACTATGGTCCAGAAAACAAGGAAGGACAGAGTAAGAAATTAAAGAATAAGGGAAGAAGCAGGTTTGTACCAATCCTTGAATGAAAAAGTGACACGAGCTCGTTTGAAATGGGTTGGCCATGTCAAACGAATGGACGATGGTAGGGCAGCAAAAAATTGGCTTCAGACAGTGGTGGTTGGAAAAAGATCAGTAGGAAGACCTAGGAAGAGATGGCTGGACCAAGTGAAAGAGGATTTAGGAACAAGAGGAACCAACTGGGATGAAGTCCTGAGAGAAGAGTGGCACGTGGACAATCAGAAGTGGAGAGCGCTCGTATACCACACCCGGGCAACTGGAGTGGATAACAGATAGCTGGTTTTCGAGCTATTTAATTCAATCACTAGTTCAGTAAGCAAACAAGAACCTGTAGAGATCTCCAATTTCCCCCTAAATTCCCCTACAATACTGTTGAAATTGAACATTACCTGTCCCATCCCAAATCCTTTTGCCAAGATTCAGAATTTATCTCCTTACCTATAATAGTTTCATCCTACACTAGAGAGTTTCTAAACTTTGTTTGAAAGCGGGTTCTAATACGGGATTCGAACCCTGTACTTGTCTTATAAGCCTTATAGAAGATGGTGCAGGTGGTTGGTTTGGAAACTTAACTCCCAAGACGGTTAAAGCCGAAACAACACACTTCTCATCACTGCATAAGTTCTTGTTGCGCTGTTGGTAGTAATACCAACTTCCTCACAAACTTAAGGTGGAAGACGCGCCTCTCTCCCACTCCCAATACCCCTTCTCTGCCGTCTCACAAAATGCATTAAAGGCTTGACGATATTTATGTGTTTCTGAAGATTATCGGCAACTCCCGCCTGTTGCAAACGAACCGATAGTAGTTACTAGTGTGTGAGTGTAGCGTCTTACCTCCCCCGCTCATATTTCATGAAGTAAGGGTGGTAGTGGGGGGCAGTCGAGGTAAAGCTGGTGTCTTATAATAAACTATTACAGTAAATTCAGCCTCAAGACGATCACACAGTACTTACTTGCCTAATACTCGTCCAATATAAGACATGACCAAGCTTAATGACCCAATATACAGAATCAATATCTTACGGAGTGGGGGAACTCTTCATCTATATGGTAGGCAGATGATCTTGAAGGGAGTTCGACACAAAATAATAATAATAATAATAATAATAATGACAAAAGATATATATATAATAATAAAAAACTTATCGTTGAACACTAAATTAAGGCATTATCAAACAGTGGTCAGACCTGAAACTCTGTATGCAGCTGAAACACTTAAATTAACAAGATTTGGTGATTTAGACAAATTAGAGAAGACTGAAAGACGAATTCTGAGAAAAATACTGGGAGCTAAACTAAATAATAAAGCAGAATATAGGTTACGACCAAATAGAGAGTTATATTTGAAATGTAAAAAAATTAACTGATGTAGGGAGAAAGAGAAGATTAAAATTTTTTGGGCACATCTATAGAATGGAAAATAGTAGACTAACTAAACAGATCTTCAACTTACTAGTTACAAATCCAAACCCACATGGTTCATTGAAATTGACAAAGATTTGACAAACGCCAAAATTCATACAGACACAATAGCAAACAGATCACTCTTCAGAGAAGCTATTCAAAAGGAAAAATTTCAAGAAAGGAAGAAACAAACAACTGGCAGAAAGTGGACTCAGGAGGAGAAAGATCGTCACTCTAGAAGGATGAAAGAAATTTGGAAACAACGGAAATTGAATACAATCTACGTTGATTCATCGTACCCTCCAAATGGGTTATTCGAAAGAAGAATAAGTAATAATAATAAGCAAAATCAAAGAGGCTACTAGGCAGATGACCTCGTAGTTCCGCCCCTTAAAACCTCAATAACTAACTAACTAACTAACTAAGACACATAGACATTGTCGTCAAACCCGAATTTCTGTATGCAGCAGAAACGTTGGACATGTTCGGGAAAAGTGGGCTCGAAAATGTCAGAAAAGGAACAGAGAAATTGCTTAGGAAGATCCTGGGCCCAAATATAAATGATGGAGAGAGAAGACTAAGACCGAACAAATAATTGTACCAGAAAACTGAAGGTGTGGTTGCACTGCTGAAGAAGAGGTGATTAAAATTCTATGGACACCTCCTGAGAATGGATGGAAACAGACTGACAAAAATAATTTTCGAATTTTTCAGGGGAGAAAGTCAGAGCCTAAATGGTTTTAAGAAGTGAAAACGGACCTAGCCGAGATAGAGGTACAAGAAGACGACATAGCAGATAGGGAGATATTTAGACGACTTATTAAGGAGAGCAGAGGTTTCCTGGAGACGGGGGAGGGGGAGGGGGGATAGGGGGGGGGGGGGGACAAAAGACGGAAGTAGGAGAAAGGATGAGAAGATACTGACAGAAAGTGAAGGCAGACAAGGCAAAACATAATGTAAAGCGTGGTTCATAGAAGGCCAAGACGAAAATAAATGAATAATAATAATAATTATGCCGCTGAAACAATAGTAATCGATGGTCATTCCAAGATTAAGGAACTGGAAAAGCAGGAACGAAAAATTCTCCGGAAGATCTACGGAGAAATCAACAGAAACGGCATTTGGACGAAGAGACCTAGTACTGAACTCTATCAAAACACCATTACGATAACAGACGAAATTAGAAAACGCAGAGCCAAATTTTACACTCACATCCACAGGATGACCACCTCCAGATTGCCCAAGAAACTACTTGGTATCATAACACAGAGCAAATGCGGCACAGAATGGCTTAAAGAGGTACAGAGAGACTTACAAGTAATCAATATACAAAATTTCGAAGACCGAACTGAGTGTCAGACGAAAATCGCGAATGTTAATTTCGAACCAAGATCTGAGAAGACAAAGTATATGGAAGGGACTATATCAGGTTTCAACAATCAACCATTAGTCGCCAACTATGGGAATATCGCTCAAGTAGACAAATTTAAATATTTAGGTGAAATTATTGAACCGGCAGGGTTAAATCAGCAAGTTACACAGAAAGAACTACAAAACTACAAAGAGCATACAAAATAACTTGGAACAAATACAATAAAAGAACTATACCAACAAAGTCAAAATTATGACATTACACACAGTAGTTAAAACAGAAGATCTATATATACATCTGAAACTATTATAATTGTGGAAAATCTCGAATGAAAATGTTCGAAAAACATGAAAGAAAAATCCCCAGGAAAAGCTTAGGACCAATGTGTGAAAATAGGACTTGGATGAAAAAGAAATCACATGAAATTTATAAAGTTACAGAGAAAATCACAGATACCATAAAGAAACGATGGTTACAGTTATATTGACACCTATATAGAATGGATATTAACAGGCTCACAAAGAAAATGTTCAACCTAGCCTTATCAATGAAATATCAAAACAACTGACTAAAAGAAATCAGTGAAGATTGTACGAGGGCTGTATTTCTTTTTCATGTTCGTATGGACTGTATAAAAATAACAGATTGACATACCAACCTGAGTTTCTTCTTCTTCTTCCTTCGTTACGGCCAACTAAGGACCACGTCATGTCAACTGTTTTTTCTGCATTTTAATGTTAGACCAGTACTCCTTCATTCGCAATCGATGTTGCACCTTTCTATCTGTCGTCCACGCCTTCCCGGTTTATAGCTTCGGCTTAAGTTGAAAACTCCGATGTTTCTGAAGTTTCTCCCTAAGTGGGCCACGCTCTTGGATATCTTCACGTGTAATCCCAGTCTCCAACAGATCTTTCTCTACTTCATTGAATCAGGCCCCCTTTGTCTTTTTCTCACGGAGAAAAGCAAAAATTCTGTTGGATAGCCGTGTTGATTTCATTCGGGTTATATGTCCATAAAAAGAAATCCTCCTTTTCCTCATCGCGTCCGTTATTTTCTCTACGTGAGTGTACAACTCGTGGTTGTGGTGTCTTCGGAACTCGCCGTGTTCTTTGACTGGACCCAGGATTTTCCTCAATATCTTCCTTTCCTTGGTCTCTAGTTTTTCCATTATGCCTTTTCTATTCATGGAGAGACATTCCGCTGCATACAAAGCTTCTGGCCGGATGACCGTGCAGTAGTGCTTCAGTTTTGCATTCAGGGATATAGATCTTTTGTTGTACACATTCTTAGTTAGATGGTAAGCCATTTCAATTTTATTCAAGCGTGACGCAAAAGCCTCGTTTTCGGACATTTTAGGGTCTATCCATTCCCCAAGATACTTAAATTTCACAACCCGCTTGATTTTCCCATGATTCACTTCAATATGTTTTGGAGCCGTTTTGATGTTAGTAATAAATTCTGTTTTCTCGAAAGAGATCAGGCCTTCGCAGCTTGTGTTTGAAGCTGGTTGATCTGTTTCCTGGCCGTATCCAACGAATCTGCAAAAACCGCAAGGTCATCTGCAAAGGCTAGACAGTCAATTGATAGGTTCTTATTCTTGTGACCAAGTCTGATTCCATTTTCGACATTCAGTGCTGGTTTGGACTAAACGGCAGATGGTCCAAAACTTCACACTTGAATTCTTTGAAAAAGTCTATCGTAACGTTGGCACAATGCGGTTGTGAATGATTTTCACCTTTTTCGAGAATTGAAGGTATGGTTGGGCGGCAACGTCTCGCCAAAAAGGAAAAACTCCAGGAGACTCTCCATACGTACCCACCTCAGTGGTGGCAGAATATTTTGCTGAGGGCATTGGAAAGCTGGTGTAACGATACGACAAATGTTTCAATCGTTTTGGCGATTATGTTGAGACATACGAATAAAACAAGCAAACATTTAGTTGTAAAATCAGTTTGGTGTGTCAATCTGTAATTTTTATACAGTCCATCGGAACTTGAAATAAAACAGCCCTCGTAAATGAAATGGGCTGTCATGAGGAAACCATTCAAGACAGAGCAAAATTCAGAACTTTAATTCACAAACACAAATGTTCTGAGAAGCCCACCCGACAAAATACAGGATGGACAGAACAGCGTAAAAGGGAACACAGCGAGAGGATGAAGAGATATTGGGAAAGGAAGAAGAAAAAGTGCTAACAAGTTCAAACACGCTCCTTAGTTGGGCACAACGAATAATATAAAAAACAAGTAGTTCCGTGAAGAACTATACTGCCTATTTTCTTTGGACACAAGAAGTAAAAACGAGATTTTAAAATTTCGTACAGCTGCCATCTTGTGGTTATGAAAACAACTGAAATTAATTAGATGGTAGTGGTTTAACATTTGTATAAGCATTTAACGTGCGAAGTTCACTGCACTCGGATGGTTAAATCACGACAAACGTCCATTTAAATATGTATACTTCGCGTCGCCGCCATGTTGGATTTGTGCTCACCAGGTTACTGAAAGTCATATAGGCGAACTTATGTTCATAGCCTCTATGAACATAAAAAACATTTATTGCTGTAAAATATTCGTAGATATTGAGAACCGCCAAAATATTTCGGATGCTCGCCATTTTGGATTGTTTTATGTATAGGCCATAGAGTTATGTACCATTAAAGGAAAATTATTGCGTAGCTTCATTATTCGAACTTTCACTTTGATCGCATGATTACGACACAAGAAATAAAAACTTAATTTTAAAATTTGGCACAGCCGCCATCTTGAGGTTATGTAAACAATTGAACTAAATTATATGCTAGTGCATTACAATATGTATAATCATTTACTGTACCACATTTCACTGCGCTCAGATACTTAAATCACGAGAAAAGTATATTAAAATGTTTCAAATTCGCTTGGCCGCCCTGTTCGTTTTGTACTTTACAGACTATTGAAAGTTACATAGATAAACTTGTAGCAGTCCCCTTTATTACCGTACAAAATTTCAGGATGATATCATAAATACGAGTTTCGGAGATATTGAATGCCAGTGAAATATTTCACGCAGCCGCCATTTTGAGGTTATGTAAACAATTGAACTAAATTAGACCCCAGTGCATTACAATGTGTAAAAACATTTGCTGTACCATGTGTAATTACGTTTGGATGGTTAAATCGCAAGAAAAGTCTATTTAAAATTCTCAACTTCGCTTGGCCGCCATGTTGGTTTTGTAGTTACCAGGTTTTTGAAAGTCCTATAGATGAACTTCTAGTAGTTCCCTTTATCACCGTACATTTGGTAATAGTTTCGGAGATACAGAATGCTGTTGAAATATTTCGCACAACTGCAATGTTGGATTGGTGAGACACAATAAAATTTGATGGGTACGGTCGGGGTCGGCCAAAATGGTGCTATGATCTTACCGAGTTTCATTGAAAATGCTCCAGCCGTTTAGAATTTATTAGGGACACACACACACACACACACACACACACACCATCACACACACACACGCACTCGCACACACAGACACACGGACAAAAGGTGATCTCATAAGCCTTTTTTTTTTCATATAATGAAAATAGGCTAAAAAAGAGGGGGGGATGATCATAAGGTTTCCGTTTGACGGAATTACAGTCCATAAACAGTATGCCAATCAGGCAAAATCACCGTGAGCACTGAGGCTCTCATCCTACTGACACACCAGGTTGAAGATCCCCGAATAAGTGAAGAAGTCCTTAACCTCCTGCTGCACATCCTCGTCCGGCAGGTATCGTCGACCCTTCAAGGCCTTTTTTAAGGGACCGAAGGTGTGATAATCCCATGGGGAGAGATCAGGACCATAGGAAAGATGCTCAAGTGTCTCCCACTTCAGTTGGCCTGCCTTCTGCGTTACGACCTTTGCGTTATGGGACGTGCGTTTTCATGAAACAGCAACCCTTGCCTTACTTTTCCCGGACGTTTCTTCTTAATTGCACACCGTAATTTCTCCAGTATTGCACAGTACCGTTCCCCAGTGATGGAGACACCAGGTTCCTTGAAATTAATAAGCAATTTAACCATCCGAGCGCAGTGAAACTTGCAACGGTAAATGCTGATACAAATTTAAACCCACTGACATATAATCTATGTCAATTGTTTGCATAACCCAAAGATGGCGGCTATGTGTTTAATATTAAAATCTCGTTTTTATTTCTTGTGTCCTCATCATGCAATTGAAGTTTGAATAATGCACCTACGCAATAATATGCATCTAATAGTACATAACACAGTATGGCCTATATAAAAATCCAGCATGGAGGCCATCCAAGATATTTAGTCGGTTCTCAATATCTACGAATCTATTACATCAATCAAACTGAAACTTTGAATGTTGATAGAGGCAATTAACATAAGTAGGATATATGAGAATAGTCTACTTACTGTTAGTTCTACACGGAACGACTTCTTGTTTCTGACTAACATTATTTTAAGCAGATTTCAATGAATATTTGGAAGGTTATTCAACGAACACTATTTTTTTTATAGTGATTTGTTTTATTTTATGCTTAATTTTATTTATAGATTGTTTGGATTATATTGATGTTCTTAGTTTAATATTAATAATTTTAATTTTAACTGAGGATGCTTACGAGCTAAACGAAGCTAGTATTATATATCATTTAGTTTCAATATAATATTGAATTAAAAGGTGGATTAAATCCATTTCCCCTATTCGCAGGCATTGAAGTGCATATTATGTCAAATTGCAACCCGCCCGGGCTTCGACCGTTATCTTTAACGGTTTACCCAGCGTAGGCTTAAAAGGCGCATGGACGGCAGGTCCCAGACGGAATACAGAAAAGCCGAGGTGAACAGTGAAACTCCAATTACATATACTCTTATCTGAAGTCTGAACTCGACACGACTTGACAGTTAGATGGTGACCGAAGCTAGGGTGATAGTCTCGCTCGCTAGCTCTCAAACTCGCTCCGAAGATAGTAATGTAAATTTCCACTGAATAGAGATTGTTGGAAGAAATGAAAACGTAAACATATTTATAGTAGCCGATGTATTGAAGATAGAGTATGCTGTCCCGGACTTTTTTGTAGAACTTTTCATTCTGAACAATTCTTACACTCATAGTGTATCGATATTTTTAACGGTTTACCCAGCGTAAGCTTACAAGGAGCACGACAGCAGGTTTCTCTTCGACTTGATTCACTGAAATCGTTACTGGTCGGCTTTCTTTGGTCATAAATGAATGTTTTTCTACAGAAACCTTCTTCGAGTAATCCCTTACAGAATGGCAAAAACTGCATCAAAATCCATCCAGTGACTCTCGAGATTACCCGTTACACCCAGGAATCGGGGACTTTGTTTTATACTGTACGGGCAACTAATATAAATGCCTCTTAATATTTCTGAAAATCAAATAGGCCTATTGTTTTTGTATCTCATTTAACTACGGAGGTGGATACAATTTAAAAATTAGACAAGCAGAAATAAGAAATAAAATAAAATATCAGTAGAAATAATTAGAAAATAAAAAAAATAAAAATAAAAATTTTAAATTGAAAATTGAAAGTAAAACGAATAAAAATAATAATAAAAAATAAAATGTAAAAATTAACATAAAATTAAAAATACTAACTATCAAAATAAACATTAAAATCATACGTATAAAAATCAAAATTATAATAATATGAAAATTAACATAAAATTAATATTAAAAAAATAAAAACAAAAATGTACGTTCAGATTAATAACAAGAAGTTCCGTGAAGAACTATACAGCCTACTTTTCATGCCAATGATTATTCTACAGTATATGAACCTATCTAGAATAATGACGAAATTAAGTTGCTAATATCGAAATTTCCAATTAGTTCGAAATACTGTATACCTGGCATAATGTATCCTAATAGAGCACTACAGTTGGCAGCCCTGATGACTGAATATATTCTTAGTTCCGTCTCTTACGGTACTAAATACAAAATTTGGTTGATGTCCACTGGATAGCATGGACGTTACATGCAGTTAAACATTGGATCTAACAGCGCGCGTAAAATCATGTTGGCAACAATGTCATGCATGTATTGGTCAGAAATAATCTGAAATAATATGATCTATTGTTGTGCCAATTTTGAATGAAATCCATTAGTTAGTATTGAAGTTACATGCATTTTAAAATTGGAACTATCAGCAGGCTTAGAATCATGTTGGCAGCACTGACGTATATTAGTTACTCCAAATTCGTCTAGAATGCCAGGTACTATACGTGTGCAACGTTTAGAGCTATTGGCTTGCATACTTTCTGATATATTGATATTAGGGTAACAAAAATAGGGACAGCACATATTAACAGTTGGCAGCCCTGGTTGCTCCTTAGAATACGCATAGTCATATCTGTTATGGTACACATAGCACATACGAAATTTGGTTGAAATCCAAATGATAGTATGGAAGTTACATGTATTTAAAGTTGGACCTGTCAGCAGGCTTAGAATCATGTTGGTAGCACTGACGTATATAAGTTACTCCAAATTAATATAGAATGTCAGGTACTATACGTGTGCATAGTTTAAAGCTGTCGGCTTGCATACTTTCTGATATATTGGTATTTGGATAAAATAAATTAGGAGCATTTATTAACAGTTGGCAGCCCTGGTAGGTCTTAAGAATACGCTCAGTCATATCTGGTTATGTACACATACAACATACGAAATTTGGTTAAATTCCACTTAATAGTGTAGAAGTTATATGCATTTAAAAATTGGACCTTTCAGGAGGCTTATAATCATTTTGGCAACACTGCCATGTTTGGCTTCCTGGAAATTAAACTGAAATATTATGATCTGTACGTGTGCCAATTTTGAAATAGCTCCCATTCATACTTTCCATGATATCCAACATGGAGCTCAAATTTCAATTGCGATTTTTTAGCAGTTGGTAGCACTGACATCATTTTCAAATATGGCCGTGAGATATTCAGGTATAGATCTTTACTCCTACCAAATTTTGTTTCGATTGCTGCAGCCGTTTAGGAGTTGATAGGGGGGGACACACACACAGCCAGACAGACAGAAGGACAGACAGACAGACAGACAGACAGACACACATTTGCCCGATCTCATAAGTCTACTTTTTCCTCATTTTTGCAAAATGTGAAAAGTAGGCTAAAAATTAAAATTAAATTTTAAAAAAATATCAGAAATATTTGGAATAATAGTTCTGTCTTCTGTTTTATACAAGGGTACGGATCGCGCCACTTTACTAGATCTCCATCAATGGGGAGATATTCTGATCCTTACCTTTCCAGTGATCTTCTTCCTCGAATTTGCGAGAAGTGATAGGATTTGGGCGACCGAGCAGAGAAGGGAGGTGAGTGTTTTGATCAATAACAACCATTTCTGTCCCTCTCAAAAGCAAGCAGTAAGAGACGACACGATGGTGTGTATATACTAGTGGTAGAAAGACCTTTAATATGGTAATCTATGAAGGCAGTAATGGAAGATACAGAGGGAGGTATGTATCATATTTTATTAGCATTCTGCCACACAGAGACTTGCAATCCTTGGTTATGGGCTAAGGAGGCGGCGGGAGTACAGATAACACGCTGGTAGATATGTACAGCAAGAAATATGCTTGTCCTCCTTTTGCTAACTTTGGTGCCTCGCTTTTATGAATGTGTATGTGTGTTGTCCCCCCTCTCTCTTCCATGTCGTCTTCTTTATAACTATGATCTCTTTTTCATCCTCTATCTCTTTCTTATATACACAGTATTCATACTTAAAGAGGCATTGACACTTAAAAGTAATTTGGAAAGTTTTTACATGCACAACTTTAGAGTATTAAATAAAGTATAGATTTCTTAAGTTTTAAGGAGGTGTTGTAGTAATAATTTTTTTTTTACTTCCCCAGAAAGGAAATAACAGACAGAAACTTGATGAGTTTAGGAGATGAGAACGGTTTCAAATGGCTGTTCTTTGACGTCTTATCACGTTTAAATTACCCTCGTGTTTAAAGACAGATTTTAATCAAGTTTGTTGTTGGCGTTAGTTTTGAAGCTGTTATCTTATTACTGGTAGATTATTTCATTGCAATTTACTACTTCTTGTAATGTATTAGCTTTACAGCCAATGAACGAGAACGAAAGAAATTACCAACGCAAGCTTTTATTGGATTGCATTTGGCATCAAGGTGGAGCTACCCCTTGTGGTTGAGGGCTTACATTCAAAGTTTATATAATAAAAGAAAACCACAATAAACATTACACTCGAACTTTGATATGTCGAACTATGGCGGATACTTTTAGTGGATTAATTTCAATTATCGAATAATCGATTATTTGGAGCAGAACAATTGCTACAATTAACGAATAATCGAAAGTGCACTTAATCGATTAATCGGTTGGTCGAATAACTGATTGATTGTTTTGTCAATTAATCGATGTACTTCGCTCCTTTCACTACCCTTTCACAGAAGCAAAACAGACATTGAATTGAATAAAACATATTGTATCATATATTGTTAAATAATGCATCTTCTTTGTAAAAACTAGGCTCAAACAAAATAAAACAAAAATGTTTCTGTCCTAAATTGTAAACATTGAACATGAATTCAAAATCTTTTTTGAAAACTCTTCGGTTTCTTTTTTCGAAACCCTTCCCAATTTGTTTGTCCTTCCACTGTCACTGACTCTTATTTGGTTATTGATAACATAAACAAGGAAGGACACTTTGTATATTTAGGCGAAAAGTAACTTTATGTTCGACCCTGACTATTATATGTCAGAAGATTGTACTATAGTGAGGCTCATTATAACACTATTTTTCATTATGAAACAGTTTCTCCCACCGATCAGAGCTCAAGAAACAGTTGTTTGACCAATTAGATAATTAGATGCGCTGAGTTCCACGGCCTTCTAATTTAAATTTCACTGCCTGGCCTAGTGTCATAGTAGGGTAATCGAGGAGGCCATGGTCAAATACAAGGCATTCTCTGCGTCTCATGCGCTCAGTTCAGTACATAAAACTGGCAAAATTTCGACAGATATTTATGAATATTTATGTTCGAACATAAAAGAGTTATAATAATTATCGTCGAACATAAACAGTCGTATGCAACTCGCCTATAATGGTAATTAAGACACTCGTATGGAAATACGCTCGTTTTATAAACATACTCGTGTCTTAATTATTGCCATTATAGGCTCGTTGCATAATGTAGGCTACTATTTATAAATTTCTTTACATCATTCCGAAAATAAGCGATGACCTCTCATTTAAACTTCTTTTCTTTTCTTTTCTCGTGTCTACTGATCTATTTATCGATTCTTCGGTTAGTTGAACAATCTGTATTATTTGGTTAGTCGATTCATCGTTTTCGATTAATTTCAATTATTTCGATTGCTTATTACCAGTTCTATCTCGAACCTCTGTTAATCGATTTTTAGTTAACTCGTTGTAATTATTATTTCCCGAAAGACGCCTTTCATAGAAGACATACGATTGCAATTCTGCTTACTATCAACAGAAGCAAGTAAGGCATTATTAAACATAAGGGAAAGAAAGAAATGTGAAATAGACCTCGATTTCTACACCTCACCAGCGATGATGGACGACAGATGGACCAAAGAATGCAACACGAAGCGTCACGTTACAACACGACTCTCCATTCATGGGTTTCACCACAAGATACAGTATGTATAAACAAGAAGTTCTACGAGCCAGACGAAGAATGCAAGTGTATATTGTGCGGGCAGAAGTGTACAGTAATAGATATCATAACATGCACGAACAGAACCAGGACAATTACAGACTATATCAAAGATTGAAATGTGAAATTAATCTAATGCTCAAACTTGAGTGTACATTTCACAATAAAAAAAAAAAAAAAAATTATTTCCCGAACAAAGTTTCTATTTTTCTCATTAAGTCGAATTTCTACAACTGAAACTTTTTGATATCTCGAAGTTTAAATTACTGTATATCTCTGGCTCTTGAACTTGTACTTTATCTCGAACATTCACACATCTTTACACTGCAATGTGTCTCGTTCGAAGGTATTAATTCGAAATTTCTATTACTGTAATTGAGTCAATCGTATGCAACTTCTATACGAACTACGATCTGGATAGAATCTCATATCAGCCCAAACCGCCGGAGGCGCTGATAGTCTCCGCATTAAACTTGCAGGTTTTCGTAAATTTCGTAAGTACTATAAGTCGAATTTTATTGCTGTTTTATAAGAATTTTTCTTTTCTTTTCAGTTTTTTTACGAATTGTAGTCTTTCTTTTACTTGTTTCATATCGCAGAAATGTTCCCCTGTGTTCAGCGCGGAACATCCGCCATTTTTGTGACTGATACAGTATTGGCATTGCTTCAAAACGGAGGGTTGAGTTTAGTTCACATTAGTACTTTCATTCAATTGTTATCTTGCCACGGTGGGTGAGTGGATATCGTGTCGGTCTACTAACCCCAAGATTGCAGGTTCGCTCCTGGCCGTGGTAAGAGACTTTTGAACGGCGGCAAAAATACGATACGCATGTCATACGATGTTGGCATGTCAAAGAACCCATTTGAATTCAGTAGGCCGTGTTCATAATGGCAAAATTAATCTCGGGAGTTTCCGCCAACACAAAGTTCCTCATTTCTCTACTAGAAAGCGCTATAGTGTTCAAGGAGATTAGATATCTAATATCTAACCTCCTTGACTTTCATATACAAGGAACAACGAAATTCGACATGCAAGCTACCCTTTGGGTGTCTAATAGCAAAGCTTGCCCCAGGCACCCGAGGCCATACGATATTATTATTATTATTATTATTATTATTAAGTGGTTCAATTCCCGGTCACTCCATGTGAGATCTGTGCTGGACAAAACGGAGGCAGACAGGTTTTTCTCCGGGTACTCCGGTTTTCCCTGTCACAATTTCATTCCAGCAACACTCTCCACTAGCATTTCATTTCATCTGTCATTCATTTAATCATTGCCTCAGAGGAGTGCGTCAGGCCTCGGCAGCCGGCACAGTCCATATCCTCGCGGCTAGATGGGGGCTTCATTCATTCCATTCCTGACCCGGTCGGAGACTGGAAGCAGGCTGTGGATTTTCATTTCATTATTATTATTATTATTATTATTATTATTATTATTATTATTATTATTATTATTATTCAATTGTTGTTGTTTTATGCCCCAACCACCACATTGTCGCGTGAGTTTAGTTACAGACAGCACATTGTATATCACAAATTGAACATTTTTTCTAACCTATCTCCATAACTTGAATGTTCGATAAGGCTAATTTATTTTGACATCTCCTAACGATTCGAGATATCGATTATAGGTGGAATGATTGCTGGAAAAATCCTCTCCGCATCATTCAATATTCAACACTGTCCGTTGTGGACAGTTTTAATTTATTAATTTATCGTATGGCTTTTAGTGCCGGGAGTGCCCGAGGACAGGTTCGACTCGCCATAGTCTGTAGCTGCTTCCAGCGGACACCCTTATTAGGGTGAGCTACAAGTTCCGTTCAATTTCAAGTAGTTCCATCTTTCGCTACCAGATGTCAATGATACCTAGTGGTAAACGTAGGAACTTTGATAGAGCGTTCCAACGAAATAAAAATATTCCTGTCTGTGGAAGGATCTTTTACATGCCATAAATCTATGACATAGGACCGCCGGCTTTACTTCCCCTCCAAAGGAAGACATACTGAAGGATATTTAACGCTCTTAAAAATATTTTAAAATATTTTATTCTGACTGAAATATATTCTCCATGCTAACCCTTTATATGATAATGGCTATTAGTTATCACTAGGGGGCGGATTTTTAGGTTTTCAAAATTGTCATTTTAGGTTTTCAAAAACATAAAAGAGCTTTTTTTTGTTTTGTTTTTAATAGGTGGAATAGTTTTTTATGTTGAAGCAAAAGTTGACATAACCTGCGCAAAGCTTAACACTAATGCCTAATTGTTAGTAGAAAATCTGATTATAACAAGAGTGTAAAAACACCCACCAGCATAGAAAGCGAAACACTACGAATATCAGACAAAACTGAATGTTTGACCGTGTCAAACCAGGTATAAATTGAATGCTGTGACTTTATTATTATTATTATTATTATTTATTTACCATAAATCGTACACGAAGTATGGAAGGCCTAGTGAAAAAGGGCAAGCCCCACATACATATTTCATGCTCCACATGCACAGCTTACATCTACATTTGTTTTAACAATATTTACAAGTGTTACAAAGATATTTGCAGTATTTACATATTTAGAATATTGACATAGTACATTTTCCTGTTCACTCACTCTCTCACGCACGCACTTTCATAACCTCAATCACTCGATACATTCATTCATTCATTCATTCCATTCAGATACTCATTCATTCAGCGAGACAATCAATCACTCATACATACGTTTATTTATACAATGTACCTTTTTACGTACGGCTTGAATTTCCGAAGAGGCAAGATCTTGGCATCCCCTGGCAGCGCGTTCCATAACCGCGCAGAGCGGCCGTAGAAACCTTTGCAGCGATACGGAATTGTGCCGTGTTAATTAACTCATTTGATAAGTTTCAGCGCAACAATAATTATTGATAAACATTATTGATTGTGATAATCACAACACCAATGTTACAGTTTCCCGCCTTCGGACAACAATAACCACAAACAGCTGTGAATTCTCGTGCCGCATATTTTTGTGGACATTACGGTTTATCTACAACATTCGTAATCATACAGTGCAACAGGTCGGAAGAGAGTACGATAGATTCCAGGTTTCAACAATTCCACATTCGTGTTTTTGCACTGTTGGGATTGTCTTGATCAATAACTTAATGATTTTCAATTATTGTACTAATTAAGGTAATTAACTTAACATACATTGCCATATTGTTGTAATGTCATAGTATTTGATTAATACAAGGTTTGGAACAGTGCAAAATTGAGTTTAATCTGAAATTCATAGTGTTTCGCTTTCTTTGGCGGTGAGTGTATTTTACATAATGATACGTCTTTTAGAAAATTATCACGGAGAACTTTACACTTTTAAGCAATATTTGCTGTTTTTAAATATGTTAATTATTCAAATTCAATAAAACCAAGGATCAGATGTGAGTATTTATTAAATTTAATACACCATAGTCAAAAAGAAAATTATATTAATATAATTCTATTTTCATTATTTATTGACTATGGTGTATTAAATTTAATATGGTATTTTACTTCTGGTTATAACGTCAACAAGGAAACCTTCTAAATATGATAGTTGTCACAGGATGGCAGAGGTGATTTCCACAATCTAGCCTGTTTAATTAACTTTAGAATATAGGGAACTTTGAAACAATAAGATATAAGCTGAAAAGTGGTTAAGTATTTGAATTATTTGGTAGGTGGGATTTCTCTCAATTAACTAGAGCTAAGAATAAACTGTCTTATGGTTTACTTTTAAAAATTATGGCCAAAAAATTTAAATATACTGCAATAAATGGAACAAAACTGTAATTAGTTTTTGATGTGTAACTCGGTTGCTGGAGATTTTAGTGGGAGTGATTTTGAAAAATGGGACGGAAGTGGATCTGAACGATCCAGCTGGCAGTGGTAAGATCCAGGAAACCATGAGCGCGCGGTGTCAGAAATTGATACCATTTCTGACGGTAAACGCTCATGCGAACTCTGATGTCAACTGATTGAAGCACATATTATACGGGAACTAGGCAAGCCTTCATGAACTATTGCTGAATTCAGTCTCTTTACTCACAAGAGGGTCTATTCATAAGGCATTTTAAACTCAATTTTACGCAGGAACATTATCGAAACAAGCAAAATATAAGGAAGGAAGGAAGCTTGTAGTTTAACGTGACCGTTAATCTAGAGATTATGAGCCACGGGACCTCCTTTTTACGTGGAATCCGAACCACAGGACATGGCATTTACAAGCAAAATATAAATGAAACTTAATTCCGTATTGCAATATTATTGGAACGTGGAAATAAGTAACCATTTTGTGCAATATATTTGCGTGCTCAAAATAGCCGTGGTGTTAGCGACCCTGACTGTGAATCAAGAGATCTCTGCTTCGAATCCCGGACGGGATATATATTTTTGCTACCGGATTATCATCTTAAACTATATTTATCATATCAATATGACTCATTTTAACAGAATCCATATGAAATTACGTGTTGGTCTGTGAATCAAGAGGTCCGGGAACTGGGCAAGCCTTTCATGATCTACTGCTATGCACATTGCATTCACTCGCAAGTTGGCCTATTTATAAGGAATTTAAGGTTATGAGCGGTGTCGCGTCTATTAATCTAGTTGATCCATATCGTATTCTTTATTTAGGCTAGTGCTGGTGGAAGCTAGATATCATCTAATAAAATGAGTTTCGTATTATAAACTACAATATCTGTAAAACACTCCCTTGTACAATAGATTAATATTTGTGCCAATAATAGTATAAAATACCGGTGTATCAACAATTTCACGTGAGGTTTCTTCTATGTCAGATGTTACACATCATATGCAACTACTGTAAGGCTCGTTTTTTTTAGATACTGCAGAATTCTTTTGAAAGTGATTCGGAAAAGTAGTAAAGTAATTTTGTATATTGAAGTAGGGAAAAGTAGGTAAATACCTAAGAATCCGGTCCTAGTTATAACTCTTCAGGAGGTCAACAATAATTTGCCCAATGACTGAGCGGGGGTGTAATAAATATAACATAAAGTAATATAGTACATTATACAACAAGTCAATAGTGGCAATAATTAAGACAGGAGTAAGTTAATAAAACGAGCGAAGCGAGTTTTATAATTTCCATACGAGTGTCTTAATTACCATTATAGGCGAGTTGGATTCGACTGTTTATGTTCGATTTTTTTTAGCGTATGGCTTTTTGTGCCGGGAGTGCCCGTTGACATGTTCGGCTCGCCAGTTTTTGTAGCTCCTTCGAGGCGGACACCCAATGGGTGAGCTACAAGTACCGTTGGGGAGGAATATAAGGGCGAGGAGTTGGAAGGTAGCGGCTGTGGCCTATAGTTAGGGACCAACCCCAGCATTTGCCTGGAAGGAAGATGGCAAACCACAGAAGATAATCTTCAAGGTCGCCGTCGGGGGGGATTCGAACCTCCTTGCCTCCCGGATGTGAGCGACTGCCAGCAGTCATGCCGTAACGACCACGGCTAACTTACCCGGTTGTTCGACGATATTTATAACTTTATTATAATATGTTCTAACATAAATATTCATAAATATCTGTCGAGATTCTGTCGGTTGAATTCGTCTTCAATTGTGTGGGCTCAGCATTGGATCTCTACCCAATAACGATTCCCAAAGCTATGAAACATTGTTTATACTGAAGTAGCACCAACAGATAGCGCACAGGTACTATGTTGGATCATTTTGTTATTTTGGTCAAATAACACAAAATAGGCTGTAACAAACGCTTTAAAATTAAAATGTATCGTAATATCAACTAGTTATTCTTCAAATTCGATGCGTATAGAATGTCGACGGAAGGCAAATCAATTGAGTCCCAAATAGAACAGTTATGACATCTGGCGGAGAAGTTTCACATAAGAAATCCATTTACTGAATAGAGAGCTGGATTATAATTTCCGTGGAACTAATGTTATTCTCCTGCTTTCTCCATGGTGTATTTATGTCAACAACTGCATTCACTAACATTGTCAGCGAAATCTTACGAATGTGTAGAAATTGGAGTTGCGGATATTAAGGTACAGTGCTATTTCTTTTGCAATATTGCCCAGTTTGTTTATGCATTGTAACTACAATGGTTGATCCAATATAGCAGGCTGTTCCAGCCGAGCAGCTCGCCAGTGAGCAGCCGAGTACACGCCGCCTTGCGTGAGTAAACCTGCAACATGCAATACAGCTCTGCTGTGGGGGCTGCCATCACTGCGCGGTGGATACATCAAGACTGGCAGGAAGAGCATGGACTTGTGTTGTGACCTTCGCCCACCCTTCACCCTCAGTCCCTCTCCAACCGTGCTCCGAGCATCACTGCTGAGTACTCGCGTGTACGCATACTCAAACTCGTGATTTTGGAACAGGCTGCAATATAGACTACATTGTCAACTTTCAAATCATATAATTTATATCCGACATGCATGTTTTTGAGTGCATGTTAGAAGTTATCCTTACGTAATTGGTCAATGAATGAAAATATTGAGCTCTGGTTGGTTGGAAAAAACTGTGTTATAATGAAAAGTAGTACTTTAATAACCCCCATTATGAAAAAGTTTTATGACATATAATATTTACATATCTACATTGCCGAATATAAAATATGTTTATGACTAGAACTCGGATTTTTAGGTGCTAAACATCGGAAAAATATTTATTTTTTATGTATTAAAATTCTTGAAATATGTGACAAAAATGTAAAAATATGTAATTATAATTTAATTTATTAATGTTAATATAAACAATATGCAGTTCTCACGAATGCAATTGATGCTATGTCTCACTGACTGCTGAAGCATTACAATACACAACGAGATACATCTTCAGGTTGTCCATCACAAATGACCGACGATTATCGCGAAACACTTATTCTGAAGGCGCGAAACTGCGGCAATATGTTTCTTGCCCACGAGGTGTTGTGTAACTTGAGATCGCTGTTCAGCCTTGATTGCATTCCCACATGGTTGGCAGACCAGAACGTCCCCATCGGAAGTAAAATTGTCTTTAAATTCTGCAACAGACAATAACTTGTAGTTATTTTTACTTTCGGCATCGTAGAAATGCCTTACAATTCACATTACCAGAATTGAACTGCACGTGAGTGATACTGGTTCCAGGTAGCTGGAGGGGGGGAAGGTCTAGCGCGTGGTGCAATATGGCTATGGACAAGGAAATCCCCGGCTTCCACAGTGAGTGGCACGGGGCGACAAGTTAAGAATAACACAGTTGCAAGCTGACATATGCACTGCATGAAGATTAGATAGTTCACAGGCTTTCCCTGTTGAAGTAACACAGAACAAGAATGCAATAAACTGAAAGATCTAGCATACTGTAAATATTATGTCTTTTTATGTGCTAATAGTCGGCCTGTTTGCCATCTCTTGATGAATGCAGTACATTTGCATTTGTCTGTTGGCACAGGCTAGAGTAAAATGTGGCTTTTCACCGATGTTTCAGTCTCACACATGGCTGTGATTATATGGAAGCTACTGAGGTATGGGTGTTGCGTAGTAATGATATTCAGGGCACAGTCAGTGCCTGTGGATGCTGTGAAAGGTTCTACTCATAGGGTTAGTACTGCTATACTGACTCAGTGAGGAAAGCAATGGCAAACTACCTCACTCCTCTTCTTGCCTAGTACACCTCAATATAGCGCTGCCTTGGGTTTTTGTGGGTATCTACCCACATAACCTAACGGCGATGCTGTTTGAGGATCCAACCAGCCTTCGGGCTGACTACCTAACAGACATGTGCTAATAAGTGATAAGCAGGATTTTATCTATTTGTAGAAAAAATGCTTAAAATATGCTTTTACATAAAAGAATATTTATTTACCTAAAAATCCGAGCCCTATTTGTGATAAAATTATTCAAACTCTTTCCAGCTCTGCATAATGAACTCAGAATCTTCACCACAACCACTTACGCTACGAAGACAACTAGGATAGCGTGTCACATTAAGCTAAGTAAACTATGTATACACACTACTGCCAGTTCTCCTGAATACTTTGTTCATACCATTTGGAGCTTTTGCCACGAATAAGGTCTTCTGTATTTCCCTTCCTTTATAATTATGTTCCAGAGAATCTCAAGGAAGCATCGCAAACAACGTTCAGTGATCCACACTTCTTGATCTGTCCGCCATGTTTCTCCTGGGTGAAACCAAGTCTACGCTTGCGCGAGAGCCGTAAAGTGCATTTAAGTAATTAGGAACCCGAACCGCCTCGTGAAATGCATCAACGATAATCACTCATTAATTCTCGTATTTAAGTTAAAGAGGAATTAACTAACTAATCGTTAGTAAAGCGCTGGTGAAAATGGCCCTAAATACTAATGGGGCAAAAAAGGGACATAAAATAAAAATTGCAAATTCAATATTACAAAACAAAAATAAAAACAAAACGAGAAGAAAAAAAACACAAATTAATAAGCAAATGCAAAAGTAAAAACAAAAGCCAAACAAAAAGAAAACAAATTCAAATTACAAAACCAGTAACAAAAAAAAACACAAAAGCTAAAACCAAAATCAAAACAAGAGTAAAGTAGGAAGTGAAAAGAAACAGAAAACAAAAGAAAAAAAGAAAAACAATAATCAGGCTAAAAACATGAAACAAACATAGAGCCTAAATAGTAATAAAACAGAATACAACAAAAATAACCATTTGTAAATATATTCCTGTACTACAATAAATATCCACTTTACGATACAATGTTTATCAATCACTATTTTTTACAATTAATACATGTTTCGGCTCATTTGAGCCTTCTTCAGTCAAATGGCACAATACATTCTCTATCTCGATGAATAGATGAAATTCAACTTGGCGGCTGTTTTGATTCATAGATAATTATGACAAAGAGATTTCACCCAGACTTTAAATACACACATCAAAAAAAGTTTTGCATCACCTCGGTTCCCAGATCTCCGGCATATAGACGTTGACTGTGTATATTGTATCAAAGATACAGTCCCTTTGACTGTTCATAGATGTCACTAAAACTGCTCAAAGATGTAAACAACCATGCATGAGCAGGGCCTATTAGACGGAGGGGGTACGACAGCCGATCAGTTCCAGTCATTCCACCAGGACGAAGGTACGCTGCTCATGTTGTCTGTAGTTCTACCATGCCTAGAAGGTCAATACCGCAGTTCGATCGCGTCCGCATTGTTACTTTGTGTCAAGAAGGGCTCTCAACAAGGGAAGTTTCCAGGCGTCTCAGAGTGAACCAAAGCGATGTTGTTCGGACATGGAGGAGGTACAGAGATACAGGAACTGTCGATGACAGGCCTCGCTCAGGCCGCCCAAGGGCTACTACTGTAGTGGATGACCGCTACTTACGGATTGCCGCTCGGAGGAACCCTGACAGCAATGCCACCATGTTGAATAATGCGTTTCGTTCAGCCACAGGACGTCGTGTTTCAACTCAAACTGTGCGCAATAGGCTGCATGATGCGCAACTTCACTCCCGACGTCCATGGCGAGGTCCAGCTTTGCAACCCCGACACCATGCAACGCGGTACAGATGGGCCCAACAACATGCTGAATGGACCCCACAGAATTGGCATCACGTTCTCTTCACCGATGAGTGTCGCATATACCTTCAACCAGACAATCGTCGGAGACGTGTTTGGAGGCACCCTGGTCAGGCTGAACGTCTTAGACACACTGTCCAGCGAGTGCAGCAAGGTGGTGGTTCCCTGATGTTTTGGGGTGGCATTATGTGGGGCCGACGTACGCCACTGGTGGTCATGGAAGGCTCCGAAACGGCTTTACGATACCTGAATGACATCCTCCGACCCATAGTGCAACCATATCGGCAGAATATTGGAGAGGCATTTGTCTTCATGGACGACAATTCTCGACCTCATCGTGCACATCTTGTGAATGCGTTCCTTCAAGATAACGACATCGCTCGACTACAGTGGCCAGCATGTTCGCCAGACATGAACCCTATCGAACATGCCTGGGATATGTTGAAAAGGGCTGTTTATGGACGTCTTGACCCACCAACCACTCTGAGAGATTTACGCCGAATTGTCGTTGAGGAGTGGGACAATTTGGACCAACAGTGTCTTGATGAACTTGTGGATAGTATGCCACGACGAATACAGGCATGCATCAATGCAAGAGGACGTGCTACTGGGTATTAGAGGTAGTGGTGTGTACTGCAATCTGGACCATAAATGCTGCAAGTCTAGCTGTATGCTGGTACAACATGCAATGTGTGGGTCTCATGAGCAATAAAACGAGCTGAAATGTTGTTTGTGTTGATCTCTATTCCCTTTGTATTTAAAGGTTCCGGAACTCTTGGAACCGAGGTGATGCAAAACTTTTTTTGATGTGTGTATTCTTTACGTATTTTATTTCGTTGTTTTTAATTGTATTTGTCGACTGTGAGAATCTAAAATTTTATTTAGAATGTCACACTTATTAGTTTTAGTTTGAACTGTGAGAATTTATTGTGTCATTTGACTGAAAAAAGCTCAAATGAGCCGAAACATGTATCAATTGTAAAAAATAGTGATTGATAAACATTGTATTGTAAAGTGGATACTTATTGTAGCATATCATAATCAATACGGGAAAATATATAAATATGACCAAAATCATAGATTTACACAAGATATTCCTGTCTTATGAAGGGGTTAAAGTGGTATCTCTTTTATATACAACGCAGTAAAATTACATATTTTCTCCTCATTTGATGGGTGCTATATTTCAGAAGTATCAACCCACCTTTGAATGTATAGTTCACTCGAGACTCGACAGCGTTTGATATGACAGCAGTTGACTTGATCCCATCATACCTTTCTAAACTCTGACCTGGAAATCTCGGATCAAACAAGTGGATTTCATCCAGCGACTTCAGTTTCTACTCAATGCTAGCTTACCGGCTTTGCTCAACGCTGTTTCTCTTTTGTAATCACCAAGTTGTGAGTTGGCTCTAGACAATATCCTGTCACGACTTTTGATTAGTACACTGGGACTTGGATAATTCAAACTTCGATAATTTGAATTCGTCGAAAATCGAAGATTTGTGTCGGACCCTTAAACTTCTCATCAAAACAATGGAAAATGATGATGATGATGATTGTTGATTTAAGGAGCCTAACATCTGGGTTATCGAATGGCCTAGGTGATAGCGAAAAAGACAACGAGACGAAAACCATAATGAAAACTAACGGAGATTGTAAATACTGTCAAAAGATTGAAAAGACATACAAAATGTAATTGAAATTCAAAATACTCACAAAATGCAATTGAGAATCGAAATACTCACAAAATGTAACTGAAATTCAGAATACTCACAAAATGCAATTGAGATTCAAAATACTTACAAAATTCTGAACCTACAAAATGCAAACTACTTGCAAAATGCTGTTTGGGTTGAAAATACTTACAAAATGCAATTGAAATTCAAAATACTCACAAATAAGCCGCTCCCGCATTCAAAGACTTACTAAAAAGCAATTTAGAGTGTCAATCCTCACCAAATGAAATTGAGGTTGAAAATACTCGCAAAATGCAATTTAGATTGAAAATATTTACAAAATGCAATTCAGATTGAAATTACTTACAAATTCACAAAATGTAATTTCGGTACACGGGAAGACACTTCACAAAAACAGTGCGGGAATCTTAAAGAGAAAAGGAAATATAATGAAAAGAAAAGGAACTCTGATCCCTAGAAGAAGGAGGGATCAGGAAAGATGAGAGAAGGGCCAATTAAGGCGGGAAAGGAAGAGGATGCATAGTGCGATGATGAAGGAATACTGGAGGAAGAAGAAGGAACAGCAAAGGACAAAGCATTGACATTGGCTCGTGGTCCCTAGACGACCGAAACGATGATAATAATAATAATAATAATAATAATAATAATAATAATAGGGCATCCGTGGCTTAGGCGGAAGCACGCCAACTTCTCACGGCTGGGTCCATAGTTCAAATCACGATCACTCCATGTGAGATCTGTGCTGGACAAAACGGAGGCAGACAGATTTTTCTCCGGGTAATCCGGTTTTTCCTGTCAAAAATTCCATTCCAGCAATACTCTCCACTATCATTTCATTTCACCTGTCATTCAATTAATCATTGCCTCCGAGGAGTGCTTTGGCAACCGGCACAGTTCATATCCTCGCCGCTAGATGTGCGGCTTCATTCATTCCATCCCTGTCCCGGTCGGTCGACTGGAAGCAGGCTGTGGATTTTCATTTTCAATAATAATAATAATAATAATAATAATAATAATAATAATAATAATAATAATAATAATAATAATAATAATAATAATAATAATAATAATAATAATAATAATAATGATTATAAGGCAGAAGAGGGGGCTGTGATCAGGAGAAAATTACTAGGAGACATGTAAATTTGTAGAAAGTATCTAAGAAAGAAAAAGCGAGGAGATATGAAGGGGAAACATGTGGAGAAGGGCAGTTATGAACGAGTAAGTATTAATCTGCCTCATACCCGCATAGCTCTTCTTCAATGTTTTGCTGTGTTCCAAATGCTCCTTGTGGTGCAATTCTTAGTTGGTTGGTTGGTTCCTCAGTTTAGGGGCTGTGACAACGCGGTCATGTAGCAACGTGCACTTTGGGTGTGTGTAGAATCTGTTTGATAACCGGTGTTAATTGTGATGGCTGTATTAGTGTGTGTTATCTGTGATTCAGGTAGAAGAACTGCAGACGATCAATTTCAAGTAGTTCGTACTTTTACTACAAAATTCTACTGTCAACGACACCCAGCTGCGAACTTGGCTATTATATGCTACCGCAACCGGCACCTAGTGGCGAAGGTTGGAACTTATAAGAGCGTTAATCAAATCTAACTTACACATTTAGCGCCACACAATTGTAGTTAGTTAAAGATTCTTTTCCATGCCATAAATCTATGACATGGATCCACTGGCTTTACTTCCCCTCCGAAGGAAGGTATACTGAGGGATTTTTAACGCCGGGTTTGAACGCCACCGAAGCCACTTGCAGATCTTAGGCCTATCAGATATTGTTGTAACTTGGTAGGATAGTTAATAAAGGTGCAGTAATGTAAATTTGCTTTGGGTTTTGAACTGCTTTCAGTTTTAATATAAATTTTGATAGGTAGATTTCATAAAAATAATACTGAATTTTCGAAAATATATTTAAAACGAGAGTTTAAACATTTTTTGGAAAAAACAGTATAGCCTACATCTGACACCAAACCCCAGAGCAATTAGAGTCCAGGGGGAAGAAAAAGGAATGTCAAATAATGTAAAATATTCAGGAAACGAGTTTTAATGTTTAATTACGTATATAACAGCTTAGGCTTTCACGGCCGGCGTTCATAATTAAGTACTAGTTTTTCGGGCTTGTAGGCCGTGGTCCAGACAGGATATCCCCCGACGTTTCACCGGAAACTGCGTCCGGCATTTTCAAGGGACGGTGAAACGTCGGGGGATATCCTGTCTGGACCACGGCCTACAAGCCCGAAAAACTTGTATTTAATTACTTACATGTACTGATATGTACGCGTCAACTTGAAACCATTTTCTTACGACCCTTATTGTTCTTAGCCAGACACAATTGTGCCTTCAATACGTCGCAAAGAAGCTTACCAGATCACGCTGATATCTCGATTTTACATTTTGAGTGACATTCCCCCCCATCTCCCGTGGACCCTTCATATCTTAACTACACGTAGAAGTAAAATCAGCTTGGTCATACTAAAGAAAAAACAACGTCAATGGAAGGGACTCTTTGTTATGGGACCACTCTTGTAATACAAAAATGTTCAATTACTTAAATACTAATGAAGTTACTTAATTATAAATTAGACATTATGGGGTTAGAAGCCATTTTTCAGTGTTGCCTTAGTAAACAAAAGTTTGGTGCTTTTCAGTCGGTCAACACGAATGTACCCTAAATGAGTTGGGTTATACCCTAATCCTAAAAAGTTACATGAGATTAATAAATACACTAGGATGACCAGTTTCGATGGTCAAGCGATCATCATCAGATCCATTACACTTATGCCCGTTGCTCACGGTAAAATGTTTCTTAAAATTTATTTTACAACTAATTTTATAAAAATTTGACGAAAGCAAGCTGTGTTGTTCACGGTAAAATTATTTTATAAAATCCGTGGATGTATCAGGATCGCCATCTACCGATAAACTTCTGAACCAAGAATCAGCTGTTCAACACACATTGGTTTGAGAGTATGGCTCCAACAAACAAAGCAAGCATTGCAAAAATTGCTGCTTAATTTAGCTACAATTAAATGTCGTACAGTGGTAAAAAGGAAGAAAAGAAATGCTAGGAAGTCCTGGACTCGGGAATGGAGAAGAGAAGAGTAGAGGAATACTCTCCTTGGTCGAAAATGAGTTGAGGTTAGAAATCAAAATTCATATAGGAATTTTCTAAGAATGGAGGAAAGCAGTTTTAAAAAACTCCTAGCTATATCCAGTAAATACAGAACGTGTCATATTATTATTATTATTATTATTATTATTATTATTCTGGGATAAATATTTAACTATTTAAATTCTAATAGTTATCACGAATGGTATCCGTCCATGGTTACAGTATTTAGGGAAAATAAAAATTTTAAATGGGAGAAAACACAAAACAATGTTGCAATATTGCTGTACGATGTAAGGAGGAAATTATAAAATAATTAAAAGGAAGTAAAAATTTCCGCCCCTGGATAGGCTTGAACCCGGGACCTTCTGATTAGCAAGCGAGCGCGATACCACTAGCACACTTTTCCAACTGACGATACAGCAATTTGTTGCACTTCTTATCAGCGCGTATGGTTAAATATACAATTATTACAATTATATCTTAAATATTGATTGGAATTAATTCATTCAGTACCACGCATATTTTCAAAGGTACTTAAAGCAAGTTTCATGACCGCTTTGCGTTAATAATGCGAATCGACTGTAAATTTTACCCCCAAACGACAACCGTCCTCCATGTTTTATTTTCGAAGAGTTTGTTTACAAGCGAGCTTCACAATCTTCTCACCACGTGGCGCCAGCATCATATTCATGTCAGCTTCCCTGATTGGTTCGTTTCGTAAAATTAATTTTACGGAATAGAACATGTCCTATTTTATGAAACGTTTTATCAAAGGTTTTATAAAACTTGAATTTGACCGTGAGCAACATAAATTTTATAAAATTAAATTATTGTGCAATAAATTTGAAGGAAAATTTTACCGTGAGCAACGGGCATTAGGCTGTAAAATCTATGCTTGTACATATTGTAAATATTTTCACCTGTATTTTTAAACATAGATTTTACAGCCTAAGTGTAGGCCTATTGGATCTGATGATGATTGCTTGACGATCGAAAATGGTCTCTTTTAGGGTACATTTGTGTTGACTGACTGAAAAACACCAAACTTTTGTTATAAATTAGAACATTAGATGCCAGCAACTCTCTATGCCAGTGGTTAATTTTTTAAATGTTATGACGTAGTCTAAACTGTGAAAGTTTAATGATTCAGTCATATCTCCCCTTAAGGAAAAGCTTACTTTATTGATACTGTATAGATGTCTTTGGTTTCACATAAGAACCAGCTTCGGCATTCAAGCTACATAAGATGGAATTCTGTCAATTCTACTGAGAGAAATACAGAAGAGACATGTTTGCTCTTCTCTCGTTACTTTACACAGCATATGCCTCGAACGGAAGTTCATCTTATCACCGGAGTACGTCAATCAAAAGGAAGGCACCCTCCAGTTAGTTCCCCATTCCACCACCATCTACACTGTGCGCTCTTCAAAAACAATAACGAAGCGTCGCCAAGGCAGTAAAAGCGTTATCTATTTTAAAGACGACATGATGAGGAAATTAAAAAGTCGTGACTGGTATTCCACAAAAACCAATTCCAATTGGCAGACAAGCCTCAACATGGAGAGAAAAGAGCGCTCGTCCGTTATCTTAACCGATTTTAAACAGAACCCGATGCTTCCCTGAAAGATGTGTATTCTCCTTTAAAACAAGTCCAAAGATAATGTGTTTGGTTTTTGATTCAATGGAACGCAACCACAGTGAGAGTCCTGCTCTTTATTCTTTGTTTTTTCTTTTCATTTTTTTTTTGTACTGATAAAAATACCCATTGAAAGCTATTTGGTGGTAAATTTTAATTAAATTGTTCAATGAACACAGTTTGAAATTACTAATCGAATCGTGAAAGTTAAACCTGACGGGGGAGATAACAATAATAATAATATCATATGAAAAATGATCGAGAAATAAGAAAGGAAAGTTCTCAGGAAAATTTTAGGACCAAAGTGTGAAAATAGAATTTGGATGAAAAGGAAATCACATGACATTTATTAAGTTACAGAAAAGATTCACAGATACCATAAGGAAACGGCGGTTACAGATTTATGGACACCTATATAGAATGGATAACACAGGACTACAATTTTTTTTTGGTGCCGGGGATTTCGTAACTGATTTTAGGTATACTTGGGTAGCTGAATCTAAATATGAAATCAATTTTTCTATAACAGCTCTATTTCTTTAGGATATCAGTTATCCTCTATCACCTCTATTTGTTTAGATCTGTGTTGTTTTTATGTGCAGTTGTACACGAAATGTGCAGTTCTACTCCATTTTGTACAATTCTCAATCATAATAAATACAAGGATGCATATTGTGTCGTATCGTCAGTCTGATATCCTTGCTTCTTGCGCCTATGGGATAGCAGAGGCAAACACACCACTGGGTTATAAAATAGTGGCCAAAAGGTGGCTGTACACTAGAGAGCTTTTGCCCTGCTCCTCTCTAGTGTACACAGGTGGTAGAGAACCCTAGCGGAGACCACGCTAAGCTCTAGCTAGGGCCAGCTGACTCTACGGTGTAAGCAGTATTTGGGTGCCCTTGCTAGACCAGTCTAGCTCCATTCGTCCGGTTGAATATTGGAAAGTGCTCTATGTAGAGTCAGTGGTGGATTGTTGGGGTTATTTGTTTATTATTATAGTGTTTGAATATGGCTGAATTTGTGTAGAGTCGCGAAAAAACAATAACATTAATTGAACATCCAGAAACTTGGAATTGTACTCTGAAAGAATAGTCATTTTTGCTCATTCTTAAAAAGTTCTTGTACGCTTCAGAATTTCTGAACATAACTCTTGCAATAATTTAGCGTGCATTCCCTCGTATTTTCTTTTTGATACCCAATTCCTCACCCACAACCTTTTTTTTTCTCTTCATAGTTTTCTTTTTTGACAAAGCACACACAACCACCACAGATGCTAAAAGCTCCCTTGAAGACATTTTAACCTCACAACACAGCGCAAATAAAACTAGACTCACACTGCTCTCAGAATGTTTTAGCGCTGCTCTATCTAGTGCATTTACGTTTGACAGTGTACACAGGTTCACTAGGTAGATTTGTCTATCTCCGCTCTACTAATGCTCTACCTAGGGAAAATTACTCTACAGTGTACACGCACTCAGTTTAGCTAGAGCGGTCTAGCTAGACTTGCTCTATGAAAATCACTCTCCAGTGTACTGGCACCTTAAGAGAGAAAGCATGGATGTTGGGAAAAATCATCTGTCCTTCACTGCCTCCACTGCATATCAAGCTGGGCCTTATGAGCTTTGCATTTATAGGAAATAAAATGCCTCACTTGAGTATGGAAAAACTTAAAACAGGGATATTTGATGGCACACAAATAAGACAACTCATTAAGGATCCTTACTTCGTAAATTCGATGAATGAATGTGAGCTTAGAGCCTGGACTTGATTTGTGTCAGTTGTAAAACATTTTCTAGGCAAACGCAAAGCTGAAAACTATGTTGAACTGGTAAACGAGATGCTAAACAGTTTCAAATCTCCTGGGTGCAACATGAGTATTAAGGTGCACTATTTACACAGTCACTTTAGACCGTTTTCCTGAAAATTCAGCAGACAACAGTGAGCAACAAGGGGAACGATTTCGCCAGGATATTAAAACTGTGGAGGACCGCTACCAAGGAAGATGGGACATGCACATGATGGCAGATTACTGCTTGAGATTAAAAAGAGACTGTTCCAAAATACATTCAAGAATATCACGGAAAAGAAGATTCCAAAGTGTCCAGTGACTGGTTGGTTTCATTCATGACTTTTTCGTCTATGTTTGTATATAATAATGTTACGTGCCACCCCCTAGTGGCACTTTTGTTAACTGGATTACGGTGGGGGTACAAAGCACAACACCAATTACTGCTTAAAGAAATAATTAACTTTATTGTGGCCAGAAAATTACACTAATCAGCAAATACAAGCAATTAGGAGCCTTACTCCAGTTTCCTCAAGTCTCTTCCTTGAGCGCTCTTGGCCCTTCCACTTGTCAACAGACCACAGAAGTTAATCCGTCCTAATGAGTACGGTGGCCTTGACAGAAACTACCTGCTCCTCTCCTTTATGTTCATCGACCACAATTACTTACGATCACTTGCTGCAGGCTATTTCGCTGTCCACAAGCTGGAGAAACAATGTCACTGGATTTCGTAACTCGCACAGCACTTCGTCACCACACTTCTGTCGCACAAGATAATCGCTCGCACTAGCTCGTAAAACACAACAACAACAACTGCTAGACAGGTCGCACTTATATAGCAGGCCGGTGACTCAATAAATGCTTCTAGATCCATCCAGGGTTCACGGCTTCTCGAGGTTTCCATCGCTGGTCCAGTCACGAATATTCTGGACTACCCCTTTGTCCTAGTAGCACTGTTGCATAAGGCGCGCGCAATACAGGGGGCAGGCCACAGCCCAGCCCTGGGGCAGTTGTGACTCATGCGGCGAGTGATGACACAAACTCACAGCCGTAACAATAATATTTGTATAATATGATAATGGAAATTCCGTGTTTAGTTTTTTATTACCATGCGATAGTGTATTGTATATTTCACAAAAATGTAATATCTCAGAAACTAGAACTGCTAGGCAAAAACTAACGGCATATTTGAATTCAGGGCATCAAATTCATATAAAATCAGCTTTAAAAGTCCCGGCACCAAAATCACTGTTGACCAGTGTAATAATAGGCTCACAAAGAAAATTTTCAACCAAGCCTTATCAATGAAAAATCGAAACAACTGGATAAAAGAAATCAGTGAAGACATAAATGAAATTGACTATCATGAAGAAACCATTCAAGCATAAACGGGCTATCATCTATCAGCAACAGGAAGAGATCTTGAACTTCGGAATACGGGATTTACTTGGTGAGCCGAAAAAGAATGCCATCTTATGGCTAGCAAATGCAGCAATCCCCCATAACCTTACTGGTTACCGAACACCCCTGGTAAATACCCTGCCTTGTTTTCTGGATCACCTCCGGAAAGAACGATGGACACTCGTACAGCAGAAGTGTATCAACAGTGTTTTTGGCAACCTTTTATATAAATTCTAAAATTATGGCCTTCACATTGGCAGGTGAAAAACTAAAGGAAGTAGGAGTCTTCTGTTGCTGAGGAAGCCAAATAACCAGTGATGGACGAGGCAAAGAGGATATAAAAAGTAGGTTAACTCAGGCAAGGAATGCATTTCTACAGAAAAGGATTTTGTTGATATCGAATATAGATTTAGGTAATAGAAGTCATTTTTGAAGGCCTTTGTCTGGAGCGTGGCGCTCTATGGAAGTGAAACTTGGACTGTTGGTGCAGCAGAAAAGAGGAGAATAGAACCGTTTGAAATGTGGTGTTACAGGAGAATGATGAAGATCAGATGGGTAGATAGGGCTACAAACGAAGAGGTAGTAAGCCTAGTGGGAGAGGAGAGATGTTTCTGGCGACTGCTAATGAAGAGAAGAGATAGGTTGGTAGGACACATACTAAGACACCCAGGAATAGCAAGCTTACTTATGGAAGGAAGGGTCGAGGACAAGAACTGTAGGGGTAGACCAAGGTTAGGATATGTTAAACAGATTGCCTCGGTTTTAGGGTGTGGTTGCTATGTAGAGATTAAACGATTAGCTCAGGACAGGGAGGCATGGAGAGCTGCATCAAACCAGTCAAAATACTGAAGACTCAAACAACAAAATTACGTGTAGTCATCATTGTGCTATTATGATTGTTTTTTTTCCTTGAGGAGGGAATTGTATTCAGTAATCAGTGTTTGTAGCTGTCATTGTAAAAAAATAATGTAGGCTTACATAAAATAACTATATTAGTCGTCGGGCATTAGAAATATTAATGTTCACATTAAGAACAAGTAGTTCCGTGAAGAACTATACAGCCTATTTTCATATATCCTACTTATGTTAATTTCCTCCATCAACATACAAAAATAAAGTTTGATTGCTGTAATAGATCCGTAGTTGGAACCGACTAAATATTGCGGATGGTCGCCATGTTGGATTTTAATATATGTAGGTCTTAGAGTTATGTACTGTTACATTGTAACGTGTTTTTCGAGGGGTTTTATGCAACTGGCATAAGTCAGTAGGAAGCCATTCTATATTTATTTACGCGGCAAATTGTTCAGCCAAGATAATTTTTCATGTTAATTTATTATTATTATTAATTTATTATAATTATTATTAAGGTATTTTCGGAGCATTTTATAAAAATTATTAGCATTCAGATAGGTTTTCTATGTCTTAGAAAACGCTATCAAGCAAATTATTACGAACGACGATATCATAGAAAATTATATGATTACGGAATTTTACGGAGTTTGTCAGTTAGGGTATTTGAGAGACATGACTCACTGGGAATTCTAATACAAGCTGATTCCTGTCGAGAAGTATTACGCAAGGTCTAGAAAAGGCGAATTGTGGAAACGGAAATCGACTTCTCCCTCCCGCGGAGTGTAATGAGGAAGGAGTGGGGATCTAGCGCGTAGGGTGCAGCCAATCACGGGAGACGACGTAAGCTAGATGTCGGTACCATGGTGGGGGAGCCAACGTGTGGATATATCGTTCGACGCGCCGTGGAACGAGAACAATCTGTGTAGTTCTTGCCGAGTGTGGATATACGCGGGAATCGCTCCGATGTTCCGTGGAAGAGGACTATCTGTGAAATACTTGAGGTGTACGGTCGCAAGTGCGTGACGCTCCGATGTTCAGTGGAGTTAGCGACAAACTTTTGTAAAACGTAACCAGTGCGGTTTTACGCGAGTTTGGGTCCGAGGTACGGACCATAGAATTATATAATCTACCAGGATATCATCAAATTTCGACGGAGATGACGACGTCCAGGAGACTGTGGGAAGCACACAGCATCATCAAGAACGAGGGAGATGCTTTGGCAATTTCCAATGGTAAGCGCACATGACGCAGAAATACGCAATCTCTCATTTTTCTTTGTTTTATATTTCATATTTCAGTAAATTCATAGCTTGGAAATAAGAGTAAAATCAATTTATCAGACTCCGTTTTCACGTAATTTTCTATCGGTAATATTCAAATCACAACGCTCCAATTTAAATTTTATACTTATTATTATTAATTTTGCTATTCTTGTTTTATATAATAAATTCATTTCTTTTACAATGCAATCTTTGCTTTCAGTAGGTAGCATTAGATATAGACCAATTCCTTCTCCTGATACAATTGTTTGTTGGGTTAATGATCAAATCATACCACGATCTGAGTGAATAGAGTCTTGAATGTGTTCTGCCAGAGCTAGACGTTGTTAAATACAAATTTAGATCTCAACATTGCATTGAGGTCTTGGCGCCCATTAAAACAACATAGCTTAGGCAAAGGTAAACAGTTACATTTCTCTCCCAACAGTGTGGGCTAGCGAAACCATTACATTTGTCGCTCAACGTGAGGGCGAAAGAAACTGTTACAATTGTCGCCGACAACTTGGGGCTGAAAACCTAATAACATTTGTGGAAGGAGAAGGGTATATATTTCTGTGCCTGTATTTTGGGGGTTATTTGTCTTTATCAGTGTATATCATTATGGGGGATGAGAAAGAAAGACAGATGAGGTTACGTAGTGGTCATCAACTGGAGAATGATGATACGAGCAGTATGTCGAGTGATGGTAGTACCGGGGTAGCGGAGGTAAATCCCGATACTGAAACAGGGAGTGTAGGCGGCCAACCAGAATTAAAAACTTTACTTCTCGAGTTCATGTATCAGAACAAAGTTAGTAGTGATGCTTTAAATGCAAAATTAGAACAGAATAATGCAAAATTAGAACAAAACAGTACGGAAAATAAAGAAAGTACAGAAGCTTTAAATGCAAAATTAGAACAGAATAATGCAAAATTAGAACAGAATAATGCAAAATTAGAACAAAACAGTAGGGAAAATAAAGAAAGTACAGAAGCTTTAAATGCAAAATTAGAACAGAATAATGCAAAATTAGAACAAAACAGTAGGGAAAATAGAGAGAGTAATGAAACTTTAAACGCCAGATTAGAACAAAACAGTAAGGAAAATAGAGAGAGTACTGAAACTTTAAATGCTAAATTAGAACAAAACAGTAGGGAAATGAGTGACAAATTCGAACTGATTAGAGGTGAGATCAGGGGGGTGATGGAAGAAAAGGCTAAAGAGATTATTGCAGATGTAGACAGAAAATTAGGAAAAGTACAGGAGGAGTTGGAAATTAGAATCAGTACACAGGCTGAAAATTTAAAAGAACTAGTGCAACTGGAAACACAGCAGGTCAAAAAGCAATTGGGGGGAGAAATTGACAAAATTCAGGTAGCTACTAAAGAGGTTAAGGAACAGCTGGGGGGTAGAATTGAGAAAGTCCACTCACAAATAGTTGCAGAAGTAAATGATTTAAGAGAGAGTAATAGAGAGAGCATTAGCAAGATTGAGGAGAAACAAGCAAAGCTATATGATAAAGTAGAAGAATCAGAAGGAAACATTAAATTAACAGTAAACAGTATTGAGAGGAAGGCTGAGGAGAAAATCGCAGAATTAGAGTTAAAATTAAAAGCTAGGATCAGGCAAGAAAATAGTCAGAATAGGCCAGTTTTTGTGAATAGCACACACAGGGAGGTAGAACTGGGTAAGTTCAGCAATCGACAGGGGTGCCCAATGGAGTTCATGAACACTATAGAAAATAAATTCGGGGAGAGGTTGGAAAATGGTAGTATTGAGTGGTGCCAGGTAGTTGAAATTTTAGAACAAGTGTTTGTGGGGGAAACGAGGAATTGGTTTGCTGTCTACAGAGACAAGTTTACTGATATCAATGATTTTAAAATGAAATTCTGTGAAAAGTTCTGGAATGAGGTTATTCAGTCGCAGCATCGTGAGGGAGTAGTGTGTGGTAAATATAACCCTAAAGGAAGCTCCACCATGACCGAATACTTTTTAGGGCAGGTATTAGTGTGTAAATATCTGGATGGCTTGAAGGAGGAAAGTGATGTGGTGAGGTTGCTACTTAGGCACTTTCCCTATAGGATCAAGGAGGCTGCTTGTATCCAGAATGTAAAGACTATATCACAAGTAGAAAATTTGTTAAGCACATTTGATGCACTAGGGAGAGGGGGTTATGAGGACAATTTCAATAGGAACCAGGGTAATAATAATAATAGACCTAATGAAGCCAGGCATCAGGAAGTTCAAGGGAACGGTGGCGAAGGGGCCAATGCTCAAAATAGAAATAATAATAATCAGCTAAATCAGAACAGAGGAAATGGCTATGGTAATCAGTATCAAGGGAGGAACAATGATTACAGGGGAAATCAAGGGAGAAACAATGATTTCAGGGGAAATCAAGGGAGAAATTATAATGACAATAATTACAACCAGAATAGGGGTCAAGGAAGAGGACAGCCTAGTGGTAGTAATATACAGCCAAACAATGACAACACAACTCAGAACAACCAGACCAGTGCAGTAGTAACTAGTACTACGGCCAGCTGTAGCGGTTCTTTAAACGCGAACCAGGCTGCGAAGTAAGGTCAGAATCTCAGTCTGTAGCATGCCCTGTCCATACAATTATACAGGAACACTATGACCTAAATGTAAGAAATGAATTATTACATGAACTAAATGATGAAGGTATTATTCAGGAAGTGGTTAGTAAGAGCCCCATAGTTAAATTTAACGTGTCCGAGGCGTACACAGATGTTTTAATTGATAGTGGTTGTATGAAGAGTTGCATAAGTAGTGCATTTTATGATAAAATGAAAGGAACTGGAGTAAATTTTGAGGAGATGCCAATTAAAAGCACTTTTGTTATCACAGCTGTTGGGAAGAGGTCTAAAGTAATTTCTAAGCAAGTTTTAGTAGACATTAAAATTAATAATCATGTAGAGAAGCAGATTTGCCTTGTAATTCCAAATTTAGTATTCAGTGTTATCTTGGGTTCAGAGTGGCTAAGTAGAGTGTCTGGTAACTTATGTTATGATGTAGGGAGTTTGAAATTTAAATGGGGAGATTCTGAAGTAGAAGTAGCGTTCAATGACCATATTCAGAGGAGTAGTATTGTAGGTGTGATTTGTACTTTAAATGAGATATCGCCAGCCGTAGAGCGGGGTTCTCCATGTTTTGTGGGCAGTGTGATTACGAACGAAAGTCTAGAGGACTCGTTACGTGAGGCTGCATTTCAGGGAAATATAGAGGATGAACAGTGTGTTCGGCTCTATGATGTGTTATGGTGTAATAGGAGAGTTTTTGAGGATCGCATTGGTATGGCCAATTGCTATACCCATTCATTGAACGTTATTGATAGGTCAGTATTCACAGGACATAGATATCCTGTACCTTTCGCTTATCAGAGTGCAGTTGAGGCACAAATTAATCAGATGCTTGAAGATGGGATTATTGAGCACTCGAACAGTCCATATGTTAATTCTTTGATCACGGTACCCAAGACCGACGGCACTATTCGTATTTGTTTAGACGCTCGTTTGGTTAACAGTAGAATTAGTTCAGATCAGCTGAAATCGATGTCAATAGAGGAATTAATGCAAACATTTGAGGGGAAGAAGTATTTCACTTGTGTAGATTTGAGTTCCAGTTTTTGGCAAGTGCCACTTATGTACGAAGATAGACCATTTACAGCTTTTAGTCATAAATATAACCTTTATCAATTTTGTAGAACACCTTATGGGTTAAAGAGTAGTTCAGCAGCTTTAATTAGGGCTTTAAACATCGCATTAGGGGATGACACAGGAGAGTTTGTAACCATTTACATAGATGATATGGTAATTAATTCACGCAGTTTTGAGGAGCATCTACATCATTTAAATATAGTTTTTCAGAAGTTAGATCAGGCAGGGTTCACTTTGAAGCTGTCTAAGTCGTCATTCTGTCAGTCAGAAGTGACATTTTTAGGTCATAGAGTGTCGAGTAGAGGTGTAACACCAGAAGAAAGTAGGGTTAATAAGATACTTAACGCAGAGGTGCCACAGAATGTTAAACAGTTAAAAACTTACCTGGGAATTTGCAACTTTTTCAGGAGGTTCGTTCTTAAATACTCAGGGTTGGTAGAACCATTCAGGGAATTGCTTAAAAGTGGGACTCGGTGGAGATGGGAGTCCAAGCATGATCAGGCTTTTAGAGCGCTGAAGGAAGGTTTTGAGAAAGCTGTAGTGCTGAAATATCCGTTAAAAGATAAGGAATATGTGGTTATGACAGATGCTTCACATATAGGCATTGCTGGAGTATTATGTCAGAAAGATGATGAGGGTAATCTGTGCATTGTATCTTTAGCCTCGCGAGGACTGACTGCAGCAGAGAAAAGATACACGATTACTGAGTTAGAGCTTTTAGGTATTGTTTTCAGTTTAGGGAAATTTAGAATGTATTTAGTAGGGGGGAAATTTGAGATCCACACAGATCACCATGCATTACTGTATATGAGGACTTGTAAACTCAGTTCTAACAGAGTTAGTAGGTGGATTCTTGCTCTGCAGGAATACGAATTCACAGTAAAATATATTAAAGGTAAAGATAACATTCTTGCAGACATGCTATCGAGGGACACTAATTTATGTAGGGATTATCCTGTGGTTAAAGCAGAGGACGGTATTTTAATATGTGCATGTGTGGACAGTAGCAACAGGGCATCGTTACAGACACTGAGAAATAGGCTAGTAGAGCAACGTGATGACGTTCATTTAAAGGGAGCCACTTGCAAGGTTGGAAGCAGGTGACGCAGAAACATTTATAGTTTCCAAACGTATTGGGAAAACAGCATATGTGCTGGAGAATAGTGAGGGAAACAGATTATACGGGACGTATAATATACATAGTCTACGAAAATATGTGTCATAAAGTGAGTGTGTTTAGCTGGCGAGCCAGCCTATCAAATGAGTAAGTGTGGTATTTGGTGCGTGGGAGGATCTGGTCTTAAGGCAGGCGTATCAGAAGTCACACAGGGGGGTAGTATGTAAGTAAATGAGAGTTTTTAAGGTACAGGGAAATATGACGGGATTGTCGGATGCTGTTGAGCACTAAATTGTCTCGATGCACCAAGGCCATTTTGGCAGCGCTGATGGGTTCCCATTTATCTCCAAGAGATGGGGGAGCGCTTGAATAGGGCTTGTTAGCTTAAGGCGTCCACGAGATAAAAGATGGGCCATCAGAATGCGAGACAGTCCTTCATGAAACTCATACATATCAGCACACGTGATTTCTGTTTACGGCCTCGCCATGTAAGATTTGTAAGTGTGTAATTTAAGATAATTTGTACAATGGTATTATGTGTGTGAGGAGAAATGGTCTGTGTTGAGAACTAGTATTAAGTAGAATATGGTTAACGGGAACTTAACAAGACAGGGCGATTACGGCACAGAAATATTTGGTGTTATATGTAATGCGCATTTACTGTTTTTTTTTTCAGAAGTCAATATTCATTTAATCTACTTTAAAGAGAGATTAAGTATTATGGTCACGAGGCGCTGCCACAATAGTGTGATCGTGTGCTCAGTGATAAGTGAGATTAAATTTCACCATAAGGAAGGGACCTCCAGTGAAATTAGGAAGTTCTATGGTGATATAAATATATCAGAACACCTTCAATGCGTGTGATATGACATCATAAATACATAGTGCTCACACATTTATTATGTCTATTTCTCCAACATAGAGGAATTTGAGAGGCGGAAATATCCATGGAACACTATTTTATATGAGAAACATTGGACTGGTTGCAGAGTGCAATCCATAGTGACAACAAACTTTGACGCAAAGTGCGTGAAGAAAAAATATGAGTGTATATATCTGTAATTTAGGGTGATTTCATTTATGTAATATGTATTTTGGATGGGGTTTATTAACGTGTCTGGAATAATCGGATAATGGACCGTCGTCACGGTAAATCATCCGATGATCCGAGGCGAATATGTAACGTGTTTTTCGAGGGGTTTTATGCAACTGGCATAAGTCAGTAGGAAGCCATTCTATATTTATTTACGCGGCAAATTGTTCAGCCAAGATAATTTTTCATGTTAATTTATTATTATTATTAATTTATTATAATTATTATTAAGGTATTTTCGGAGCATTTTATAAAAATTATTAGCATTCAGATAGGTTTTCTATGTCTTAGAAAACGCTATCAAGCAAATTATTACGAACGACGATATCATAGAAAATTATATGATTACGGAATTTTACGGAGTTTGTCAGTTAGGGTATTTGAGAGACATGACTCACTGGGAATTCTAATACAAGCTGATTCCTGTCGAGAAGTATTACGCAAGGTCTAGAAAAGGCGAATTGTGGAAACGGAAATCGACTTCTCCCTCCCGCGGAGTGTAATGAGGAAGGAGTGGGGATCTAGCGCGTAGGGTGCAGCCAATCACGGGAGACGACGTAAGCTAGATGTCGGTACCATGGTGGGGGAGCCAACGTGTGGATATATCGTTCGACGCGCCGTGGAACGAGAACAATCTGTGTAGTTCTTGCCGAGTGTGGATATACGCGGGAATCGCTCCGATGTTCCGTGGAAGAGGACTATCTGTGAAATACTTGAGGTGTACGGTCGCAAGTGCGTGACGCTCCGATGTTCAGTGGAGTTAGCGACAAACTTTTGTAAAACGTAACCAGTGCGGTTTTACGCGAGTTTGGGTCCGAGGTACGGACCATAGAATTATATAATCTACCAGGATATCATCAAATTTCGACGGAGATGACGACGTCCAGGAGACTGTGGGAAGCACACAGCATCATCAAGAACGAGGGAGATGCTTTGGCAATTTCCAATGGTAAGCGCACATGACGCAGAAATACGCAATCTCTCATTTTTCTTTGTTTTATATTTCATATTTCAGTAAATTCATAGCTTGGAAATAAGAGTAAAATCAATTTATCAGACTCCGTTTTCACGTAATTTTCTATCGGTAATATTCAAATCACAACGCTCCAATTTAAATTTTATACTTATTATTATTAATTTTGCTATTCTTGTTTTATATAATAAATTCATTTCTTTTACAATGCAATCTTTGCTTTCAGTAGGTAGCATTAGATATAGACCAATTCCTTCTCCTGATACAATTGTTTGTTGGGTTAATGATCAAATCATACCACGATCTGAGTGAATAGAGTCTTGAATGTGTTCTGCCAGAGCTAGACGTTGTTAAATACAAATTTAGATCTCAACATTGCATTGAGGTCTTGGCGCCCATTAAAACAACATAGCTTAGGCAAAGGTAAACAGTTACATTTCTCTCCCAACAGTGTGGGCTAGCGAAACCATTACATTTGTCGCTCAACGTGAGGGCGAAAGAAACTGTTACAACATGAAGATTATGGTGTTCGTGTAGTATTCAAACTTCAATCGCATGATTAGGACACAAGAAGTAAAAACGACATTTTAAAATTTAGCACAGCTGCCATCTTGTGGTTATGGAAACAATTGAAAAAAATTAGATGCCAGTGGATTAACATTTGTTTAAGGATTTACTGTACCAAGTGACACTGCACTCGGATGGTTAATTTCCGAGAAACGACCATGTAGGCAGACTTGTAAACATAGTTTTGAGATTATTTTAATGCAATCTACACAGACGAAGGTGTCATTGAACACCGAAACATGTACGTATAAGCAGTGATTAAACTACCATGTGAAATATTTGGATTTGTGATCACCAGTTTATTGAAAGTCTCATAGGTGAACTTATGGTCTTAGCCCATATGAACATTAAAAAATTCAGTTTGATTGCACTAATAGATTCGTAGATATTGAGATCCATCTAAATATTTCGGATGGACGCCATGTTGGATTGTTATATGTATAGGCCATAGAGTCATGTACCATTAAAGGAAAATTATTGCGTAGGTTAATTTTAAAATTCCCACAACCGCCATCTTGAGGTTATGTATCAATTGAACTAAATTAGATACCAGTGCATTACAATGTGTATAAATATTTCCTGTACCAAATTTCATTGTGTTTGGATCATTAAATCGCGAGATAGGTGTATTTAAAATTTTTCAACTTCACTTGGCTGCCATATGCGTTTTGTAGTTAAACGGTTTTTGAAAGTCTTATAGATGAACTTCCAGTAGTGCCCTTTATCTCCGTACAAAATTTCAGGGTGATACCGCTAAACGTTTCAGAGATATAGAATGCCGGTGAAATATTTCGCACAGCCGCCATCTTGAGGTTATGTAAACAATTGAACGAAGTTAGATGTCGGTGGATTACAATGTGTAAAAGCATATACTGTACCAAGTTTTATTGCATTTGGCTGGTTAAATCGCGAGAAACATGTATTTAAATGTCGAAACTTCGCTTGGCCGCCATGTTCGTTTTGTAGTTGCCAGGTTTTCAAAAGTCACATAGGTGAACTTCTAGTAGTTCCCTTTATCACCGTGAAATATTTCAGGGTGATATCCGTAATAGTTTCGGAGATATTGAATGCTGGTGAAATATTTCGCACAGCCGCCATGTTGGATTGGTGAGACGTAACACAATTTGAAGGGAACGTTCGGTGTCATCCGGAATAGTGCTATGAATTTACCGAGTTTCATTGGAATCTCTCTAGCCGTTTAGAAGTTATTAGGGGGAAACACACCATCACACACACCATCGCACACACACACACACACACGCACACACAGACAGACACACTGACAAACGGTGATCTCATAAGCCTATTTTTTCAAAAATGAAAATAGGCTAAAAAAGAAAGAACAAATTTAGAACTTTAATTCACAAACACAAATTTTACTGAGAAGCCCACCCGACAAAATACAGGATGGACAGAACAGCGTAAAAGGGAACACAGCGAGTGGATGAAGAGATATTGGGAAGGGAAGAGGAAACAGTGCTTATTAGTTAAAACGCACTCCTTATTTGGGGACAACGAATAAAAAAAAAATATATGAAAATCTCAATACATGCAAGAATCTGTTCGTTATCTAGATGGGAAACCTCTAAAAACTAATTTCGGCAAAGTTCATCAAGTAAATAATACATGGTCAGTTTGGATTAAGATTGTGTACTTGCATTACCAAATTGGACAGCTAATTTCAACAGAACAATCCTACTGGTAGGAATCTTCTGGTTTATTTCAAGGTTAGGTAATTTTATACCATGAAAATTTTACATCTTTCACCAATCTATTAACATCATCGTAACAACATATAATAACTGACAAGTACGTTTCATCTGAAAATTTTAAGGTTAGACCACATTAATATGATGCAGACTATCCATTAAGGTTGATTTATAGTCCGATTATATTAAACCATACTGAAGGATTGTGATATAACTGGAAGATACGTCATATAGCAGCGACGTCCGATTCACTATATTCGAACCATCTTTATCAACAAACAATCCTTTAAGGTACATTTATATTCATTCTATTCTTATTAATTCATGAAATGAAAATCCACAGCCTGCTTCCAGTCTCCGACCGGGTCAGGAATGGAATGAATGAAGCCCCCATCTAGCGGCGAGGATATGAACTGTGCCGGCTGCCGAGGCCTGACGCACGCCTCTGGGGGCAATGATTAAATGAATGACAGATGAAATGAAATGATAGTGGAGAGTGTTGCTGGAATGAAATTTTGTCAGGGAAAACCGGAGTACCCGGAGAAAAAGCTGTCTGCCTCCGTTTTGTCCAGCACAGATCTCACATGGAGTGACCGGTATTTGAACCTTGGATCCAGCGGTGAGAGGCCGGCGTGCTGCCGCCGAAGTCACGGAGGCTCCTCTTATTTATTCATATGTTTTCTAATTATTTTTGTGAGTTTTCTTTTTACTTAAATTTCTGATAGTGTTTTGTAAGGATATCCAATTTCTCTTTTATCTTTGTAAACATAGTTTTGAGATTATTTTAATGCAATCAACACAGACGAAGGTGTCATTGAACACCGAAACATGTACGTATAAGCAGTGATTAAACTACATTCTCTAGTGTTTGACAATATGGTTTTGGATCATATAGTACTATCAGTCAACACGGATGTTAATTATTAACATTGTCATAATGGTTGATGTTTACGCATTTTATCACGCAAGTAAACTCAAATATTTAGGAGAAGTAATTCAGCCATCAGGATTGAATCGTGAGGCAAACAAAGAGAGAATTTCAAAATTACAAAAGGCCTAGAATCACCTGGAGCAGATACAACAAAAAACCAATATCGAAAAACGTAAGATTAAGACATTACACCACAATAATCAAACCTTAAGCACAGTATGCTTCGGGAACTTTGAGCAATGGAGGTAGGTCTCTTATTAAATATCTAGAGAAACAAGAAAGGATAATATTGAGGAAAATTCTTGGTCCAGTCTGCTCAGAAGGAATCTGGATGAAACGGAAGTCTTGGAAGATTTATCAGCATGCAAACTTTAATGAATGGATTGGCAGAGGGGTACTATTGAATGGCCTTCACGTTCCCCAGATATCTCACCCATGGATTTTTCAGTCTGGGTTATATTAAAGAAATTAATTTATTCCGTCAAACTTCGTGATATTGAGCTTTTGAAGGCACGAATCCAATCAAAATTTGAAGACCTAGTCCTGGAAGATCAGCGACATAATTTGTAAATCAGTGTTGAAAAGATGCTCTCTTTGCTTAGAACAGCATGGACACCCCTTAGAGCATCTTTTGTAGGTTCATTGAACTCTACATTGCACCCTTCAATAAAGCATGGTTTTCTCAAGATTCATCTACGGGGTCGTGTTCAGTCCTGACTGCATTATACAGCAAAGTTCGCCGCTTAAAAACAACATGCTCTAATGAATAGAAAGGTCCATGACAGAGGCTATACTAGAAATAAAATGAATAACAAGTAGAATAAAAGAAATTTAATGACTGAAAATTATGTGCATAATAATAATAATAAATAAAAGAAATCCTCCCTGACTTTCACTCCCATAAGAAATAAATATATTACTGAGCGGTAAGACTCGCTCCACACAACAAAACAATGTGAATACAGCTTCACTCAAAATGATAAATCATAGCATAAAATTGAGCGGTAAGAACTCGCTCGTCACAACATATGGATGCAAGTCCATTTTTCCTGGTCAAGAAGTTATATAATGCGTGGTGTACTGCTCGTTAATAAAAAAAAATGAGTACTGATGCGAGTCCGTTTACAACTGAAACATTCATGTTGCTCACGGAGTTGCATCTTTTAAATCACACTAAGGCTATGGGACCCACCCTTAATTAATACACTATAATTACTACTGACACATGCAAGATCTAATAATACAAAAGATGACGAATCTCCCTGAGATTCTAGCTGGTGCCAGAGCACACGAAATAACAAGAGCATGCCAGAAATAGGCCAAAACGCTCGCATCACAAAATGGGAACATAGCCTCGCACATTCTAATTGCACACGGAGTCATTGAACGCGTAAAATAAACACACAAGAAATTAAAGCAACAGCAACAAAATACAAGCCTAACGGCTGAAAACTATGTTTACATTTTTATAAATCGCCAGACAAACATGAGTTTCGGAAGCTAGCTTACAAGTATGGACAACACCCATTTAATCAAACAAATACTCATTATAACCGATCAGGTTTTTTGTGAATTTTAAAACAACGTCTTAAATTGAAGTACAGGAGCCAGGCCTGTTACTAATGACAAGTCGCGTTATCTGATTTGAGCGCGCCCCTCTTGTATGAGTCATCGCTGCGTCAACTATCTGTCTCAGTCCTCCAAGCTTGGAGCAAGTTCCACCTGGAACGCAAACATATCTCACTCATCCGCTTGGATGGCAAGAAAACACAAAATAAACCACGAGTTCAGCCTCGCGAGGATATGTACTGGGTTGATGTGGAGCAAGTCAGAATAATCACAATGATATATTCTCGCTAACACATCATAAAATCACACTACGCAACAAAAGCTTGGACTGACTCTCTCTTAAACATACCACTGGGTCGGCTCAAAACAGATCAACACTATTGCGTCCATAGACACAAAAATAATACACAACAAAAACTCGGGTGCAAAGTGCCATCCCGTTCAGATCTGCTGAAAAAGCAACTATCAAAATATTCCTGATCCGTCATAAAATTCTGCTCACAAATAATCTTTACCCTCCAAATTCTATTTTTAATCTCAAAATTAATTCAGTTCCATTTTTGTTATAAGGTAGACTTCCGAATTACAATGCTTGACCGCGATTTACGCAAGCGAATGCGAGCACGAGCTGCGCGTCGCCCCGTATAGTTGAACCAAACACAAAACACAATATTTACAAATTACACAACGCTCGGCTTGTCCCCTACTTAATGTGTCAGTAAAACAAGAACTAAGAATCTACATTACCAAACAAGCAAACAAATATCTACAAAAATATGTCCCATAATACCATAGGTGATTTAATAAATAAATTCATTTGTACTCAATCCTTTAAAACAGCGTCAAGGTAAAAATCTGCAGCCATCCCTCCTTTAAGATGCTTAGCTCGTCATCGACATCTTCTGGCAAATGTCCTGCTGGTTCCAAGATCCGGTCTCGTTCCTAGACGTCATCTCGTGCTGAATTAAATCAAGTTTGTCAGATACACTCACGATATATTTCCTATTAAATTCACCGATCAAGTACTAAATTCCTTGACAGTCTATTGGTGAATTATATTCGATGAACTGGTCCTATCTGGTAGTACTGGGACTACAAATAAATCACTGAAGTTACACTTCTAACTTGATGAAAATGTTCCATGTTCAACTACATGAAAAATATGCAGAGTATGCCTCGTGTCCTCGGACACCTTACGTCCTCAAATACTCAACTAAAAATCAACGTTACGTCCTCAGACGCACAAATGAAAGTGTGTGTTACGTCCTCAGACGCACAAAATAAAGTGTGTTCTCTCGAAGCTTTCTGGATCATTATAAATGAAACTGACTAGGGTAGGTGTGGAAGGGGATTTATGGAAAAATTTTCCATAATAATTATCAGACTAGCATGCGATCGGTATCAATGAGTTCGTAGCAGTGTGGAGGTTACGATTATGCTGTAGCTGGCTCGAATCGATCGTGGAATTAATCCGTAGATAACTCCCGCGTTAATTTACCAGGGTGCGTTACCAAGCCGAGTTGCCGCTAAATCTTGATACTATTGGTTCAGACTCTTGTAGATCTTTGCGCACATTTACTTGTATTTCTGCCACAGGGAGTGGTTAACATGAAGATTGACCAATTACTTCGTAGCATTCGATTTTCTTCTTGGCACCAACACTCATAGCAACAGGCCATATTGTGCGAACCCAAGCCGTCTCCGCGCTAAAAGTTACACCTGTTCTATGTGTCCTGAATATTATGCTACTTCCTAAAATACCACAGGAGCTTAAACCATTGTGTCCTCTCGGCCACTGATTTCTCAATATTTCCCAACACCGTCTGGCTCTCATATCTGCTGTCTGTAGAAATGTATCAAAAGATGATGAATAATTTATTAGAATCCTTTATACAGCCTGTGGATAAAGGGTTCAATATGTACTGTACTGTATTGCTGTGTTCATAATACTTTTTTGTGTTTAGTATTGTTACGGCTGTGAGTTTGTGTCATCGCTCGCCGCTTGAGTCACAACTGCCCCAGGGGCTGGGCTGTGGCATGCCTCCTGTATTGCGTGTGCCTTATGCAACAGGGCTACTAAGACAAAGGGATAGTCCAGAAGATTCGTGACTGGACCAGCGATGGAAACCTCGAGAAGCCGTGGACCCTGGATGGATCTAGAACCATTTATTGAGTCACCGGCCTGCTATATAAGAGTGACCCGTGAAGCAGTTGTGGTTGTTGTGTTTTACGAGCTAGTGTGAGCGTTTATTCTGAGCGACAGAAGTGTGGTGACTTGCGAAACCCCTAGTGTAGCGGCGAAGTGAGGAACATACAGGGGACTGCCGTGTTCTGAGTAAGTGTGCTTTCACTGAGTGTCAGATATTGTGGTGTCGAAATCCAGTGACATTGTTTCTCCCAGCTGGTGAACAGCGCGCAGCAAGTGCCCGTAAGTACTGTAGTAGGCGCACATTAGAAAGAAGTTGCATGTAGTTCTGTCAAGGCCACTAGGCTCATTAGCGGCAGGATTAACTTCTGTGGTCTGTTGCAAGTGAAAGGGGCCAAGAGCGCATAAGGAAGAGACTTGAGGAAACTGGAGAAGGCTCCTAATTGCTTGTATTTGCTGATTAGTGTAATTTTCTGGCCCCAATAAAGTTAATTATTTCTTTAAGCAGTAATTGGTGTTGTGCTTTGTACCCCCACCGTAATCCAGTTAACAAAAGTGCCACTAGGGGGTGGCACGTAACAACTGGTGTCAGAAGCGGGATTACGAACTCAAGCACAACACCTGACGGTCCTGGTTTCAAAACCCGAGCAGGTCATTTTCTCTAATTTTCCTGTGTGTGCATGCCCTTTACAAGGCAAACAACTAAAATGGAGGCGCAATTGGCAGCATTGCTAGAAAAGTTAAATGGCATAGAAGACGGCCAGAAGAATTTAACCAAGGACCTAACTGCCAAAATGGAAGACGGCCAGAAGAATTTAACCAAGGACCTAACTGCCAGAATGGAAGACGGCCAGAAGAAGATGGAGGATGGCCAGAAGAAGTTAGCAGAGGACCTGAAGGACAGCCAAAATAAGTTAGCAGAGGACCTAACTTCCAAATTAGAAGAAGGCCAAAATAAGTTAGCGGAGGACCTGAAGCAGATGGAAGACAGCCAGAATAAGTTAGCAGAGGACCTAACCGCCAAATTTCTGGATGGCCAGAAAAATCTGGAAGAGTGTCTGCTGACGAAATTAGAGGAGAGCCAAAGGAAATTAGAACAGGGCCTACGTGAGGAAGTCGCGGCAGTGGAGGAGAAGTTCAACACCTTGCAAGTGGAAGTTGCCGAGCTGCGCCAACGCCCGCTGATGGGGGTGGAGGAGAAATTCAACGCCTTGCAAGTGGAAGTTGCCGAGCTGTGCCAACGACCGCTGATGGGGGTGGAAGAGAGATTCAACGCTCTACAAAAGGAATTTGCTGAGCTGCGCCGACTCCCGCCGACAGGGATGGAAGATAGATTCAAAGCCCTACAAGAGGAAGTTGCCGAGCTGCGCCAACGCCCGCCCACCGTTACACCGGGAATATCAGGAACGGGACATAGCAGAGTGACGCCCCCAACCTTCGACGGATAGGTCCCGTGGAGCACCTACTTACGTCAGTTCGAGGCGGCCTGTTCCATAAATAACTGGAACAACACAGAAAAGGCTACAGCTCTCATTGTAGCGCTGAGAGGTGACGCCCTTAACGTCCTTCAGGCCATCCCGACTGGATCCCAGGACTACGCTTCACTGATCGCCCATATGGAGTCCCGATATGGAGATAGCCATCTTCAGCAGGCCTACCAGATGCAGCTCCGGACCCGGGTACAGAAGAACGCGGAAACCCTGCAGGAGTTCGAGATGGACATCGCACGCCTCGTAAGGCTCGCCTACCCAACAGCGCCGGCCGACTTTCTGGAGCAGATAGCGACGCAGACTTTCACCGACGGGCTACGGGACTCGGACACTCAACAGGCGCTCCGACTCACGCGCAATAAGACCCTGGCAGATGCGCTGAGCCACGCACTTGAATTCGAGACGGCAAAACAGGCATCCAGAATGCACGCGCGGGTGCGTCAAGTGGACGTCGACGAACCAGCAAAAACCAACGAGACCAAGCCCCTGGCCGACGAATTAATGGAGGCGCTAAGCCGTTTCTTCGATAGTCGCGGCGCCACCAGCAACGACACAGCCGGAAGGCAACCAGAGAGGCGGCCCGGAAGAGGACTACCGACCTGCTGGACCTGCGGTAAGAAAGGCCACCTGAGTAAGGACTGCGGTGATCGCCGCCGCCGAGGGTATCCGACGGGAAATCAGTCGTCTGAAAACCGCGCGACCCAGGGGAAACGAGTATTAGCCAGCCTTGGGGGGCAAAGGTTGGCTTGTGACAGTCGTCAAGCTCCAGCAGTCCAAGTGCGTGTGACGAAGTTACGGAGGGACAATAGCAGCCTGATGGTCGACGGAGTCGTCAACGGAGTGAGCTGGCCCATGCTGATCGACACGGGAGCGTCGAGGACCATCGTCAGTCCCACCGTGATCCCGAAGTGGAGAGTTCAACCCACACAAAGGAACCTCCAGCTAATAACCGCGACCGGAGAGACCGCACCGGTACATGGCGAAGCATCACTGGAGTTCGTCATTGGTCGACGGGCGATAAAGCATCCAGTGCTTGTGGCTGCCGTATCAAATGAAGTGATCATCGGACTGGACTTCCTGGACCAGAACAACATCATCTTGGATCTGAGTACCAACACTCTGCACTTCGGAGGTGAGGAACTTGCTTTGCAACCTGCGCACGAGGCCATCACCGCACGACGAGTAAGGCTGAGAGAAGACGTCATCGTTCCCGCCAGGACGGAGGTCAGCGCTGCCGTAATTGTCGACGGAACTGCTGAGGGAGTGGCGGCTGTCATCGAGCCAAAATATGAGGACATCCAGACAAGAGGATTGCTAGTTGCCAAGACCCTCATCAACACGACGCCTCGGCCGTACGTCCGCCTGTCCAACCTGAACGACTACGATATTACGGTTCACCGGGACACCAACCTAGGAGTCTGCGAGCCCGTTACCTGGATTGCCCGCATCACAGAAACGACGGACGGACACCTGCAGACGGACAACCGAAGAAGACGCGCCCTGCCAGAAGAACTACAGAAGCTGTACCAAGGATCCCAGGACCATTTAGACGAAGAGCAATCACGCCAACTTCAGGACCTGCTACGCGAATTCCAGGATGTCTTCTCCGTGGGGAGCAAAGACTTCGGCAGGAGAAGCTTGGTCCAGCACAGAATCGACGTTGGGGACAGCGCACCGATTAGGGCCCCATTCCGACGTGTCCCGCTCGCCAAGCAAGCCGAAGTCGACCGGATGGTAGAAGAGATGAAGGAGCAAGGGGCGATCGAGCCATCACATAGTCCTTGGAGTTCTCCGGTCGTGCTTGTGAAGAAGAAGGACGGTTCCACCAGGTTCTGCGTGGACTACAGGCGGGTGAACGACGTCACGAAGAAGGACAGCTACCCTCTACTCCGGATCGACGACACGCTGGACACCATATCAGGGTCAAGATGGTTCTCCACCTTGGATTTGAAGAGTGGCTACTGGCAGGTGGAGGTCCACCCTAAGGACCGCGAGAAAACGGCGTTCTCTGTGGGCAGCGGGCTCTGGCAGTTCACCGTCATGCCATTCGGTCTCTGCAACGCCCCTGCGACCTTCGAAAGGCTAATGGAGTCCATTCTGAGGGGACTACACTGGAAGACCTGCCTGGTATACCTAGACGACGTCATCGTTCTGGGAAGGAGCTTCGAGGAGCACTACAGCAATCTGGAGGAGATCCTGTTGAAGCTACGGGCTGCCCAGCTGAAGTTGAGCCCCAAGAAGTGTCAGCTCTTCCAGAAGCGGGTCCAGTACCTTGGGCATGTCGTCTCCGAGGAAGGGGTGCGCACCGACCCAGAGAAGACCGCAGCTGTGAGGGAGTGGCCAGTTCCGAAGGACAAGTCCCAACTACGAAGCTTCCTGGGACTCTGCACTTATTACCGTCGCTTCGTGAGAGGATTCGCCGACATCGCCAAACCTTTACATCGACTGACTGAGAAGGACCAACTCTTCACGTGGACAGCAGAATGCCACAGTGCCTTCGAACAACTCAAGCAGGCTCTGTGCACCGCGCCTATTCTGGCCTACCCCAGACCTGGAACAAGGTTCATCGTCGATACCGATGCCAGCGACTTTGGCATAGGGGGAATCCTGTCGCAGGTAGTGGACGGCGAGGAGAGAGTAGTGGCCTACTTCAGCAAGGCCTTGTCAAAGCCAGAAAGGAACTACTGCGTCACCAGGAAGGAGCTGCTCGCCATCGTGAAGACCATTGAACACTTCCACAAGTACCTGTACGGGCAAGAATTTCTCATCAGGACCGACCATGCATCCCTGCGGTGGCTCCTGAACTTCAAGCAGCCCGAGGGTCAACTCGCGCGGTGGTTAGAGAGGCTTCAACAGTACAACTTTGAGATTCAGCACAGGAAAGGCCAACTGCATTCTAACGCCGACGCCCTGTCACGAAGACCGTGCCCCGAAGACTGCACCTTCTGTGCCCGAAGGGAGGAGAACACCGGGATACTGTGCCGACGGACTACTGTGGAACTTCAAGGGAACTGGAGCCGCGAATCTTTCACGCGGGCACAAGCAGAGGATGATGACCTGGGACTGATAGCCGAATGGAAGAGGGCCTGTGTCCCCAGACCCGGGTGGAACATTGTGAGTGACTGCAGCCCAAAGTTTAAGTCCTACTGGGCACAGTGGGACTCGCTGATTGTAAGGGATGGCCTCATCTGCCGTACCTGGGAGAGCACCGACGGGAAGACATCTCGGGAACAAGTCGTCGTTCCAAAGGCTATGACGGAGGAAGTCCTGAAGGAAGTTCATGGAGGATCATCTGGTGGACACCTAGGGATAAAGAAGACCCTGGAGAAGCTGAGAGAGCGGTTCTACTGGATCGGATGCCGAACAGACGTGGAGAACCACTGCGCGAGGTGCCACGATTGCGCAGCCAGCAAGGGCCCAGGACGAAGACGACGGGGTCCACTGAAGACCTACAACGTGGGCGGCCCCATGGAGAGAGTTGCCATCGATGTTGCTGGGCCATTCCCGTTAAGCGGGGCAGGGAACCGCTACATATTAGTCGTCAGCGACTACTTTACCAAATGGCCGGAGGCGTATGCGCTCCCTAACCAAGAAGCCGCGACGATTGCAGAGACCCTGGTGAAAGAATTCGTCAGCCGGTACGGAGTACCCCTGGAGCTGCACTCCGACCAAGGGAGAAACTTCGAGTCGCAGGTGTTCCAGAACCTATGCCAGCTGCTGGGAATCCGGAAGACAAGGACGACGCCGCTACACCCTCAGTCCGACGGGATGGTAGAGCGATTCAATCGCACCATCGAGAACCATCTCCGAATATTCGTCAGCGAGCACCAGAGGGATTGGGACAAACATCTTCCACTATTTCTCCTGGCCTACCGCGCCGCCATGCATGCAGCCACCGGGTGCACACCAGCCCGGGCCATGTTTGGGAGGGAGCTCCGTCTACCTGTCGATCTTGCCTTCGGCCGACCTGGGAATGATCCGATCCCGGTAAGCCAGTATTGTCAAGAACTGGTCGACCAACTGGAGGACGTGCACGCGTTCGCGAGGAGGAAACTGCGGATCGAGACCGACCGAATGAAGACCCGATACGACCAGCAGACGGATACCGGCGGATTCCACGAGGACGACCTGGTCTGGCTCTTCAACCCATTACGGAAGAAAGGCCTGTCACCCAAACTTCAGAAGTCCTGGGAGGGCCCGTACCGAGTCGTGAAACGGATCAACGATGTCGTCTACAGGATCCAGCGGAACCCGAGGGCGAAGATGAAGATCGTGCATCGAGATCGCCTGGCAGCCTACGGAGGGACACAAACGACCAATGATTGATCGGGACGATCAGCCTTTTTAGGAAGGGGGTGGTGTTACGGCTGTGAGTTTGTGTCATCGCTCGCCGCTTGAGTCACAACTGCCCCAGGGGCTGGGCTGTGGCATGCCTCCTGTATTGCGTGTGCCTTATGCAACAGGGCTACTAAGACAAAGGGATAGTCCAGAAGATTCATGACTGGACCAGCGATGGAAACCTCGAGAAACCGTGGACCCTGGATGGATCTAGAACCATTTATTGAGTCACCGGCCTGCTATATAAGAGTGACCCGTGAAGCAGTTGTGGTTGTTGTGTTTTACGAGCTAGTGTGAGCGTTTATTCTGAGCGACAGAAGTGTGGTGACTTGCGAAACCCCTAGTGTAGCGGCGAAGTGAGGAACATACAGGGGACTGCCGTGTTCTGAGTAAGTGTGCTTTCACTGAGTGTCAGATATTGTGGTGTCGAAATCCAGTGACATTGTTTCTCCCAGCTGGTGAACAGCGCGCAGCAAGTGCCCGTAAGTACTGTAGTAGGCGCACATTAGAAAGAAGTTGCATGTAGTTCTGTCAAGGCCACTAGGCTCATTAGCGGCAGGATTAACTTCTGTGGTCTGTTGCAAGTGAAAGGGGCCAAGAGCGCATAAGGAAGAGACTTGAGGAAACTGGAGAAGGCTCCTAATTGCTTGTATTTGCTGATTAGTGTAATTTTCTGGCCCCAATAAAGTTAATTATTTCTTTAAGCAGTAATTGGTGTTGTGCTTTGTACCCCCACCGTAATCCAGTTAACAAAAGTGCCACTAGGGGGTGGCACGTAACAGTATTATTACACCGAATACATTCTTGACAACTGACGTTTAGCCCACCCTGTATTTTCTTTTATTTTTCCACTCTGTAGATTTCAATTTTACTAGATCAAAACTAAGATAGTGAAATAAGAGTCACAAAATGGTGGCTTCGGTGACGAAGTTGGTAGCATGCTGAGCTTCTATGCCCAAGATCGCGGGTTCAATCCCGGCCGAAGTCGTCGGAATTTTAAGAAGGTTAAAAATCCCTCAGTATGCCTTCCTTCGGAGGGGAAGTAAAGCCGGCGGTTCCATGTCTTAGATTTATGGTATGTAAAAGAACCTTCCACAAAACTTGTGTGAAGCTAAATTATAGGTTAGATTTAACTAACACTCTTAGGATCCAACGTTCGTCGCCAGGAGCCGACTGCGGTGGCATCTAGTAACCAAGGTCAGAACTAGTAGTCGTTGACGGTGGCGTTTGGTAACAAAAGAAGGAACTACTTGAAAATTGAATGTCTGCAGTCCTTAATTTAATTAAAAACAGATAACACACAATAATACAGTCATCACAATTAACACCGGTTATCAGACAGATTCTACACACACCGAAAGTACACGGGCTACATGGCCGCGTTGTTGCAGCCCCTAAACTGAGGAACCAACCAACCAGTCACAAAATATCCCCAGCGGAGTGGAACAGAAATTGAAAACTGTTCTAATTCAAAAGTAATTCCTTCGCCATGCAAGGAGATATATCGAGGAAAAGGAGTTCCAATAGGTCATGGCGGTGAATAATACTCTGACGTAACGGTGGTGTACAAACTTAATTCATCGTAACAAAACGTGTATGAAGGGGAGATGTCGCGGAGTATTACAACGAAACAGACATTTCAGCATGAATGGTTCACATTTTGATAACTGGATTCCTTATATTTCTTTAATAAATACCAGTGAAGGAAAGTGTAATCCTGCCCCGGTATGCTTGGATGAATTCTCTCCCATTGCCTTGCGTGTTAATACCCTCAAGCAATGTTCTAAAATCAGAAGCATTCTTATCCCCCTTCAACTTCTGCAATACACCACAGAACATTTTATTCTGTATTTACTATAAATATGGCTTATTAAAGTCAAACAGAAACCAAGAGATCCCTGTCATCTCCCAAGCTTCTGCATACATAAACCTTCACATCATCACGTTTTGCGTTTATTTCAATTGACATGAAAGATATTTTTGATGTGTAACATCTTTCCACTTGGTTGTTGGATATTTTTGTGGGAGTGATTTTGGAAAAGGGACGGAAATGGGATAAAAGAGACAAGTCATTCTGAAAGACTAGACTTTGTATCATTTTAAATGCTACAAATGCTGAAAAATGTTTGAAAATTATCTGCATAATACTTATCTTGCTTATCTTGTGTCAAATTACTCGCGAACGGCAAGTGCAAACCAAGGGCAAAGCAAGGCCAAGCGAGCGGGATGCCGTCACGCTCACAAGAGCGCGCGGGGACGTGCCCCTTCCATCCAGTCTAAAAACATTTATAGTGGGCGATGTATTGAAGATAGATATATGCTCTCCCGGACTTTTTTGTAGAACTTTTCATGCTGACCAATTCTAACGCTCATAGCATATTGATATGTTTAACGGTTTGCCCAGCGTAAGCTTAAGAAGCGCTCGGACGCCAAGTTTGTTTTCGACTTTTTCACTGAAATCGTTACTGCTTGGCTTCCTTTGACCATACATAAATTATTTTCTACAGAATCTTTCCTCGAAATATCCTTTACAGAATGTTGAAAACCGCATCAAAATCCATCCAATGGTTCTCGAGATTACCCGTGACATCCAAGAATCGGGGATTTTTGTCTTATACTAACGAAGTAGAGATAGTCGGGGAACACATGCACCAAGCGGTACTATGACGTCACACACCTCAGTGCATCTGGGTACATTTCGTCCCGTCACCGTAACGTAACGCCAGACCCGAGCGTAACGACGAAGTCGACAAGATAATTTAAAATGATAAAAATAATGAGCGCGCGCTGTGGCGGAGATTGGTACCACGACGTGCTGTCGGCCATGTGGGTAAGTGGAATGTTTATCGCATACAGTTTCCTTCAAGGTTTGGAGGCCCCATTAAATATATTCCAACAATAAATCACCTTCAAGTTGTCGTTCTTTGGTGTGAAAATATTCATTATATCATATTTGCTGAAAACAATTATGATTTATTAAATATTCATACTTTTGCTGTGGAATGTATGTCGTATACGGTTTACTTCAAGGTTTGGAGGCCCCATTAAAGATATGCCTACAATGAATCATTTGTACCACGACGTAACTCGCACATGCGCACCGGTCAGGATTTGGCACTGGAGTTGTACAAGTAGTTATTTCAATGACCAACAGAGTTCACTGTTAACAAGGGATTTGCGCTCCCGGCAGACACATAGTAGGATAACATGTCACATGTTACACATCATATGCGACTACTGTAAGGCTCGTATATATATCTCTATATAGGCTATATAAGAATGAAAGTTTGTCTGTTTTTTTTCTGAATTTCTACGGAAATTTGCGTTATTTACGCGTTTCAGACTGTTTTATGACGGATGCGCGCGAAAATAAAATTTTTGTCTGTCTGTATGTCTGTCTGTCTGTCTGTCTGTGGACAAAGTGGTTGTTCCCTTATAACTCGAGAACGGCTGGGTGGATCAACGTAAAATTTGGTACATATATCCTTCAGAGGCACGACTCTAATCATTGATGTAACTCTTCTCTGTACCTCTCATAAAAGGGGGCCTACCCCCTTAAAATACTTGCTGAAATAGGCGTAGAAGGGCGAAACAAAGCTCATTTTCAGCCCCTCGATGTGAGAAGCAAAAGGCCCTAAAACCAACAGTTTTTGAGATATCTCCAGAAAAGCAATTTCATTTAATACAATAATGAAAGAAAGTAAGTCGGTAACCATGGCAACAGAAACTCACAGGTCCATTTATTGCTGTAAGACGCAATACAATTACATATATTACGTTGGTTGGTTCTTAAGTTTAGGGGTTGCGACAACGCCGTCATGTAGCCCCGTGTACTTTGGGTGTGTGTAGAATCTGTCTGATAACCGGTGTTAATTGTGATGACTGTATTAGTGTGTGTTATCTGTTTTTTAAATTAAGTACTGCAACTTAGAATTTTTCAAATAGTTCCTACTTTTGCCGCCAAGCGCCACCGTCAACGACTACTAGGCCAAGTTCAGAACTTAGCTACCAGACGCCACCGCAGTCATTTATTACATTACTGAGATAGTTTGCAAACGGCTATAAGGTTATAACGGAACCAAATTAAGCTGTAAAATTCATCAATACATATAATGCGCTTAAGGGGATCAAGGGGTCCTCTAGAATTTTTTCACGCGATTTACACGTGCTGGTGTGGTCGGAAGGTCTATTATATCCCTATCCCCATATTGTTATATTATTATTGTAATTATTATTATTATTATACTACGGCCTACAACGACGAGACAAAGCTTATTTTCAGCCCGTTGGTGTCAGAAAAAGAACTCGGGGCCCTTAAACAGCCGTAAAGTGTCCCCGAAAACTACACTTTAAGGCTCTAAAACCGAGAGTTTCCGAGATATTCCCAGAAAACTAATTTCATTTAATAAACTAATGTAGGAATGCAAGCCAGTAACCATGACAACAGTGGCTCAAAAAGTTACATCCAACTTTCCATCTATTTCTGCAAGAAGTAATGCCACTCCATTTATTAAATTTCTGTGAATGTTTGCAAATGGCTATAAGGTTATCACGGAACCAACAAAAACTGTAAAATTCATCAATGCGCTTAAGGGGGTCAAGGGGTACCCTAGATTTTTCCACAAGACTTAAACGTGCGATATGTCGTACAGAAGGTCTATTATATCTTCAAACAGCAACATTATTTTCAAAAATTCCTGGATTGAAATAATTTATTTTTATTTTATTTTTTTGCTTTTAGGAATTTGGGCGATTGGAGGCTAAAAAAACTGAAATTTCATGCACCACAAGCCTTTATAATTAATTAAAGGGGTCTTCCTATGGATGCGGACTTGACACAACAGTGAGGGTCAGTTTTTATGTGACGTGTATAATTGCGTTTCGTCTACGAGGTTTTCAATTTTATTTTCACGTCAGGAAGTACACATTAGGTAAATTAGTTTCAGAGCATGTTTCAACTAATCATATATCTTTGTCGACAAACAGGTTCCAAGCCCCTAACCACTGCAACAGTAGCTCAATTGATTACGTCTGGTTATTAATACCGAAGACCGTTCGAAGAATGGGTACTTCTGCTATCTCTATATATATAAGAATGAAAGTTTGTCTGATTTTTTCTGAATTTCTACGGAAATTTGCGTTATTTACGCGTTTCAGACTGTTTTATGACGGATGCGCGCGAAAATAAATTTTTTGTCTGTCTGTATGTATGTCTGTCTGTCTGTCTGTCTGTGGACAAGGTGGTTGTTCCCTTATAACTCGAGAACGGCTGGGTGGATCAACGTAAAATTTGATACAGATATCCTTCAGAGGTACGACACTAATCATTGATGTAACTCTTCTCCGTACCTCTCATAAAAGGGGGCCTACCCCCTTAAAATAATTGTTGAAATAGGCGTAGAAGGGCGAGACAAATCTCATTTTCAGCCCCTCAATGTGAGAAACGAAACTCGGGGGCCCGAGGGCCCCGAAAACCACATTTTAAGGCCCTAAAACCAACAGTTTTTGAGATATTTCCAGAAAACTAATTTCATTTAAGACAATAACGAAAGAATGCAAGCCGGTTACCATGGCAACGGAATCTCACAGGTCCATGTTTTGCTGTGAGACGCAATACAATTCCATTTATTACATTACTGAGATATTTTGCAAACGGCTTAAGGTTATAACGGAACCAAATAAAGCTGTAAAATTCATCAATATCATATAATGCACTTAAGGGGGTCAAGGTGTACTCTAGATTTTTTCATGCGATTTACACGTGCGGGTGTGGTACGGAAGGTCTATTATATCCCTATCCCTATATTGTCATATTATTATTATAGTTATTATTATTATACTACGGCCTACAACGACGAGACAAAGCTTATTTTCAGCCCCTTGGTGTCAGAAACAAAACTCGGTGCCCCTAAATAGCAGTAAAGGGTCCCCGAAAAGTACATTTTAAGGCTCTAAAACCAACAGTTTCTGAGATATTCCCAGAAAACTAATTTCATTTAATAAACTAATGAAGGAATGCAAGACAGTAACCATGACAACAATATCTGAAAAGGTGACATCCAACTTTCCATCTATTTCTGCAAGAAGTAAAGCCACTCCATTTATTAAATTTCTGTGAATGTTTGCAAATGGCTATTAGGTTATTAGGGAATCAACTAAAACTGTAAAATTCATCACTGCGCTTAAGGGGGTCAAGGGGTACCCTAGATTTTTTCACACGACTTAAATGTGCGTTATGTCGTACAGATGGTCTATTATATCTCCAAACAGAAGCATTATTTTCAAAATTTCCTGAATTGAAATACGGTAGTTTTTTCTTTTAGGAATTTGGGCCATTGGAGTCCAAAAAACCTGAATTTTCATGCACCACAAGCCTTTATAAATTATTAAAGCTGTCTTCCTCTGGATGGGGACATGACACAACAGTGAAGGTCAGTTTTATTTGATGTGTATTGCGTTTCGTCTACGAGGTTTTCATTTTTTTTTTCACGTCCGGAAGTACACGTTTGGTAAATTTAGTTTCAGAGCATATTTTAACTAATCATTTTTCTTTGTCGAGAAACAGGTTCCAGGTCTCTAACCATTGCAACAGTAGCTCAATTGATTACGTCTGGTTATTAATACCGAAGACCGTTCGAAGAATGGGTACTTCTGCTAGTATATATATATATATTTGAATCTGAAAGTCTAATTATTTTATTTTTTCTGTTTCCTTGGCTCAAGAGGCTGCAAAATAAAATCACACATCTGAGCAAAATAGAAGTTCCTTGATGAACTAGAGAGCCTACTTTTCTGTCAATGTAAGACTCATGCCAATAATGAATCTTTATAGACGCATCTAGAATCATGACGAAATTAAGTTGGTAATATTGAAATGTTTAATTTGTACGGAATATACTTGAAATAGTGTAGCCTAATAGAGCACTACAGTTGGCAGCCCTGGTGATTGAATATATTCTTAGTTCCATCTATCAAGATACAGAATGCACATACAACATTTCGTTGAAGTTCAATAATATCATAGACGTTACATACAGTTAGACCTTGGATCTATCATCGAGCGTAAACTCATGTTGGCATCGATGTCATGTATGTGTTGCTCAGAATTAATCTGAAATATGATGATCTATTATTGTGCCAATTTTGGATGAAATCCATTTGTTAGTATAGAAGTTACATGTATTTTAAAAAAGGACTTATCAGCAGGCTTAGAATCATGTTGGCAACTCTGACGTATACTAGTTACTTCAAATTAATCTAAAATGCCAGGTACCATTCGTGTGCAAAGATCAGAGCTGTTGGCTTGCATACTTTCTGATATATTGATATTAAGGTAAAAACAATAGAGAGAACATTTAGTAACAGTTGAATACCCTGGTCGCTCATATGAATACGCACATCCATATCTGTTATGGTATACATAGCACATACGAAATTTGGTTGAAATCCAATTAATCGTAAAGATAGATGTTACATGGATTTAAAAATCGGACCTATCACCAGGCTTATAATCATGTTGGTAACACCGTCATGCATGGACTCCTAAAAAATTGTCTGGTTGGTTGGTCCTTAGTTTAGGGGCTGCGACAACGCGGTCATGTAGCCCCGTGTACTTTGGGTGTGTGTAGAATCTGTCTGATAACCGGTGTTAATTGTGATGACTGTATTAGTGTGTGTTATTTTCATATCAAGTTAAGACTGCAGACATTGCATTTTTTCAAGTAGTTCCTA